>JBBDGP010000678.1:1155000-1792500 GCA_037952835.1 Lithobates septentrionalis | reverse complement strand
TATATATATATATATATATATATATATATATATATATATATAAATTGTTATTTTCCAATCTATTTTCGAATTCGAATTTATACTATTCGAAATTCGAATTTCAGAAGATGGTCATATTCTGTTGTATTTTATTAAATTCTATTAAATTCTGTTCTATTCTTTACGATTCTTTTATGTTTATTCTATTGTTTTATTATTTTATATTCTATTTTATTGTATTTTTTTTTAGAAATCAATTTATATTTTTTCTAATTCGATTCAAATTTGTTTTCGAATTCGAGTCGAATAGATTTCGAATTTGTTTTCGAATCGAATATATTTCGAATTTGGTTTCGAATTCGATTCGAATTCGATTCGAATTTCGGCCGTGGGTTTTCGATTCGAAACATTTCGGATTCGTTTAAATTCGTTAGTATTGTAATTCGGTATTTCGGATGCATCCGAATGACCGAATAATGAAAATTTCGTCCGAATTTCGATTCGGAACTAAACGAAATGCACATGTCTAGCTTAAAGCGCAATCCTGCTTCGTTGACAAAATGTCTTAGAGGGGAATTACATGTACTTTGGAGAGATTTCCTCTCACTTCCTGTTGTGTCTTCAGGACAAGAATTAAAGGGAATTGCCCCTCATGAAAGACAAAAAATGCAAAAAACGGACAGGGAATCCCTGGACAAAGTTGTGGTGACAAAACGCGTTGGTGTGTGACTGTACAGCAACCCGAAATGACACATCATAGTCAACTGGAAGTGACGTTCCAGCAGAAAGGAACAAGCGGCTGGGAAAGACGTAGCTTACTAAGCTTTCTTTTCACTGGGACTTGTACTTGATAGTGATGCTGTCAGTTACAAAGTTTTGTGGCATGTGAGTTGAATGTGAGATGTTTTACTTTCAGATAAAAGCTTTTTAAACATACTACACTATTAAAGCTTTCCTTTCTCATCCCCTGTATGAGAACTCATTCTGGGTATAATACACATGGTCTGGAGACTGCCGATGATGGATTAATTAACCCCAAGGTTAAAAAGCACATTTGCCGAACATGAGAGTGTGAGGCAAATTTATTTTGTGGTGAGTGTACACCTGATGGGGAAGAGGTGGCACTTTTACAAGTGGTGTGGTGTGAAGATTGTATGTTTTAATGGAAGAAGATTTTTATTTAAATACAGTATATACATTTTTTGGAGATCACTGAAACTGGACTTTCATGTGGACGTTTATATGGACATTTTTTTTAACACTGAGGCCGGGTTCACACCTATGCGAATTGGATGCGGGTTTCCCCGCATCCAATTCGCATAGCAGGAGAATGTGACTGGCTCCCTACGGAGCCGGTTCACATATCTCTGTTGCGGCTGTGGAGCGCACTGCACAGAAACTCTGTGCGTCTTTGGCTCAGTTTCAGGGCCGAATTCAGGCATAGATTCGGCCCTGATTTGTCCCTGAGATGGGGAACAGGGATGCACAGCGCTCCTGTGCGATCTGCAGCGGGTTACAGTGTGAACCTGGCCTGATGGTTTTTATTCATCTTTTACTACAATTTTTTACATTTTTTTATTAACTGTATTTTCTTCTTATTTGCACTTCAGTTCCCAGATTTATTGGTCCAAGTTTATGCTGTGCCGTTATTTACCTGTTGTTTATGGCAAATTCACTGAGAAGTTTTGGCTTTAGATACATTAAAGCAGAACTAAAGTTCGGCTGTTGTCCACCGCAAGCAAGGTCTTTATTGCAGAAGAGACATTCAATAAGGTGGATTTACTAAAGGCAAATAGACTATGCACTTTGCAAGTACAGTTGCACCCATTTTCCCCAGAACCTACTAAATGCCTTAAAGCTCTGCTGATTTCCATCATCCAATCAAGTGCAAGCAGAAATGATTTTTTTTTTTTTACTTGCACCTGATTGGGTATTCTTTAGAAAGTGAAGCTGCACAACTTTGCATTTACTAAGGAAAATGAGTGTAACTGCAAAGTACATGCTCTATTTGCCTTTGGTAAATCAACCCTATAGTCCTCTCTGCTGCTTTTAAGATGCACCTACCTGCCTGCTCTCAGCACTGCCCTGCATGTAAAAGTAGCTGCTCATGCAACGCTTAGCTAATTATTGAAAGCTACTGAGCTATTTATTGAAAGATAGTGCAACACTAGAGTTTACATGCACAGCTTACGTTATACAGTAGGGACGGAAAGTATTCAGACCCCCTTAAATTTTTCACTCTTTGTTATATTGCAGCCATTTGCTAGAATCATTTAAGCTCATTTTTTTCCTCATGAATGTATACACAGCACCCCATATTGACAGAAAAACACAGAATTGTTGACATTTTTGCAGATTTATTAAAAAAGAAAAACTGAAATATCACATGGTCCTAAATATTCAGACCCTTTGCTCAGTATTTAGTAGAAGCACCCTTTTGATCTAATACAGCCATTAGTCTTTTTGGGAAAGATGCAACAAGTTTTTCACACCTGGATTTGGGGATCCTCTGCCGTTGCTCCTTGCAGATCCTCTCCAGTTCTGTCAGGTTGGATGGTAAACGTTGGTGGACAGCCATTTTTAGGTCTCTCCAGAGATGCTCAATTGGGTTTAAGTCAGGGCTCTGGCTGGGCCATGCAAGAACAGTCACGGAGTTGTTGTGAAGCCACTCCTTCATTATTTTAGCTGTGTGCTTAGGGTCATTGTCTTGTTGGAAGGTAAACCTTCGGCCCAGTCTGAGGTCCTGAGCACTCTGGAGAAGGTTTTCGTCCAGGATTTCCCTATACTTGGCCGCATTCATCTTTCCCACGATTGCAACCAGTCGTCCTGTCCCTGCAGCTGAAAAACACCCCCACAGCATGATACTGCCACCACCATGCTTCACTGTTGGGACTGTATTGGACAGGTGATGAGCAGTGCCTAGTTTTCTCCACACATACCGCTTAGAATTAAGGCCAAAAAGTTCTATCTTGGTCTCATCAGACCAAAGAATCCTATTTCTCACCATCTTGGAGTCCTTCAGGTGTTTTTTAAGCAAACTCCATGCAGGCTTTCATGTGTCTTGCACTGAGGAGAGGCTTCTGTTGGGCCACTCTGCCATAAAGCCCTGACTGGTGGAGGGCTGCAGTGATGGTTGACTTTCTACAACTTTCTCCCATCTCCTGACTGCATCTCTGGAGCTCAGTCACAGTGATCTTTGGGTTCTTCTTTACCTCTCTCACCAAGGCTCTTCTCCCCCGATAGCTCAGTTTGGCTGTACCGCCAGCTCTAGGAAGGGTTCTGGTCATCCCAAACATCTTCCATTTAAGGATTATGGAGGCCACTGTGCTCTAAGGAACCTTAAGTGCAGCAGAAATGTTTTTGTAACCTTGGCCAGATCTGTGCCTTGCCACAATTCTGTCTCTGAGCTCTTCAGGCAGTTCCTTTGACCTCATGATTCTCATTTGCTCTGACATGCACTGTGAGCTGTAAGGTTTTATAGACAGGTGTGTGGCTTTCCTAATCAAGTCCAATCAGTATAATCAAACACAGCTGGACTCAAATGAAGGTGTAGAACCATCTCAAGGATGATCAGAAGAAATGGACAGCACCTGAGTTAAATATATAAGTGTCACAGCAAAGGGTCTGAATACTTAGGACCATGTGATATTACAGTTTTTCTTTTTTAATAAATCTGCAGAAATGTCAACAATTCTGTGTTTTTCTGTCAATATGGGGTGCTGTGTGTACATTAATGAGGAAAAAAATTAACTTAAATGATTATAGCAAATGGCTGCAATATAACAAAGAGTGAAAAATTTAAGGGGGTCTGAATACTTTCAGTCCCCACTGTAGTTCTGGTCCGATCCCCAGGGTTCTGGGACGACTAGCCCCTGCACATAAGTGATGTCATCCCACACTGGCTAATGAAGAGAGCCAAAAACCAGCACACAGAAGAGGATGCCGGCACCAGTGAGGGGCAGGGACCGTTGGAGGAAAGGTGAGTGTAGTGTCCTTCAGTTCCGCTTTAATTCAAGATAACAAGTGTGGTTGAGAATTGCAAACTCAAATCATCCCTCAAAGTCGACAGAAAGGGATATCAAAAGTAAAAAAAGCTTAAGACACCTGCAAATTGAATGTACAATTTTTTATTGTTAATAATAAATGTTCTGGTTTACCTTTTGGGAATAAAAAGGTTGGACAGTGTAAAAGGTACCAACGTTTCTGAAATACGTTATCACATGTGACTCTTTTTTCCTGAGAATGCCCATAGATAAAGGTTGGAAAGAACAGCACAGAAACCTCAATTAACCTCTTTTCAAAATTTAAGAGATGATTTAGAGACTTCCGCATTCACTGTCGTATCTCTGCACGAACATAAAATCCATTATTGTATTATTAAACTTTGTGATCTTAAAGAGGTTCTTATTTAAAGCAGACCCATCATCGAGCAGAAGTTAAATGTATGGTAATCTTTTAAGTGCCCCCTCAGCCCCAATCTGATTGCAGTAATAAAAAGTTTTAAAAAGCTTTCCAGTTAAGTGAAGAAAAGAGAAAACTTGAATCATTCTATAATCATATAACCCATGACATGACATGGGCCACTTGGCTTCTGCCTACACATTACAATCTAGGAGGCACATTCAGGATACAGCAGCTAACTTGGCGTTTCAGAGTATAAATCTAACAACTGAAGTAGTGCGAACCTTCAGGGGATAGACATCGACGGCTAAGAAGATTGCAAGAAGAAAATGGCACCAATGAGGATAGTACGGTTGGGTATACCAGGTATGGCTTTTTTTACATAGTTCCATTGGTCCGGCTAGGTAAGTAGGTGTCCAATCTGGCCAATCCCTGTGGAAGCTGGAAACCACTGTTATAGGCACCATTTTTTAACAGCCATCTTCCACGTCCTGTAGAACATCTACTACATCATATTGTTTGCCTCAACCCTTTTGCATACAATAAAGATATTTGTGGCCGTCAAGTGTTTGGTGATACCAGCTATCTAATGACGACTGTCTGCAGTGATTGTCTCTGCTACATTCGGGCCAGGCATAGAGTTCTCAGCAAGGGATAAGTCACTAATGCAACAATTGGAGCCAGAATAATATGTAAGACTATTTTAATGAATACATAACTGGATGAAATGATGTTTTTATATCTCCCAAAGTTGAAGTTTTAAATAATATACTGCTTAGAGCATCTGTTAGGGACATGAAAAGGTACAGTTCCAGAACACAGGAGAGATACGTGAAAAATAACTGAGAGCCTGTGAACTGATGCTGGATTGTAGCTCTTGTACACCCCGAGGCTGAACAAAGGCACATCAGGTATTTGGAGCTGGAATCTACTCTGTCTATAAAATAGCCTCTGGGTATTTTCTGTCAATTCTCTTTCTAATCTTGTCTGTCGACTTTGCTGACATTTGAGAGTATTTTCCATATTAAACCGTTTAATGAGACCATCATTGTCAGGTTTTCTCAAAAATGTCACTTTAAAAATGAAAGGGTCTCACACTAAGAAGACCACAAAATGAAGAGAAGTGTTTGAAATACATATGTACTGTACATATATACTGTAATATATATATATTATAATATATAAATACACCACTGAAATGGGACTTTCTATAAGCATTTGAGTTAAAAATTTATATATAAGAAAAAAAACACACACATTTTTCACAGCTGTTTAAGATTCCAAGCCACCCTTACTTTTTCCTTGGTTCAATTTAACATTACATATACCGTATTTATCGGCATATAACACACACAGGAGTATAACAAGCACATTCTTTTTAAGAGGGAAGTTTCAGGAAAAAAAGTTAAATTTAAATAAGGAACTTTGAAACAAAATAAGGGTCAATGCCCATCTGCAGCCTCACCATTGCCATCGATGCAGCCTGATTAATGCCCATCTGCAGCCTCACAAGTGCCATCAATGCAACAGCTTCACTATTGCCATCAATGCAGCAGTCTCACCATTGCCATCAATGCAGCAGCCTCACCATTGCCATCAATGCAGCAACCTCATCATTGCCATCAATGTATCAGCCTCACCATTGCCATCAATGCAGCAGCCTCACCATTGCCATCAATGCAGCAGCCTCACCATTGCTATCAATGCAGCAGCCTCACCATTGCCATCAATGCAGCAGCCTCACCATAGTCATCAATGCAGCAGCCTCATCATTGCCATCAATGCAGCAGCCTCACCATTGCCATCGATGCAGCCTGATTAATGCCCACCTGCAGCCCCACAAGTGTCATCAATGCAACAGCTTCACCATTGCCATCGATGCAGCAGCCTCACCATTGCCATCAATGCAGCAGCCTCACCATTGCCATCAATGCAGCAGCCTCACCATTGCCATCAATGCAGCAGCCTCACCATTGCCTTCCATGCAGCAGCCTCACCATTGCCATCAATGCAGCAGCCTCACCATTGCCATCAATGCAGCAGCCTCACCATTGCCATCAATGCAGCAGCCTCATCATTGCCATCAATGCAGCCTGATTAATGCCCATCTGCAGCCTCACAAGTGCCATCAATGCAACAGCTTCACCATTGCCATCAATGCAGCAGCCTCACCATTGCCATCAATACAGCAGCCTCATCATTGCCATCAATGCAGCAGCCTCACCATTGCCATCAATGCAGCAGCCTCACCATTGCCTTCAATGCAGCAGCCTCACCATTGCCATCAGTGCAGCCTGATCGATGCCCATCTGCAGCCTAGAGGGGACAGGGAGGGGGGCGGGACGAGCGCCGACAAATTACATACAGTGAGAATCTCCTATGATAGACAGAACAGTGGTCAAATTGCGGCCCAGGAGATGGGACTTCCTATTACAGAAGCCGCCAATTAAACAGGAGATTCTCACTGTATGTAATCCGACTGCGCTCGTCCTGCTCCCCTCCCTGTCCCCTCCGAGGCAGCTAAAATTGAAATATTGGCGTATAACACGCACACGCTATTTGCACCCGATTTTCAGGGTGAAAAAGTGCGTGTTATACGCCAATAAATACAGTAATCTGTACTTTTCACTGTGACATTTTAAAATTAAACAGATATCTTGTAGACCCGGTATTTCTGTCAACCTGGACCACAAGCAACATAGACCACAAATGGCAGGAGGTGAACACTCTCAACTCTCTTCTGTCTGCTGTTACTTTTGAATTTGATGTGAACCTTTCTAAATAAACAAGGCTAATCTACGAGTGCGGCTGTCCAGAATCTATTCCTGTTCATTGCTATTAGCAATAGCCAGCACCTATGGCCTCCGAACCGAGAAGGATTCACCTTCTGTCTGTTCAATGCTCCTGGAGCGGTGATATCTCTCCTTCTATAAGGAGGTGAACACCCAGCTACTGTAAAAAAAAGATAGGGTATATGAATCTCTATCTTCCCTCTCCTTCCCCTCTTTTGGTTGTTTATATGGAATATCTATGATATAATTAATTTAGGAGATATTGGTTGATTCTACTATCTCAAGACTCAAGGTTGAAGTGTTTGGCAGCAGCACCGCCTTTCAAACTTGCCTATTGAGATCAATGGGGCCACACTGCAACCGCAATCTAAATGCCTGTGTCAGAGAACCGTCACAAACGCTCGTTCCAGGGTGCCAGCCGGACGTACGATAAGAACGAGCAAGCCCCGGACTAGGCACGCACGTAATGCGATCGTACGAACGAGGGCACGTCAGCGCGTGCACGCTCGCACACTAACGAATCACGGCGCAAGGCGCCCTATTTAAACGATCAGCAGACTAGCATCAATGCTGGATTGTCTCAGCTCGTTCCTGAACCCTTGCTGTTGCCTTGTTTACTTGACCCTGATCTTGAACCTCTGCTTGCCTTGACTACCCCCTCGGATCACCCCTACATCTCTGCCTGCCTTGCTTCCTGTATTGAACCCGGCTTGGACTCTTGACTACGGCTCTGTCTCCTGATTCGGTACCCCGCTGCCAGTTTGTTGCCAACCTCCGCCAGTCCCTGACCACGTCTCTGCCTGCCGATTGTGTACCCCGTTGCCAGCACGTTGCCAACTCCTGCCTGCCTTGACCCTGCAAGTTCCTCTGCTGGACCTCTCTTGCATCCATCCAGGGATCAGCACCTCAGCTTCCTTCCGAAGACTTCTGGGTTCCTGATCCTGCCAGCAGGCACCTGCACCCTTCCGCCGCCCTAGCAACCCTGTCTCAACCTCCAGGGACGCTAGGACCGGGACCGTGCAAGAGGCCGCCCTCGTCATTTCAGACTCCGCTGTAAGGTACGTGACAGTACAATCCAGCCAGAAATGGAGTCTGAAAGGGGGGCCTAGCTATGGACGCTCTGTGTCAACAGATCGCAAATCTCACTCAAGCAGTTCAGGGCCTGCAAGATGGCTACCAACGACTTGAACAGCGAGTGGAGTCTCTCTCTCCAAGTACCTCAGCACCTCGGACCACAGCACCTGCATCATCAACTCCAGTTTCTACACCCACAGTAGTGGTGCCACCCCCAGAACCACGAGTTCCTGCTCCGGAGAAATTTATGGGTGACCGCAGCAAATTCCGTGCTTTCAGGAATGCCTGCCATTTGTACTTCTTGCTTCAGCCCCGCACCTTTTCTTTGGAAAGTACCAAGGTGGGGTTCATCATTTCATTACTGCAGGGAGAACCTCAGACCTGGGCTCATCATTTACTGGAACAAGCCAGTCCCTTGCTGGGTACCATGGACTCTTTTTTGGATGAAATGGCCAAACTGTATGATGATCCCCAGCGTACTACCACAGCAGAGGCCAGCCTCCACACCCTCCAGCAGGGTCGTAGGCCCGTGGAGGACTATGTTACAGACTTTAAACGGTGGAGTACCGACACACATTGGAACGACGCCGCTCTCCGTTTTCAGTTCCGTTTAGGGCTTTCGGAGGCACTCAAGGATGAACTAGCTCGTGTGGGGATCCCTGATTCCCTCGAAGAACTAATTCAACTGTCCATTCAGATCGATCGATGGCTGAGGGAGCGAAGATCTGAAAGGACCAGCCAGTATCGGCCCATGTGGATGCTACCCAGGGTACCCAGTCGCCTACCTACCTCCACACCCCCACTATCTGCTTCTACCACTGAACCTCCAGAACCAATGCAGTTGGGTTTGCTTCGTGCACCCTTGACTCCGGAAGAAAAACAACGCCGTCGTATGAATAATCTCTGTCTCTACTGCGGGGGAGCCGGTCATTACGCCAATATGTGTCCCAACAAGACCCGTAAGTGTGACTCACCTCTTCTTGATCGATATGCATTAACTCTAGCAAGAACGACTCACATTGCTGTTCCTGTCTCTCTACAGCTTCCAGAAGGGGTGCTTCAGATCCAGGCCATAATTGACTCCGGTGCCTGCAGTTGCTTCATTGACCGTGCCTTTGCCCTGCAACACAACATTCCGCTGCGATCGAAGCAACATAAACTATTCATCCGATTAGCTGATGGGTCCAATATCAAATCTGGGCCTATCATCCAAGAAACCCAACCTTTGCCTGCCAACATCTTACCCAATCACCAAGAACTGTTGTGCCTGGACGTTATATCCTCACCACTTTTTCCGATCATTTTAGGAATGCCATGGTTGCAAGCACACAACCCACAGATAGACTGGACAACCGGCCAGGTAGTCTTTCAGTCCTCCTACTGTCTCAAGAACTGTCTCCAGGTCCTCCACCACACAGCTCCAGTTATTGGGTGTCTCAAACCAGTATCTGAATCCCAAGACCTTGTCCCATCCGTGTACCATGATTTCTTGGATGTTTTCGACAAGCAGAAAGCTGATACTCTTCCCCCGCACCGGGCCTACGATTGCCCGATTGAACTTTTACCAGGGGCTGAAATCCCATTTGGGAGGATCTTTCCTCTGTCAGAGCCTGAACTCGCAGTCCTAAAAGACTATGTGAATGAGAACCTCAAGAAGGGGTTCATCCGTCACTCAACATCACCAGCCGGGGCAGGAATATTCTTTGTTGAAAAGAAAGACCATTCGCTCCGTCCATGTGTGGATTACAGAGAGCTAAACCGGATCACCGTTAAAAATCGCTACCCCTTGCCTCTGATTCCAGAATTGCTCCAGAGACTCCGCTCTGCAAGAATATTCACCAAGTTAGATTTACGAGGTGCTTACAATCTGATCAGAATCAGGGAAGGAGACGAGTGGAAAACGGCCTTCCGGACTCGTTTTGGCCACTTTGAATACCTCGTCATGCCCTTCGGATTATGCAATGCTCCAGCAACCTTCCAGCATTTTGTGAATAATATTTTCAGAGACTTTCTAGATCTATTCATGATCGTCTACCTAGACGATATCCTAGTTTTCTCAGCCTCCTTAGATCTTCACCGTGTCCATGTGAAACAAGTCCTTCTGAGGCTAAGACAAAATGGACTCTATGCCAAGGCCGAGAAATGCGAATTTGAACGGCAGACCATCCACTTCCTCGGACTGGTGATTTCTACAGGAGGTATGGCAATGGATCCTCAAAAAGTCGCAGCTATAACGTCCTGGCCACCTCCCACTGATAAGAAAGGGGTACAACGGTTCGTCGGCTTCTCTAACTTCTACAGAAAATTCATTAAAAACTTCTCCGGTATCATCATGCCCATCACCCAGCTCACCAAGAAACAGAACCGTTTTCAATGGACAGAGGCAGCCCAAGCTGCTTTCGACAAGTTAAAGGGACTTTTTACCTCAGCTCCATTATTAAAGCACCCTGACCCCGCTCTTCCATACATCCTGGAGGTGGACGCCTCAGAAAGCGCCGTAGGGGCCATCCTGTCCCAGCGCCAAGGACCCAAGGCTCTAATGCACCCTGTGGCCTTCTTCTCAAAGAAGTTGGGACCTTCAGAAAGGAACTATGATGTGGGGGACCGAGAACTATTGGCAATCAAATTGGCTTTAGAAGAGTGGCGGTACCTCTTGGAAGGAGCAACACACCCAATACTGATCTTCACGGATCACAAAAATTTGGAATACCTCAGGACCGCCAAACGCCTCAGGCCCAGACAAGCAAGGTGGGCTCTTTTCTTCTCACGCTTTAACTTCCACATAACCTACCGGCCCGGCTCCAAGAATGTGAAACCTGACGCGTTATCGCGTATGTTTACAGAAGTTGAAGTCCCACCTCAAACTGATACTATCCTGCAGGCTGGAAATTTTCTACTTATTCAAACCGACCTAATGTCACAGATCCGTCAAGCATCCAAGGAAGTCTCTCTGTCTCCAGATACAGACCTTCAGGAGAACGATGGGCTCTATTGGCGGGGTAATAAAATTTTCATACCACACAATTTACGTGCTACCATCCTACAGGTGTGTCATGACTACCTACTGGCCGGCCATTTTGGGGGATACAAAACCATGGATTTGATCCAGAGACATTTCTGGTGGCCTAATTTAGCAAAGGACTGCAGGAAATATGTTAGCTCATGTTCAATCTGTCTCAGGAACAAGAACAGCAAGAACAAAGCGTGGGGACTATTGAGACCTCTACCCGTTCCTGAGAGACCCTGGGATAAAATCGCAATGGACTTTATCGTAGAGCTCCCTCCATCAGAGGGGTTCTCATCTATTTTTGTAGTGGTAGACCGCCTCTCCAGGATGTCACACTTCATCCCTATGAAAGGGACCCCATCAGCAACTGAAACTGCTGAAGTCTTCGTTAAAGAGGTTGTTAGACTGCATGGAATCCCTAGTGACATCGTCTCGGATCGAGGAGTACAGTTTACTTCAAAATTTTGGAAAGCACTGTGCGAAGCGCTGGGCATCAAACTCAACTTTTCTTTGGCTTATCATCCCCAGTCCAACGGACAGACTGAGCGTACCAACCAAACGCTGGAGCAATATCTGCGTTGCTTCACCTCCTTCTCCCAAGAAGATTGGGCCTCACTTCTGCCGCTGGCAGAATTTGCATTTAACAACTCTGCTCATACCGCCACCAACCAATCACCCTTCTTCTCCAACTACGGGTTTCATCCTTCCTTCTTGCCTACATTGATTCCGGACTCTCCTTTGCCTGCAGTTCAGGACAGATTAAATTTCTTTGCTATCAATAACTAAGTGTTAAAGGATACCATTGCCAAAGCACAAGAGGTTAATAAGAGGTTCTTTGACAGGAAGAGGAGAGGAGAACTAGATTTGAAGGTTGGTGATCGTGTGTGGCTGTCAACTTTGAATCTAAAACTTACCTGTCCATCCAGGAAATTGGGACCTAAATACCTAGGACCCTTTCCGGTCAAGAGAAAAATTAATCCAGTGGCTTATGAGCTCGAACTTCCCGATTCATTTAAAATTCACCCTGTGTTTCATACCTCTTTGTTGAAGCCTGATGTGGTCAATCCCTTTCCTGGTCGTGAAAGAGGGCCCCCAGAGGCCATAATGGTAGACGGGGAGGAAGAGTTTGAAATTGAGACCATTGTAGATTGCAGGAGAAGGCAGGGACAAAATCAATATTTAATTAAATGGAAGGGTTTTGGTCCAGAAGAAAACTCCTGGGAACCGGAAACGAACCTCCATGCCCCAAGACTCATACAAGCTTTTCATCGTGCTCATCCGGAAAGGAGGTCTCAGGTGGGCATCCGGAGGCTGCCCGTAAGGAGGGGGCAATGTCAGAGAACCGTCACAAACGCTCGTTCCAGGGTGCCAGCCGGACGTACGATAAGAACGAGCGAGCCCCGGACTAGGCACGCACGTAATGCGATCGTACGAACGAGGGCACGTCAGCGCGTGCACGCTCGCACACTAACGAATCACGGCGCAAGGCGCCCTATTTAAACGATCAGCAGACTAGCATCAATGCTGGATTGTCTCAGCTCGTTCCTGAACCCTTGCTGTTGCCTTGTTTACTTGACCCTGATCTTGAACCTCTGCTTGCCTTGACTACCCCCTCGGATCACCCCTACATCTCTGCCTGCCTTGCTTCCTGTATTGAACCCGGCTTGGACTCTTGACTACGGCTCTGTCTCCTGATTCGGTACCCCGCTGCCAGTTTGTTGCCAACCTCCGCCAGTCCCTGACCACGTCTCTGCCTGCCGATTGTGTACCCCGTTGCCAGCACGTTGCCAACTCCTGCCTGCCTTGACCCTGCAAGTTCCTCTGCTGGACCTCTCTTGCATCCATCCAGGGATCAGCACCTCAGCTTCCTTCCGAAGACTTCTGGGTTCCTGATCCTGCCAGCAGGCACCTGCACCCTTCCGCCGCCCTAGCAACCCTGTCTCAACCTCCAGGGACGCTAGGACCGGGACCGTGCAAGAGGCCGCCCTCGTCATTTCAGACTCCGCTGTAAGGTACGTGACAGCCTGTCTCAGAGTTGTCCTGCAGTCTCAGGCATCAGACAAAAAAACAGGCATCAGGAGGCGGCGGTAGCACCCTCTAAAAGCCTGTCAGGTGGTGCTATACCACCTACAGAATGTATAGAATTAAGCATACCATCGGTGTGAATATAACCTAAGGCAGCCCATTCAGTGCATCACAACACAGGTTACAGAGCACCTGCAGCATTTATTTTTTTTTGGTGAGTTCACACCTGTGCATTAAAATGATTTCAAAGTAATTAAAATTGAGGTGAAAATTTTAATTAAAAATTATTGGCACCACGACCCATTGCATAATGTACCCTATTTTTCCAAACATTGTAGCAACGTGCCATGTTTTTCCATGTGTCACTGTTTTGCTTGGGGTTCATGCGGTAAAAGCCAAGGAAGCTTAGACCACTGTAGTGTATTAATACTTTTACTAAACAGAAAATCTGCACATATTACTGCAGAAAACACAATTCATAGCATCAAAAGTATAACAAAATATGCCTACAACAAGCACAAGTTGATTATCTTCTTAGAAAATAAGCATGTAGAATATGTATGCAATAAGTATACTGTAAAGGAAATTTGTAAATTCTGTATAAAACTGTATTCTGTTTTTGTATGTTTGAATATATATTGCTCACTGCACTCATTCTGCACACGTCACCAATAATGTTTTAAATACATGTTGCATTCTTTCGAGTCCTGATTAGAATTAGCCTGCCTATGTTACGTCCCTTGTTACCATAAAAGTACAATTGTAATATTAATGTGATACCTACGTAATCATGTGTATAAAAAAACTACAATTGGGCCGAATAAACAGAACAGCTATTTGCAAGATGCTGAGTGTATCTTTTGTGTCTGTTCCTTACTGCAGTAGTTCATTTGGAACCACTAATCAATACGAGGATAGGAGTTGCCTATCTATAAAATTTCCAGAGCAATACTAAACAGCTACTCAACTTGGGCCTTCCATTGATGGAATCTTCATGGTTCTTTGCTCCAAGGTCAACTACTTTCCCCAAAGGCTCCAGATCAACTCTTGCTTCTTTGTCTACAAGAACAATTCTCCTTTTTGTCTGCCCACATGCCTATATCGAAAGTCCTAATCCTCTCCCCCATACTTCCTATACATCATATCCTGTAAAGAGCTTCCTCTGCTCAGCTCATAAACTTGTTTGACTGGTTCATTTGCATATCAATAGGGGAGGCTTAGCCTTTAAAACAGCACACGGTCTTAAAATCTAACAAATAAATATCTATGCTATAAAATCACCCAAACATATCCATAGCAACACAATCACTACAACATTAGAGTGTAAATCCTGCCTTATAGGGCTACATGCCCATACAGAAATGCATACAACAACCCATGTGCCTTTGAGGCAGTGCAGTTATTGTTGTATGCAAGTTTTTATTTTGGTTAAAGCCAAGTTCACGCTATCTGATATTGAAAACATTCGGTAGTAGGGTCCATGCCTTGGAGCACTGTTCTCCGCTTTATTTTTCTTAACTTTATGGAAATGTCATAAAGTAACATTCCATTTATTTCTGTGCACCACAGCTCAGTTGTAGAGCAGTGTGGAAAATGTAAACATGTTCAATTTTTTGGCACCTCTCTGCCATGCAGCTGGCAGCTGAGTGGAAGTGTGAATGGGGCACATAGAAAATGATTGCCTTCTGTGTGTCGAAATAATGCAGCTCTCCACACAAGTGTGAACCGTCCTGAAAGGGTCTTTCTCACTGCCGGGTGCATTGCAGCATAAATTCATGTGCTTTACAGCACGTTTTATGTACTATTAGATATGTGTCTATTTATTTCTAATAATTTCTGATTGCAGCTCAAGGTGCATACACATTCAAAACATTTCTAACCATTAAGGATGGGCTCGGGCGTGTTCGGAAGGAAGCCATCACTGCACCCCACAAGTCATAGGCAGTAAGGCATTTCCCGGCCCCCAGCTGCACATACACACGCTGCCTATGATTGGTGATGTGCAGTAACGGCTTCCTGGTGGGTACGATCTGAACACACCCAAGCCCATTATTAGCTATGCAGTGCAAAGTGTTTTTTTTTGGAGTGGAACACTGAGACTGTGCCCTAAGTCTAGCTCTTTTAAAGTGGAACTAAACTCTCTTAATCAACATTAACTATTTTTAATCCTTAGTAAATAGATAGGAAGGTATATTATACTTAAGGTACTTGTTTTAAACTTTTTTTTTTTACATTTCTTCAGTTGCTTCCTGACCAAAATTATGTCTTACATCCCAGGAGTCTTCAGGAGGGAAGGAAGGGTTTTCTCAGCTAAGCACATCCTCCTGCCTGTATGCCTGAGCCAAGGGCAGATTGATTCTAGGAAGTAATTGCTACTCAGGATGGCTGCAGCTAGAGATGCTAGGGTGATGTTTTTCAAAGTGATTTCTCGACAAAATAAAACATCTACACATGGATGGATGGGTGAGTTTGCTTTGAATAATAAAAATGAATTAAATGCTGTTTTCAGTTTGTGGTGCCCAGGTACAGTTTAGTTTCTGTTTAAAGATTTCTATGTACTACATCTATGCAGGCTTGTAGATGGCTTGTGATTACATTGGTTTTCCTTCATGCTTTATCTTCATATGGTCAGTTACCTTAACCTCTTGGCGCTGGCCGAACGCAAATATGCGGCCTCCTGGTAGGTGGGCCATGGCGCTGAATGGCCGCATATTCACACGCATTAGTGCAAATACAGTTGTGTCAAGAGCGTGCATCACATACCCTGTTTCCCCGAAAATAAGACCTAGCGTTATTGTCGGTGATGGCTGCAATATAAGCCCTACCCACAAAATAAGCCCTAGTTAAAGTCAGTGTAGGTCTTATTTTCAGGGTAGGGCTTATTTTCGGGGAAACGGGGTAGGGCTTATTTGGGGGGTAGGGCTTATATTGCAGCCATCACTGACAATTACGCTAGGTCTTATTTTCAGGGAAACAGGGTACTGACCATTGGATGTTCTTCCCTAGCACCTCACAAATGAGGAATCCTTACCCCATGCTCTTTCACTCTCGTAGAGTGCTGAGCTCAGCTGCTGCAAGAGAGAGTGGACTGTGGACCTAGCACAGTGTGTTAGAATTCTGTAGTGCAGAAGGAATATTTTTGCAAATGCCATCAGTTTCCAGTCACACAGGGTTTTGCCATGGTGCGAATCCCAGTGTGAGTTCCACAGCACTGAGCAGATAGCTGTGGGCACTGAGCCCATACACTGCAATGACAGGCTGATGGTGGCACCACCTTTTCAAACTATGTGCTATTTCCAGGTCCCTATGTATCTAAGCTTTGCCAGCAGTGGAAGCCTGCTTCCATATTAAAAACTGTTACTAGGGTAAATGAAGAAATAAAAAAAAATACACATTTATATATAGTTTTCATGCACAAAATAAAAATAGTTTTATTGATCTGTTTGAATGCACGCTGTTTTTTTTTTTTTTTACTTTTATTGTTTGCAGGCTTTACAAAAATAAAAAAAAAACTTTAGATGAATCAAGCGGTAAAAAGGAACGTAGTCTGTTTGACTAAAACATTTTTGGCAAGGTTTATATTAATATCTTCAGAACACAAAAAAGTGAGAATACATAAAAATGTTTACTAAAATCATTTCATCCTTTCAACATGTACAGATTACTTGGAGGGGATTTGAAAAAATGTTACAACTTTAATTTAGGGGTATATTCATAAAGCATTCACTGTGACTTTCACCACACCTTCACTGCAAGTGATCCTTCCTTTTGCATGTGTTAAAAATTCCAGCAATTGATTCACCCTCAGCAAATGTTTCACTGCTTTAACACTTCCTGACTGCCCACAGTACATATACGTCATTACTTTGACGTTAAATACCATTATTATGGCAGCAGCTAGCTGCCATAACCCCGGTATCATTTTGTTCTGTGAGCAATTCGGCGTCTGATAAAAGCAATCCCAGTGGCGAATTTTCTGAGGGATCACTTTTAGAGGCGGCGGGAAAGGTGCCCTCGCCGTATTCCGGTTGTTTCTCTGTTTACTGAAGCTGTCGGTAAACTTGGAAGCATTCCAATCCCTCTGATGGCTGGGCAGGAAGTCAAGTAAGGGCAAGATGGCCCCTTGGAGGACCAGAGCGACCTCTGACGTCACTTCTGGTTCTCGGGCCAAAACTAATTTTTTTTCCTTAAAGTCAAAATGTCATTATTTTTTGCTTTTAAAGATAAATAGGAGATCTGGGGTCTTCTTGACCCCAGGTCTCTCAATAGAGATGTAGCAAGGTCTCTGGCCTTGTCCAGTCTAATGAGGACCTCCAAGGCCAAAGATAGCTGACATCCTTCAATATGTAGTGGGTTGTGAGGCATAGTGGGTGCAAAGATGGTGAAAGTCATTGGGCACCAGACACTTCTTGCATGTAAAATAGGTTTTATTTCTTTTGTATTTTTGGGGGAACGAGGGTTAGGGCCAGGACACCCTTAAGTAGTTATAGATCCAACTGGCAGACTCCGAGACTTCAATAGGAGGACAGCCGTGCAGGGAAAGGCCCCAGCAAGGAGCCACTTCTGCACAAGGAGGAATGCTGCCTTCTATGGCAACAGTGGTATACGAAAAATCCTGGACAGCCGCTTTCAAAAGTAATCTTCGATCTTAATTTAAGTATAATCATAAAAATACATGCCACACATCACAAAGCAGGAAAGCTTTCCTGCTTTGTGATGCTGTGGCATGTATTTTTATGATTATACTTAAATTAAGATCGAAGATTACTTTTGAGTGCGGCTGTCCAGGATTTTTCGTTTACCTCTCAATTACCAGCATTGCCTGCACCTGTTACTTCCAGCATGGAGTAAATGTTTGTGCCACACAGACCTCTTTCAGAGCGGTGTTATTTTTCTCTCTCCTATGGCAACAGTCCTTTAACAGTTCCTAACTGAAACATAACAGTTCTTTCAGTTTCACTACAACTGCCTAGTGTAGTTCTTCAACACTGAGCTCCTGGTCTCTCACTAGACCCACTGATTCACTGACTCGGAATCCCTTGAGCTCCTCCAAGGTAGGCAGTGGTATCTCCCTCAAGCGTCACCCACTTCCCTGCTGGGTCCCTAGCTTGGCACTCCAGATACTTCTCAAGCTTCACCCCTACTAACCGGCGAGGTCCCTGGCTTGACTCACAATGCTGCCCTACAAGCATCTCCCCCATGGGTTAGGTCCCTGACTTGATCACCACCTGAATTTTCCCAATTCTTAACAATGCCCGTTCGGTGAGAATATGATTCCGGTACTTTCTTCAGTCACTCAGTGTGGTCCTTGGTAAAGGTGGTTGGTCTCTTTGTGGCAACAGCTTCCCTCCTAATTCCGACCACTAACAGGTTCTTCGTCACTTTTGTTTGGACTGCAAGCCACAGTCCCAACCCTGTGCTTCCCCCTTACTTCTGGATAGTCCCTCACACAGCCTGGCAGCCAGATGCCCCCGGTATAGGCCCAATCTCCGGCCTAGCAGGCCAGGGCGTATGACACATGTCCACCCAGACAGCCATCCAGGTGGCACAGAACACCGATTACCTGACCTCACCCGAATATGTAGGTTCTCCCAGCAGGCCAAGGGATTCAAGAAAACCCCTGCTCATTGGCTGAGATACCCCATATACCCAAAGCCTGACCTTGCGTTGCCCTTCTCATATCTAGTACCACCAAGTTCCTGGCCATCTAGTGGTAGAAGAGAAAAGTGCAACAAGGCCAAACTTAGGGAGAAATCAATAGATCTCTATCAATCGACCAATATGCTACAGAGAGGGTGCTACAGAGAGGACCTGCTCAGTTCTATTACAAGGGATGTTTACATTCCTTTTAATAGCAATAAAAGTGATAATATATATATATATATACAGTGTAAAAATAACAAATAAAAAGTAAAAGAAATAAGAAAATAAGCAAACGCATACGTAAGTCATATCCGCATATTCGGTGTTCAAACCACACATGAGAGCAATAATTCTAGTACTAGACCTCCTCTGTAACTCTAAACAGGTAACCTGTAAGTGTCGCCTATGGAGATTTTTAAAGTGATTGTAAAGTCTTAGTTTTTATTTTTCTCTAGAAATAAAAAACATGTTCTACTTACCTGCTCTGTGCAGTTGATTTTGCATAGAGCAGCCCAGATCCTTCTCTTCTCAGGTCCCTCTTCGGTGCTCCGGGCCCCTCCCTCCTGTTGAGTGCCCCCACAGCAAGCAGCATGCTATTGGGGCACCAGAGCCGAGCCACAACTCCCTGTGTCAATTCAGACACAAAGCCGCAGCCCGGCCCACTTTCTCTCCTTACTGACTGACTGACTTTGGTTGACAGCAACGGAAGCCAATGGCCCTGTCTCAGCCAATGAGGAGCGGGGTCCTGGGCAGCTGAGACACTCCTGCAACTTTGCTGGATCTAGATGGAGCTCAAGTAAGTATTAGGGGGGGGCTGAGGGGGGCTGCTTAACACAGAAGGTTTTTTTTATCTTAAAGCATAGAATGCATATATAAAAGTTAGCATGCCAATTCAGTTATAAAAATAGTTTGAATATACTGAACATTCCAATCTGACCCATCATTTTTGCGTTTTCACCCATTTTAGTCTAATGAAGGCCATAGAAGAAAATATTCTAACACAGGATAACTGGCCAGAAAGAAAAATCTGAAAATACCTCCCCAGTTCTATCATCCCTATTTAATATACCTGTATATTGAACTGTAACAATCTGGGACACATTTATGCTTGTAAATGTTTTCAAAAGTTATTAATTAAACACAATATTGCAATGCATGGTGCTTTAAATATTTTTTTTTACTATATTCTATGATACAATGGAGAGCAATAACTATTGCAGCCAATCAGCACACAGCAGCTTTAGTAGCTGCAAGTAGGTAGACAAAGGAAAGCTGACTTTTAATTGGCCAATACAAGTTAGTACAACCCACTTCTGTTTCTTTTTTGTCTTTAAACAAACCCGTTTCTAATATTCTGTGTTGTATAGATCCTCTCCTCTAGTTATTCACTTTTATACTAGACAAGGATGTGTCAACCAGCAGGAGAATTGATGCCAGAATTAATCAGAGACCTCAGAACACCAAGACGCTGAGGGTGTAAAATCATTTAGTGTCATTCTCCACCAGTTGTGTATCCTTAACCAAGTGCCAGCCATGCTTGTTCATTCATTTAAACCCTTCCTAAGCAGACCTTCCATAAATATAGCTCTGGGCACCAGCATCATCATGGCAGTCAACCATATTTACACAATTATAACAGTTTAATTCAGGGGTGTTTATCATATTCTGCAAGCTCCTGTACAGAATATTCACTCCGAGCACCATTCTGCCATCTGGTTGGGAACTATGCCAACACTTTAGAATGTCTACGTTATTCTAAGGGATGGCTGTGCTGTAGAGAATATTTTAACATCCCAGTTTTTTAGGTGACCAAATTTTAACCTATGAAACAGTAGTGAAAATACAGTATGCAGTATGCTTTAGTGAACTTACCATCATTCCAAGTATAGGGTGCTTTAATTATTCTTACAGTAAAAAAATAAAAAAATCAAATAAAAAAGATGCCTGGTTCTTGTGACATGGCAAAGCCAATCTACAAATTATGGAAAATATAGTAACAACTGGCACAACCTATCTGCACAAAAATGGCTCTTTAAAACATTGATAAGGATTGATGTGCAGAGCTGTTTTTTTGTTTTTTTAAGGCACCTTTTTTTGGTAAAGTTGGTATTGTAAGCGATGAAACATCATTACGGTGCTTATTACCTGACTACCCTTTGGCTAGCCACATTAGGCAGAATTTCTTCTCTGGTGAGCCTAATTGCCCTCAGATCAATCATTCTATATATGTATGCACAGAAGACATGGTGATGTGCTGGAGTGACTTTTACTATAATTTACATACTTAGGTGTTGACATACTATGATCACTACCAAAGAACCTGCTCTATTTGTTGTCTTTACTGGTACCAGAGAGAGACGGTCACACAGAACTTATAAAAATATATGTTTTTTTTTAATGAAATTCCAAAATAAATAGTTAAAAAAGCATAGAAAAATATTCATATATGCGGTGTGAACCATAACAGTGGCTATACCAGATTATCTTTGCTGTATGATCCAAGATGTCGACGTGTTTCACAACAAGCAGCTTCCTCAGGACCTCCTTAGCTTATTAGCAAAGATAAAGGCCCTACTCAAAAGAGAAATACCAATAAGTAACATGTCAAATAATACACAGTCTAAGCTCAGATTGTTAAGCATGCTATGTCACACTTACAAATCGCATTAAGAGTATAGCTTTCAAATGGCGACAGAATATGCAGATTTTGTGAGTAGGTGGACCTATATATTTATTGATATTAAAGATTTGGCATCCAGTTAGGCACTAGATATCACATGAGATACCATGAAAAATGACTGCGCTAATGTCATAATATACAACAGTATCCACTAATATATGACAGAATATTGTGCAAGTGATTAGAATTCAAAAAGTGCAGCGCTAAAAATAAATCATGATAAATGTGCAAAACTAATTAATGAATGATAATAATATCATATAACTGATGATAAAATACAAATACAAAAAGTGCAAATGAGCAAGTGAAACCGAACCAACATATATACTCATGAGAAGTAATGATACCATATATCAATTAATAAAGTGCATAGTGCAAAAAAGTAAAAATACATACAAAAGCCCACACATAGGAACTATGAGTGTAGAGCAGCCTCTGCATATCAAGACATTCCAGATGAAAAAGTTGGAGATAGAATGGACTCAGTAAAGGTGAAAGTTGTCCACTTAAGGAGTCACCAGGATACATGCATCCACCACCCAGAGGGGAGAGTAAACACGCTTAACAGAATCCACCACTACTACCAGCGGAAAAGAGTCAAACTAGCATAAGGATGGAAACGGTAGAATGGTGATCAAGGGAGTGTCACTGGAGATCTGTCACCATGATATTCCACTACGTCCAGCCCCTTAGTTAGATCTTGGACTCCACAATTCATAAAAAACAAAAGGTCTCCACGTAGTGTAAAACCATTTCTGACAAATTTTATTAAAAGGTAGAAAACTTACATCCAATCTGAAGTTAAAAGCATATCAAATGAAGCATCATAAGAAGCGTAATCACATAGGAAATCCAAAAAGTGCCATGACATAGAGCAGGCTCAATATGACCCGACGTGTTTCGTCCACACAGACATCATCTGGGGCATCTCATGCCCCAGATGATGTCTGTTTAGACTAAACGCGCTGTGCCTTTTTGGATTCCCTAAGTGATTACGCTTATGATGCTTCATTTTATATGCCTATAACTTCAGACTGTATGTAAGTTTTCTACCTTTCAATAACATTTGAGAGAGATGGTTTTTACACTATGTGGAGATAAATCAGCAAGTGTCAAGGACTGATAGAAAAGGATGCATCAAGTATGGCACAGAAGGGTGTTCAGATCCTGCTAACAGAGCGAGTGCTGAGTCCTCTCACCGATCCCTGCATTCCAGTCTGTGGCTCTCTGTAGAATGGGGCGTTTGGCTCTCTCTCTGTTTTGTGTTTCCCAAGCTGTGTAGTGAGTAGTTATGGGTAAGAAGCCTCTCTGGTTTCCCTGCGTCAATGGCTAAGCTCCTCCAATATGTCCAATATCCTGCAGGCATGGCATTGCTTTTCCTCTGCTTTAGTCTGGTCAGACCCTACCAGTGAGACCCTATAGGTTTGACCTAGAAACTTGAACCTGTGCACAGGTCTGTACTCCCTGGAGTCTGAGGTTCCAAGAGGAAGAAGTTTTCCATGCAGTTCGGTAAAACTCTTTTCACTCCTCCTCATTGTCTCTCAGGATCTCCTGGGATCTGTAGTGTAATCAACTGAAGTAGTCAAACTACTGCTTCCATGATTTCCAGTAATCTACATAGGAGTCTATGGGTTGATTTGACTTAGCACTCTCCCTGCTGGCTGGAGGTATAATGCAGCATAATAACAGCATTACTGTAGAAAGTATAGCAACAGAGAGCATTGTCTCCTTCTCCATGTCACTGTAGCCTGGCACCTGCTTTCCCTCTGCTTTGGCTCCCCAATCAGACCCTATAGGCTTGACCTAGCAACCTGACCCTGTGCACAGGTCTGCACGCTCTGGAGTCTGAGGTTCCAAGAGGAAAATGTTTCTGGGCAGTTCAGTAAAATCCTTTGTGCTCCTCCTCCTTGTCTCTTAAGATCTCCTGGGAACGGTAGTGCAATCAACTGTAGTAGTCAAACTACTGCTCTCCTGAGCCACAGTAATCTACATAGGAGTCTATGGGTTGATTTGACTTAGCACTCCTCCAGCTGGCTGGAAGGATAATGCAGCATAGTAACAGCATCACTGTAGAAAATAGAGCAACAGAGATCATTGTCTCCTTCTCCATGCCACTGTAGCCTGGCACTTGGCTATATACCATTGAAGGTATTTTGTTACATCTGTTTGAGAAATACCTATTGGCATGTCAGAGATCCAGTGCCGTCCTATGCACTCTGCAGTGTCAAATGAAAAGTGGTGTTATCAGTGCTGCCCAGTTCACATCTGTGAACTGCAGAAGAGGAAAGGTTGGTGGTGTTATGTAGCCCTTACTAAATAATTATTTAACATATGTATGAATTCTCTTATCAAAATGTATCCAAAGCCAAAACTTTTTGTTTTGTTTTGGATAACATATTGTTATACAAACCAACCATGAGTCTGGGCATAGGTATGGGAAGGCGAGGGCCGGCTGGGCAGATCATCAGCCCCGGGAGCTGAGGCGGTGATCCCCAAGACACCAATCACCAATTGATTTGACCAACAGGGAAAGCAGTCCCCGGGGACGAATCTCCCATGGATAGTCAAGGGTGGTGTGAGCCATATGAAGAAAGCTCAACTAAGAAAAAATGTATATGTGTATATAATGTATTAAAACATAGATATGTATATCATAGTGGCTAATTGCTTGGTAAAGAGTGTACTGATATTTGACCAGATGGTGATAAATAAATAAATAAATAAATAAAGTGACAAGACCCGGACAGGAATCGAATTGATAAGTGATAGGACTACACTAGTATATCCCAACCAAGGGGGAACACTGGCGTGTGAGATGGATAGAACTAACAACCAAGATAGGATACTAAAACCAAAAACAAAATAGAATACAGATGGTACCTAGAGCTCTGTGTAGTGCTTCAATCCAAATGGTGCACAGTGTCCACATGACCACATGAATGTTACCTAGGGAGTGTCTTGTTGGATCTGATGGAGTAAATATACTCCAATGTGGCTGGGGGTGAACGCCAACGCCACACGGTGTTCAATTAGAGAAAAGGCTCCAACAGTAGGCTTTCCTAAAAAAGATGTAGCCATTGTAGAAAACCATTGCCATACAATCATGAAATGGATTCCATGATGAGGAATAAAAAAACATTCCTGAATCCTAGTGTGAAAGAGTGACTCATTCGTTAGGGCTTAATGGGAAAGGGTGGAAACACAGTAGGAAAAATCTCACAAGTGGAGTATTTTAGAGATAAAAAGAAAGGTAGGTGAGCCCACTCGAAATTAAAAAGTTGGAACCTATCGCAGTCTGCTGGAGGGAAAAAAAAAAACTTCAAGTAAAGCTGTTGTAACAATAAGCAAATGACTGCTGCTGAGGACAGGAAAGTTGAAGATGTCTATGGTTTGAGCTAGGATATGTAGGGACCCCGTGCTATGCTGTTGTGTCCCTAACTAAATTAAGAGTGTTGTTGCTATGCTGTAAGCAGCCTGAGCTATTTACTGTACCTTTTTTTGGCTCTCTGTGGGAGTTCCCTAGGCCCAATACATTGTTTTTTTTTCAGTTACTGAATCAACTAATCCCTGATTGTATTGTTCAGATTAATGGTTTGGGAGATGATAGATATTTTGGGCACTGTTACAGAGTTTTCTCTTTCCTCCTGGGTTCTGCTGGTCAGGATGTGTATTTAGAGTTGCCTCAGCCAGGGCCGGAAGGACTTAAGCTCTCTACTGGTTTGGCTATCTGGAAGAAGTTGAGTTGGACAATGGATATTCTTCTGAGAGTGTTGCAGGGAAGCTTTGTAGAAGGTGTCATCTGGACATTGTAAAAATTATCCATTGCCCACAAATCAAGATATCTTTGACGGCTCTAAAAGGGTGAAGGGACAAATTGATTATAAAGAGATGCACAAGGGAAGTCTGTGACCAGTCTTACAAGATAATAGAACTGGTTGCTCTAAACGGCCCAACAATTACCAAGAGGCTGCTCTTAAAGAGCCTATTGTTCATATACTCGCTTCTTCAGAATACCTGTATTCTTTTTGTGCTCTTTCTTGTTACCCCCCCCCCCCCCCCCCCCCAGCCCTGTCTCCTAGTTATGTATTCAGCATTAAAATGTAAAAAAGAATAAAGTGACTGGCACCTTACTTATTTTTTCCCCACTATACACCACAAACCAGACTCTGAGATGTAAACATTAGTCTGTCACACTATTTAGGGGCTCATTATGGACCATCCTAGGAGCATGATGGCTACATATAACAATCAACAGAAGCGTTGTAGTGGATGTAGCGTCTCTTTTGGAATGCTAAAGCCAGGAGTTGAGAAGAAAAGTGGAAAAACACCTGAACCAAGGACCTAAAGTAGAAAAAAAATCATTGGCAGGATTGACAAAGAACGCTAAGGCACAAGATCAAAGGGACATAACACATGGCCACAAATTAAAGAGTCCCTGTAGGAGCTACTATTTTCTTAAAGTGATATTGAAGGCAGTTTTTTTTTTTTTTTTAAATAACAAACATGTCATATTTACTTGCTCTGTGCAGTGGTTTTGCTTAAATGCAGCCCCAATGCTCCTCTTCTTGGGTCCCATGCCAGCGCTTCTGGCCTCTCCCTCCTGCCGAGTGCTCCCATAGCAAGCAGCGAGATGCTGCTCTGTGTGTTCAGTCACACATGGAGCGTGGCTAGGTCCCGCCCCCGCACTCTCCTCATTGGCTCACTGTTGATACAATAGTTAAATCATAAATATACAGTAGTCCTTATGTGGAAAATTCCATGTAAAAAAAAGCAATCTTTAAAGTGAAAAAAGTCACACTCCTTCCTTTGAACAAATAAAAGTGTGGTGAATCAAAGCTGTCACCTCTTGAAGAAAGCCACCACCAAGAGGAATCAGATTTCTGAAACGTCAAACAAGCTGATTTACATGTGGTCCTCCAAACATTCCAAACACATTGTCGGTACTTAAAGAGCTCCAGACTATTCCAAATCACCAATCGCTCCCCCCTATGCATTTTGTCATAAAGGACTTCTTGTGGGGCACGGGTGCCATGTTGCATCATTGCCTTATATACAATTATAAATGAAACCAAGCTTCACTTTCATCTGTGCTGCTTAAAAACATCCCACATTGAACAAACCTCGTTCTGGAGCGGCTTAAGTCAATCAGACCAAGCTTCACTTTCAATGATAAACCAAAACTCATTTTGGAGGGAAAATAGCCAGCAACACTGATCATTGTATTCTGATGGCTTGGAAGGTTCACCACTGTCAGAATACAATACTACAGTGGGAAGGATTCCATCTGGAAGTGGGAAGGATTCCATCTGGAAGTGGGAAGGATCCATCTGGAATGTGTGCATGGTGGAATCTGCGTTCAATGAAAAGAAAAAAAAGCTTGGGGTTTCCCCATAATTCTCATCAGGCCATTCAAGTCTGATATGGTTTTTAGGAGGAACCTCATGCTAAAAAAACTGAAAAATGATGTGGTGAGCCCCAAAATTCATACCAGACTTTTCGGGGTCGTCGGGGCGACATTGTGTCAGTGGGTAGCAAGTTTTTCCTTTATCCGGATAAGCGAGGTCAAGACATCCCCCAGGCATATTATTTAACAGCACAGTGCCTACCCTTACCCTCATGACATTTGTTTCACCATCTCTTGCCTATTAACCTAGAAAATGTCCAGAATTATATGTTAACATTCAGCTTTTTCTTTTACTTCAGTGGGGTTTGGACCCAGGTGTGTTTGGCTAATCACTATTCTTCAATATAAAAGTGAAGTTACATATTAGTGGTCACCAAAAATAGTTGGAAAAAGACACATCTGAAGCAAGCATGGATAAGAGAACAGAGCAAGGGAGGACTGCCTGAGGAGTATTGTTTTTCTGGACCATTACCAACATAATATTTCGATCTGATGGCCTTGAGAGGAGATACTTACCGTATTTATCAGCGTATAACACGCGCCGGTGTATAACACGCACCCCAAGTTTAGGAGGGAATTTTAAGGAAAAAAACTTTTAGGAGTAAAGTTTAAGGAAGAAAATCTTACATTAAAATGCCCATCAATGCAGCGTTATCGGTGTCCATCTGCAGCCTTGTCAGTGTCAGTGCAGCCTTGCCCCAGTGTCCATTGCAACCTTGTCAGTGCAGCTTTGCCCCAGTGCAGCCTTTTCAGTGCAGCTTTGCCCCAGTGCAGCTTTTTCAGTGCAGCTTTGCCCCAGTGCAGCCTTTTCAGTGCAGCCTTGTCACTGCAGCCTTGTCAGTGCAGCCATGTCAGTGCAGCCATGTCAGTGCAGCTTTGCCCCAGTGCAGCTTTGCCCCAGTGCAGCCTTGCCCCAGTGCAGCCTTGCCCCAGTGCTCGCCGCGATCCCTGCCGACACACACAGCCGTGTGTAAATTAAAATATGGCGCCGAGACTGCAGTGACTCTGCGGAGCGGAGATACACATACCCGAGAGTCCTCGGCTTTTTTCGGCGCCGCTCACAGTCACGCCCAGTCCCGCCCTATGATGGACATAACACAGGTCCAATGGCGAGACTGGGCGGGACTGTGAGCGGCGCTGAGAAAAGCCGAGGACTCTCGGGTATGTGTATCTCCGCTCCGCCGAGTCCCTGCAAAAGCCGCGATCGCTCCGATCCGAACAAAAAGTGACGGGGATCGGCTTATAACACGCACCCACGATTTTCCCCTGATTTTAAGGGGAAAAAAGTGCGTGTTATATGCCGATAAATACAGTAGTTACTATTCACATAGTGACCAGAGACTGTACTTAGTGACACGGACTGTGCATTGAATACTATCTACACCCTGTCCAAATCTAAATTCACAGCTCCCGGCAAAGGAAGGTCCTCCAGCACCCTCTGAGGCTCTAAGATGTCTTGTGACTGAAAGTCAAGAGCCGAAAAGAAAGCTGATGCTGGAAGATGTACAAAGGTGTGTTCGAATAAACCTTTAGGAGCACCCACCTTTCACTACGCTCAGGAAAGTGTACAAAAAATAGAGGATCTAGGATCAAATCCAGCCAGATCTTTATAACCCTTTTCTACGCAAATACAAACCAAATACAAACTCAGAGCAGCAGACAAAACACAGCTTTGCTATAAAATAAGCTGGAAATAATGAGCTGAAAGGCAGTCTGCCAAAAAAGGAAAAAAACTTGAAAGGTGAAAATAACAAAGAACTGGAACTACATGTTCTTTTTTTTTTATTTGCTTCAGAATTTTAAATATACCGCAGTCTGAATGTTCTATATAAAAAGCATTTGTAAGTAGGGACTCAGAAAACACACAATCAATTATGTAATTTCAACATTTAGGTGAAATTGTCTAAAAATGTCTTTTTTACAAAAAGGCAACGTTCGGTCATTTCTGTGCTAAATGCAGCCTTTCATCTGGGAGTATAATAAAATCACTGCACATGTTAAAAGCACATAAGCGGCTATTTTGACACCTAGGTGACCTTAACAGAAATGGCTCCCGTTTTCAAACGATCTGCAAAATTTTATTCGTTTTTCATTTTGTGCCATTAATGAATGCAATGACTGTCTTTGCAAGTAACATTTTGACTTTTGCATACCATTAAGTGTAGAAGATGTCTGTTCAATATTGATGCATACTTAGATCAATTGATTCAGAGCTGCTTTCTAATGTTTAAAGTAAAACTCCATTTAATACCAAAATATCATATTTTCAAAAATTTTCATATGTTTTAAAAAATACTTTATTTAGCAGGATCAGGGTGATCATTCCCCATTATGCTTTTTAACCACTTGCAGACTCCCAACTGCAACGTACTGCGGACGGGCGGCCCACACAGTCAAAGCGACATACTGGAAAGCGACATACTGGTACATCATTGCCTGTTTCTGGGTTTAGGGTGCGCACATATGCCCCCACCCCCTTGCCAACACCCACTGTGAGTCCCGGCCAATGAATCATGGCTGGGTCCTGCTGATTGGGAGTGTCAAATCACAGCCCGAAGCCCTGTGTTGACAATCAACACAGGGCTCTGAAAAGAGGGAACGGTATCTCTGTTTCTTATTCCTGTGACGCAGGGATAAGAAACAAAGCGATCTTTAGTAAAAATGAGCACACATTACACATTGTTAGGCACACGTTTAATCCCTTGATTACATGAGATGTTAACCCCTTTCCAGCCGGTGTCATTAGAACAGTGACAGTGTATAGTGTTAGCAATGATCACTGTATTAGTGTCACTGGTGATGTCAGTGGCAGTTAGTCAGTTCTCCCTCAGTGTCAGGTAGTGAAAAAAAGTAATACAAATTCCAATATATATCCCAAAGTTTGTAAATGCTATAACTTTCACAAAAATGAATCAGTACACACTTGTTGGGATTTTTGCCTTTTTTTAACCAAAGACAGCAGAATACGTTTTGACTTAAATTTATGAAGAAATTCGTTGTTCTTTTCTTATTGATTGTTTTATAGCATAAGGTAATTTTTTTTTAAACTTTTCAGTCTTCGTTAATTTATATAATGAAAGATAAAAAACCCAGTGGTGGTCAAATACCACCAAAAGAAAGATCTATTTGTGTGAAAAAATAAAATTAAAATTTTGTTTGGGTACAGCGTTGCATGACCATTCAATTACCAGTTAAAGTACTTTTACATGAAGAGGGCAGGGACAGTCAACCCTTGGCACCGCATCCCAAATATAAATACACAAAGGAGAGGGGAATGGGGTAAAATTACCCTTGGGACTTTAAAGGTGCTTGGGTACTGAAGTATATAAAGTAGAAAAAAAAGGTGTATGCAACGTCTGACCATATAAACAGTTTTTTATTTAATCTATTTAATACATAATATCAAAAAATTAAAAACAAGTCTCTCAATATTAAGATCCACTTTAACAGAGGCAATGAAAGAGATCACTTAATAGATACCACTCAACACTTTGAGTGGTATCTATTAAGTGGTCTCTTTCATTGCCTCTGTTAAAGTGGATCTTAATATTGAGAGACTTGTTTTTAATTTTTTTGATATTATGTATTAAATAGATTAAATAAAAAACTGTTTATATGGTCAGACGTTGCATACACCTTTTTTTTCTACTTTATATACTTCAGTACCCAAGCACCTTTATAGTCCCAGGGGTAATTTTACCCCATTCCCCTCTCCTTTGTGTACCAGTTAAAGTAGCGCAGTGCTAAATAGCAAAAAAATGACCTGGTCATGAAGGGGGTTAACCACTTCCCTACCGGGCCATAGTAAAATGACGTCCTTGACTTTGTGAGGGGATATCTGAATGATGGCTGTAGCTACAGGCATCATTCAGATATCATTCTTTCCAGCCAGCGATTCTGTGCACGATAAGAAAGATCATAGCAGCAGTTCCACCGCTTGATTGTTCTTATAGGCGATGGGGGGGCGTCACCCCCCTCCCGCCGCCATCCGGTGCTTCTCCGGGCTCTGCCATGCCAATCGGATGACAACGATAGAGATTTCTGGTGACCACATGGTCACCAGTCATCTCTATGACAGTCAGAGGCCAGGGCGCGACGTTATGACGTCATGCCCGGGTTCCCGGATGTAAACAAAGCCGCGATCGTGGCTGTCAGCATGAGATCGTGAATTTTTTTTCTCGATCTCATGCTTTCCAGCCTGGAGGAGAGATGTGGGGTCTTATTGACACCGCATCTCTCCATAAAGAGGTCCTGTCACAATAGATCCCTATTAAAAGGGATGTTTACATTCCTTGTAATAGGAATAAAAGTGATCAAAAAATAAAAATGTAAAAAAAAGTGTAAAAATAAAAAAAAAATTAAGTAAAATAAAAATATAATAAATTTTTTTTTTTTAAATGCCCCCACCCCAGGTAGCTTGCGCTCAGAAGCGAACGCACATGCAAGTCCCGCCAACATATGTAAATGCCATTCAAACCACACATGTAAGGTATTACTGCGTGCGTTAGAGCGTGTGCAACAATTCTAGCCCTAGACCTCCTCTGTAACTCTAAACTGGTAACCTGTAAACATTTTTAAAGCGTCGCCTAGAGAGATTTTTAAGTACTGAAGTTTGGAGCCATTCCATGAGTGTGCGCAATTTTAAAGCGTGACATGTTAGGTATCTATTTACTCGGTGTAACATCATCTTTCACATTATGCAAAAAAAATGGGCTAACCTTACTGTTTTGTTATTTTTAAATTCATAAAACTGTTTTTCTTTTCCAAAAAAAAAGGTGCAAATACCGCGCCATTACCGCCATTTTATTCCCTAGGGTGTCTGTTAAAAAACATATATAATGTTTGGGGGTTCTCAGTAATTTTCTAGCAAAAAAATTATGATTTTTACATGTAGGAGAGAAGTGCCAGAATAGGCCCGGTATGGAAGTGGTTAAAGGAAGAAGGGTGACCCCTGAATGCTGCACATCCATAGTGTCCTACAGAGATGAATGAAGTGGATTCTGGATTCTGACCATGCCATGCCCACAACGCATTTTACTCCACCCCCCCGGAGATTAGTCTTGGGGATCCCCATGACTAAGCTCCGGGGGCAGAGCAAAACACATTGGGGGCAAGGCCTGGTCGGATGTCCAGGCTGAGGTTGCCACTTCACTCATCCCTCTAGGACACTATGGATGTGCAGCATTCAGGGGTCACCCTTCTTCTCTTGAGCTGTAGCAGGAGCCGGGACGGGCTCCATCCCCTTCCAGCACTCTGAGCAGCAGTTGTGGAGGCACTGGTTTGTATACCTCCTCTTACCGAGCCTGAGTGGCACACTATCCATTTACAGGTCACATGAAGGGGGTAAAGCCATCCGGAGCTGAGGTGGTTAAAATATACTAGCACTACAGAAAATATGTCAAACATTTAAAGATATTAGGTAACTGGCTTTGAAAATGCCTTCAATAACTGACAAGCCACCAAACAGAACAAAGATGCATCCAGTGAAAACCAGAATGAGTTAGTGACTTACGCCGGGTTCACACTAGCTGTGACCTCAGTCGCCCTGTTCCCTGTTTGCGTTCCTGTTCTCCACTTCAGGTGCGAATCAGGTCCGAATTTTTTCCTGAATTCGGACCTGAAACGGAGCCAAAGACGCACAGGACCATTTACCAGTGCAAACCGCGGCCATCCCAGAGCTGTGTGAACCAGCTCCTTTGAGAGCTGGTCACATTCTCCTGTCATGCAAATTGGATGCGGGGAAACCCACATCCAATTCGTATAAGTGTGAACTCAGCCTAAGACATGGATAAAGCCACTGGATCAGCTTGACAGACAGGAAACTACAGTCCAGATTGCTTTTGAAAATCAAGTTGCATTAGCAACTTGCATAGCTCCATCTTCATAGGTACCCATTATATACAGACATACTGTATATAGGTATTTTTAAAGAAATTTGTTGTGCGAATGTATCAAACATTCTCACAGTCATCACAATCTGGTGGCCATAATGCAGTATTTCCTGGAAATACCCCAATCAGGAAAATACAGCATTATGGCCACTGGAGGGAGCTAACGATCATGGGAATTAAACATTTTACACAAACTATAGGGCTTTTGCGTGATGGCTGTGCTAATGCTTGAAACATTTGCATAGCATTTTTTTTTATATACATGGACCCCAAAGTGTCTTCTGAAAAATCTGGGGACATCACAGGTCCTTCCTCTTGTCCTCCAGCAGTGGGACTTCTTGCTGCCTTGAACCATGGTCACATATTAATTTATGAATGCCATCCAATGCAGTAGTACTCTGAGCCCAGGCCACCATGATGACACACCCCTAGGGGAAGCAACCGGTTCAATACAGGGCAATTTCACCCCCTTCCTTCCCAGGCCAATTTTTAGTTTTCAGCGCTGTCGCACTTTAAACGTCAATTGCGCGGTCGTGCGACGTTGTACCCAAAAAAAAATTGACATCCTTTTTTCACCACAAATAGAGCTTTCTTTTGGTGGTATTTGATCGCCTCTGCGGTTTTTATTTTTTGCGCTATAAACAAAAGAAGAGCGACAATTTTGAAAAAAACACAATATTTTTTACTTTTTGCTATAATAAATATCCCAATTTTTTTTTTAAAAAACAAATTTTTTCCTCAGTTTCGGCCGATACGTATTCTTCTACATATTTTTGGTAAAAAAAATCGCAATAAGCGTATATTGATTGGTTTGCGCAAAAGTTATAGAGTCTACAAAATACGGGATAGATTTATGGCATTTAAAAAAAAAATTATTTATTTTTTTAGCGGCGATCGCGATTTTTTTTCGTGACTGCGACATGATGGCGGACACATCGGACACTTTTGACACATTTTTGGGACCATTCACATTTATACAGCGATCAATGCTATAAAATTGCATTGATTACTGTGTAAATGTGACAGGCAGTGAAGGGGTTAACCACTAGGGGGCGGGGAGGGGTTAAGTATGTTTCCTAGGGAATGATTCTAACTGAAGGGGGAGGGGACGCACAAGGGGAGGAGACCGATCAGTGTTCCTCCGTTCTGGGAACACAGATCGCTCTCCTCAGAGCTGACAGGCTGTGGGTCTGTGTGTTTACACACACAGATCCACATGCCGGCCCGGTTAACGGGCAATCGCGGGTGCCCGGCAGACATCGCGGCCGCCGGGCACACGCACCGGGTCCCGAGACGGCCGGGAATCCCAGGACGTCATATGACGTCCATCCAGGATGGGAGATCCCATCTGTGGACGTCATATGACTATGGCTGGGTATTGAAGTGGTTAAAGGAAGTGGGTGGAATGATGCTGCTTACAAGGCCGATTCAAGACTGATGACATCTAGTAGTTGAAAGTAATTACTGCTGGCAGAAAAGAATTACAGTTTAAGACCAAAGATTATTATTGCAGCAAAGCCTGCTTTTTTTTTTTTGCTTTATGCTGGGCTTCTTTTTGCTTTTAAACTAGAGTTCTACTTTATATTGTTTTATGACATATATATGGCCCCTATTGTGTTAATAAGCAGCAGGCTATATATGCCAAGTAATAAACATGCAACCTCTATTAAGTATATTTATTTGGCAGTCAGGTGTGTTGGCACTGTTGTCCTTAGTGTGTGAAAAGAGAGAGAAAAAAATTGATCCTGCAGAAAAAGCGTGCTGTGCCACTGTGGATTTCAGACAATCTCACTGTACTGATGGAAAATTAAAATTCAATTTCACATTTGGCAAGTGTTAGAGGTATTAAAGGCTGAAAAGCGCCTTCCTGTGCTAACTTCTGAAAGAGAAGACAATTTGTGCATCTTTAGTGTGACGGAAATACAAATAATGACCCACCAACTGTCATTAGCAGGCCTAATGTTATTTTCATGTTTGCTTAGAGCCACCGCTATGACTAAGTGCACCTAAGGTGAAGAGAAACACACCACCGGCCACTAACACTATTACTTCTATGTTTGTGGAGTTTTCAAAAAATTATCTTTAGGGGCATTTCACCCGGGTGTAAAAGGACTGTAAAAATAAGCAGTTAATCTACTCTTTTAGCACCCCCCAAACACCCACCTAAATCCTAACACTGCAGCTGGACAGTGTAGTACACATGCCTTGGTGGAATGCTTTGCTTCACAACCACGACAAATGTAACAGGGCTTGCAGAGTTTGACACATGGCAAATAGAATATAGAAAGAATAGTTGACACAGTCAGTGTTGATCGGCGGCGATTAACACTGACTCCTGGGAATTATGACAAAACTCCCAGGAGACAGTGCACCGCCGGATATGACAGAGATATCTGCGGGTGGGAGAAGGCGTAAAGCGATATGGAAAAGCTTAAAATCATGGTAAGCTACCTGAAAAAATTAAAAAAAATACCCATTGCTGAAAACATGGCCAGAAAGAATAGTTGACACTTGAAACAGACTTCCATTAAAGGTAAGGAATCAGTCAACAGTAATTGGGTTCAAACACAATTGTAACAAACATAGATCTACTCAGAATAAATAAATAAATAATAATAATAATAATTTAAAAAAAAAAAAAATTGGGCCCAATTAGCCATTTTCCCTCCCCGGTTTCATGTGACTCGTTAGACCCCATTCACACAGGGGCAACACGACTTGCAGGTCGCCTCACCGAGGCGACCTGCACACGACTGCCCGGGCGACTTGCAAAACGACTTCTGTATAGAAGTCTATGCAAGTCGCCCCAAGTCGCCCCCGAAGTCGTACAGGAACCTTTTTCTAAGTCGGAGCGACTTGCGTCGCTCCCCTTAGAACGGTTCCATAGCACAGAACGGGAGGCGACTTGTCAGGCGACTAGGTCGCCTGACAAGTCGTCCCTGTGTGAACGGGGTCTTATGCCCCGTACACACGGTCGGACTTTGTTCGGACATTCCGACAACAAAATCCTAGGATTTTTTCTGACGGATGTTGGCTCAAACTTGTTTTGCCTACACACGGTCGCACAAAGTTGTCGGAATTTCCGATCGACAACCACGCGGTCACGTACACCACGTACGACGAGACTAGAAAAGGCCAGTTCAGAACCAAGCGCGGCACCCTTTGGGCTCCTTTTGCTAATCTCGTGTTAGAGCCCTTGCACACTGGGGCGGTTTGCAGGCGCTATTGCGCTAATAATAGCGCCTGCAAACCGCCCCGAAAGTGCCGCTCCTTGCATTCCAGTGTGAAAGCCCCGAGGGCTTGCACACTGGAGCGATGTTCTGGCAGGACGGTAAAAAAAGTCCTGCCAGCAGCATCTTCGGAGCGGTGAAGGAGCGGTGTGTATACCGCTCCTTTACCGCTCCTGCCCATTGAAATCAATGGGACGGCGCGGCTATACCGCCGGCAATGCGCCTCTGCAGAGGCGCTTTGCGGTGGTATTTAACACCTTCTCGGCCGCTAGCGGGGGGTAAAACTGCCCCGCTAGCGGCCGCATACCGGCGGTAAAACGCCGCTAATAATAGCGGCGTTTTACCGCCGACGCCGCCCCCCGCCCCAGTGTGCAAGGGCTCTAAGTAAAAGTTTGGTGAGAGACGATTCGCGCTTTTTCAGACTCGTGGCTTTCAGACCGTTTTCTGCCATTCAGTTTGTGCTTGTGTGTTTGTATCTGCTCTTCAGTGCGTGCAAGCAAGTTCCGCGTGACTTTAAGGAGTCGTTGTATTCTTGTTCGTTCGTTACTGGTTTTCAGGTCGCTCTTCACAGGCCTTGCTGTTCTTCAGTGCGTTCTGTTACTTCGTTCTGAGCAGCCGACTGTTTTCTAGCCATGTTTTGTATGCGTACTCCTCGTAGAGTTCGTGCTGTGCGGGGGCTTGGTGTTGGGGTCCTGACCTTGACACAAGTCCAGTCCATGAACAGGGTGGGGAGGAGTTCATGGACCAAGAATTGGTTGCTTCAGCGTGACCAGTTCTGTCATATGCTCCGTGAGATCCGTGAGAATAATCCTGATGATTTCAGGTACTTTCTCCGGATGACGGACCCCGTGTTTCACCGTTTGTTGGCTTCGCTGACCCCCTATATCAGCAGGCAGGATACCTGCATGAGGCAAGCCATCACTCCGGAGCAGAGGTTGGTCGCTACCTTGCGGTATTTGGCCACAGGGAGAAGCCTGCAGGACCTCAAGTTCTCGACAGGCATCTCCCCCCAGGCTCTGGGGATTATTATCCCAGAGACCTGTTCTGCCATCATACAGGTCCTTCAGAAGGAATATATGAAGGTAAGATTTTTATCCTTTAATATCACATTTTATTGTATTGAATGTTTGATAATATATTGTATTTCTTTCCTCATTCCCTAATTCCCATGATTGTAATATGCTGTGAATGTCCCCTTTGTCCTCATGCATGCTGGATTTTTATGTAATTATTATTTTAGGTCCTTCATACATATTTGCCCTTCAATAACCTCCCCAGCATGGTCTCTCCTGCCCTATATTCACCTCATGTAGTCACTTAACAATGTATTTTATCAGCTCCATAGTAGTGCTTTACCCCAAACACCCCCTAAAATGTTTGGAACTGTTATTTTAGCTTTAAATTCAGGCAGAGTGGCAGAGGCTTTTTTGTGGTGTCCCCAAATTTTTTGGAACCCTCCCTCCCCCAACTGCTAAGTCAGCTGATCCCAATTCTCTATCTATCCTCAATCATCTATCTGCTGACTTTGCCAAACCCATACACACTATACCCATCTCTTTACTGGTCAGATTTATGGATGAATTCCCCAAAGCATGTAGTGCAAGGGCCTGCCTGTATACTTTCCAATGGTACTGTTTAAAGTTCTTGTATCCTATTATTATCTTGATAGGTAATAGCAGAATGTCCAAATGTCCTCAAATGTGTACAGTGTGTATTTATATCTTTGTATTATGACACTTCTTACCTGTCCAGTGGTCTGCCAATAGTGTAACTAAGGAGGGTCTTTTCCAAGTAATACCCATTATTTAGGCATTCATCTCTCAATGAAGTGAAGAGGGTTACCTGTCCAAGAGTTCCCCCCCTATAATGTTAGAAATGGCCCATGAGAGGGGGGAGGGGGAATATGATAGGTGTACCTTATACTTTGTTGTTGTTAAATTCCCCCTAGTAAATGCTATCTGGAGGTTGACCCAGAATGTTTGTGTGTAATCTGCTTGCCATGTTTCTGTGAAAAAATAGTAATGTTTATTGTTTTTTCCTCAACAGTTTCCTTCAACGCCACAGGAATGGCAGACTGTGGCCTCCCACTTTGCCCAGAGGTGGGACTTTCCTAACTGCGGAGGGGCAATTGATGGGAAACACGTCCACATCGTCCCACCACCCAACTCGGGGTCGTACTATTATAATTACAAGGGGTTTAATAGTATAGTGATGTTGGCGGTGGTGTCGGCTAATTACAAGTTTCTGTATGTGGACGTGGGGAAGAATGGCCGGATGTCCGATGGTGGAGTGACAGCCCAGACGGAGTTCTACAAGCGTCTCCAGAATGGTAGCTTGGACTTGCCACCTCCAGAGGACAATGTTGAAGGTCTCCCATTTGTGTTCGTGGCTGATGAAGCATTTGCGCTGGGGGACCACCTGATGCAGCCATTCCCGATGAGGACCCTCACCCCGGAACAGAGGGTTTTTAATTACCGGCTGGCCAGATCCCGAAGAGTGGTGGAGAACACAAACCTGGCCAGCCGGTTTCGATTATTTCTGACACCCATCCATATGGCGGAGTATAAACTGAACCATATAATACTTGCCTGCTGTGTTCTCCATAATTTTTTAAGAAAACATTCAGCAAACTATGCTGGCTCAGTTGGGCCTGAGGCCGGAAATCCAAATCCATCAACACTGACGGCGCTTGAAAGTGGCCGTCCTGGCTTGCCCTCCCTGAGTGCCCGTGATGTCCGGTTACGCTACCTGGAGTTCTTTGCGGGTAGGGGGGCTATCAATATGCCAGACAATCTGTGAAAACTTTTTAAAATAAAAACCAACCCCAAAAAATTCTTTGTGGACATTTACTGCTTGTGTTTGTTTTAGCTGACCCTGACAGAAATGTGTTGAGTGCAGAAAATGTCGTGATTGGGTAACCTTATAAAAAACTGTGTTGGCTGGTACTTCCTAAATGCAAAAACACATTTCACTACAAGTGCACTTGCAACTGCACTGAACCTGCGCTTGTAGTGCAAAGTGTATTTTCCCTTAGGAAATAACCCCCATTTTTGCATAAAACAGCAATTACATCACCCCAAAAGTGTTGTAGTGTTGAGACAATAATCCACACATTCTTGATTAAGCCACTTTTTTATAGCTGCACAATCACATGTGCATTTACGAAAGGTTTTTAAAACAAACCAACATGTTTGTTGTATAACAATTTTTGCAGTAGCATTATCAAAATTCGAAATATCCATTTTGGATACAACAGGCCTGTGTAAAACCAACAAGAAAGCCAAAAAACTTGAACTTACAAAGTTCACATATGGTAAAACCTGAAGGCTATATCAGACATCAGTATTTAGGAACTGTGTTTGATATAGCGTTCAGATGGGGGGAACTCACCCCTGGAAAAGCCAAATTTGGAAGATGCACACAAATTTACGAATGTCAACATGTGCTATCTGCCATCAGGGGGGATCAAGGGACGTGTTTTGGGGGAGCAAGCCCTTCCTCAACGCGACTTTAGAATTGAGGAAGGGTTTGCACCCCCAAAACGCGTCCATTGATCTCCCGTGATGGCAGATAGCACATGTTGGCACACTGTGTGCATCCTCCAAATTTGGCTTTTCTAAACATTGTCAAAATTTTTGTAAGATTGGACCACAATAAAACAGGTGATTTTGTGGGTTTTAAATTCGCCCCAAAACATCAATGATGTTATTATTTTTTTGAATAACATCACTGATTTGTTGCTGTATGTTGTGTAATTCGAGATTACACCCCATGATCTCCCCGATCAGTATCTGGGCACTTTCAGATGTGAAACGTTCTCTCTCCCTCACATCACGATCACCTAAAAAGAGATAAAGAACAAAAAAAAAGGTCTCAAAAATCTGCCACCATCCATCTCTTTTACCTGAGCCTGTGGTCGCAGACACTCACCTGTTGTGGTGCCAATCTCCACCACGTCTTCTTCTTCCTCCTGCTCTTCTTCTTGGGTTGGTGTTAGTTCCCCTTCTTCCAGAGGTGGGGGGTCTGTGGTCTCCTCGGATGAGGGGTGTCCTCCAAGTCTTTTCTCCCCTATGTAAAACAAAAATGGTATAATTAGCACACAGATATTTGATGGCAGAACTAGAAATAGGAAACATTGCTTGGAAGTGGGGTACAATTGTCTATTTTAGCCGAGTTCAAAGATGTATATTTTTTCTTGCCCTTTGTCAAGCTGCAATACTTTACCTGTTTGGTACAAACTTCACAGATGTAGCCCCCCCTATAGTATACACTGGAGCACCTGTGTGCCCCCCCTAATAAAAAGGGTGTTCTTGTGTCCCACACTAGTGCTCCAGTGTCCAGATGTGAAAACAGCTGCTCAGTGTCCTCTCCTTACACACAATCTAGTTGGCATTTCATTCTAGTAACAAACCCATCTACACAAACAAATATTTGGCATCCAAGTAGGCCCCAAAAAAATGTGGGAAAATGCATATGGCCTAAACAATGGTGTTCAAGAGGCCGAAAGAAAAATGTTTGATACGAACGAATAATGGGCCCATGAACATTAAAGTTGCCCTTTTAAACGTTACAATTAATAAAAGCATATGGAGCAGCACGAACGGAATAAAGACAGAAAGAATAGGAACACAGCACTTACTTTTTTGCAGCACTCTCCGGATCTTTCGGTACTGCTCTGGCTCTCTCAACTTCAGGTCCGACCACCGTTTCCTGAGCTGATCTTTTGATCTTCGGACCCCGAAATTCCTCTCAAGACTCCTGACCACTTTCGCCATGATCTTGGCCTTTCGGATGTTCGGGTTGGGGTAAGGCCCATATTTTCCATCATAGTCGGACTTCCTCATGATGTACACCATCTCCAACATCTCCCCAAACGACATATTTGTGGCCTTAAAACGTCTCCTTCTGGATCGTGACGTGCCTGGATCCGGGCTTTCCTCCTCCTCGTTGCTAGAATTAGCACGCACCTGCTGTAACTCCGCCATCATGCTCTTCCCCCACTGAGCCGAACGAAAAGGGGCGGGGAATAGACTAGAAAGAACGTCAGGGGCGGGCGGAGTTACACGCATGCGCAGTGTGTATAAAGCGTAACACGCGTGCGTATTACGTACGATCTGTGAGCGGAGGAAGGAGCATTGGACTCGCCGATCGTAAGAACGAAAGTAAGAGACAAACTTGTGCCTATACTGCTTCTAGATTGAGGCCTATATTGTAACAAGATTAGGAGAGTTTTGTCTGACATTAGGCTTTGTCTTGTGTTGTGTCTTGCAGTGAACATGGATATCTTAATGAGAGATACTGACTTCATGTCACTATTCATTGATATGCCTAGTGAGCTGCCCTGTCTGTGGGAGATTACCCACCCCCATTTCAAGAACCAAGCAAAGAGGAAGGCAGCACTGGTGCAATTGTGTGAAATTGTGAAGCAGGTGATCCCCACGGCAGACATCACTTATTTAAAGATTTTCATTGGTGGCCTGAGGAGTACATATCTGAGGGAGCGCAAGAAAGTCCTGGATTCACAGAGATCCGGAGCAGCAGATGACATCTATGTCCCCAGGATGTTGTACTACGACAGGCTGCACTTTCTGGCAGGCCAGACTGAACCCAGGTCATCCCTCTCCAGTCTTCCTTCCACGCTTCCTTCCCCCCCGGCTGAGGCTTCTGACGCCCAACCTGGGCCTTCCAGGCCACATGTGGAGGAGCCCAGATTGAGCCAGGTATAGCATTCCTCTAAAGATTTCTGCTTGTCCAATCAATGATGTTAACTAGATGTTAGTTGGGAGTACTAATTTATAATTGTGATTGATGATGCAAAAACTAAAACCATGTCCCTTTTTCATACACAGGGAAGTCTCAGCCAGGAGGTGGCCGGGCCGAGCCGGCTGGCTGATATCAAGGTCCCTCCACCCCCCCTGAAAACAGAAAGCGGCAGTAGGAGGAGTACCCTAGAGGAGGCGGCTATCAGATTCTTTTGGAGGGCTACAGAGGTCCTGGGAGCACCACACACCATGCAGGAGAACATTGCTGCCTTCATAGCATCTAAAATGCAGAGGATGGAGGAAGGACAAAAAGCCATGTGTGAGGCCCTCATATTGGAGGCTCTGGAGAAAGGTATGAGGGGCCAAATTACACCTCACACACATCTTTGGGATGGTCCTCCTCCTCCTCCTGCAGGTCCTCCTCCTCCTCCTCCCTCTCCTCCAGGTCCCCCCAGTCCTCCTCCAGGTCCCCCCAGTCCTCCTCCTCCTCCAGGTCCTACTCCTCCTCCTGCCACATCTCCAACTGCACAGCCACAGCCCGGAAGGAAGCGTGAAAGGAAGACCAGACAGTGATTGCCCTGGGTTCAGTCTGGTCGGCCAAAAAATGCAGCCTCTTGTGGTACCACAGCCTGGGGACACAGATGTCATCTGCTGCTATCCGAGTCTCTGTAAATCCCGGACCAGACTGCCCTCCCTTATATATGGACTCCTCAGGCCACCAATTTTGATGTTGAAGAATTGTCTGCCGTGGGGGTCCCAGGCTTCGCTAATTTCTCATGTTGATCCAGTGTTGCCTTCCTCTTTGTTTGGTTCTGATACCTTAATAAAGGATTTTTGTTTTGAATTATACTCTCCTATGTGTTTTACTTCAAAAAGGACAGTTTGTTTGTGAGGATTCAGGTATATTTCAAATATACAATGTGAAATTAACAAGGGACACCAACAACAAACAATCTCCTGGAGATTAAATAATAAAAGATATCAATGGTGTTGGGGTAACTTGACACACAAAACACACACAAAAATATTCTGGAGTAAAAATAAAAATAACATTGAACAAAGATCAGCCTTGGAAAAAATCCAAACATTAAAGAAAAAAAAAGGCTTAAAATCCAAAAATAAATAAATAAATAAATAAATAAAACTGTCAGATGTGACAACTAATAACAATATATTGAGGGAATCCCACTAAAAAAACACAAATAAAAGTTTGTGAGAAGTGTGTGTGAATATGAGCAGCAAAACTACTTAATTCTTGTCACATTATAAAGAAGAAGAGAGTGCGCTGTATTAAACCATTTTTAAGATTGCAGCGTGACGAAAGTGCTGTATCCATTGCGAACGCTAAGTTTACCAGAACGAGCTGTCCCGTGTCGGAATTTCTTCTGAGCATGCGTGGCACTTTGTGCGTCGGAACAGGCCACACACGGTCGGAATTGACGCGATCGGATTTTGTTGTCGGAAAATTTTATCTCCTGCTGTCCAACTTTGTGTGTCGGAAAATCAGATGGAAAATGTCCGATGGCGCCCACACACGGTCGGAATTTCCGACAACACGCTCCGATCGGACATTGTCCATCGGAAAATCCGACCGTGTGTACGGGGCATTAGTGTTACAAGGTCTTTGGTGTGAATGAGGAGCAGGTGTGTTAAATTTTGTGTTATCGCTCACACTCTCTCATACTGGTTACTGAAAGTTCAACATGGCACCTTATGGCAAAGAACTCTCTGAATATCTGAAAAAAAGAATTGTTGCTCTACATAAAGATGGCCTAGGCTATAAGAAGATTGCCAAGACTCTGAAACTGAGCTGCAGCACGGTGGCCAAGACCATACAGCGGTTTAACAGGACAGGTTCCACTAAGAACAGGCCTCGCCATGGTCGACCAAAGAAGTTGAGTGCACGTGCCCAGCGTCATATCCAGAGGTTGTCTTTGGGAAATAGACATATGAGTGCTGCCAGCATTGCTGCAGAGGTTGAAGGGGTGGGGGATCAGCCTGTCAGTGCTCAGACCATACACCGCACACTGCATCAAATTGGTCTGTCTGGCTGTTGTCTCAGAAGGAAGCCTCTTCTAAAGATGATGCACAAGAAAGCCTGCAAACAGTTTTCTGAAGACAAGCAGACTAAGGACATGGATTACTGGAACCATGTCCTGTAGTCTGATGAGACCAAGATAAACTTATTTGGTTCTGATGGTGTCAAGCGAGTGTGGTGGCAACCAGGTGAGGAGTACAAAGACAAGTGTGTCTTGACTACAGTCAAGCATGGTGGTGGGAGTGTCATGTTCTGGGGCTGCATGAGTGCTGCCAGCACTGGGGAGCTACAGTTCATTGAGGAAATGAATGCCAACATGTACTGTGACATACTGAAGCAGAGCATGATCCCCTCCCTTCAGAGACTGGGCCACAGGGCAGTATTCCAACATGATAACGGCCCCAAACACACCTCCAAGACGACCACTGCCTCGCTAAAGAAGCTGAGGGTAAAGGTGATGGACTAGCCAAGCATGTCTCCAGACCTAAACTCTATTTGGTATCTGTGGGGCATCCTCAAACAGAAGGTGGAGGAGCGCAAGGTCTCTAACATCCACCAGCTCTGTGATGTCATCATGGAGGAGGTGAAGAGGACTCCAGTGGCAACCTTTGAAGCTCTGGTGAACTCCATGCCCAAGAGGGTTAAGGCAGTGCTGGAAAATAATGGTGGTGGTGGCCACACAAAATATTGACACCTTGGGCCCAATTTGGACATTTTCACTTAGGGGTGTACTCACTTTTGTTGCCAGCAGTTTAGACATTAATGGCTGTGTGTTGAGTTATTTTGAGGGGACAGCAAATTTACACTGTTATACAAGCTGTACACTTACTACTTTACATTGTAGCAAAGTGTCATTTCTTCATTGTTGTCACATGAAAAGTTATAATAAAATATTGAGGGGTGTACTCACTTTTGTGAGAAACTGTATATATTTAGGTGTTTTCCATGTCATGTTCACTTCTCTTTTTCTTTTGAAACTCCAGAAAATAGAGCAAATTATGTACTTGTGGAGGCTCATCATTTTCCACACTGAATTAATGGAATATGAAATGAAATAATTTCATTAAGCTCAGAGTATATCAAGTGTAATTTGTTTGGCTGGTTGTATTAAAATTGCCAATGTCTCATAATTTTGTTCTGAGTCATACTGGAAGCAGACTGTCTGCTCTGTGAAATCACAAATCACTTCTCCTTTGTTTTATATTCTCAGCGCCATACTGAACTGCATTGTTTCCGTAAAAAAGTTCCTATAAGTTTGGGGTGTTTTTGGGGTTGGTGGTGGGCATTCGTTAAAAAAAGCATGTTAACCACTTGCCCTCCAAAAGATTTACCCCCCTTCATGACCAGGTCATTTTTTGCGATATGGCACTGCTTTACTTTAACTGACAATTGCGCGGTCATACAACGTTGTACCCAAACAAAATTGATGTCAATTTTTCCCCACAAATAGAGTGTTTTTTATTGTTTGAACTATAAACAAAAAAGACAGACAATTTTGAAAAAAAAAAAACAATATTTTTTACTTTTTGCTTTAAAACATATCCAATAAATTTTTTTTAAAAAAAATCTAATTTCTTCATCAATTTAGGCCAATATGTATTCTGCTACATATTTTTGGTTATAGCGTCTACAAACTATGGGATATTTTTTTTTTTTTTTTTTTTTTTTTTACTAGTAATGGTGGCGATCAGAGACTTATAATTGGACTGCAATATTGCGGCAGACAGTTGGTACACTAACTGACACTTTTTGGGGACCAGTGACACTAATACAGTGATTAGTGCTAAAAACATGCACTGTCACTGTACTAATGACACTGGCTGGGAAGGGGTTAAACATCAGGGGCAATCATAGGGTTAAAGTGTTTATTAACCCCCCAAAAAATGTATACAGATCCTGGTCCCTTAAAGCAGATTACACAGCACAGTGCTTTGTAATCTGCCCCCTTTAAACTTTAAAATAAAACCCTGAACCTAGAACTTCCTGTATGCCCTCTCTGCGCTGACCACGAAAATCAGGGCTGCTCAGCCCTGATCACCGTGGTCAGAGTACGTCCCTGCATCATATGTTTCTGTCCCCTCTGCTCTCCTCTCTCCCCCTCACCCCCTCCTTCCTGCCTGTCATCCCCCTCTCTGTCTGTCTCAGGCCTGGCCCGCCCTCCTGAAGCTATTCTTGTAAAATAAAATCCTAAAATTGTCACTGCCAGCCTCTCTATTAGAGGCTGGCATAGCACACTATGTTATTCGTTTTCAAAAACTAGTGTTCTAAATACCTAACTTGAGCTGTCTTCAGGCCAGTCACGTGACTCGCGGCCGCTTTACAGCTCTGATACAGAGCTTCTGAGGTAAAGACGAGTGGCTACGTGTTCTCCCCGGCTGACATCAAAGGGAGATCATGGCCCCGCCTGCAGAAGCAATCCATCAGAGCTGTAAAGCAGCTGCGAGTAATGTGACTGGCCTAAAGACAGCTCAAATTAGGTATTTAGAACACTTGTTTTTTAAAACTACCGACATAGCGTGCTATGCCACTCTCTAATAGAGGGGCTGGCATAGTTTTATATAGATGGGATAACAAAAGCTTTAACTGTGCACCTAGCCAGTGTTTGTGTCCTGTGGGGGAGGTGCTTTTACTAGGGGAAGACATTGATCTATGTTCCTGCTTTACTGGAACACAGGATCAATGCCTTCCCTACTGACAGAACGGCGTTCTGCCTTGTTTATATAGGCAGATTGCCATTCTCGCTCTCTGACTAATATTTTGGCGGTGGACATTGAGTCTGCGGTACCCACAGATCAGCTCTCGCTGTGACAGTTGTCACACAACTGAGTGGGCTCGGAGCACAGTGCTTTTTTGAAGGCTATTAGAGCTTCTGGCTCTAACCATGTGCTTCAAATAAAAAACACCACCCCTTCCCATTGGAATATATGGTCTGGCGCCCTGCATGTAGATCAGGGGGCCGGATGCATGGATGGGGGGGCGGCGCCCGTACGCCCCTAATGGATGGGCCGCTACTGCTTGGACTACTAGGAGTGTGGGTAAATCTGAAAAGAAAACTGTTGGTTGTCAGATGGAAGCAATCTGGTGGCTGTACAGCCGCTGGATCGTCTCCACGTACCCTGGTAGCTGTCAGCCTATTCCTGCGTACACCCCTGTCATGTTACATAGGATATGTGTGCCTATTGGCAAACCAAGGACCAGCATAGCGGGTGCAGCTAGGTAGAAAAGAGGGAGATCAATGAATGTGTAAATTGTCACCTCTGGGTCCTGGTGTCACTGTGCCTAGAAGAAGCTAATAGAGTGCAATTCACACTCCATTAGGTTTAGTGGAGGACAAGTGAGACATCAGGGGTATTTTAGACCCCTGATGTCTCATTAAAGAGAATCAATCACTAAACAATGCATTACAGAGGGGATGTTTTGTCTCCTATGTGATGAAAAAAAAGTTTATTAATCGCTTTGCGTCAGCTTCTTCTATGCCTTCAAGAGGTTTCAGATGCCGGGAGGCGGGGAGGGGTTTATGATCATGTCACCGGCGTGATTGGCTGTCACAGCGATCACATGATCGGAAAGCTCCAGATCGCAAGAAACTTTCCTTTAGGCCCGATAACTGTGTTGGGAGCATGCAGGGCACACACTCTCCGCACAGCTGTGTTTGCTAATTGGTGCGCAAATATGTGGATATGGGAATATGTAAATATATTGAATATGAAAAATTAAAACTACCATTGTTTTACTCTCTAGAGCAGTGATGGCGAACCTTGGCACTTCAGATGCTTTGGAACTACATTTCCCATGATGCTCATGCACTCTGCAGTGTAGTTGAGCATCATGGGAAATGTAGTTCCAAAACATCTGGGGTGCCAAGGTTCGCCATCATTGCTCTAGCCTATCTGCTTTCAGAAAATACATAGGGGTTGATTTACTAAAGGCAAAAAAACTGTGCACTTTTGCAAGTACAGTTGCTCCAGATCTTAGCAAATGAGGTAAGGCTTCACTTTACAAAGAATACCCAATCACATGCAAGGAAAATTAAAAAAAACAACATTTTGCTTGCACATGATTGGATGATGGAAGTCAGCTAAGCGCTCCCTCATTTAGTAAGCTCTGGAGGAACTGCACTTGTCTGCACAGTCTATTTGCCTTTAGGAAATGAACCTCATAATATGGGGGGTTATGTAATATTCAGATGTAAAATGATTTTTAAACATGTGTGCAAAAAAAATGCAAAAATTGCTCTGGCGACAGGGTTACAATATGCACAATTTCGAGGCACCCCACTTTAAGATGTAAAAAGGAAACTAACAGTTTTATATAATCATTGGAGGTGATTTATTTTTACAAAGCAAATACACCTTTGCATATGGGTACTGACTAATATTCCAGTGCTTCTATTCTCCCTCAATTATTTTCCCTCAACTAGGGAGGGCAAACAAGGATGCTTACCAACCAATTAAAGCGGAGTTCCAACGACATATAGACATTTTTTTTTTAAATGCATATATTAACATCATAATATACACTAATAGCACTCATTATTCTTATACAGTACATTGCGCCGTTACATTTACTATTTTCGAACAAAAAGCACCTTATATTTTTCCTTGTTGGCAGTTTCCATCTTGCTTGTGGGCATGTGAAGCCCACAAGCATAATCTTCCGGGATACGGTGGTGATGAATAACCAGCATGTACCGCCCGTTCTTGCGCATGCGCAGCTCGCAGAGCAGGAAACATCTCAGACTGCCATCACAACGGGCGGCGGCGACGGAAATGCCTGACCCCATTGTGATGGTAACATCTCACAATGATGAGCGGTGGCGATCAACACTGACTCCTGGGAATTATGACACAAAACTCCCAGGAGACAGTGCACCGCCGGATATGACAGAGATATCCGCGGGTGGGAGAAGGTGTAAAGCGATATGGAAAAGCCTAAAATCATGGTAAGCTACCTGAAAAAATAAAAAAAAATGCCCATTGCTGAAAACATGGCCAGTAATATATAGATTGAGAATACGTTTTTAAAGTGGGTGGAACTCCGCTTTAAGTCTTCAGGACATTAGTGGCTGGAGGTTGTAATTCTTTGTTTTATTAGGAGGCTCCATTTTTCAAAGTCAAAGGTAACTGTATTTTAAAGCTACTCTCTGGGTTCCCCTCATGCCCCCTAACTAACTGATGGCATAGAAAGATGCAGGCATCCAACACATCCAAAGGTGTCATTTTAATGATGGTGCTAGCTCTGTAAAAGTGCAAAAACTGGATTCAACTGACTTGGCAATAGTACATTTTTTTTTTTACTTGGAAAAAAAATGTATACTATAATGTGCATGTAAAAAGTTTAGTTGACCTCTATAATAAAAATCATTTTACATCATTTTCAATTGCACAGAAATACACAAAAATATGTTTATTAATATGTTGTGGAATATGTCAAAGCTATAAAAAAAGAACAAAGACAAAGAAAAAATAAATGGTCTAGAACAGAAAAATATTTTGAAATACTCTTCTACGTGAGGTCTATGAAGTGTGAAGGTTTGATTTGTTTTACGTAATAAGCCTCCTTATAGCTAATCTTCAGCTTTGATCAGGTTTTTAAATAACAGCAAGTTACACAAGGATACGTGTTCAATACACAGTGAGATAAAGTCCTTGTCTTGCTTCCCATCTAATTACAATCCGTCATTATCTAATACTGACTAACTGCAATCCCATATAATTATTGCTATCTGTTTCCTCGCAAAATATAACTGCTGCACTGAGCGAAAAGACTAATGGCGTATTTACAGAAGGCAGCTAATTAAAATGAACTTCAATTGCTCTCAGTTTGCCAGAAGGAGCCATTTTTACAACAAAAATGGAGAAGAGTCTTCTGGGCTTGCTTCAGACATGTAAATTAGACATAATTCAAGGTTCCCAAGACAAAAATTCCCATCAAGGCAAATTTACACTGACAATAAAATGCTCATTAAAGTGGATAAGGAGATTTTGGTTGTCTCGGCACAACAGATAAATCTACACACACACATTTTTGCTGGGTTTTAAATAAAATGTGTATAATATTTCATGCTGACACTATAATAGGGTTGCAGAAAAAGAGGTAGTTGGGTTGTGCATATCCCCTTCTTGGAGGTACATGTTGGGTGAAGACCACTTAAGGCAGCAGACTTCTCCCAGCCAATCCAGAGTGTTATAGGCTTGAAGGTATATAGGGTTGCTTATGGCTGCTTGGCTGGTGGACGCTGGTGTTGTCTTCTGTTGAAAACAGCCACCTCTTCTTTTGGTGGTACTTCTCTCTCCTGTGGGATGCTCAACTGGAGATCGGTGGGTCTGTAGGCAATCCAATGAAGTCAGCTTGGTGCTTCTGGTGGGATGTTGACACAATTTAGTGGGTAAATGCTATCAAAGACTGTAGTGTGTACAAGAAACCTCAGATTGTGCTTCTGAAACATAAATTCCCCATAATTTAACCAGTCTTGTATCCAAAAAAACTTACCAAATGCAGATTGTTCTTTAGCTCCGCTAGCGTGAACAAGCCCTTAAAGTATAAGTGAGGGCAAATCCTTTTTATTGACATCATAAATCTTAAAGATCACCCTGTGGGTTACATAGACACAATGAATGTATGTATGCAAAGCTAAAAACACATTATAAACCACCACTGAATTAGTATCTTCGATACTCCAAAGGGAGTGGCAGAAGTGCATATAAAAATGGTAAAGTGATTTCGCACTTCAAATCTATCACACCCAAAAATAAATATATATACATCTATATAAATAAATAATATTATACAGGCATAAAATAGCAGTGCAAAAATTGTAAAGTGCTCAGTATAATAAGATGATCATCCAAAGTGCTGATGTGCTTAAATAAATCCAAAGTTTATAAAGTGCTTCATCCACTGGGACCATATAGTGGAGGGAAGGGGTGATGGTGATGTTATAGATTGAAGGGATCCGGTGGAACCGGGCTCTCTAAACTCTCACCTCAGATAAGGTAAATAAAGGCATCAAACAGGTTCTTGGTTGGGTGTTGTATGGTGCCATTCAGGTGGGACTTCTCTGGTGGTGCAAAGGTATTCCCGATATAGAGCACCTATCAAATAGAGGAAAAAGGGGGGTTGCCCACCTGGGCTCCACCGGTCAGGTGGAATAAATAGGGAAGGGAGAGAAAGAGACCTCCAATGGTGTAGTATATTGAGTAGAAATGCTATTTATTCAAACACTGGGGAGTTGAAGTCACGAGCGGTGACGTAACGCGTAGGGCATGGCAGAGAGCAGACGAAACCGGAAGTCAGTAAGGAGGCGCCTCAGATGCCGCTCCTCAGCTTGTTTATGCTTTTATGCTGTTTTTAATCTTTTGAAATGTAAGAGTCCACTTTTAATTTTCAATAAATAGCATTTCTACTCAATATACTACACCATTGGAGGTCTCTTTCTCTCCCTTCCCTATTTATTCCACCGGACCGGTGGAGCCCAGGTGGGCAACCCCCCTTTTTCCTCTATTTGATAGGTGCTCTATATCGGGAATACCTTTGCACCACCAGAGAAGTCTCACCTGAATGGCACGATACAACACCCAACCAAGAACCTGTTTGATGCCTTTATTTACCTTATCTGAGGTGAGAGTTTAGAGAGCCCGGTTCCACCGGATCCCTTCAATCTATAACATCACCATCACCCCTTCCCTCCACTATATGGTCCCAGTGGATGAAGCCCTTTATAAACTTTGGATTTATTTAAGCACATCAGCACTTTGGATGATCACCTTATTATACTGAGGACTTTACAATTTTTGCACTGCTATTTTATGCCTGTATAATATTATTTATTTATATAGATGTATATATATTTATTTTTGGGTGTGATAGATTTGAAGCGCGAAATCACTTTACCATTTTTATTTTGCTGAGTGTAAGTGAACACTTTAGATTTTGCTGCAGTCCACAGAGACATCATCACCATTTATACGTTTTTCACCATTTGTATCATTTTCTATTTCAAGTCATTTAATATTGACTTAGTACGTTACTCATTTTAGCGCGAGGGACTACACCACACAGAAGTGCATATATAAACCCCAACACATTTCAACTTGTGGATAATGCCTCTCTTCTTCAGGGGGTTGTTGTCAATATTAAGTTCTGTAATAGAAGTGTAGCATTACCCCCTTTAGGGGTTGCAAATGACATGGTTCCCCGCTCCTACACACCCAGGCAAGTAGCATTTTCAGCTTTCGTCCAGACACAAGGAACAGGTCTTTGATCTTTGTTTTTCTTATATTTTTTTAGGGGCAATAACTTGGAATAGGAACTATGGGATGCTCAACTTTATAGCAACAAAACCAGATACAAATTCATCCCTATGTACAACTCTGATTGATTCCTCTCTTGGCAGCTAACAGTCTCTGTTAAAAAAGCAAAAAACCCCTTAAGGACTTGGAAGGCTCAGTCCCTTTAGAAAGTAGCACAATGTGTTTTAAAGTGTTTTGAACTGCATCCTGAAGTACCTCCAACTACCTTGTAGACACTGGTCCTAGCTCTACTAACTGCCGGAAATGCCAGCCCACTTGGCTGCTTCTCCACCAGCCCACCCGGCTGCCTCTTCACCAGTCTACCCAACTGACTCCTCTGGGGATCTCCCTAGGCAAGGTTAGGGAAGATTTAAAGCAGAACTCCGGGATTTTCAAAAAATTCCCCATTAGTACACCCCCCCACCCTCCACACACAAAACACTAAACAGTTATCATCTTTTCTGGCAGGGTGGATCTCTTAGAACAGGGATTGCATCATATCCTCTTCTTTCTCTCTAACTGTAATCAAAATACATTTCCCATAAATCCTTGGGATGGGCGTGAATGTGGGAGGTACACTAGGCTTGTACATGTAAATGTGAACTCGCCCATTTCAACATAAATCACACCCCTAATTCTGCAGCCAGAAAGCCATACATAACACACTGTATGATAGGGTGGGACCACCATAGGATCACTTTGTCAGGGACCACCATGCCAGGAACCACCATGTCAGGGATCACCATGGGACCACTATGTCAGGGACCACCATGTCAGGGACCACCATGGGACCACCATGCCAGGGACCACCATGTCAGGGACCATCATGTCAAGGACCACCAGTGTAAAGCTGGGATTATTATCAGAAATCACTTGTATGACTCATTCGTGATCTCTCGCTGCGTCAGGTATTGTATGTGAGAACACCGATCGCTGATGCCCCGACGCTGCCGTTATTATGATTGACAGCTCACTGTTCCTATAATGACGGGGGGGGTGAGAGATCAGCAATACCTGATACAGTGGGAGATCTCCGCTGTGTCATACAAGTAATTACTGATTATAATCCCTGCTCTGCATGGAGATAGCAGGCGGGGGGGGGGGGGGGGGGGTGCGGCGGGGACGAAGTGGAGGGGGGATTGCTGGCAGGAGCAGAGGAGGAGGAGGGAGGAGAAGGAGGACACCTTTTCCATGGGTGACACAGACCGGGGGCTGTGAGACCCCTTCCGCCCCTAACAGGTCTGCTTCCTCCCTGCTCGTTTTCAGAGGACTACAAGGGGGCATGTCAGACTGCTGGCTGAGCTTAGGAGAGGGATAGAAGCCAGCAGTCATACAAACAGGATGTCAGCAGGCAATTACGGTTTTTCAGATAAAAGTGTGTATAAAGGTGCTCTATGTAGGAATAGAAGAGGGTCTTCATGCACTTCCGGCAGAACTTGAAGAGAGAAGCAAACTCTGGAAGTTAAATGAAAAGAAAAAAGGCACCTCTAAGTGCAGAAGTAAAACTTTATTTTTCCCAAAAGGGTTAAAAACACTTACAACAGGGTGGATGGGTAGAAGCGCATCATATTAGTAATATGGCAGGTGGTCTCCTGGATACTGGGAAGACAGCTAGGTTGTCTGAGACAGCATGGAAGCCGAATCCAGGAATCGGAACCAATTAGCTGTTCAGAAACGCATTGCATAATGATGACGTCACTTCCGGTTTGCTGTCCACGCTGGTTGTTGGTCCCTTCCAGTTGACGTTACTTCCTGGATTCGGCTTTCATGCTGTCTCAGACAGCTTAGCTGTCTTCCCAGTATCCAAGAGAGTTGTGGCTTCTATCTCCTGGTCACTTCAGAATATGCTACCATAGAATTACACCTCCGGATATCCCTGAGACTCCTTTGGACTACCAGAACGCCGGACCACCTGCCATATTACAAATATGATGTGCACCCACCCCTCCACCCTTTATTAAGTGTTTTTAACCCTTTTAGGAACTATAAAGTTTTACTTCTGCACTTAGAGGCGCCTTTTTTTATTTTCAATAACGTTTTTTCAGCAAGTTCAGCAGCCTATTACAGAGGAACTACAGAGCTCAGAAGAACATGGATGGCAAAGTTGGTGAAGGTAGGAGATCAGCAACAAGGACATGGAAAAAAAATTGCCGGAGTTCTGCTTTAAGAACACTGCTATCTTACAGAGAGACCTGCTACATGTGGCAGTCTCTCCCCTTGTAAGTCCCTGTCCATGCTCTAGTGCTCACATTGTCCTCCTTGCTCCTGCTGCCTCTCAGGAAAGACTCCTTCTAAACTGCTTCTGTTGTCAGGATCCTTCCAGGCCAGCCCTGAGCTCCAGCCTGAGGCAGAGCACCCCCCCTCCAGGGGGTTTGCTTCAAGGGCCACCAACAGTCCCCTCACCACTCCATCTAAATCTTCCACCTGACTTCCCTGCCAGCATGACTCATCCATACTTAAGGGCTGGCCTGGTCAAGCTCCCCTGAGTATGCAGAACAACCCTCCTAGCCTCCGCCCTCCAGCTTCCAGAATGTTCTCCAACATTCCAGAACCAGGGGGAGGTACCAGAGACTTGTCTGCATGAGTCATACAGCCCTGACCTAAAATTTACTTGTGACCCAATTAAGACTCACAGGGTAAATCATGAATCAACATACATTTTCCTACACTACCACTAGTAGCACACTACAGGGTGTTACAGAAGTAAAAATCAATACCCATAATGGATACAAATAAAGTAATTACATAGAACTCAATTCTATTCAAATAACAAGCAAGGAAGTGTAAAGTGTCCGCTCTTCCTGCTGCCAGAGTACGGCACTGTAGCTGAGGCTGCATACAGTTCATACAGCGCTGACAGCCACTGTAACTGTTAATATAGTAATAAGTTTGGACCAAGCTGGTCCAAACAAACAAACAAACTATTTAAAGTTGACTGGAGCATGTAAATAAGCCTTAAGGAAAACTTGAGAAATATACAATGCCTTCCATTGCTGATCTGCTAAAAATACTAGTTGTCTGACTGTTATGTTGACTTTCTGGCTTCATTACTTTCCAAATCACAAGTATACAAATTAAGAAGGTCAGAAAAGTATCATAAATCCTTATCTGCATGCATGTCTCGGGTCAGTGGTACAAAGCATTGAAGTAATAGATGAGTATGATAGCCAGGCAACTATGATTTACAAAAGGAGGGGACAGCAATGCCAGTCTCTGTGTTTTTCGCTCAACAAGTTTCTTTCAAATTGCCCCAAACCAATTACTAAAGCCTTGAGATTCTGTTCAACTTCTGCTGTGTTTGAGTCTATTTGTGACTTCCTAATTTCCACTCTTCTTGCTGTTGAGAAGATCTGTTAGGCTGAAGATACCCCTTCTAAATGTTAAATTAATCCTTTTAATTCCATGCTAAATTAAAATAATGGATCTTAATTTTACTCCCTGTGTAAAACTGATAGTTAATTATGGTTAGCACAAGAGATTTAGACGTACAAATGAATATTAAACAACCTCTTTCTGGCAGAGGAAAACACAGTTAGGGTTTTCAAATATTCATAATACAGTTAATAAAAACAGATGAATGCTCACTCGCAGTGGCCTGGAACACATCATCGCAATCTAAAGCCAAGAACTGAGCTACAGGTCCTACGGTTACACTTTTGGGGGGGGGGGGGGGTATAATGGGATCTTTGTAGATCTTGGGGATCCTTATCAATCAGTGCAAGATAAGTCTCATGTGATACTCTATATTCTCAAAATTTATTGGGACGCCTACCTTTACATGCAGATGAACGTTAATGGCATCCCAGTCCTAGTCTGTAGGGTTCAATATTGAGTTGGCCCACCCTTTGCAGCTATAACAGCTTCAACTCTTCTGGGAAGGCTGTCCACAAGGTTTAGGAGTGTGTCTATGATTGGTTGAAAAAGGAACGTATGACCGTTCCGAAACGCGTCCCTTATTGATGACGACACTTCCTCCCTTCGGCTGTCTGTTTGCGGTCCAGGCTGGTTAAGGAACCGCTCCAGTGGATGACATCATTTCCGGTTACGCCGTCTCTTCGTGCTAACGACGCCGGCCTCACAGCGGCTTCCTCTGTTCCACACTGCCGCTGCCTTTTACAACATCCATCCGCTTTGTATGCTTCCTCCCACTGTGACCCTTTCCAATGCAGCTCCACTTACGAAGTGCCTGACTACACCTTCCATCTTGTAAGTGCTTTTTGAACCCAGTTGGGGCATTAAACCTGTCTTTCTTCTACACTTAGAGGCGCCTTTGTTTGTTTTCTTGTGTTTCTATAGACCCTGCTTCAGTCTTATTAAAGCTGCAGCCCTTTGTGTTGAAGAGTATCATCCCATCACTTCCATCACTTCCACCAGCATCCTCATGCTTATTTGGGACTGCCTTATATAGAGACATTATCCAGACTATATTAGCCCTGTGCGCCCTATAGAAACATTTCTTGATTTTTATTGTCTATGGGAGTGTTTAACCATTCTTTCAGAAGCACATTTGTGAGGTCAGCCACTGATGTGGTCGAGAAGGCCTGGCTCTCAGTCTCCGCTCTAATTCATCCCAAAGGTGTTCTATCGGGTTGAGGTCAGGAACCTGGGTAGGCCACTCAAGTTCTTCCACCCCAAACTCATCCATGTCTTTATGGACCTTGCTTTGTGCACTGGTCCAAATCATTTGGTGGAGGGGGGATTATGGTGTGGGGTTGTTTTTCAGGGGTTGGGCTTGGCCCCTTAGTTCCAGTGAAGGGAGATCTTAGGGCATCAGCATACCAAGACATTTTAGACAATTTCATGCTCCTAACTTTGCGGGAACATTTTGGGGATGGCCCCTACCTGTTCCAACATGATTGCACACCAGTGCACAAAGCAAGGTGTATAAATACATGGATGAGCAAGTTTGGGGTGGAGGAACTTGACTGGCCTGCACAGAGTCCTGACCTCAACCCGGGATGAATTAGAGCGCAGACTGTGAGCCAAGCCTTTTCTTCCAACATCAGTGCCTAATCTCACAGATGCGCTTCTGGAAGAATGGTCAAACATTTCCATAGACACACTCCTAAACCTTTTGGACAGCCTTCCCAGAAGAGTTGAAGCTGTTATAGCTGCAAAGGGTGGGCCAACTCAATATTGAACCCTACGGACTAAGACTGGGATGCCATTAAAGTTCATGTGCGTGTAAAGACAGGCGTCACAATACTTTTGACAATATAGTGCATAAGCAAACTTAGTGAACTTAACTGTAGCGTGTTGCAGTCATCCTGGATGGCATTATAAGCTCCTGATTTATCATTTGTAGTCACACAAGATACAAACTTGCCAAGTCTCCATCATTTTCTCAAGACAGTCACCATATTTTACAGATACATATTCTGCGGACTGGACTGGACATGGAAAGCCCACAAACATATTTTTCAAATTGAAATAAAGTCTTCTCTCCATGACAAAATATGAAACAATCATGTTTAGAGGCATTACTGATATTTATTTTGAACAACTTTCTATCCTTGAAGGTGGCACACTATGAAATGTTGACGCTACTTTACAATTATATTAATACATGGATCATTAATTGTTTTAAATGTTATGAAAATCACAACTTTAAAGCCTGTAAAGAATCCAAGTCAGCTGAGTGAATTTTATTAATAAGTAAGGAATTGAGGAGCGTGGTGCATGAAAACATATTTGTGGCCCAGGCAATTAATCTGAACAAGGATGAACGGATCTGACACTAGCAATCCTCCGAGTCACACTTGTTGAGCATGGGGTACACATTAGCTTCCCTTCTTATGCTCGCCAGGAAAAACTGCTAATCTCCCAGCTGCAGACTAGCTGGCAGGCTGGAGACTCGTCTACGCTCGAGTGTGCTCACTGCCATGTGTGATAATATGCAGATCTGGATAATACTAAAACAGCTTTGGTGAAGAGAAATGAAGATTGTTTTCCTATGGTTTTACTTTTCTACAAAATTTCCATGCATCCAAGAAGAACCAGGCCTACTGACCTGGATGTTGGAGGCTCTCAAAAGCCTTTGAATTAAACTCTTAAAGAAAAAGTTTGGGACTACAAAGAAAAAAAACAAATATACATACTCACCTCCATGCTGTGCCATATGTCTGATGCTCCTACTGTCCCCTGCCAGCTCTAAGCTAGGGTTGCCACTTGTCCGGGATTCACCCGGACAGTTCGGGTTTGGAATCATGCGTACGGGTTTCAGACTGCCTGAAACCCAGACACATTATTTAGACTATGGCTTCCCAGGTTGCTGGCTGCAGGTGTCTAAACACTCTTTCACGCTACCCACAGCTATTACTAACAATTCCCCCACACACACACACACACAGGAGAGGAGAGATCGCTCGATCTTCTCCTTTTCCTCCCACCCCTACCCCACTGTGGGGGCTGGAAATTTGAAGTCCAGCAGGCTCAGATACATCTGGATGAGAAATGCTGACTGCCAAGGGGTGAGTGAGCTCACCATCCATCCTTGTCTGTGACTGAAGTCTCCCCCCTTCTCTGTCCTGCCTCTGATTGAATACACTAAGATAAATCCGGGTTCTCAGAGCAACCCTTACATCAGAGTTCCCCTTTAAAGCGGAGGCCGGTGTTCCCCCTTACATCAGAGTTCTCTCCATACATCAGAGTTCTCAGTGCTCCCCCTTAAATCAGGGTTTCCAGAGCTCTCCCTTACATCAGAGTCTTCAGAGTCCGACCCTTAAAGTGTAAGGGAACTCTGCAAATTCAGATGTAAAAGGGGTACTCTACGATTCAGATGTAAAAGGGGAACTCTACGGATTCAGATGTAAAAGGGAAACTCTGTGGACTCTGATGTAAAGGGGACTCATATGATTAGAAATATTATTTAATTGCAAAATATATATATCGTTTATAGTTTGACCTGAAGGGAAGGTGGCAACCCTACTCTAAGCCCAAGAACTGAGCAACTGAGAATGACTGCTGATTGCTCAGTTCTCGGTCTGCTCAGAGCAGAGAGCGGTGACTATCAGTCACCACTCTCTGCTCTTCCCCTCCAGCACTCAAATGGAGAAGGGACAGGAACAGCTTAGCTCAGGCTCTCAGAAGAAAGCTGAGAAGCTGAGCCAGCTGCCGATCAGGCATCTGGTTGGATTCCGACATTATTATCAGGATCCTTCCAGAGTGGTTCTGTGATGTCAGCCAAAACAAGTAAGTGCACTCCTATTACCCACAAGAGAAGTATGACTAAAAAAGCTTTGATTTTACTCCTCTTTTAAAGCAGTAAACCCCCAACCCCCAACCCATCCTTAACCACTTGCCAACTGTATAACTTACATATACAGCGGCAAGGTGGCTCTGCTGCACCAGATCACATACCTATTACGTTATCCGACACTTTTGGGTAGGGGGCGCACTTGTGCGCCACCGACAGCCCACTCCCAGTATGTATAATCAGCTGATCTGTGGGTACCACACACTCGATGTCCACCAGCACCCACCGATCATTAGGCAGAGAGCCAGAACAGCGGTTTGCCTATGTAAAAAAGGTGGATCGCCGTTCTGACAGGAGGGATCTCTGCAAAGCAGGAACTAGAATCCATGCTTACCTTCCCCTAGTAAAAGCACCTCCCACAGTACACTGAAACACTGGCTAGGAATACAGTTAACCCTTTGATCACCCCTGATGTTTAACCCCTTCCCAGACAGTGTCATTAGTACAGTGACAGTGCATATTAGCAGCTGTGCAGCTGTCAGTTATTTGGATTAATAACATTAACATCACCTAGCGCAGAAATATTTTTTTAATACACTCTATTAGTGTCACTGGTCCCCAAAAAGTGTCAAAAGTGTCAGTAAGTGTCTGACTGTCAGCCGCAATATCGCAGTCCCGCAATAAGTCGCTGATCACCGCTTTAAAAATAAAAGATTTAAAATAAAACATAAATAAATAAATAAAAATACCCCATAGTTTGTAGACTAAATTTATGAAGAAATTTGATTTTTTATAGGATATTTGTGTATAGCACAAAAAATAAAAAAGCAGAGGTGGTCAAACACCACCAAAAGTAAGCTCTATTTGTGAGAAAAAAAAAGGCCTTACATTTTATTTGTGTACTGTGTTGCATGACTGTGCAATTGTTAGGTAAAGTAACGCAGTGCCGTATCCCAAAAAAATGGCCTGGTAATGAAGTGGGTGTAAATCTTCCAGAGGGCAAGTGGTTAATAAACTGCCTATGCTCAGGGAATGTATTTAGGGAAACTAACAAACTTACAAATAGGAACATTTACTTTACTTACCTAATTATCCTGTTGCACAGGTTCTTAAGTTGTTTTTTCAAAATAATGTCTATGGTGGGCCTCCTCTTCTTCCTTGTTCTTTCCTGGCCCACTAAAGACTGTGATGATGTTGCACCAGATCTCATCATGCATGTGCCTTACACCTGCTGTGGCTTCTTATGTTTAATAATAGGTCGCACAGCACGTATGCCTTATGTGATCTGGTATATGCCCGGTTCGGTTTGCAGCAGAACATGCGAACAGGCAAAAAAATCGCTCGAACACGCAAACCCCGTTAAAGTCTATGGGACTCGAACATGAAAAATCAAAAGTGATAATTTTAAAGGCTTATATGCAAGTTATTGTCATTAAAAGTGTTTGGGGACCCGGGTCCTGCCCCAGGGGACATTGGATCAATGCAAAAAAAGTTTTAAAAATGGCCGTTTTTTCGGGAGCAGTGATTTTAAGAATGCTTAAAGTGAAACAATAAAAGTGAAATATTCCTTTAAATTTCATACCTGGGGGGTGTCTATAGTATGCCTGTAAAGTGGCGCATGTTTCCCGTGTTTACAACAGTCCCCCACAGTCCATTACCAAGCCCTTTGGGTCTGGTATGAATATTAAGGGGAACCCCAATCAAAAGTAAAAAAAAAAAAATTGCGTGGGGGTCCCCTCAAATTCTATACCAGGCTCTTCAGGTCTGGTATGGATATTAAGGGGAACCCCACGCCAAAATTAAAAAAAAAATGGCATGGGGGTCCCCCTCAAAATCCATACCAGACCCTTCAGGTCTAGTATGGATTTTAAGGGTAACCTCGCGCCAAAATGTAAAAAAAATGGTGTGGGGTCCCCTCAAAAATCCATACCAGACCCTTATCCGAGCACACAACCTGGCAGGCCGCAGGAAAAGAGGGGGGATGAGAGAGCGCCCCCCCTCCTGAACCGTATCAGGCCACATGCCCTCAACATGGGGAGGGTGCTTTGGGGTAGCCCCCAAAGCACCTTGTCCCCATGTTGATGGGGACAAGGGCCTCATCCCCACAACCCTTGCCCAGTGGTTGTGGGGGTTTGCAGGCGGGGGCTTATCGGAGTCTGGAAGCCCCCTTTAACAAGGGGACCCCAGATCCCGGCCTCCCCCCCTGTGTGAAATGGTAACGGGGTATAAATGTACCCCTACCATTTCACAAAAAAAGTGTGAAAATGTTAAAAATGACATGACACGGCTTGGGGACAAGTCCTTTATTAAAAATTCTTTTAAAAAACGGTCTCACCTAGTCTTCTTCTCTTGCTTCGCCGACAGACCGAAAAAGAAAAAAAAAAGCGCGACTGACCTGCCTACATAGGAGGCACCCGCCGTAATGACGGTCCTCTCAGGTGACAGCTCTTTTATAACTGAGGGTGGGGCCACACGGTGATGTTGCCCAGTGACCCCAACCCCCTATGACGCACGGGGACCTCCCTATGGCTTCCCCGTACCGCCAGAGGGGGGCCACCCGCTCCTGAAGGGCCTGGTATGGAATTTGGGGGGACCCCCACGCAATTCTTTTTAAAATTTTGGTTCAGGGTTCCCCTTAATATTCATACCAGACCCAAAGGGCCTGGTAATGGACTGTGGGGGAATCCCATAGCGTTTTTTCAACAACTTTTATCTGTATTGCCGAGACCCGACAATTCATTACAGCCGCAAGTAGTTTTAGATGACTTTTTTCCTTTAGAAATGTCATTTTGTGCAGGGACTGTTCTAAAAACGGGAAACACGTGCTACTTTACAGGCATACTATAGACACCCCCCAGCTAAGAAATTTAAAGGAGTATTTCACTTTTAATTTGTTTCACTTTAAGCATTATTAAAATCACTGCTCCCGAAAAAACGGCCGTGTTAAAAACTTTTTTTTGCATTGATCCATGTCCCCTGGGGCAGGACCCAGGTCCCCAAACACTTTTTTTGACAATACCATGCATATTAACCTTTAAAATTAGCACTTTTGATTTCTCCCATAGACTTTTAAAGGGTGTTCCGCGGCTTTCGAATTTGCCGCGAACACCTCAAATTGTTCGCTATTCGGCAAACTGGCGAACAGCCAATGTTCGAGTCAAACTCATGTTTGAAGAATAACTAGGCACTAGACATGTGCATGACGTTTTGATTTGTTAATTTAGTTATTTTATTTAGATCAATTCGGTTGATTTGTTCAATTTGTATTCGGAATTCGTATTCAGAATTCGTATTTGGAATTTTCTAATTTTCTTCGAATTTACCGATTTTTTCATTTCGAAAAGTTCAAATCAATAAATTTTCGAATCGGTCGAAACGAAAATGTTATATTGTTTTCGATCTAAATGCAGCAAAGTGAACAAACAAAAGAAAAATCTTCATTAAATGATTACAATGGCTCTTTAAATCATCTTTGGCTTAACAAAAACAGCATTATTTCGAAATGGTACTCTAATAACTCACACAGTTTTTGATTTCAGCATTATGTGTAGTTTGAACTTGACTGGAGTTCAATGTAAAATTAGATTCGAATTTCAGTCCGAATTTACGAAGTTCGAACGAATTTCGTTACGTTATTCAGAGCATTCGGTAAAAATTTGTTTATATTGTAATTCGGGTATTCGGATATATCCGAATCTCTGAATAACAAAAAATTTGTCCGAATATGAATTCAGAACAAAACTAATCGCACATGTCTACTAGGCACCCCCATTGTGTACTACTCAGGCACGAGACCTCCCTGGAGGAACTGGTGATGTAGGCATCCCAGGGGGAACCTTTGAGGCTAGGGCTATGTCACCAGTGCCTCAGGGAAACTAGCAAGTACCATAAAAAAGCAGTGGTTGCTCTGCAGGAAGCCTGACACCCCTTGTTTAGTCAGAGATAGAGATCTCTAAACATGAGGGAACATGAGCTGTGATGACTGTAGAGCTATAGGATGAGTGTCCATCAGACCCTCAGCCTCGCAAAGAGTTGCCCCCAGTAATCCTAAAGAAGTGGCCTGTCATGCTATAAAACATGGTTCATAGTGTGGATCTATAACTTCTTAATAAGTCGTATCACATTAGAATGATCAAGCCTCTTCCTCTTCTTTGTGAGAACTCATAAGTGTTGCAGTGTCTCTGCCTCGGTTCCACTGAAGGTTCTCTTCTCTCTGACTTGAGGTAATCGCAGCTATATTAGTTGACTTGCAACAAGAACAATTAAGTACTGCCAGTGATACTTTTTCTATTTGCACTAACATCCAAATATTCAGGACAATTTTGGGGGGTGCCTCCCCGTCTTCAAGGTCCAAGCAGTACTGCTTGGACCTTAAAGAAGGGGATACAACCCGAAAGTTTGACCTGAAAATGTGGATGTCAGTGCAAATAAAAAGGTATCACGGACAGTACTTAATTGTTCTTTTCCCTCTGACTATATTTTTATCATTATAGCCCAAAAAAGTGCAGCGTTAACAAGTAGCATATATCCCAAATATTGTGCAATATGAAAAAAAAATTCCATGCAGAAAATAAGAATAAGTAGTTGACCTATTCATACGATGCAAAGGTAAATACCAGAAGGGGCAAACTTCCAAATCCCAGTAAATCCCAGTGAATCACCACAGTGAGGACAAGGTGGGGGCTTACCGGATAATAATCACCCCCATTACCGAGAAGTCATAAAAGGCATTTGTAAATATAGGCTGGTTACATGGGACCTTCGATTCACTCACTGAAATTACGGTAAAGCAGTATGTATCATAGTATATCACAACATATGCTGAGCATTGGGGCTCCATGTGCTGACATTACCATAAAAAGAAAAGAAGGCTCTCTATAGTCTGAATCAATTTAAAATAGTGACGTTTAATAAAAGAATTGCACTTACAATGTCTGTAGTACAAGCAGGCTTGTGAATCAAAGCAAGCTCGGATCTTTCCCACAAACAAAATGGCCGTCGCTGGTTGGTGCATGTGCAGTGGCGTGCGTTCCGGCTCCACCCTACGTATTTTGTCATATGTGACGTCATTAGTCGCACCCCTGATTTGTACATATGCCTTGTATTGTGGCAGCTGCTATTTCACTTTGTATATGATTTTTTTTAGGCATCCAGCACAGTTTTTATTTTTATATTATTATTATTGTCTGGTTTATAGTTGGGGATATTTTCCTTTATTTCTCGTTAATGCCATAGAACAAAAATTGAAAATAATGTAATATGGATTCAGACAGCAATACATTAATTTTAATTAGTAGAATGTTGTCATGTTTTAGCTGTTATCTGTGTCTATGTTAAGGATATGGCTTAACTGCCTGCTATGTCCCTGAAACAGTATGTAAGGAAAATCTTCCTGGTGGGAGAATAGACAGCAATAAAAATTGGAAAAAGGTTTACAATTTTTCTCTAATATATCAAAAAAGGGTGAATGGAAGTAGCAGCTGCGAGCTTTCTTTTTTTCTTTTAATGGGCTCCAGGCTGCAATGTAAAAGTGACCTAGACAGCTTTAGAGTCACCCAATCACTTTTACGGTGCTAGCATTGTAAGGGTTTTAAGTAACTTTATAGCCAAAAATGCAGATTTTAATATGTGTGCGAAATATGAAACAACTGCTCTAAAGGGAAACTGGTTAAAAGTCAATGAACTAATTATATTATATGGGGCATAAAATAAACACAAAAGAAAAAATATATATTTCCCGGATCTGGTCTTTGCAGTAGAATTTATTGCAATCTACAAGCCCGTACAGATAATGATTTGAGGCTTGGAACGCATTGTGATCCAGAGCTGACTATCTGTCATATTTAACTATACTCAGGCGAGAGCTTGTGGCCACAGATAGCTTTTGGCAAGCACTTACCATCCCTCCTCATTGTTTATCACATGATGCTTTTGGGTGACCACTGAGCCATTTCTTTAGGGAGCATAATTGAATAAAAACAGATTTCACATGGCTGTGCCATCGATTTAATTTAGGCCTGTAAAATAAATGAAAAATAACAGCTTATTAAATAAATGAAAGAAGCAGATTCAGGGCAATGTGTGTACTTGGCGATCAAAGGGTTTAGCGATAAAAAAAAAAATATTCTTGCAGCGCACATCCGTCTATTTGAAATGAAAAGAACAGAGTGACCTTTATCGGGAAATATTTGCACACCTGTTTATAGGAATCTGAACTTTGCTTTTCATCCAGAGAGATTTATTTTCAATAAACTGGAACTGGACACAATATCAAAAATATATATATATATAAATATATATAAATTTGAGTGAAAGCAAAGCACTCTGTACAATTTGCAGAGCAAGTATAGAACATTACAGTCAATGCATTTTGTAGGATCTTGTTAAAAAATGTCTTACTTTAAATAGTTGATCTGATCCTACATTTAACATTCAATCATCTGTGAAGTTAAGAACGGTGAACCTGTAGGTCGTATAAGGCAACCATAAAATAAAAAAATGCTGCCATCAATGACAAAAAAAGTGTTCCTTTAAAGTTGATATAATGATAATTTCGATGGAAGCTGTGCTTTTCATAAATTGTTAAATTGTTCATAAATTGTTAATTGTTGAACCATTAAAGTGGTTCTAAAGCAGGGGTCTTAAACTGGCGACCCTCCAGCTATTGTGAAACTACAAATCCCATGGGGTATTGCAAGGCTGAGAGTTACAAGCATGACTCCCACAGGCAGAGGCATGATGGGACTGGTAGTTTTGCAACAGCTGGAGGGCCGCCAGTTGAGACACCTGTTCTAAAGGCTCAAGGTTTTTTTACCTTCATGCATTCTATGCATGAAGGTAGAAAACCTTCTGTGTGCAGCTTACCCCCCAGCCTCCCTAATACTTACCTAAGCCCCACCATGATCCAGCAATGTGCACAAACGCCTCAGCCCTCCAGGGACTCTGCCTCCTGATTCACTGAGACAGGAGCCATTGGCTCCCGCTGCTGCCAATTACAGCCGGTGAGCCAATGAGAAGAAAATGGGGCAGAGCCAAGTCACTTGGGTACTCCCACAGCAAGCTGTTTGCTCTGGGGACTTGTAGCAGGAGGGAAGAACCAGGAGCTCCAACGGGGGACCCAAGAAGAGGAAGATCTGGGCTGCTCAGTGCAATACCACTGCACAGAGCAGGTAAGTATGACTTGTGTTCCTTAGTATTGATGTGTTTCTTAGTTGTGATCAGTGTATTGAAGGGTTGCTAAACTTTACATGTTGAAGCAAATGTAAATAGCATAGCATAGGGAGAAGTTAAACTCTCTGCCAAGTTTTTATTGTGGTCTATGTCTCTCCTGGAAAGATTAGTCCTGCTGAGTGTTGGTACCGAGACAGAAATTAGAGAGAGACAGCTTGTCATGAGGGCAAGAGGTGGAGACAAATGTTCCTGTGACAACTGTCTGATTTGAGAACTCCCTTTACTTTGGGGATATAACCTCTCATTTCCTGTTGTATCTTCAAGACCGGAAGTGATGATAAATCCCCTAGCTGGACACAGATGTAAACAATACCTACTGCTAAGGTTGCCACCTTTTCTTCAAGCCAAACTCGAACACTTTCACAGCGCACAGCATTTTGTAGTACACGCTATAGGATTGTAAAATACCTGGGACACCAGGTATGGATGGTGTCAGTAGAGCAGTGGACGGTGTCAGAAGATCAGTGGATGGCACCAGTAGAGCAGTGAACAGTGTCAGTAGAGCAGTAGATGGTGTCAGTAGAGAAGTGGATGGTGTCAGTAGAGCAGTGGACGGTTTCAGAAGATCAGTGGATGGCATCAGTAGAGCAGTGGATGGCATCAGTAGAGCAGTGGATGGCGTCAGTAGAGCAGTGGATGGCATCAGTAGAGCTGTGGATAGTGTCAGTAGAGCAGTGGACGGTGTCAGTAGGACAGTAAAAGGCATCAGTAGAGCAGTGAATTGCTTCAGTAGATCAGTGGATCTGGTGTCAGTAGAACTGTGGATGGTGTCAGTAGAGCAGTGGACAGCATCGGTAGAGCAGTAGATGGTGTCAGTAGAGCAGTGGACGGGTCCAGTAGGGCAGTGGACAGTGTCAGTAGATCAGTGGACGGTGTCGGTAGAGCAGTGGATGGTGTCGGTAGAGCAGTGGACGGTGTCGGTAGAGCAGTGGACGGTGTCAGTAGGGCAGTGGACGGTGTCAGTATAGCAGTGGACGGTGTCAGTAGAACAGTGGACGGTGTCAGTAGAGCAGTGGACGGTGTCAATGGGGCAGTGTACCTCCTTCCAAAAGCCTGAATCAGCTCTACTGAACCCAACCCCATACAAACTGTTCACAAAGTGGCACTGTGCATTCTACAACCCTTTCAAGCACCTTTTAATTACAACCCCCCCCCCCCAAAAAAAAAATCAAAGCAATCCACAGGCAAATAGAGAAGAAAATAACAGATTAAATATCATACAGTGCCTGTGCCCCCCCAATAGAGACCTCCATTACAGCAAGACAAAAAACTCTTACCTTTCAGGAGCCACTGCAAAGATGTGTGTGTGTGAACCTGTTAGGGGGCGGAGTCTGTAATACCATACTTTCTCCTGCAAAAGCATCCCTGGTTGGATGGATGGGATGTCAGCAGCCAAAGCAGACTCAGAGTTGTTACTCAAGTGACACTCTATACTATTTTCCTTTGCTCCTCCCCTGGCAGCTACATAAAAGGTTATATACAGAGAGGAGGATAGGAGTGGAGTAATGAGCCAGCACAGGCAGTAATTAGACATTCCCAGAAGAGAATAGATGTGACATGAAAGGAGGGAAGGGGGTTGTTCTAGGACGTTAGCTTTCCTGTCAATTTTCTAGCAAAAATCATTAAAATAGAATGGAAGTAAAGTCGCTGTAGATCCGAGGGGGACATGCAAGGAAAATAAAAAACAACATTTTAGCTTGCACATGATTGGATGATAAAATCAGCAGAGCTTCCCTTCATTTCAGATCTACCCCTTAGATTTAGAGCGAATGCACTTCAAAGTGCAAAGTGGATTTACCTTTCGTAAATAACCCCCATAGTGTACATCTTTCTTACATAGATTAGTCAGTATAGGTGTCAGTAGAAGGGAGGGAGCATTTTTAAGACTAGTTAGGTTTATCTTTGAATTCTACTTTTGCAAGATAAACACAGCAAGTAAGCATTTAAAATACTTTATTATTATTATATTAATATTATACATGATGACGCAGCGACGCTACCACGAGACCAGGAAGTAGGACGAGCTTCGCTTCCATGTTTGTATGCCGGCCGGCGACCTATATTTTATGCGATACAAGTGCTTTCATTCTGTAAGTGCATTACTTTATTTATTAAATTCGATTTTAAACGTACTTCACCATGGAGAGTTTATCATTTATATTCTGGGTTGTGTACTGATGATGTGGACTTCGGGCTAATGAGGACGAATCAAAGTGCTCCTTGCCAACTATATGTCAGCTCCTAACCTACTAAGAGCCTGTTTATCACCGTGAGTCGGTAAGCACAATCTACAGCCACGGTGGTGGGGTTTTTTTCACTTCCCTCCCCCCTGTTTGGTTGTCGTTATGTGCACACCAGGGTGTTTGGTATGTTTGTATGTCCATGTCTAGCATTTAACATACTACACTATGGCCAGTTTTCTTTTGTTTGCCTTTTCTCCTGTATCCATTGAGGGGATTTTGATCTGACTACGGACGGTGCTGATTGGTCTATCATCCCAAAGGCTCTGGCAGGGTTTTTTTGCCATCCGCTTATACCTTTGGAGTTCTGGTAAGAGCAATCATAGCTCATTTGGATCAGCATCTACATTTACACTGAGTACCTCACTATTTTGAAGATTTGGACTTTAATTATTGGATATATATATATATTATATTTTTGTTGGTGTTAGGTCACACTATCAATTCACCCCAACATATATAATTTTTTTTGTTTAGCGCAGTTTATTTAATTTCTCTGACATTTCTTACTGCTTGACTTCTAGACAATGTAGAGGGCAGTTGGTGATGTCCTCACCCCATCTCCCTTACCTGTTCCTGCCCTTATTCTTAACCTACCCCACCCACCCAATCACCCCCCCCCCCTTTTTTTTTGTTGTTGTTTGTTTTTTATCTCTCCCCCTTCCCCTCTCCCTCTTTCCCCCCTGCCCACTCAGATTGACTGGCCAAGGCCCATGAGGGACGTAAATGACCTCTCCCACCACGCAGAGAAATGTATTATTACTGTTTAGAAATGATTCGTGTGATTTTATTTTTTCATTTGTCTTGCTCACCTTCTGGGTTTTCCCAGTCTGAGCTCCACTGTTATTGCATGCGATTGTGATTTTGTAAACTACGTATTACCCTTTTTTTTTCTTCTGTATCCACGTGAAAATTCAATAAACAGTTTATGCAAAAAAAAAACCCCTTCTGTGTGCAGCAGCCCTCCTCAGCCCGTAACACTTACCTGAGGTCCCTCTCTGTCCAGCGATGTCCACGAGTGTCTGAGATTCTCCTTCCTGATTGGCTGAGACACAGCAGTGGCGCCATTGGCTGCTACTAATCAGCTAGCCAATCAGGGGAGTGATGATGCTCTGTGTCTGAATGGACACAGGGAGCTGTGACTCAGCTCCGGTGCCCCCATATTAAGCTGCTTGCTGTGGGAGCACTGAACAGGAGGGGGGGGGGGCAGGACCACAGAAAAGGGACCCGAGAAGAGGAGGATCCGGGTTGCTCTGTGCAAATCCACGGCAACGGAGCAGGTAAGTTTAACATGTGTGTTATTTTATAGGAAAAAAATAGACTTTACAATCACTTTAGTGCACTTTGACACTTGCACATTACATTACACCGGTCAAAGACGAGGAGCAATAATATATTGCAAGGTACAGCTCCTGGTAACTATTTATAATCCTAGCCTATCCAAGCAAAGAGACAACGTTGTGTCTTCATTAAAAGTGTTACCTGGCAAGAGTAATGATAGCCAGGCACTGGTCTACAGATGTCACCGTATACTCATACGTCTTCTCCCTGGAATAAATATAGCGGGACAATTCATTTCTATGTAAGCGTTGCTGACTTTGTACAAAATGTCACCGGCACAATACTAAAAATACAGGAAGGGACTCGAGAACAAATAATGTTCAGCGGATTTACCGCCGGGAACTTAAAACAAATACATTGCATGAGTTGAGAGAGGTCAACGTAGAGCCAGAGAAAGGCCAGAGTAGGAAACTTCAACATGAATACAACTCATTAAAATTCCTGTGTTTGCCAGCCAGGGAGAATGGACTTTAATGGCATAAAGCCATGGGTGATTGTAAGAAAGTATACAATAGACAAGGTTGATGTATCTGACCTTCACAAACATTACAACCTGACTCCTAGCCAGCTCGCTTTTCTCCTATCATTTGAAATGAGTGAAAGGTCAGAAGAGGAAACGCTACACTTTGTATAATGTAAAATAAACAATATGTTTGGATACACAGCTGGTCTTCATCTATATTACCCTTGCGGATCAGCAATTTAAACCTCTATTAAAATATCTAGACTTTTGTATTGGCTATGTTTCAGCAGTTCCCAGAAGATGACCTTGTATAGCTCTAGTTCTTATTATATGTGAAATGTATTTTTACTTAAAGGGGCTGTCTAATCACAGCATTTTACCTTTGGCGCAACATTCTGGGGGCATGTCTACTGACAGCGCCAGAAAAATGTCATACCTGAAATATACCTTTGAAAAGTAAAATAAAAAAGTGAATTATCACATTAAAATATCAGATTCAAAATGAGCAATGATTAAAGCTGGCCATACACTAGTAGATTTTTGAGCAAATATTTGTACACGCATTTGGAGAAAAATTCTCATGGTACATTTTAGCCTTGTTCAAAAGTACTTAAAATTTTAATTTGCATTGAACATTTAATTTTGAAATTTCCTGAACAAAATATTCATGAGTTCAAAAAAAAAAAAAAAAAAAAAAATCCATCTTGTTCCTTTAACGTTTTTCATCACTGCAGCCAAAAACAAACTTTTTGAAAATCGATCAAATGGTTTTCGAACAAAATTCTTCTAGTCTACGGCAAGCTTGAGTCAATTAGTATGATCATGAGCTTTACCCATAACCAGGGCCGTAGATAAAGGGGTGCAACCAGTCCTCCTGTACGAGGCCCAGGCCAGCAGGGGGGCCCAGGCAGCAAGGTGAATCGCATGTGGGCAGGAAGGGTGATCAGTATGGCAGGGGGGCAATTACTGGAACCAATCCCCTCTATGGATCTCTCTGCAGCAGCTGAAAGCTGGCATCTTCCTCTCGTTGGCTCAGCTGCTGCAAGGAGAACCATACAAATAATTGATTCTAGTAATTGTCCCTCACCCACCCACCACACTGATTACCCTCTCTGTTCACTATACATTTCCTCCTGCTGCCCAGGCCCCCCTGTGTACCCCCCCCCCCCCAGCCCCACAGTGCTGCTGGCTTCCCTCCTTTTTCTTCCCCCTGGCAGCTGCAAGCACACAATACGTTCCTTCAAGATTGAGCTTGGGGGAAGGTTAGGTATATATTTCATATTTACCAGCCCCTTCCTTTCCTGAATGAACACATTGAGAAATGAGTAATGATCGCTCACTTTGTTCATACTTAAGTAAAGTATTGGCTGTATGGGACCTCATGTCAGGTTGTCTGTATGGGACCTCATGTCAGGTTGTCTGTATGGGACCTCATGTCAGGTTGTCTGTATGGGGCCCCCAAGGTTTCTTACATCAGCCCTGCCCATAACACTAAACTTGAAATGAGCCTTTAGCCTCCATTCTCACCTGAACATTTTGTTATATGACCCTAAAGCACGACAACGCTCAAGATGAAGAATCACATTATTCTCTATGGACTTTTTCACACCTGAGCAGTGTATTGCTTGGTGCTTGTGGCATGAAGCTAAAAAAATTATATGAGCTTGTTTGGGGCAGAATCACACGTTGTTTGGCCCCACTTTGACTTTAATGGAAGCAACTAAAAAACACTTGAAATGTTTTTCAAATATTTCAATTTATAGTCTATTTGCTGCCCAGGCCCCTGTGTCACCTCCCCCCCTCCCCCTTCCAGTTACCCCGCAGCGCTGCTGGCCTCTCTCCTCTCCTCTTTTGCTGGCTGCTATGGAGCATATTTCAGAGTGGAGAGTGGGGGGGGGGCTAGTAAATGTAATTTATGGGCCTCTTCCTTTTCTGGCTGATACCGAGCACTCACTGTGTTCATTCATAACTGAAGCAAAGGAATCACAGTTGCCTATCATGCTTCAGTTTGTAAATGAACAGGAAGTTACTCAGCTGAGAGCACTGTCCAGTGCAGCTGAGTCTACAGAGAAAGGGACCGGGGAATCTCTGTCCTCAGTCCATTTGCCTGTCTAAAAAGTGAGACATTAGGGGTCTGTTTATACCTTTGATATTTCACCCAAAGCCCCCCAATGGTGCTCCTTAAATAAAATTGTAAAAAAAAAAATATTGTAAAAAATAATTAAAACAATTTTTAAATATAATACAGGCTCTCCTCATTTAACAATATGTATATATACGTATATGTATATGTATGCTTAAGCTTTGGGGTGCACACTTATGATTGGAGGGCAGGGGAGATATTGGGGATCTTATAGACCCCTAAAGTCTCCATAAAGCGGACCTATCACCTGCCCATGCTTGTTAGCTCCCTTTTGATAGCAATAAAGTTAAATGAAAAAATTAAAAAGGTGTAAAAAGATGTAATAAAATAAATAAAAATAATAACAATTTTAAAAGCACCCTAATGTCCCCTGCACATGCACGCTCATTTGCGCAAATGCATGCATAGGTCCTGCATGTGTATGTAAACAGCGATTGTGCCGCACAAGTGAGATATTGCTGCAAATGCTGGAGAAAGAGTAATGATTCTAGGACCATAATTTATGGTTAACTCTAAACTGATAACCTGTGAGGGCTTTTAAAGAATCAGATATTTTATGTAGCATTGTTTTTTACAATTTTACAGGCGCACGCAGTTTTGAGGCTTAACATGTTTGGTATTTGTTTATAACTACATCTTTAATATTTCACCAAAAATCGGGTATTATATTGTGTTTGTGTGCACTAAAATTAATTTAAATTTATTTTGTCAAAAATATGCACTTGATAAAAGGCTGCGCAAATATTATCTAATAAAATAAAGCAACAGCTGCCATTTTAATCTCCAGAGCCTATGCTTTTTGTGAGGGTTTAAAGCAATTTTAAGCAAAAACTGCAGATTTTACCATGTGTGCGAAAAAAAATAATTGCCATGGTAGACAAATGGTTAAGGTGGAGCTGCTGTGGAGGGGGTAAAAACATGGCTCAGCCGCTTGTTTTTACTGCTCCCCAAGTTCACATGTAAAAGAGGCCTGAAATAAGAGAAAGGGGTTCTGCGGTCTTATCACATTTCCCAGTAACATTGTTTAAAATAACACGCAGAATACACAAGACCGGATTTAAAGTGTATGTATAATACATTTATTTTTTGTTAGCTGTGGATAAATGTAGGGAAGGGTTAAAACCCTGTTAATGGGTTTTTTTTTTGTTTTTGCTGCTGTATGTGTTCTCATCTGAGATTTCACCTGAATTTCCAGCCCTGGAGACACAACAGGAAGTCAGAGAAAAATTAATGAAAGTTGAGGGGAGTTCCCATCTTAGACAGTTGTCATTGGAACATTTGTCCCCATTGGATGATTCACCCTCACTTTTGTCTGATGACAACTCAATAATGCAATAACTCATAATTTTGTTATTTTTTTCTTATCATCAGGCCTGGTGATAATGTTTACAAGGACTCATTGGGGTTGATTTACTAAAACTGGAGAACAACACAAAATCTGGTGAAGCTCTGCAAAGAAACCAGCTGCCATGTTTTTATTTGTCAAAGCTTAATTAAAACAAAACTTGAGTTAGAAGCTGATTGGCTACCAAGTACATCTGCACCAGATTTTGCACTCTCCAGTATTATCAAACCTCCTCTATAGAGAGGGTGAATCCTATTAAGCAGGAACACAGACACTACTCAATTGAAAACTAAAACAGAAAGGTTTTTCCTTTACATACACTTCACCTCTTCGCACCGGCGCCTCCTGGCCCTTTAAGGGGTTTATGACACTGGGTGGTGGGGCGGGGCTTACGATTAAGTGACCGCCGTGATTGGCGGTCACGTGATCCGAAAGCTTGCGGATAGGTGTTGGTAACTGTGCCGGGAGCACGCAGCGCACACACTTTTGGTACAGCTGTATTGACAGCAACTCAAATAAATATGCTGTCTTTCAGCACCAAGGACCAGGCGCCAAGAGGCCGCATATTTGCGTGTGGCCAGCGCCAAGGAGTTAAGGCCCGGTTCACACTCCTGCGACTTAGGATCAGACTTGTGAGACCCATGTGAAATGCCATGTATCTGTACCAGAGAGCTGATCCTGCCCTAGTTTGATGCGACTTTGATACAGCTTTAGTGCCAGAGAGTGTAAAAGTCATATCCAAGTCACTTCAAAGTCATATAAATGTCGGATTCCAAAGTCATACTGAAAATCGTGCAACTTTGAAGTCAGCTAGTGTGAACCAAGCCTAATGCCATGTACACACGGGCGGACTTTTCGTCCGGACTGGTCCGACGGAACGAATCCGTTGGACAATCTGATCGTGTGTGGGCTTCATCGGACCTACAGCTGACTTTTTCTGTCAAAAATCAAAACGGACTTTAGATTTAGAACATGTTTCAAATCTTTCCGATGGACTCGAGTCCGATCAAAAAATCTGTTCGTCTGTATGCTAGTCTGACGGACAAAAAAAGGATGCAAGGGCAGCTATTGGCTACTGGCTATGAACTTCCTTATTCTAGTCCGGTCGTACGTCATCACGTGCAAACGACCGGACTTTCGAATGGACTTTAGTCCGTTCGTGTGTGCGCAAGTCCGGTCGTTCGCAAGTCCGTCGTAACTCCGTCGAAAGTCCGTTGGAAAGACCGTTGGATGTTTGATGCTGAAAAGCCCGCGTGTGTGTACACGACATAACAGACCAAAAGGCAGAAAGTAAGGGAAGTTAATTGTTAGGATTTACAAATACTTTAAGTCATTTTATGAGGTTAAAAAATTAGAAATGTGGAGAGATCCATTTGCCTGTTACTTAATCTAGTATTAACTATTTTTTTAACAGTTATCTAGACTGAACTTTACTTTGTAATTAACAGCTCTGAATCTGAATATTTTATATGATTAATGAAGTACAGAAGTGTGATATTTAGTGCATGCTTCTCAATTATGAACAAATACCCATTTGATGAAAGAACAGTTCCATTTGGCGAAGGGTTGTCAAACACAAGTAAAAAGCTGATGTCTCTCGTGGATAAACCACAAGATCAAAATTTTGTTTTATTAAAAAAATATAAAAAGAGTGTCTTAAGCTTGGAGTTGAAAGAGAACATTTGCATTTAAATAGGAAGATTAATGGCTGAATGTTCGACGCTCAGCCACAATATTTTTTTTTAAATATATACATTTTGTTGCATGTATGTATATTTAAATAAATATGTGCTGCATTATTTTGGCTTTTTTAACAAATGTAACTAGCAAAAGTATGGGTATTATATAAACAAAATTAAAAAAGTGTTTTAACAGACAGTATGTGCAGGAGAGGCGATTGCAGGGTATGACATTGAGAAGTATGTGCAGAAGAGGCGTTTGGAGGTTATGACATGGGGTAGTATGTGCAGGAGAGGGTATGACACTGGACAATTTGTACAAAAGAAGAGTCTGGAGAGTATGCTATGAGGTAGTATGTGCAGGAAAGGAGTGAAGAAGGTATGACAACAGGCAGTATGTGCATCAGAGGGTATGACAGTGGGCAATATGTACAGGAGAGGAGTTTGGAGGGTATGACACTGGGAAGTATGTGCTGAAGAGGTGTTTGGAGGGCATGGCATGACGTAATCGTGCAACTATGTACAAGAATGGGAATAACAGTGGGCAATTTGTGCAGGAGATGAGTTTGGAGGTTATGACATGAGGTATTATGTACAGGAAAAGGTATAACAGTGGGCAATATGTGCAAGAGAGGATTTTGGAGGGTATGACATTGGCGTAGTATGTGCAGTAAAGGAGTGAAGGGGGTATGATAATAGGCAGTATGTGCGCCAGAGGGCATGACAGGGTATTATGTTCAGGAATGGGTATAACAGTGGGCAATATGTAAAGGTGAGGAGTGTAAAGGGGATGCCCATGGGCAGTGTGTGCAGGAGTTGAGTGTGGAGGGTATGAGAGTGAGCAGTGTGTGTAGGAGAGGAGTGTGGAGAGTATGACAGTGGGCAGGCTCTGCAGGAGAGGAGCATGGAGGGGATTAGAGTGGGCAGAATGTGCAGCAGAGGACTGCAGAGGGTATGACAGTGGGCAATATGTTCAGGATAGGTGTGGAGGGTATGACAGTGGGCAGGTTGCGCAGGAGAGGAGAGTATGACAGTGGGCAGGTTGCGCAGGAGAGGAGAGTATGACAGTGGGCAGGTTGTGCAGGAGAGGAGGGTAGAGGATTTTTGTCAGAGAAATAGTGTTCAGAGAATAGGCCATAGAAGTACTGGCAATCTTGCCAGTAGAAGAAATAGACGCCATAGGCGCATAATGTGATAGATGGTTCCCCCTGCTGGCCTATAAAAGGCTGCCTCTGACTGACCCAAGTTGCTGGATTGTCTTCAGCTCTTCCCTGTTCCTGCGTTATACTTTCAAGTGATTCCTGTTGTGACCTTGGCTTGCCTCCTGACCTGCTCTGATCTCCTCTCCAGTGCTTGGCTCACTGACTTTGCTATACTTGCACCTGCCTGATTACCAGTGTTTGACCCCCGGCTTGGCTCTCGGACTTGCTATACTTGCACCTGCCTGATTACCAGTGTTTGACCCTTGGCTTGGCTTATCACTTACCTGTGATTGACCCTCAGCTGGCCTCACCACAGCCTCCAATCTGCTCTCCTGTGTTCTACCCTCAGCCAGGCTTTTACTAGTGTCCAGATTACTCCTTGTCATCTTCTCAAGCAAAGTCTCCAAGTGATCATCAGCTCAAGCCTTCTTAACCTGCTGGCAACCCATGCTTCATTGAGCCCTTTACCTCCTGTACCACCTTCAGGGGTATACTGCGCTTACCCGCAAGGGGAGCCTCTCTCAGCATCTTGGCCTCGGAAAAGGTACCTAACAATTTTACAGTGGGCAGTATGTGCAGCATAAAGGTAGACAGTGGGCAATAAGTTCAGGATAGGCATGTGGAGGGTATGACAGTGACCAGTGTGTGCAGGAGAGGAGTGTGGTGAAAATGACAAAGGGCTGTGTGTGTAGGAGAGGAGTGCAGAGGGTAGGAAAGCGAGCAGTGTGTGCAAGAGAGAAATATGGAAGATATGACAGCTGTTTGTGTGCAGGAGGGCATGACAGTGGGCAATATGTTTAGCATAGGCGTGTGGAGGGTATGACAGTGGCCAGTGTGTGCAGGAAAGGAGTGAGGTGAATATGGCAATGGGCTGTGTGTGTAGGAGAGGAATGCAGAGGGTATGATAGTGAGCAGTTTGTGCAAGAGAGAAATACAAAAGATATGACAGCCATCAGTATGTGCAGTAGGGTATGACAGAGGGCAGTATATGCAGGAGGAAAATATAACAGCAGATTTGTCGTTGAGATATAGTATAATGTTGTGTACACACGCAAACTTTTCAGCATCAAATGTCCGACGGTCTTTCCGACGGACTTTCAACGGAGTTACGACGGACTTTTGGGCGACCGGACTTGCCCACACATGAATGGACTATAGTCCCTTCGAAAGTCCGTTGGTATGAACATGATGACGTACGAAGGGACGAGAATAAGGAAGTTCATAGCCAGTAGCCAATAGCTGCCCTTGCGACCTTTTTTGTCCGTCGGACTAGCATACAGACGAACGGATTTTTCGACCGGACTCGAGTCCATCGGAAAGATTTGAAACATGTTCCAAACCTAAAGTCCGTCTTATTTTCGACAGAAAAAGTCCACTGAAGGTCCGACGAAGTCCACACACGGTCGGATAGTCCGACGTATTCGTTCCGTCGGACCAGTCCGGTCGAAAAGTCCGCCCGTGTGTACACGGCATTAGTGAACCTTTTCTGGTCCTAGGCTGCTACCTCTGTGAAAGCAACAAAGGCAGTGCTTACCAAACAGTAAATTCTTAGGTGAGCACTGATGAGCACCTGGGCACTCTTTTGTCTAGAGGTGGCCATCTTGGTAAAGGCAGAGCTTTGCTTCCTCATGTCAGACCCTCCAACGATGAGAACAGTGAGCAGCACAGTAATTACATCATCGATTCTCACTCTGAATCTTGTGGGATTAACCATGAGAGACAGCAGTGCCTTAGATCTCTATATACAGATATACAGCTATGAGGCTGTAGGCACAGGAGTGCCCAGGCACATTCATATACCTGGAAGTGTACTGCTATTTTTCAGGAGGAATTAGAGACAAATATGTACATTTTCAGTGTACTACTTAAGCATAATTGAAGTAGAGTTCTAGGCTAGAACTAATTAGGCTTAAAACTGCTTAAAACAATACTTACCTATTGTCAAGGTGCTCTGGTTTGGTCATGTGATCGCCCTAGCGAGACAACGGATGGAATGCCTGAACAGTGACGACACCCATAAGCTTACTATGGGGCATTCATTGTTGGCTGTTCCTCCTCCCCCTGAAACTGGCAACTAGGATCATGTGATCATGATCAGACACCCTGAGAATAGGTAGGTATGTGCATCCTTCTTCTACAGGGCAGTTAGTATAAGTGTTAAAGTGGAGGTGGGAATTTTTTAAGCTTAGTTAGTTGTAGCTAGGAATTCCACTTTAGTACTTCCAAATGATCCATATAATATAGCAAATAAGTGCTTTCTGAGATTATGTCTGCTTTAACCAGCTAAAAAAAATGGTTTGCCCTAGCTGTTCACAGTGTCCATGCACTTGAGGTTTTTTTTTTCTGTTTTACTATTACAAAAAAAATGTAATAGCTTCAAACTTTTTTTTTTTTAAGTCCACTGTATAGATCAATTGACCATAGGCGCTCAGGATCTGGAGGGAAAGCGAGGTGAATATCTGCTGGGAAACAGTTTTAGGATCACAGATATCTCTGAGAATGTGACTCCTATGGGTTTTTTGCTTGTACTGTTAAGATCTTATTCGAGAAGCCTAATGTATCAAGTTGCAGTATAATATAACACATGACAAAGTGTGATTTCAAGCGCTATTATCAGATGTGATAATAATCCTTGATATGTCAAAGAGAGAAAAGGTTTTAATTCCTAGAATTTTTCCTTGAGCTTTTAAGACATGAAAACTTCCTTTGCAAAGCATACGCTGGTGCATGATTTGTTTTATGTATCCTGGGTACATATTTGCCAGGCATTCATCAATCACATTACTTTTTTAAAAAAAATAGGATGAAGGTGTACTTGGTGGTGAATAGGATAGCCAGCAAATGGACAGCACATGCCACTAGGCATGTGCAATTTGTTTCGTTCCGAATTCGTCTTTTAACGAATTTTCGACAAATTCGTTAATTTGGGAATATCCGAATTAACGAAAACTTGTTTAACGAATTTTTTCCGAATATTCGTAAATTCGATAAAATTGGACATTCGTAAATTCGGGCATTCGTACATTCGTACATTCGTACATTTGCAATTTACGAATGTACATTCGTACATTCGTAAATTCGTACATTGGTAAATTAGTGAATTTGTAAATTTGTAAATTCGAAAATTCGGAAATCTGAAATAATAGTTAACTAACAATAACTTAACTATTAGTAATTACTAGTAACTTTTAAATGATAGGTATTGTAATTTCCTGTAGCCTCCCTGGCGGTTTTCCCGAGTGTGGCTCGGGGTTACATTTCAGGACCATTAGCGGTAACCCCGAGCCACACTCGGGATTACATCGCAGGATCCTGGTGCCTCCTTACTTACCTTGTCCCCGGGATCCTGCGATGTCCCCCGCAGTGTCCGAGGGCTCCGTCCTCCTCCGAAGCCTCTCCGTGCCAGGCTCCGTTCCCTGCGAGCGTCGCGACGCACGGGGGCGGAGCCTGGCGGCAAATTCAAAAAAATGTAAAAATCATAACACATACAGTACTGTAATCTTACAGATTACAGTACTGTATGAAATCATTTCACATCCCATTTGTCCCCAGTGCTCTGGTCCATGCCCTGCATGCAGTTTTATATTGCATATACTGTTCTTTCTGCCTGGAAACTGGAGATTGTCCATAGCAACCAAAAAGTGTCCCTTTACGTCAAAAATGGCTTTAGACCAGCTAGAAAACTGCGATAGTAAATTAGAACACTTGCAGAATTGAGCGATAGTGAATCGTGTGGAAATTTATTTTATTACTATTTATTTTTATTTTTTTTAATTATTATTTTTTTTTTATTATATTATAATTTATGTTTTTGTGTTTCAAACTTTATCATACCCGGGATATCTACTAGACTCTTGTTTGGACAGATTTAAGTGTGTTATTGTTAATAATTAAATACCTACAATATAAAACGCCAAATTTCATTGCAAAATAATTGTACCGCTTTCAGCACCTAAAATCAGAAAGAATCATACCGCCAGGGAGGTTAAAATTTGGCTGTTAGTGAACGTAACACATACAAATTTATCCAAAGTTATGAATGATCCGAAAAAATGGAATGGAACGTAATGAATTAATAATAATAAATAACAATAATAATAATAACAACATTTTATTATTATTATTTATTATTAATTTGTTCCGTTCCATTTGTTTAGATGCAGCATTCGTTTTGTATAATTTGTAACTTCGGATAAATTTGTATTTGTTACGTTCACTGACAGTCAAATTTGAAAGGAAATTACAATACCTATAATTTAATAGTTAGTTACTATTTCAGATTTTAGAATTTTTGGGTTTTTTGGATTTTCAAACTTCGAATTTACAAATTTCCGAATTTTCTAATTTACAAATGTACGATTTTACGAATTGACGAATGTACGAATTTACAAATGAACAAATGTAAAAATGTACGAATGTACGAATGAACGAATGTACGAATGAACGAATGTTCGAATTTACGAATGTATGAACGAACGCATTTACGAATTTACGAATGAACAAATTTACGAATCGCGATCATAACGAATGACCCGAAAAACAAAAAAAAAAAATAAACTAATGAAACGAAAACGAAAATGAACAAATTTTTTGGCTGTGCACATGTCTACATGCCACATTTACAGATTTTTTTAGTTCTTACCTGAACAGAGAATGTGCCAATCAAAGCCATCTATAATGCTAAAACATGTGTTTTACAATGTTTAAGCACTAGGTTAAATAAGATAGTGGTGTCTTTTTATTTTTTACATAAAAAAATCTAAAGTAAAAAAATGGTATCCCTTCAAACAGTACTATGCTAGGAGTGGGCTGGTATCCCCATGACAAGGAGGTAGCAAGTCTGAAGCTTTCTATCATGATACCAACCTACATGCTTTTCAGCATTATGGAGGTAGGGGTGATAAAAAGCCCAGTGTCCCCCTCCCCCGAAACAAAGTGGTTACACCTTCCAAATGGGGGGCTCATGTGACACCTATCCACATCCCATGAATTTAGGTAGGTTAGTGTCAAATTCTTTGTGGACTAGTTTTAAGTTTTTATCTAAAATTAACCAAAATTAAATGTACATATGAAACAGACAAAAATGAAGTTGTATCAAAAGCCCAAACTTTGTTTTTACTCTTTTGGATTACATATGGAATGTTTAAAACACCTATTCATTTTTCTGTCCCTTCACTTCCTGTCCTGTTTGGGGTGAGAGGAAATCTCTTCAAAGGTATTGGAAATCTCCTTTTCCACGCGATCGGATTTTCCGACGGGAAATGTTGGATGTGAGGTTGTTGGCAGTAAGTCCGACCATGTGTACGCTCCATCGGACATTTGTTGTCGGACTTTCCACCAACAAATGTTGGGTAACATGTTCACAAATTTTCCGCCAACAAATGTGCGTTGTCGGATTTTCCGAGCGTGTGTACACAAGTCGGTCGGACAAAAGTCCAAAGTACAAACACGCATGCTCAGAAGCAGAAGTGGTCGGTCTTGTAAATTAGCGTTCGTAATGGAGAATTAACATTCGTGATGTGGCAAATTATGAAATCTCCAAATGTGTGCACAATTCTCTTCTTCTTTAATGGGATAATAATGAAGCTGCTTTGCTGGTGATACTGATGGAGTTATTGCAAACGAATTTTCAAAGGCTTTTTTTTTCTAGTGATATCAAGAATAATATCATTATGTTTTTTTTTTTATTTGTGCAAGTTACCACAACACCATTATCCCGTAGTTCTTAAGAACAAAGTAACAACTGTGTTAGTGTCCCTTGTCAATTTTACATTGTATTTTTTTAAATGTAACTGCCTACTCCCAAACTGTCATTTGAAGTAAAACACATAGCCAAGTATTTATTTCTTTATTGTGCATTAAAAAAAAAAAAATAGACATGCTATCTGCCAATAGAAAATAACCAAAAAGTACATTCTATGCATCCAAAAATATAGAAATGTACCAAATCAAATCATTATTCAACCCAAAAAAATGTCAAAGCAATAACTCCAAGGCCAATAATATATAACACATTATCTCCTCCGATTCCGCGACATGTCTGGTTGACGAACGGCCGCTCAGAAACGAACTGAAAAGCACGAAATGAAAAGCGATAAATGAAAAACGCGAAAAGAAAAGCGCAAATCAACACTCACCAAACTTCTACTAACACGAAATTAGCAGAAGGAGCCCAAAGGGTGGCGCTAAAGAGCTGAAAAACCACGTAGTACATCTAGTACATCATTACGTTGGTAATTGTTAGCCAACATTTGTGTGACCGTGTGTAGGCAAGACAAGTTTGAGCCAACACCCTTCGGACAAAATTCCACAGTTTTGTTGTCAGAAAGTCCGATCGTGACAGGTGTTAAGACAGGTGTAACCAGAACAATTATCCACAATAGAGGACTTCTTCTTTTTTACTGTTCTAGGTACAACTCAGAATTTTTTTTCCATCACTTCCTTTTTCAAGGGTAATTGGGGCAAACAGAAAGGGTGAATCACAATGAACAATAAAAACTGAAAGGGATTTTAACCTGTTGTGATTAGAGTTGCGCACAACGGAAAAACTTGTTTTGCTTCAGATTCATTTGTTAAATTATTAATTTTGTTTTGTCATATTCGTTATGTTAGAATAATTAATTTACTAAATTCACTTTGCATATTCAGATTTGTTTTGTATATTCAAATTTCTTTTGTATATTCGTTGTTCCAAATCGATTCATGTTTGAAAAGTTATTTCAGAAGATTGGTTTTGTTGAACATGTTAATTTATTTTAGGAGATTACTTATGCACTCGGTTTGGATTGGATGGAGGTGGATCCATCAGAATCTCTGAATCATAACATAACAAATGGAACAAAATAGAACAAAATGAATTGCTAATTTTTACATTATGTTATGATTTAGAGAGTCTGATGAATCCACCTCCATCCAACCCAAACACAATAAGTAGGAACCATCATCTTATTTCACTTATATACCTTACTGTATTTACTGCAATATGTAACTCAATCATCATTATTGAAAAAGAATGGGGTTTTAATCTTTGCAAACCTAAAAAAAAAAAAAGTTGGGGCTTTAGATAAACTTTGAATGAATTTGTTCTTGATTTAACTCCTAATATTTTCTTGCTCTATCAGTGACTAAAAATGTCATTCAGAAAATCTTCTCAAGTGCAGGATCCCAAAAGAGGTATCAAAATCTCCTCCTTCCTCCCTTCCAACTTTTAATTGAGAAGTGGATAGTATCCAGATGCTATGATGGTTTCATGTGTGTAGGGAACAACGGGGAGATGTCTGGAAGCCCATTTTTGGCACTAACACTGTATAAAATTACATTAATGACTTTTAATGAACACACAATTGCATTTTTATATCTGCCTAAAATTCCGTTCTAAGTTGATAAAATAAAACATTCTAGCAGCTTTCAAAATAATTTATCATCAGCTTCAGTGTCCACCTCCGAAAACGACTCTGATATTGTCAATACTAATTTCATTATCTTTGGAGTAATTACAACTTCATAATTTAAAAGTCTAATTTATGTTGACAATGCTTGTACTGATTTCGTGATTATAAATGATGCCTGATCTTTTGTTTCTAATTAAAGAAGAGCTCCGCTAAGCACCATTTGCATCTGGAATGACAAAAACCCCAGTGTGATTTCAGAAAAACAATAAGGCAACACCTTACATACTCAGATCTAGAAATTCGGAGGAAAAAATAAGACCATTAAAATAATTTTTCCAATGAAGATTTTTAGACACTGCAGACCAAAATTGTTTCTATTTTCATATTCCACCACTACACAGAGGCAATAGATTTCTTCCAATAGTCTCAAAGCAAAGAGAGCACAGGCGACATTTATTTGGGGTGTTTGATTCTGGAGACCAACTCATAGGCATATCAGAGCCCAATAACCCCCAATACTTTATGCATAGATTGTATGACACATATTCAGAGATATAATCATCTACTGTATATACCAATAGCTTTTAGCAAAGAGTTTTTAGAGCTGTGTTAAGATAAAAGACTAAAACTTTGTAAATTTACAGTATTTTCGGTCAAGCACAGAATGAAGGGAAATCAGTGTAATATCATTCCAGGTTGGTCCACTCTAGGTACAGTAAAAAGGATGATGGATGGAAAACTATGTTTTATCTTTAAAAAATCCATCAAAATCAATACATCATGAGATATGAGACTCCTAATGTGTTTCATGCTAAAGGAGGCTTAATCATAGAATATCTATTGTAACACGATGCTTCTATTTATTCAATACTGGCCACTTTCACCCCCTTCCTGCCCAGGCCAAGTTTCAGTTTTCCGCCCGGTCATGCAACACTGTACCCATATTACATTTTTATCTATTTATGAACAAAGACTGAACATTTTTGAAAAAAATAAAAAACATGTTTTTCTTTGTTTCTGTTATAACATTTTGCAAATAAATAATCTTTCTTCATAAATTTAGGCCAAACTGTATTCTGCTACTGTATTCTTCTTTGGTGAAAATAACCCAAATCAGTGTTTATTATGTGGTCTGTAGGTAAGTTATAGAGTCCATAAACTATGGTATACAGTATATCTGAAAGTTGATACATCCTGATGTACTGACGGCCTATCTCATTTCTTGAGGCCCAAAAAAAAGGCAGGACGGTACAGATATTCCCCAAATTACCCCTTTTTTGAAAGTAGATAGTCAAAGGTACTTAGTAAGAGGCATGGCAAGCTTTTTGAAGTTGTCATTTTTTGTCACTTTTTTTGGAAAATGAATTTAAAAAAACTTTTTTTCACAATTTTCTTTTTTACATACTTGCACCAATGCAATACAACATCATCAAATAACTGGCGTGGTGGTAATCAGGGACACTGACTGGTGACAGTATGGAAAAAAAAAATATATATATATATATATATATATATATATATATATATATATACCGTATATATATATACCGTATATATATATATATATATATATATATACACTACCGTTCAAAAGTTTGGGGTCACCCAAACAATTTTGTGTTTTCCATGAAAAGTCACACTTATTCACCACCATACGTTGTGAAATGAATAGAAAATAGAGTCAAGACATTGACAAGGTTAGAAATAATGATTTGTATTTGAAATAACATTGTTTTTACATCAAACTTTGCTTTCATCAAAGAATCCTCCTTTTGCAGCAATTACAGCATTGCACACCTTTGGCATTCTAGCTGTTAATTTATTGAGGTGAGCTGGAGAAATTGCACCCCACGCTTCTAGAAGCAGCTCCCACAAGTTGGATTGGTTGGATGGGCACTTCTGGCGTACCATACGGTCAAGCTGCTCCCACAACAGCTCAATGGGGTTCAGATCTGGTGACTGTGCTGGCCACTCCATTACCGATAGAATACCAGCTGCCTGCTTCTGCTGTAAATAGTTCTTGCACAATTTGGAGGTGTGTTTAGGGTCATTGTCCTGTTGTAGGATGAAATTGGCTCCAATCAAGCGCTGTCCACTGGGTATGGCATGGCGTTGCAAAATGGAGCTATAGCCTTCCTTATTCAGAATCCCTTTTACCCTGTACAAAGCTCCCACCTTACCAGCACCAAAGCAACCCCAGACCATCACATTACCTCCACCATGCTTAACAGATGGCGTCAGGCATTCTTCCAGCATCTTTTCATTTGTTCTGCGTCTCACAAACGTTCTTCTTTGTGATCCAAACACCTCAAACTTGGATTCATCCGTCCACAACACTTTTTTCCAGTCTTCCTCTGTCCAATGTCTGTGTTCTTTTGCCCATCTTAATCTTTTTCTTTTATTGGCCAGTCTCAGATATGGCTTTTTCTTTGCCACTCTGCCCTGAAGCCCAAAATCCCGCAGCCGCCTCTTCACTGTAGATGTTGACACTGGTGTTTTGCGGGTACTATTTAATGAAGATGCCAGTTGGGGACCTGTGAGGCGTCTGTTTCTCAAACTAGAGACTCTAATGTGCTTATCTTCTTGCTTAGTTGTGCAACGCGGCCTCCCACTTCTTTTTCTACTCTGGTTAGAGCCTGTTTGTGCTGTCCTCTGAAGGGAGTAGTACACACCGTTGTAGGAAATCTTCAATTTCTTTGCAATTTCTCGCATGGAATAGCCTTCATTTCTAAGAACAAGAATAGACTGTCGAGTTTCAGATGAAAGTTCTCTTTTTCTGGCCATTTTGAGCGTTTAATTGACCCCACAAATGTGATGCTCCAGAAACTCAATCTGCTCACAGGAAGGTCAGTTTTGTAGCTTCTGGAAGGAGATAGACTGTTTTTAGATGTGTGAACATGATTGCACAAGGGTTTGCTAATCATCAATTAGCCTTCTGAGCCAATGAGCAAACACATTGTACCATTAGAACACTGGAGTGATAGTTGCTGGAAATGGGCCTCTATACACCTATGTAGATATTGCACCAAAAACTAGACATTTGCAGTTAGAATAGTCATTTACCACATTAGCAATGTATAGAGTATATTTGTTTAAAGTTAGGACTAGTTTAAAGTTAGCTTCATTTAAAAGTACAGTGCTTTTCCTTCAAAAATAAGGACATTTCAATGTGACCCTAAACTTTTGAACGGTAGTGTATATATATATATATACACTACCGTTCAAAAGTTTGGGGTCACATTGAAATGTCCTTATTTTTGAAGGAAAAGCACTGTACTTTTAAATGAAGCTAACTTTAAACTAGTCCTAACTTTAAACAAATATACTCTATACATTGCTAATGTGGTAAATGACTATTCTAACTGCAAATGTCTAGTTTTTGGTGCAATATCTACATAGGTGTATAGAGGCCCATTTCCAGCAACTATCACTCCAGTGTTCTAATGGTACAATGTGTTTGCTCATTGGCTCAGAAGGCTAATTGATGATTAGCAAACCCTTGTGCAATCATGTTCACACATCTAAAAACAGTCTAGCTCCTTCCAGAAGCTACAAAACTGACCTTCCTGTGAGCAGATTGAGTTTCTGGAGCATCACATTTGTGGGGTCAATTAAACGCTCAAAATGGCCAGAAAAAGAGAACTTTCATCTGAAACTCGACAGTCTATTCTTGTTCTTAGAAATGAAGGCTATTCCATGCGAGAAATTGCAAAGAAATTGAAGATTTCCTACAACGGTGTGTACTACTCCCTTCAGAGGACAGCACAAACAGGCTCTAACCAGAGTAGAAAAAGAAGTGGGAGGCCGCGTTGCACAACTAAGCAAGAAGATAAGCACATTAGAGTCTCTAGTTTGAGAAACAGACGCCTCACAGGTCCCCAACTGGCATCTTCATTAAATAGTACCCGCAAAACACCAGTGTCAACATCTACAGTGAAGAGGCGGCTGCGGGATTTTGGGCTTCAGGGCAGAGTGGCAAAGAAAAAGCCATATCTGAGACTGGCCAATAAAAGAAAAAGATTAAGATGGGCAAAAGAACACAGACATTGGACAGAGGAAGACTGGAAAAAAGTGTTGTGGACGGATGAATCCAAGTTTGAGGTGTTTGGATCACAAAGAAGAACGTTTGTGAGACGCAGAACAAATGAAAAGATGCTGGAAGAATGCCTGACGCCATCTGTTAAGCATGGTGGAGGTAATGTGATGGTCTGGGGTTGCTTTGGTGCTGGTAAGGTGGGAGCTTTGTACAGGGTAAAAGCTAAGGAAGGCTATCACTCCATTTTGCAACGCCATGCCATACCCAGTGGACAGCGCTTGATTGGAGCCAATTTCATCCTACAACCGGACAATGACCCTAAACACACCTCCAAATTGTGCAAGAACTATTTACAGCAGAAGCAGGCAGCTGGTATTCTATCGGTAATGGAGTGGCCAGCACAGTCACCAGATCTGAACCCCATTGAGCTGTTGTGGGAGCAGCTTGACCGTATGGTACGCCAGAAGTGCCCATCCAACCATTCCAACTTGTGGGAGCTGCTTCTAGAAGCGTGGGGTGCAATTTCTCCAGCTTACCTCAATAAATTAACAGCTAGAATGCCAAAGGTGTGCAATGCTGTAATTGCTGCAAAAGGAGGATTCTTTGATGAAAGCAAAGTTTGATGTAAAAACAATGTTATTTCAAATACAAATCATTATTTCTAACCTTGTCAATGTCTTGACTCTATTTTCTATTCATTTCACAACGTATGGTGGTGAATAAGTGTGACTTTTCATGGAAAACACAAAATTGTTTGGGTGACCCCAAACTTTTGAACGGTAGTGTATATATATATATATATACCGTATATATATATATATATATATATATATATATATATATATATATACCGTATATATATATATACACACAGTATCTCACAAAAGTGAGTACACCCCTCACATTTTTGTAAATACTTTACCCTCAGGGGTGTACTCACTTTTGTTGCCAGCAGTTTAGACATTAATGGCTGTGTGTTGAGTTATTTTGAGGGGACAGGAAATGTGAGCTGTACACTCACTACTTTACATTGTAACAAAGTGTAATTTCTTCAGTGTTGTCACATGAAAAGATAGAATAAAATATTTACAAAAATGGGAGGGGTGTACTCACTTTTGTGAGATATTGTGTATATATATATATATATATATATATATACACACACATACACATACTTTTTTTTTACTTTTTTCAATTCAACTTTTATTACATTTTTTCTTTTTTATGATTTTTTTTTTTAACACACTGGAACCAGAGCAATACAGTGTTACCAAAGTAATATTGTACTACTCTGGGAAAGTGATCATGATTTTTTGGATTTTTTTATTTTTACACATTATGATTGCTTATACCAGTGAATTTCACTGTTATAAGCAACCATTTTTACTGAATGAAATTGATTCATTCAGTGTGGAATGTTGTGATTGGCTGTGATTGGTCTGTACTATGTGATCACTTTGGCTAATCACAGCTAGCAACACAATTGTACACAATGAATGGCATGAAAGGAAGCCATCCAGTGTTTACAATTGTCATGTGATCTACTGTGATTGGTCACAGTGATTGCATGGTACCAGCAGTGGCCCAGTACAGTGATCTGTCATTGACACAGTCAGTGACAGATCATGCCACAGCATGGCCTGTAGTGTGCGCAAAAGGCACATTCGAGGAGGACGTCATATGACATTGAATCAGAATAACGAAGGTCCCACCCAGCCATCATTTGACAATAGACTGGGCGGGAAGTGGTTAAACGTGTATGGCTTGCCTTCCATCCAGAGGACTATTCATTGCAGCTGAGAGCTATCATTAATTACATTGTCTCATATAAAGTTAAAGAATAAAAACATAAACATGCAAAGTCACTTAAAAACATAACCTTATAACAGCAGTTGCCATCATATACACTCTCTAGCCACTTATTAGGTACACCTGTTCAATTTCTTGGTAACACAAATTGCTAAACAGCCAATCAAATGGCAGCAACTCAATGCAGAAAAGGGGATTTAAGTGACTTTGAACGTGGCATGGTTGTTGGTGTCAGATGGGCTGGTCTGAGTATTTCAAAAACTGCTGATCTACTGGGATTTTCACACACAACCATCTCTAGGGTTTACAGAGAATGGTCCGAAAAAGAGAAACTATCCAGTGAGCGGCAGTTGTGCGGATGAAAATGTAATGTTGATGTTAGAGGTCAGAGGAGAATGGGCAGACTGGTTTGAGATGATAGAAAGGCAACAGTAACTCAAATAACCACTCTCTACAACCAAGGTATGCAGAATACCATCTCTGAATGCACAACACATCAAACCTTGGAGCAGATGGGCTACAGCAGCAGAAGACCACACCGGGTGCAACTCCTGTAAGCTAAGAATAGGAAATGACATTCAGATGGTAAGTAGGGATGGACCGAACACCCTCCAGTTCTGTTAGCATCCAGAATATGCGAACAGGCAAAAAATTTGTTCGAACACATGAACACTGTTGAAGTCTATGGGACTCGAACGTGAAAAATCAAAGTGCTAATTTTAAAGGCTAATATGCACGTTATTGTCAAAAAAAGTGTTTGGGGACCCGGGTCCTGCCCCAAGGGACATATATCAATGCAAAAAAAGTTTTAAAAACGGCCGTTTTTACGGGAGCAGTGATTTTAATGCTTTAATGCTTAAAGTGAAACAATTAAAGTGAAATATTCCTTTAAATTTCGTACCTGGGGGGTGTCTATAGTATGCCTGTAAAGTAGCTCATGTTTCCCGTGTTTATAACAGTCTGAGAAGAAAATGACATTTCTAAAGGAAAAAAAAGTAATTTAAAAGTGCTAGCGCTAGTGCCGGCTATTAATGAATTGTCGGTCCCGACAATACACATAAACGTCATTAAAAGTCCCCCAAATTTCCATTACCAGGCTCTTCAGGTCTGGTATGGATATTAAGGGGAACTCAGCGCCAAATTTTTTTTTAAAAATGGCGTGGGGTTCCCTCCAAAAATCCATACCAGACCCTTATCCGAGCACGCAACCTGGCAGGCCACAGGAAAAGAGGGGGGAACAAGAGAGCGCCCCCCCTCCTGAACCGTACCAGGCCACATGCCCTCAACATTGGGAGGGTGCTTTGGGGTAGCCCCAGCAAAGCACCTTGTCCCCGTGTTGATGGAGAGAAGGGCCTCATCCCCACAACCCTTGCCCGGTGGTTGTGGGGGTCTGCGGGCGGGGGGGCTTATCGAAATCTGGAAGCCCCCTTTAACAAAGGGGACTCCCAGATCCCAGCCCCCCCTGTGTGAAATGGTAATGGGATACATTGTACTCCTTCCATTTCACCCAAAAAAGTGACAAAAAAGGTAAAAAAGCTTGGCACAAGTCCTTTAATAAAAAAAAAAAAAATTCCAGCGATGTAATCCTTCTACGATCCACTAACGATACAGCCTCCTGCATAGGAGGCACCCAGCAGAATGACACGCGACTCGGATGACAGTTCTTAAATGTGACCCCGCCCCCCTCTGAAGCAAGGGGAAATGCCGGGGTTACCCAGTGACATGTACGGGTGACCCCGCCCCCTCTGACGCGTCACAAGAAACCCTGTTGCATCAGAGAGGGGCAGGGTCACCCGTAAATTTCACTGGGTAAACCCAGTATTTCCCTTTGCATCAGATGGCCGAAAAAACGTCAGTTTTTAAAACTTTTTTTTGTATTGATACATGTCCCCTGGGGCAGGACCCGGGTCCCCAAACACTTTTTATGACAATAACTTGCATATTAGCTTTTAAAATTAGCACTTTTGATTTCTCCCATAGACTTTTAAAGGGTGTTCCGCGCCTTTCGAATTTGCCGCTAACACCCCAAATTGTTCGCTATTCAGCAAACGGGCGAGCAGCCAATGTTCGAGTCGAACTTATGTTTGACTCGAACAGACAGCCCATCCCTAATGGTAGGGTCAGAATTTGGCATACACAACATGAAAGCATGGATCCATCCTCCCTTGTATCAACGGTCCAGACTGGTGGTGTATTGGTGTGGGGGATATTTTTTTGGCACACTTTGGGCCCCTTAGTACTAATTGAGCATCGTTTAAACACCCCAGGCCAACCTGAGTATTGTTGCTGACCATGTCCATCCGTTTATGACTACAGTGTATCCATCTCCTGATGTCTCCTTCCATGTCACAAAGGTCAAATCACCCCAAACTGGTTTCTTGAACATGACAATGAGGTCACTGTACTCCAATGGACTCCACAGTCACCAGATCTCAATCCAATAGAACACATTTGGGATGTGGTGAACGGGAGAATTGCATTATAGATGTGCAGCCAACAAATCTGCAGCAACTGCATGATGCTATCATGTCAATATGAGCCAAAATCTCTGAGGAATGTTTCCAACACCTTGTTGAATCTATGCCAGGAAGAATTAAGGCAGTTCTGAAGGCAAAAGAAAAAAAAACTGGTACTAGCAAGGAGTACCTAATAAAGTGGCTGATAAGTGTACAGTATATCCTGATTGATGTAACTATAGAAGATCTAGTTTCCTAGTAAAAAAGATGCTCAGACACATCCAGACCCTGGGTAAAGCCCATAAACTATGCCATCAGACCTTCTACAAAGTGCACCAGTATGTAGATACAGGATGGGCGATGCCACACCTTCTGTGGATTCCGACCATTTCCAGTCATTTTGTGTTATAATATATGAAAGTAAATGTGTGAGACTTGTATGTGCTCAGCTACAGTAATCTCCACGCTTCTTGATTATTCAAGTTGTAATTGTCTTTTTGTCTGAGTGTGAATAAATAAATTGATAAAAATGTAAAAAAAAAAGCAAAAATATAAAAGCAAAAACATCAAAAGTATGTAGGATGGGTGTAGGACATATGAATACAGGACCAGGATCTACAATTGTAATCAAGTCAAAACACACTCAAATCATAGTAGTGCACCTAGGACAGATTAGCTACAAGGCACATTAACAGAATACAGACCTTTGCCATCTAAAGCTCTTAAAGTTTTTAATAAAGCTTATATGTTTCTAGACTACTTGAAAGGGCAGATATTGACTAAATCAGACCAATATACAGTTCATTCATAAAAAATGGGTCCGGTCCCACTCGAAATTCAAGCCTCCTGAAGCTCTAGTATGCTCAATGAAAATCCATTATACCTCCCTTTCATGTAGCCATTGGAACACATCTCCACATCTCCTGGGGGTTTTAACCTTCTGTATTCACTAAATCTTTAGGGCGGTTTTGTCACCACAGTGACCTTCATAAACTGCAATCAATCCCTTTCAATCAATCAATCCCTAATCATACAAATGAGCATCTCATCAATCTCTAAATCAATCAAAACCTTGTGGTTCTACCAGCATATCTGGGTTGATTTAATAAAGGCAAATAGGCTCTTCCCTTTGCAAGAGAAGTTGCATGTTGCAACAAAAGTTACATTTTGCATGGGAATTTTCGCCAGAGCTTAGTGAACGTGGTAAAATTCAAATCAATCATGTGCAAGGAAAATTAAGCAAAAAAAACAACAGCCTTTTTGCTTGAACTTGATTGGATTATGGATGTCAGTAGAGCTTCAACTCATTCACTAAGCTCTAGGGAAATTCCCATACAAAGTATAGCTTCCCTTGTAATGTGCAAGTTCATTTGCACTTACTAAATCAACTCCGTTGAAAGGAACTAATTCTGCAAGTTATGAGAACTTCCTATCACTGATGGTAGATTTTACCACTTTACTTTTCAATATATGAGCACAACAACATCTATTTCAACCACTTTTATACAGTATCTTACAAAAGTGAGTACACCCCTCACATTTTTGTAAATATTTTATTATATCTTTTTCATGTGATAACACTGAAGAAATGCCACTTTGCTACAATGTAAAATAACCGCTGGCAACAAAAGTGAGTACACCCCTAAGGGAAAATGTCCAAATTGGGACCAATTAGCCATTTTCCCTCCCAGGGGTCATGTGACTCGTTAGTGTTACAAGGTCTCAGGTGTGAATGGGGAGCAGGTGTTGTTAAATTTGGTGTTATCGCTCTCTCTCTCTCTCTCTCATACTGGTCACTGGAAGTTTAACATGGCACCTCATGGCAAAGAACTCTCTGAGGATCTGAAAAAAAGAATTGTTGCTCTACATAAAGATGGTCAAGGCTATAAGAAGATTGCCAAGACCCTGAAACTGAGCTGCAGCACGGTGGCCGAGACTATACAGCGGTTTAACAGGACAGGTTCCACTCAGAACAGGTCTCGCCATGGTCAACCAAAGAAGTTGAGTACACATGCTCAGCATCATATCCAGAGATTGTCTTTAGGAAATAGACACATGAGTGCTGCCAGTGCTAGCATTGCTGCAGAGGTTGAAGGGGTGGGGGGTCAGCCTGGTAGCGCCCATAAACCGCACACCGCAATAAAAAGGGTCTGCATGGCTGTCGTTCCAGAAGGAAGACTCTTCTAAAGATGATGCACAAAAAAAACCTCAAACAGTTTGCTGCAGACAAGCATACTAAGGACATGGATTACTGTAACCATGCCCCGTGGTCTGATGAGACCAACATAAACGTATTTGGTTCAGATGGTGTCAAGCGTGTGTGGTGGCGACCAGATGAGGAGTACAAAGACAAATGTGTCTTTCCTACAGTCAAGCATGGTGGTGGGATTGTCATGGTCTGGGGCTGCATGAGTGCTGTCAGCCCTGGGGAGCTACAGTTCATTGAGGGAACCATGAATGCCAACATATACTGTGACATACTGAAGCAGAGGATGATCCCCTCTCTTCGGAGACTGGGACGCAGGGAAATATTCCAACATGATAACGACCCCAAACACACCTCCGAGACGACCACTGCCTTGCTAAAGAAGCTGAGGATAAAGGTGATGGACTGGCGAAGCATGTCTCCAGACCCAAACCCTATTGAGCATCTGTGGGGCATCCTCAAACAGAAGGTGGAGGGCCGCAAGGTCTCTAACATCCACCAGCTCTGTGATGTCATCATGGAGGAGTGGAAGAGGACTCCAGTGGCAACCTGTGAAGCTCTGGTGAACTCCATGACCAAGAGGGTTAAGGCAGTGCTGGAAAATAAAGGTGGTCCCACAAAATATTGACACTTTGGGCTCAATTTGGACATTTTCACTTAGGGATGTACTCACTTTTGTTGCCAGCGGTTTAGGTATTAATGGCTGTGTGTTGAGTTATTTTGAGGGGAACAGCAAATTTACACTGTTATACAAGCTGTACACCCACTACTTTGCATTGTAGCAAAGTATCATTTTATCAGTGTTGTCACATGAAAAGATATAATAAAATATTTACAAAAATGTGAGGGGTGTACTCACTTCTGTGAGATACAGTAGTTCCCTATAAATTGTACCCAGATATCACTAGTTGTTTTGTGTGTATCAAAATATTTGGAGATATCTCCCTAAATTTGAAGCCTATTTGGACACCATTTTTAACCCCTGTTCTTGAACCCTTGAATATAAGTGGTCTATATATAGTACAGGTAGATAACACTCAAATATTTCCGTAACTTATTGAATTATTGAACAGGCACAGGACAAGTTTCCCTGCTAGTGGGTCTCTTTGTGATGGCAGTGCGCCTTTAATACAGTTCCCTAACCTCAGTTGACAGTTGTTACTTAGCGAGTTTAATAAGAGAAGTTGTCAGCAACCAATCCCGTAATTTTTTTCCCCCCTGCTAAATAGAAGTTGAGAAAAGGATGGTGATTCGTTGCTGTGAGCATTTTCGTTTCCAGCATCTCAATTATGCTATCAAATATAACCCATAATGATCTTGGATCATTAAAATGAAAGTCTGTTCCTGGGCAATGTAAAGTTTATTTGTAAGAATACTCTTCTTTTTTCCTACTAAAACTCCAGCTCCCTTACCTTAACTATATACAAATTGCTTATATTTTTACTCAGCCTGGAAACACAGTTGATTGATGGTCTCATTACTCTGGTGACCAGGGCTGTAATACAATGTGACAAATAACTGCCATTCTCTCACTCCAAACCAGCAAAAACACTGACTGAATTACAGTAAATAAAGTTACAGAAGTTTTATGATGTCTGTGAAATGACTTTCTCGGCTTTTATTGTGACCATATGTGATGTTTTTTTTCCCTCCAGAAAGGTTACTGGGAAATGTCTGGCAGTATTCTGGCAGTATTTAGACACAATGCTTTTGTACTCATCCAGATCACAAAAAATCCTAGATAATTCTTATATACTATATATACTGTTTAATATATATATATATATATATATATATATATATATATATATATATATATATATATAGTACAGTGCAAATGTTCTAGGCAGGTATGAATACATGCTGTAAAGTAAGAATGCTCTCAAAAATATATATTTTCATTGTTTAGAAAGATAAGTATTGTTGGGTTATTTCCAGATACAGATAATTGTCCCCAATCCCTAATAATATACAGAAACCAAACTAATGAGAGAGAGCCTAGGCTACCTCAACATTGTGTAAAAGTATATCCCAGTATCAACCACCAACAGTGCATTTCGTGAATTTTGCGATTTTATATGTATTAGATATTGTATTTTTGTATTGATTAAATTAAACAATTCTTAATTTAATCCAATGATTTTGTGCTTACCTTATTATACAGATATGATGGTCTCCTTCAAAAATCCCAGCTCTATTGAGGTAGCCTAGGCTCTCTCTCATTAGTTTGGTTTCTGTATATATTTTAATTGTTTATTTTTTTTATCAAATTACAAAATGCAAAAAGTGTGCAAACAGAAGAAAAATTGAACTGTGACCTGTTCTATTGTTTTTGGTGCTGCTCAAAGTATATCCCTGTGTCCCAGAGCATGGGGTGCAGGCTTATCCTGATACAAATCCAGAAGGATAGTAAATGTAGTATGCTCCCACCCTATGACTAAGCCCCGATGGATGGGGAAAAATGCATTAAGATGTGTGGTGTAGTGGAGACATGTAGGCTGAGGCCACTCCTTATCATTTGTTCACCTGGGCTGATCGGGTGTTGCGGTGATCCTTTCCTCTTTAGGAAAAAAATCGAAAGCAGATCAATATTTGGTGTGACCTTTGGCTTCAAACCAGTATCAATTCTTCTAGGTACACTTGCACACAGTTTTTGAAGGAACTTGGCAGGTAGGTTGTTCCAAATATCTATGAGAGCTAACCACAGATCTTCTGTGGATGTAGGCTGCCTCAAATCCTTCTGTCTCTTCATGTAATCCCATGCTAGATGACTACAGCCTGTGTGAGTGCACAGGTGGGCAGGATCCCTATACACCAGATCTGAGCATAGCTCAGTGCAGTTGCTGCTGTTTGGAGATAGAGCCCCATCTGGATACCCGGTTGTTTTTGTCAGAGACTGCATCCCTTGTGTGGGGATATTCTGGCCCAAAGGACTGGTAAAATCAGAACAGCTACAAAGGCCTTGGAGATCAAGAGAGGGTCTGAGAGGCTGAGAAAGCTGAGGTGGCGAGCGGGTCCAGGTGGGCTGTAGGAAGTCTCCATTGCCAGAATATTTGTTTTTTTTAGCAGCTTTTTTTCCTTACAGTACAGCAGCTAGTAGTGACAATATTGCATTCCATATTTTGTTAAGGTGAGCGTGAGAATTTTGATTTATACATTTGCCTTTATTGGTCATTTCTTTCTTCCTCATCAATGTTCTAAAGATTATTTTTTCAATAATAACTTTCTGTTTTCATTACCTACCTTATATTGCACCCAGTGATGTCATCTCTAGGTTTGTAGCTTCTCGATGCAGGCAGATCATGGCTGGTGGGAGGGAGCCACAGGGTGCTGTACATAAACATCACAGCACCCCACCTCAGCGATTCTCTCACAGGCCCTCAGCCCTGATGTAAACAATGGGTTGGCTCTTTTAAGGAGTTATGAAAAAATCAAAATGCCTTGATGGGTGGATGTCAGCGTGGAGGAGTGGGATTCTTACAAAGGCTGTATTTGCATTTAGACCACCCTAGGTAACACTTGCATTCAATGCTGAGCCTCCATGATTAAAAGAACTGAAATCCAATAAATGAAAGGGGTGGGCCAGGCACAGTGGGATTGAGGAGGAAAGGTGAAAGAAACGGGTTAGATGATGCTCGATGTCCCACAGCTGAGAAATTAGGCTTTACCTGACATGCAGTACCTGCTAATGCACACGTGAGAAGTTCACAGAACTTTTATTAGGGGAGTTTTATTCTGTTTTAATGGCCCTGTAATCTATTTTTCATGAAACCAATTCTTCCTAATTTCTTATGCATTCTTGTAAGGTCCTCCGTGGGCTCCTGAACCTCTGCATTTCCCTCTTTTGCTTGGAAAGAGTCTTGCACATTATTTGTGGTCATGTGAACTGCTCTATACACACTACAAATCCCATAGTCCATCTCGGGAGTGGGCAAGACAGAGTGGCTACATTCCTATTAAAAAAATTAATGTATCCACCTTCTAACAGGAAGTCAGACCACAGCAGAATTTGGAGATTTGGAGGAGGCTGAAGGGACTTTTCTGAATTAGGAATAAATTGTTTAAGTTTTTTTTTTTAACCAGAGTTTAGTATCACTTTAATCAACAAAACTGAGAGGCCTATGTTAAATGAATAATAATATACTGAGTACATACAGTATATACTACAGTATATACTATATATATATATATATATATATATATATATATATATATATATATATATATATATACAGTATATACAGTGGGTATAGAAAAGAATCACCCTCTTTAAAATAATCAAATTTTGTTGCTTTGCAGCCTGAAATTAAGACAGACATGTTATTTTTTTAATTCAGCTGAATTTACTCAGTGCAACTTATAACATTCAAGTGAAAGATCACCAACATGTCAGGAAAATAAAAATAAAAAACAGAATCACTGAGTTGGAAAAAGGATCACCCCCTTATGTCAGTATTTTGTTGAAGCACCTTTTGCTTTAATTACAGTGTTTAGTCTGTTGGGATACGTCTCTACTAACTTTGCACATCCAGACTTTGCAATATTTGCCCACTCTTCTTTTGCAGAACTGCTCAAGTTCAGTTAAATTTGATGGTGACCGTTTGTGGTCCTTCCACAGATTTTCAATGGGGTTTAAATCTGGGCTCTAACTAGGCCATGCAAGGACATTCACCTTTTTCTCCTTCAACCACTGTGGGATAATTTTTGCTGTGTTCTTTAGGTAATTGTCATGTTGGAAAGTAAACCTTCTTCTCATTGACAACTTTCTGGCAGAGGGCAGCAGATTTTCCTCAAGAATTTGCTTGCATTTTGCCCCATATATTTTTTCTTCTATCCTGACAAGTGCTCCAGACCCTGCTGCAGACAAACACCCCCGTAACAGGATATAACGACCTCCATGCTTTACTGTAGGAATGGTGTTATTTGGATGGTGAGCTGTATTGGGTTTCCGCCAGACATATATTTGTTGTGAGGCCAAATAATTCAATTTTAGTCTCATCTGACCATAACTCTCTTTTCCCATGTGTCCTCAGAATCTTCAAGGTGAGTTTTGGCAAAGCTCAGTCATGACTGCATGTGGCCTTTCTTTAGGGGTGGCTTTTTTCTTGCACCCCTCTCATACAAGACACATTTGTGGAGAATTTGTGATATTGTTGTCACATGCATACAATGACCACTCTTTGTCATAAATTCCTGCAACTTCTTCAGAGTTGCTGTAGGCCTCTTGATAGCCTCTCTGACCAGTTTCCTCCTGGCACTTCCATCCAGTTTGGAGCGACTTCCTGATCCAGGGAGGGTCTGTGTTGAACCAAATACCTTCCACTTTTTAATAATAGACTTCACTGTGCTTCTAGGCATTGATAAAGCCTTTGAATTTTTTTATCCATCTTGTCCCTGTCCACAACTTTATCCCAGAGATCTTTTGACAGTGCCTTGGCCCCTATAGTTGATTCAAATGCTCCAGGAAAGCTCTTTTCATGCTGAGCTAATTAAAATGGCCACAGCTGCTCAAAGCTGAAAGTCAAATGGCTTTGTATGCCATTTAGAAGATGATCAGCTAAACCTGGTTGAGCTTACAAGTCATTATTTGGAGGGGGTCAATCCTTTTTCCAACTCAGTGATTCTGTTTTTGAATTATTATTTTTTCTGACACGTTGGTGCTATATCTTTCACTGTTATAAGTTGCAGTAAATACAGCTGGATTAAACAAAAACTGTGTCTATCTTCATTTCAGGCTGCAAAGCAACAAAATGTGATTATTTCAAAGGGGGTGGGGGATTCTTTTCTATACACACTGTATATACAGTGCCTTGAAAAAGTATTCATGCCCCTTGGATTTTTCCACATTTTGTCATGTTACAACCAAAAACGTAAATGTATATTATTGGGATTTTATGTGATAGACCAACACAAAGTGGCACATAATTGTGAAATGGAAGGAAAATGATAAATGGTTTTCAAATTTTTTTACAAATAAACATGTGAAAAGTGTGGCGTGCATTTGTATTCAGCCCCCCCTGAGTCAATACTTTGTAGAACCCCCTTTCACTGCAATTACAGCTGCAAGTCTTTTTGGGGATGTCTCTACCAGCTTTGCACACCTAGAGAGTGACATTTTTGCCCATTCTTCTTTGGAAAATAGCTCAAGCTCTGTCAGATTGGATGGAGAGTGTCTGTTATACAGCAAAGTCTTGCCACAGATTCTCAATTGGATTTAGATCTGGACTAAGACATGCATATGCTTTGATTTAAACTATTCCATTGTAACTTTGGCTGTATGTTTAGGAAAGATGAACCTCTGCCCCAGTCTCAAGTCTTTTGCAGACTCTTACAGGTTTTCTTCTAAAAGCCTCTCTCTTCTATCCTATAACATACATCCTTGCATGGAGTATTTCATTTGGAGGATCCAGGAAAAGCAACATTGCGGCAGTGCTGAGCCGGAGCAGGAGGAAGGTCTGTGTCATCGCTCATCGTTGCACCTGTGGCCGAATCTACCCCCCTGTGTGTGTTCGTATGATCGCTATACTTGAGGTCCACCTGATCTGGTAAGCGGCGCTGTTTGCTTTGATTCTTGAGGAACAGAACAAAATTGTTTGAAACGTTTTACATGCCCCGTGAAGTTTTGTGTTCGGATATAACACTCACAGCAGTCTACGGACTATATCACATAGGATTGCTCCTTTTCTTCTTTATTTTTCAGAAACTGTTACCAATGTTTAATCACAGTCACATACTGTATATATATTTAGTTTCAATTGCTACATTGTTGGGAATATAAATATTTGTTCATCTTTTGGATACAACATCTACAGCAGTCTATGGACTATATAGGACTGTATTATTCCTTTTTCAGCAATTGTCACTAGGTGTTTCATCACAGTTTCAATTGTTATATTGTTGGTAACACATTATCACATCACTATTTATAATTTTTATTCAATTTTGGTTGCGCATTTTCTTTCTTTACACATTTCTATAAGCTGGATATTCTGGTTTTGTTTGATGCTGCACCTTTGTTTGCGTATTCATTTTTGTATATTGTATTCATTTTTTCATATGCACACAGTTGAGGTTTATCGCAGATTATCTCCTTTATTTATTATTGATCTAGAGAGCTGAAAGCATTAACATCTGCTTCTGGTTTTTGAAAGCACTTTTAAAAAAGTATTACTAAAGTATTTGGTGGAATACATCTGCTTGCACACAATGGCCAATCATAATTTAGCTGTCATCCTCAAATGCAATTTGAAAGAATTAAGTAAAGTGTGCCAAATAAGTCTCATCAAAAGTGCAGAATAGTTGAAACATGTGCCATGTGACAAATGTGACAAAATTGTATCTGTGGTACTACCAACACACACCTTCACCCGCAACAGTGCAATACATTATTGTTTTTAGTTATTTTTATATGAAGGGATAGCTTCCTTTTGTGTCTGCTGCTGTATTTATTATGATTTTTTTTTTCCTAGCACATATAGCCCAGTTTTCACAATTTATAAGTTTGAAAGAATGAAAAGAAGAATTTGAATGAAGCAAGAGGACCTCTTCCATAGGAACGCTTATACCATATGCTCTATTTTTCACACTTCATAAATTGTATTTAAAAGCACCTCTGTAGAAGAAAAGGGGCCTACAAAACTCATTGTTTATTTGGTGTCTGTGGTGACTTTCAATATGAAACATTCATGTACATCTTCTGTGCTGGATCAATATGAAACTTCAAACAGTTTTTCAATATGCCTTTAAACCAGAATGCTAGATCTTAGCTGGTAATAAATTGGGAGGAATCCACTTCCACATACATAGATAAATTGCCTAGAAGCCCCGAATAAAGACCGTACACACGGTCGGACTTTGTTCGGGCATTCCGACAACAAAATCCTAAGATTTTTTCCGACGGATGTTGGCTCAAACTTGTCTTGCATACACACGGTCACACAAAGTTGTCGGAAAATCCGATCGTTTTAAACGCGGTGACGTAAAACACGTACGTCGGGACTATAAACGGGGCAGTGGCCAATAGCTTTCATCTCTTTATTTATTCTGAGCATGCGTGGCACTTTGTCAGTCGGATTTGTGTACACACGATCGGAATTTCCGACAACGGATTTTGTTGTCGGAAAATTTTATATCCTGCTCTCAAACTTTGTGTGTCGGAAAATCCGATGGAAAATGTGTGATGGAGCCTACACATGGTCGGAATTTCCGACAACAAGGTCCTATCACACATTTTCCGTCGGAAAATCCGACCGTGTGTACGGGGCATTAGAATACAAAAAAACTATATCTATTTCTCCACACAAGATCCATTTATAATCCTTATTGGGTATGCACATCTATGAAAAAGGTATAATAAATTCAACATGCCTGAAAAAACCAACTGATCATCTCTAAACTGGGCAAACCACCCCTAAAGTCCATAGTATTATTAGCAGGCTTATCACTAGATAAGTAAAAAGATGTTCAGCATAGCGAAAGTCTCCTTTTGCTCAATATCTAGTACTCATGTCCCATATGGAACACAATCTCACATATACAGAATGAGGGTCTAAACTTATCCTTATTGTGAATGTCCTTACAGGAAACAGATGCTGTAGAGACACTGGGGTCTGACCAGTTTCGCCAGCAACCGCTGACTTCTTTAGAGTTATGTAACGGAGCACCAAAATAGTATCAGCATGGCCTATCATGCCATGGTGCCCGGCAAACATCTGAATGTCATCTCCTCCCGCTATTCTGCTGATCACGCCGGGACCGTGACACCACTTCCTCTGACACCACCTCCAAACACTGTATCCCATGACAGGAGGGAAGACCTGCCAGGAGAACAGGTGTACTCCATTTTAATAACTAGATGGCCTGCAACTATATTTAAAAAAACAACACTATATTTCACCATCCTCTCTATATTGATACATTATTAGATATATAAAACAATCCTTGCACTCAGCTCCAAAATAGTAACAGTACTGCTGCAACTAGACTACCCTGAATACTGGACTGAATAATTGTGCTATGTTAATGGTGTGTTGTCCTTTTTAATAATGTCTTGAATGAAGGATGAACAGCTAGTGCAAACCTAAAAAAAAATAATAAACCAATTCATATATACAACAAATAATACCTATATACAATGACCTTGTTGATGGTGCACTGTCCCTTCACATAGTAACTAAAATAAAATGAATTATTCAATGCTCATACATGAATAAATACAAATTGATATAACAACTCATGTATACAATAAATAATTGTAAATAATTGTAAATAATTGTATTTGTACAAAACCTCAAAAGAATATATAACTCACGGAAAAAAAAATATATATATATATTTATATAACTCATACAAAAAAAACAAAAATAACAATAGTCCATAATTAAGTCCAAAGTGATTAAAGTGCTCTGTGCTCATAAGCTTCCATATAAAGTGCTCCAGTGCAAATAAGGTGCTCCTTAGGCTGAAATGGACACTTAACGGACACTAATGATCTTGAATTACAGAGATCAAAAGAGCTTGTTTACTTCAAGATAGAAATCGCTACTACTAGACTCTAGGATGATTAAAACATCTCCTCTATAGAGAATATATTAAGGGTTAGGGAATATACGGCAAACCTGTCACTACCTCTAGGGAAATTATTACCAAATAGGGAAAAGCCTCATGGTGCAGCATGTCAAACCTTCTCTCCATTAAAAAATGAATTGCACCCACATGTGACTAGATAATAAATGCGATAAAACAATGAGAAATGTCCCGCCATGGTGATCAGCCAACACACCAGTACACTGTGATGTCACGTTCCAACTCCGCCTGATGTGTTTCCCCACAACTGGCACCACCTGGGATTTTTTGGTGTTAGTCACTATTTAAAGGAACAGTGCACCATCAACACCAGCCATTGTATATAGACATTATTTGTTGTATATATGAATTGGTTTATTATTTTATTTAGGCTTGCACACTAGGTATTCATCCTTCATTCAAGGTATTTTTAAAAAGGACAGCACACTATAAACATTGATACACCATTGCAAACAATTTCAATGCACACAGACATACACTATATTACCAAAAGTATTGGGATGCCTGCCTATACACACACATGAAATTAAATGGCATCCCAATCCTAATCCGTAGGGTTCAAAATTGATTTGGCCCACCCTTTGCATCTATAACAGCTTCAACTCTTTTGGGAAGTCTTTCTCCACCTCAAACTTGCTCATCAATGTCTTTATGGACCTTGCTTTGTTCACTGGTGCGCAGTCATGTTGGAACAGGAAGGGACCATCCCCAAATTAATCCCACAAAGTTGGGAGCATGAAATTGTCCAAAATGTCTTGGTATGCTGACACCTTAAGAATTCACTGGAACAAAGAGGCCATGCCCAACCCCTGAAAAACAACCCCACACCATAATCCCCCTCCACCAAATGATTTGGACCAATGCACAAAGCAAGATCCATAAAGACATGGATGAGCGAGTTTGGGGTGGAGGAACTTGACTGAATTAGAGCGAAGACTGCAAGCCTGGCCTTCTTGTCAACATCAGTGCCTGACCTCACAAATGTGCTTCTGGAAGAATGGTCCAACATTCCCATAGACACACTCCTAAACCTTGTGGACAGCCTTCCCAAAAGTGTTGAATCTGTTATAGCTGCAAAGGGAGGGCTAACTCAATATTGAACCCTACAGACTAAGACTGGGATGCCATTAAAAATCATGTGCCTGTAAAGACAGGCAACCCAATACTTTTGATAGTATAGTGTATATCTTTGTAATTAATTATATAAAGAAACCAATTTAACCATTGAAACCAAATACTGCAATAATGTTCAACATCACTTGGACAAGATAACAATTATAACAAATGGTTAATAGGCTACATGACTACTTTGTTTATGAAGCCTATTTCTACTTGTCATCTGATCTCCCTTATAAGAAGGGTCCTCTTTTTGTTGCTATTCGAGATTTATGTGTGAACAACTTTTTAGATGCTAACATTGTGGGCCAAGCTACAGAATTAACACCAGATTTACAATTTGATATATGCAACCTGATGATGATAACTTCCTTGTGCCCATATAAGTACCCGGGTCTGTATTCAGTCAGATCTCACATTACATATTCAAGTTGGAGGATATCAGGTCTTCTTTCAGTTTTACATCGAAAATATATTTTTGAATGTCCCTTTGTTCTGGGATGGACAACATTATATAAAATATATAACTGTTTATGTGTATTCTCCACGTAATAAATCACCTTAAAGATTACATGACTGATGAAATTTTTTGGTAGGTTGCATTATTTTATGTTATATATTAGTTACAGATCTTTGACCCATTGTAGCCTCTATAGTGGTGTATGACATATATATATATATATATATATATATATATATATATATATATATATATATATATATATATTTCCCATAAATTCTATTTACTGCAAACAAAGGAAATTCACAAAGGAAAAGATGAAAGAGACACAAATGCAAAGCTGTGAAAAGTTAACCAACCACTGGCTAGACAGATTTATAATCTCTCTGGCTTTCTGCAAAGGTTATGAATTATAATCTATTCTATAAACCGGAACAAACAAATGTTACTATCAGTGAAGCAGAAAATGAATATAAAGTATGTACAGGTGATAAAACTGATCCTTTCGCTGAAGAATATTGTATAATCTAGATATTGTGAACTAGAATATAAAAACCTTTCCAATTCTTTCCTTAATCATCAGGCAAAGGTAAGGCCCCATTCACATCTAAATGATTTAACGCACAATTTGAAGCTTTCTTTAGAAGCGCTTTAACCCTGGACACTTTCCATTATATTCTAAAGTGACCATATATACTTTCACTGAAATATATTTCTCAAAAGCCACAATAGACACTATCAAGAAGGGAAGAAAAGATTGATCGCACACTTGAACAAGCACGGTTCTTTTCGTGTGAAACGCGTCAACTGATCATCATTGCAATTTTGTCTGGCTCATGACAATAAAGAAATTTCTACAGCATCTTTTGTATTCAAGTGTGCGATCAATCTTTTCTTCTCTTCTTGATGTTGCCTACAGTGATAAGCTGGGATTAGCACCTTGGATCGGGTGTGTCCATTTTTTGCCTGAAGCGGTGTTTGCACCCTTGTTCTGTTTCCACAATAGACACTATATTGCCAAAAGTAATAGGAAGCCTGCCTTTACACACACACATGAAATTTAATGGTATCCCAGTATTAGACCATAGGGTTCAACATTGAGTTGGCCCACCCTTTGCAGCTATAACAGCTTCAACTCTACTGGAAAGACTGTCCACAAGGTTTAGGAGTGTGTCTATGGGAATGTTTGACCATTCTTCCAGAAGCGCATTTGTGAGGTCAGGTACTGATGTTGGATGAGAAGGCCTGGCTTGCAGTCTCCGCTCTAATTCATCCCAAAGGTGTTCTATCGGGTTGAGGTTGGGACTCTGTGCAGGCCAGTAAAGTTTATGTGCGTGTAAAGGCAGGCGTTCAAAAACGTTTGACAATATAGTGTATATAAATCCACTAAAATGTCTTTGCAAACACAGATACTGCCTTGTAATACTGGAGGAGATATTCTTACTGCCCTGCACATAACCTGTGCAAAGAGCAGAGTTGAAAGTGGGTCCACTTGCTACAGGTTGCCTACAAAAACCTATAAGGGGTGGATAAAGTAACCTAGCATAATGAAAGAGAGCAGCAGTGATGGGACCCTACAGGTGCACAAAGTCTGGGGTACACAGACCCAGACACAGAGCCTTGGCATCCAGTTCCATGCGCCTGTCCCTGCATGCCTGTAAAACTTACTGTGCAAGTGTGTCTGTACAGCCAATGCGCTTCCATCCATTTGTATGGTCTGCCTTCATGCAGCTCAGTGGCAAAAAACAAATAGTTCTGATTGCTGCAAAAGGCTACGCACCTGTGTGAATGACCTTATAAAATTTATATAATTGTACACAATAAATCTCTCCATAAGAAGAAAAAGCTTCTAGGTAATGTAATGTTTTACATAAGAAATCTTTGAGTGAAAGTACGACTTACACTAACACCATAATTGTAAATAACCATGTTCAAAATGTTAAAGGGCTTCTGGATATAGGGACCTGTGGAAAGAACCACACTTGGGGAGCAGGTATTTGACTCACCAGGAAGTGTCAGATACCTAAAGCAGCCTGAGATCTACAACACAGTAGTGTTTTATACTAGTTTACCACCTTAGCGTGTTTGCTGACGCCGTTTGCGTGGGCACGGTAGCCCATTCATTGGAGTGGGATGCTGTGCCTTCGTTTCTCACAGAAAAAAAATTGCATGCATCGTTTTCAAAACGTGGCCACAGGGAAATCATATGGTGCTTTTGCTTGTGGTCCACACATCCACACATCTGCAAACCAGTTGCAGTTTGAGATGCATGGGGGTGCCATTAAGAATGAATGGCAGCCCCGTGCGTCTCTACAGAGCACTAGAGGGCACGACGACAGAGCCAATGCGGCGGTCACGATGTCTGCCAGGCACCCGTGATCGCTCCTGTGAGAGATGGAACAGAGGTCTGTCAATGTAAATAGACAGATCTCCGTTATGTCAGGGGTGAAGAGAGTAATCACTTGTTCCTAATGCTTAAGAACAACGATCCGTCTCCTCCCCCAGGCAGTCCCATCCCCCCACAGTTATAAACACTCCCTAGGTAACACATTTAACCCCTTGATCGCCCCTAGTGTTAACCCCTTCCCTGCCAATGAAATTTATACAGTATAAATGGGTTTTATGACAGTATATTTGGGTTTTTTAGGCTTATCGCTCTCCACATTGCCCAGTTTTTATTTTTGTGATCACTTTTATACTTGTATGCTGGTTTTTAGAAATAAAATACCATCTTTTTTGATCTACACCGTGTGGAAGCATTTTCTTTTTCCACATAATGCTTCTCTGAGAGTGGCGCCAGAGTCCTGTTGATCCTACCATCAAGATCCAGTTTGATGCACCAAGTATTGGAGGTACATTTGGAGGTTTTCCGTCTCTTTTCTGCATCCCACCCTGGAAGTCCTGGACCCTGCTAAGCTCCATACTTTGGCCATTTTTGGCACCATGTCTGTATGACTCCATGTCGCTGACATAGGAGTCCACCCGGTAAGGGCACATGCACTTCTTTATTATTGATGAGGCAATATCTTTGATGTCCACCATATCTAACAGTGTTCGGGTCTTCACCACTCTTCACTAGAAGATCAGCCTTGATTGGACTATAACCCACACACTTGTATATATATTGTTTCACATTTTCCAGGGCCCCCTGGTGTTTGGTTACTCATTCACTGAGTTTATGTACATTTATTGAAGACTTTGTATATCTGATTTGTTACATTATTTTTCTCTAGCAACCCTTTCATTTATGTATTTGCTTGGTTAGCGCTGCAATATTTACCTTTCCGATTCTATATATGTTTGTCACATTTTTATGCAGCTGCTTGACATCCAAACCACTTTTGGGTTTAGCGCAATAATTATCCCCAATCCACTACCACTTTTATACAGTATATACAGTGTCAATGGTCCCAAAAAAGTATCAAAAGTGTCCGATCTGTCCGCCGCAATGTCGCAGTCCCGATAAAGATCGCTGCCATTACTAGTAAAAGAAAACATTAATAATAAAAATGCCATAAATATATCCCCTATTTTGTAGACGCTCTAACTTTTGCGCAAACCAATAAATATACACTTATTGTGTTTTTTTACCAAAAATATGTAGAAGAATACATATTGGCCTAAACTGAGGAAGAAATTTGTTTCCCCCTGAAGGGGGGTCTCTCTAATGGACACAGAGAGGGCCTCTGTTAGAGAGAGCCCCCAGACATACTGCAGACATACCACAGTAGAAGGTCAGAGACTGCAGACAAGTTGCAGGAAATGGTCAGAGACTGTGGACATGATGACTACAGACAAGATACAAGAGATGGTCAGAGACTGCAGACATGATACAAGAGATGGTCAGAGACTGCGGACATAATACAAGAGATCAATGCATTAATGCAGCCTACCAGTGCCCACCAAATGCAGCCTACCAGTGCCCACCAAATGCAGCTTATCAGTGCCCACAAAATGCAGCTTATCAGTGCCCATCAAAAACAGCCTAGCAGCACCCAACAAATTCAGCCTACCAGTGCACACCAAATGCAGCCTACCAGTACCCATCAAATGCAACCTAAAAGTGCCCACCAAATGCAACCTACCAGTGCCCACCAAGTGCAACCTACCAGTTCTCAACAAATGTAGTCTATCAGTCCCCATCAAATGCAGCCTACCCGTGCCCACTAATTGCAGTCTACCAGTGCCCACCAAATGCAGCCTTGTCAGTGGCCATCAAATGCAGCTTATCAGTGCCCATCAAATGCAGTTTATCAGTGCACATCAAATGCAGCTCATCAGTGCCCACCAAATGTAGCCTACCAGTACCCACCAAATGCAGCCTTATCAGTGCCCACCAAAATCAGCTTTATCAGTGCCCACCAAATGCAGCCTACCAGTGCCTATCAAATGCAGCCTACCAGTGCCCATCAAATGCAACCTACCAGTGCCCACCAAATGCAGCCTATCAGTGTCCACCTTATGCAGCCTTATCAGTTCCCACTAATTGCAACCTACCAGTGCTCACCAATTTCAGCCTACAAATGCTCACCAAATGCAGCCTACCGGTGCCCACCAAATGCAACCTACCAGTGCCCCTGGAACACACAGAGCTCCTGCTGTCATGGAGCTTGGATTTGAATCACCCGGACAGCCACTGTAACAAAGTCCCACCTCCTAGACCAACCTGCGACCCTTATGATACACGTCACACTGATTCAATGTCACTGCATTGGATCAGTGGGCCGTCTATTACAGGAGCCCGATCTAGGAGGTGGGACATTGTTACAGAACCGCCGGGCATTTCAGACAAAAGCTCCATGCGGTATGTGTGACAATAGTAAATTTATATCGCTATTGTCTTCCTGATTCTCCTCCCGGCCAATCAGGAAGTGGGTCCTGAGAACCGATTGGCAAGGGAGTCTTAGGACACCCGGCCAAACGGGTCTCTGGACCCACTTTCTGTTCGGCCGGGAGGAGAAACCCCAGCTCTTTCCTCGACAAGCTTTCAATCTTGCACTGCATGTGAATGTGGGCGCAGGAAGAATCATCATGCCAACATTGAGACTTCCTCAGGAGTATGCACAAGGTGTCTCCAGTGGGACCTCACAAGCTAAGGGGCCACCCTGAAACCATAAACTGGACCAGCAGTCAGGGGAACTGGGTGAATCTCGGCAAGCTCCTAATGTAAAGCCTCTGATTGCCGCCTCCTTCCTGTCCGTCTCCCGTGGGGAGGGGGTGGCAGCTGCAGCGGTGGTTGTGCGAGTGAGAGGGGCAGGTTTGTTTGCCACCAAAATATTGAGCACCACTGGAATGAACATTCCTGCTACGTGCTTTTTGAAGCTTGAATGTCACATAAAGCCAGTCCATTCATTTGAATGGACTGACCTGTGCGCGTTTGTCATCAGAAATGAGTGCCTGCTCCTTTTTGGGGGACACATTTCATGTTGTTTTTAAGGTGCAGTTTCCCACAATTCCTGCGCAATCCAGTCATGCAACAATCAAGGCATAATCGCAATGTCTTTGGGGTGCCATTGAGCATTGAGGGATAATGGCATCCCCAAAGAGGAGCAGGGCCATCTTTAATATTGATTGGACCCTGGGCAAACATTTTCTTGGGCCCTCCAACCCCTATGAAATTTTGTTCTCCACTCTAACATCCCCAAAAAACAAAGAAGCACTTTGACTTATCTAAAAAACTTTAATAATGTAAACATAAAGAACTGGTCCACACTCACTAATTGGTTCAGACTCACTGATTGGTTGCTAGAGGTTACCGCACATCATTAACAATCACTGATTGGTTGCTTGAGGTTACTGCAGATGATTACCGCTCACTGATTAGTTGCTATCGGTTAATGCACATTATTACTACTCACTGATTGGTTGCTAGAAGTTACGGCTTTACTGCTCACTGACAGGTTGCATCATGTCATTACCACTCACTGATTGCAAGAATTTACTGGACATCATTATTGCTCATCGATTGGTTGCTAGAGATTACATCTGGTCACTACTGTTCACTGATTGGTTGCTAGAGGTTACTGCACATTATTACCACTCACTGATTGGTTGCTATTGTTTACTATGCATAATTACCACATACTTATTGTGTGCTAGAGGTTACAGCACACCATTACAGCTCACTGATTGGTTGCTGAAGGTTACAGCACATCATCTCCTCACTGCCGGCACACCATAGACTGGGGAGGCGAGGGGACCCACCAATAGATAGAACATTCTCAAACTTGTTATTAGCAATGAGCCATCCTCTCCTCCCCCAACACTGACTGTGGCCACCCTGGTATCAGAGCCAGGCCACCACTCTCTTTGGCCATTTGCACTGTCCATCTACCATTGGGCTGCTGCTGATTGTGCAGGACGCTGTAGACTTCAGGGTGCAGACTGCATATATTGTGTGTCTACACATTGCGGCGTGTACACACAGAAAAGCAAAATATAGTTTGGCACCACTCCCAAAGGAGCCGCTTAGTAATTTTAGGTTCTCTGTTCTCTGTCTCTGCAAGAACTAACTCAGCCCCTCTGACACACCTGGTTGAATAAAAATTATTATTATTATTTACAATTTATATAGCGCCAACAGTTTACGCAGCCCTTTACAATGTATAGGGGGACAACACAATTACAGTACAGTTCAATACAAAAGGTACAGGAGGGCCTGTAGAGCTTACATTCTAAGGGAGGGGGTGATGGTACAAAAGGTAATAGCTGCAGAGAATGATTTGATGGGGGTAAAAATCACTACAGACACAAGTAAAGCCACAAGTGTAAAATACATTTAACCTGGCTGTGAATTACTATAGTAAATAGACACACACCCATTTATTGGTAAATACTCTGAGCCTGGGTTCACACTGTAGCGATGTCAGACATCGCATGTGATTCGCACCTCCACTGCGGTGCCGATCACCTGCGATGTCTGTGCAGTGCAAATTCAGCCATACAGTTGTATGGCTAAACTCGCATTTGAAATGCATAAAAAAAGTGCAGGGACTTTTTTCCCCGTACTGGAATCGGATCGCATGGGTGTTCTCCTCCTTGCGGTCCAATTCCTGTCTGGATCCACAGTTCACACTGCACAGACCCCATAACATAATTTTTAAATGAGCAGTGATTTATTGATGCTTAGAGCCCTTTCACACTGGGGCGGTTTGCAGGCGCTATTGCGCTAATAATAGCGCCTGCAAACCGACCTGAAAGTGCCGCTGCTGTGTATCCAGTGTGAAAGCCCAGAGGGCTTTCACACTGGAGCGATGCGCTGGCAGGACGGTAAAAAAAGTCCTGCCAGCAGCATCTTCGGAGTGGTGAAGGAGCGGTGTGTATACCGCTCCTTTACCGCTTCTGCCCATTGAAATCAATGGGACGGCGCGGCTATACCGCCGGCAAAGCGCCTCTGTAGAGGCGCTTTGCGGTGGTATTTAACCCTTTCTCAGCCGCTAGCGGGGGTAAAACCGCCCCGCTAGCGGCCGCATACCGACGGAAAAACGCCGCTAATAATAGCGGCGTTTTTCCGCTGACGCCGCCCCCCGCCCCAGTGTGAAAGGGCTCTTAAAGTGAAAGCATAAAAATGAAAAATTCCTTTCAATATAGTGCCTGGGTCGTCCCCTTAGTCTACCTGTAAAGTGGCACATCTGTGCTGTATATAGAAGCTGCTGCAGCAATAATTGTATTTATAAAGTTAAAAAAAATGACATTTTCCTTGCAAGCTTTCTTTATTTTGTAAACAACGGCTTGCAGAGCCAGTCTGTATGATGAGACTACAATGTAATGCACTGGGAACAAGATTAGAGATTTTTTGGATAAATTCTGGTGTCTCTTTCACAGACTTTGGATAGAAGTGACAGGTGCAGAAAAAATAGTCTTTGGATGTCTGTGGTGTCTTCACACCATAACCTTACTCTTGATGAAAGCAAGAATTGGCCTTGCTGTCAAAAATTGCAATGATATGCACCTGTCAAACAGGTACGGAAAAATTGGTCTGTGGGTGTTGGTGGCGCCTTCACACTGTAACCCTATAGAGATGCTCTTGAAGAAAGCAAGAATTGGCCTTGCTGTCAAAAATTGCAATAATATGCACTTGTCAAACAGGTGCATTGGCACCTTCAACCGAGCACTACAGTGTAACTGTGTATTACCGCCTGAAATGGCTACAGACTCTTCTGGCCTGCTTTAGTAGATATTCCAACCCTGGGTACCTATTTAGGAAATGCTGCACCACCAAATTGAGGACATGTACCAGGCATGGTACATGTGTCAACTTTCCCTGTCTAAGGGGCGGACAGGAGGTGTGTGCCATTATCAAACACCACCATTCCTGGCTCCAGCTGGTGTGGCATGAACCACCTCCGGGCTTGTCCCAGCAGAGCTGCAAGAAGCTCTGCACCAATCGCTGCTTGGGTGACGGAGAATGAGGAGGATGAGGTTTAGTAAGCCAGTCCACCATCTCCTCTGCATGCTAGCACGGGCAACATCACTAAACAGAGGAAATGATGCCCTGTCTCAGGACTGACCACGTCCACCTTTGCCTGTGGACACATAAGCTGCTGGCCCCTCACAGTGTCATCGGAACACCTGTCTCTCCTTGTTGTCCTTACAGACATGATGGGGGTGCTTATTAACATAATGTAATATAGGTGTGGAAATGTGTACGCGGATGCACTTTAATCAATGGAAAGTGGTGTTTGGTGCACTGGAGTACACACTACACAGACACACTCCACTGATACACTATAATACACTATACAGTGAAACTGCATTGAGGCACTGCAATATACTGTGTCAAAAGTGCAGTAATGCACAGAAATATACTGCATTAAATGGAAGATAGTGCACTGAAATATACGGAGTTAAACTTACAGTAACACACTGAACTGTACTGCGTTCAATGGAAGGTAACGCACTGCAATATATGGTGTTAAACTTGCAGTAACGCACTGAACTATACGGCGTTAAATGGAAGATAACGCACTGAAATATATAGCGTTGAACTTGCAGTAATGCACTGAACTATACAGCGTTAAACGGAAGGTAACACACTGAAATATACGGCATTAAACTTGCAGTAGCACACTAAACTGTACTGTGTTAAATGGAATATAATGCACAGAAATATACGGCATTAAACTTGCAGTAATGCACTGCAAGGCTCATGCTTCTGCCTTCTTCAACCTCAACTTCAGAACCAACATCTGAATCAAGTAATGGCTGTGCATTGTCAAGGAGCAAGTGGCTGATGCTGTGTTCAAATAACTCAGCTGACTCCTGCATGCCTGATGCTGGGGCTATTGCAGGAATAGCTGTGGACAAGGAGGCAGGCTTAGCCACTCTGGCAGCTGCAGTGGGCTGTGCACCAGTCTCTGCTTGGGTGACGGAGGATGAGGATGTTTTAGTAAGCCAGTCCACCACCTCCTCTGCATGCTAGCACAGGAAACATCACTAAACAGAGGAAATGATGCCCTGCCTGAGGAATGACCATGTCCACCTTTGCCTGTGGACACATACGCTGCTGGCCTCCCACAGTGCCATCGGAACATCTGCCTCTCCTTGTTGTCCTTACAGACATGATGGGGGGGGTGCTTATTAACAAAATGTAATATAGGTGCGAAAATGTGTACGTGGATGTGATGTACATGGATGTTGTTTGGTACACTTTAACTTTAATACTCACTACACAGACACTCCACTGATACACTATAATATACTGCAGTGAAACTGCACTGAGGCACTGCAATATACTGCGTCAAACTTGCAGTAATGCACAGAAATATACTGCATTAAACAGAAGGTAACGCACTGAAATATACGGCGTTAAACTTGCAGTAATGCACTGAACTGTACTGCGTTAGAATGGAAGGTAACACACTGCAATATATGGCGTTTAACTTGCAGTAACACACTGAACTATACTGCGTTAAACGGAATATAATGCACTGAAATATATAGCGTTGAACTTGCAGTAATGCACTGAAATACTGCGTTAAATGGATGGTAACACGCTGAAATATATGGTGTTAAACTTGCAGTAGCGCACTGAACTGTATTGCGTTAAATGGAAGGTAATTCACTGCAATACATGGCGTTAAACTTGGTGCAGTTCATTGTGGTCGTTCTGCGGGCTGAACAAACCGTCAAACCTCCTGATAATTTGCTTGTTCGGTAAACATGCGAACAGCCAATGTTTGGCCCCAACTCATGCTCGGACCAAACCATTCACCCTAGTGAGCAGTGACTCATACAAATAACAGATGAAGGAGATGAAGGAGCTAGCAGATAGACACTACTGTGCTTGGGTGTGAGGCAAGCACACACTGTAGAGGGATGTACTTTGTTCATTTATCATTTTCAGAGGTTTACAACCACTTTAAAGTCACTGTGGGATAGATGGGAGTTGAATATGATAGGAGGTCTGCCCTGAATATAACAGCAGTCCTATGTTCTTGTGGCAGCTTTGAAAATCAAATTTTGGGTTGACATGTTCATACCTCATCTGCATTATATGATAATGTAACATTACTGGTATCCAGAACAGTGGCAATAAAAATCTGAGCACATATGACCTCCTTATTTTCTGGGAGATACACCTAAAATACATTTTTTGTAAAGCATTTCAACACTTCTCTGCTTATGATTTTTGCAATGGCTGCATATTTATAAACCTCTTCCAATGGTCATGCCCTGTACTTTCATTCCAGTATTGTTTAAATCTGCAGTCTCCTTTGATGTTGGAGTTTGTCTGGATTCAAAGTGCAGGGGGAATATAAATACATTAAGTTTATATACGTGCGTACTTGAAAGATTGCTGTCATCGTGTTTCCTTTTTTTTTTTGTGGGAACGGTATTCTTCTTGATAAGGTGCTCTGGTGACTCAGAGACACATCAAAGTTACAGCCCAGAGGTGCTTAGCAGACTGACATAACACAAACACAGCTATAGTTAAACCGATATGATGGACTTGTCCCGCTGCTGACATCTGTTCCTTTATTCTGCATTGTCCACTTACATCTAGCACAGTCTCAATGTCTAAGACACTTGCACGGGGATTGTAACTTCTGACTGCATTATTAATAGAGTAGGCTTTAGAGATCAGTGAACTTTTAAAAACTCTGTCATCATCTCAACCCAACCGACTAAATGATATTCTTGAACTGCTATGTTGTTTGGCTCTGTTTTAACTTTTTTTTTAACAACTCTTAAAGTGATATTAATGTCTTGTTTTTTTCTGTTTAAAAATAAGAAACATGTTATACTTACCTGCTTTTTTTAGTGTTTTTGCACAGAGCTGCCCTGATCCTCCTCTTCTCTGGTCCCCCACCGGCGCTCCTGGCCCCTCGTTCCCCGCAAATGTAAACATGGTTCAAACCACACATGTGAGGTATTACCGCGATCATTACAGTGAGAGAAATAATTGTAGCACAAGGCCTCCTCTGTAACTCTAAACAGGTAACCGTTACATTTTTTTAAAGCCTCCCCTATAGAGATTTTTAAGTAGTTTGTCGCCATTTCAATTTTAAAGCATGACATGTTTATGATTATTAGATTACATGATTATGATTATTAGATTACATGTTATTTACTCGACATAACATTATATTTCACATCATACAAAAAAATTGGGCTAACTTTACTGTTTTATTTTTTTTGAATTAATTGAAATGTATTTTTTCCAAAAAAATTGCGATTGACAGTGCGCAAATAGAGTGTGACATATAATATTACAAAAATCGCCATTTTATTCTCTAGGGTCGCTGCTTAAAAAGTATGTATATATATATATATATATATATATATATATATATATATATATATATTTATTTATATATTTATATATACACTACCGTTCAAAAGTTTGGGGTCACATTGAAATGTCCTTATTTTTGAAGGAAAAGCACTGTACTTTTAAATGAAGCTAACTTTAAACTAGTCCTAACTTTAAACAAATATACTCTATACATTGCTAATGTGGTAAATGACTATTCTAACTGCAAATGTCTAGTTTTTGGTGCAATATCTACATAGGTGTATAGAGGCCCATTTCCAGCAACTATCACTCCAGTGTTCTAATGGTACAATGTGTTTGCTCATTGGCTCAGAAGGCTAATTGATGATTAGCAAACCCTTGTGCAATCATGTTCACACATCTAAAAACAGTCTAGCTCCTTCCAGAAGCTACAAAACTGACCTTCCTGTGAGAAGATTGAGTTTCTGGAGCATCACATTTGTGGGGTCAATTAAACGCTCAAAATGGCCAGAAAAAGAGAACTTTCATCTGAAACTCGACAGTCTATTCTTGTTCTTAGAAATGAAGGCTATTCCATGCGAGAAATTGCAAAGAAATTGAAGATTTCCTACAACGGTGTGTACTACTCCCTTCAGAGGACAGCACAAACAGGCTCTAACCAGAGTAGAAAAAGAAGTGGGAGGCCGCGTTGCACAACTAAGCAAGAAGATAAGCACATTAGAGTCTCTAGTTTGAGAAACAGACGCCTCACAGGACCCCAACTGGCATCTTCATTAAATAGTACCCGCAAAACACCAGTGTCAACATCTACAGTGAAGAGGCGGCTGCGGGATTTTGGGCTTCAGGGCAGAGTGGCAAAGAAAAAGCCATATCTGAGACTGGCCAATAAAAGAAAAAGATTAAGATGGGCAAAAGAACACAGACATTGGACAGAGGAAGACTGGAAAAAAGTGTTGTGGACGGATGAATCCAAGTTTGAGGTGTTTGGATCACAAAGAAGTACGTTTGTGAGACGCAGAACAAATGAAAAGATGCTGGAAGAATGCCTGACGCCATCTGTTAAGCATGGTGGAGGTAATGTGATGGTCTGGGGTTGCTTTGGTGCTGGTAAGGTGGGAGCTTTGTACAGGGTAAAAGGGATTCTGAATAAGGAAGGCTATCACTCCATTTTGCAACGCCATGCCATACCCAGTGGACAGCGCTTGATTGGAGCCAATTTCATCCTACAACAGGACAATGACCCTAAACACACCTCCAAATTGTGCAAGAACTATTTACAGCAGAAGCAGGCAGCTGGTATTCTATCGGTAATGGAGTGGCCAGCACAGTCACCAGATCTGAACCCCATTGAGCTGTTGTGGGAGCAGCTTGACCGTATGGTACGCCAGAAGTGCCCATCCAACCAATCCAACTTGTGGGAGCTGCTTCTAGAAGCGTGGGGTGCAATTTCTCCAGCTTACCTCAATAAATTAACAGCTAGAATGCCAAAGGTGTGCAATGCTGTAATTGCTGCAATAGGAGGATTCTTTGATGAAAGCAAAGTTTGATGTAAAAACAATGTTATTTCAAATACAAATCATTATTTCTAACCTTGTCAATGTCTTGACTCTATTTTCTATTCATTTCACAACGTATGGTGGTGAATAAGTGTGACTTTTCATGGAAAACACAAAATTGTTTGGGTGACCCCAAACTTTTGAACGGTAGTGTATATATATATATATAAATATATATATATATAAATATATATATATATATATATATATATATATATATATATATAGATAGATAGATAGATAGATAGAATAAAGAAAACCATGAGCATTGATTGTATGTAGAACGTTGCCAACATCCTTACTTAAATGTCAAAGAACAAAATGTGCATGAAATGCACATGCGGGTCGCCCCTTAGGACTTTAAAGGCAACAATGGAGTAATAGGGAGTAATTATGTATAAAATGCAAAAAAGTGCTACTTTTATTAAATTCATAGAAAAGGTATAAAAATTACAAAAAATACAAATAAATGCAGTTTAACTATATACATGTGCGTTTACAATACACATACAAAGTAGATATATCAACCCAGTGCTTACACCCTGTAGCCTATATTGTAAAGGTCAAACGGATGATTTTACAGCACGTATCCCGACATGTTTCGGAAATTGGTATGTATTATTCCTTCATCAAGGGGTTTACAGTTGCGTGATCAATCTTTATACAGCAGGTTCATAAAAATTAGAACAAAGCAGAAGACAAGCAAATAGTATAGAACAGGCTGGCTGGAAAGTCCGCAGGCAGGCGGGGTGGGCAGCTTCGAGTGCAGGGCTGAATGCTGACACACATTCACAAGAGGTGCCTGATCAGAGTCTGTGTGCTTGACATGTTTCAACAAGACGCAGACAACTGGGCAGCAGTTCCACTATATTTAGCGCCGCTTTACCTTCGTTTTAGCTGCGCTATTCGGCCACTAGTGGGGCGGTTTTAACCCCCGCTAGCGGACAAAAAAGGGTTAAAACCGCCCTCAAAGCACCGCTACGGCGGCGCTTTGCCGGCGGGTTTGCGGCGCTTCTCCATTGTTTTCAATGTGAAGGGGGGCTTTAGGAGTGGTGAATACACCGCTCCTATAGCACTGCAAAGATGCGGCTTGCAGGACTTTTTTGACCGTCCTGCAAGCGCACCGCTCCAGTGTGAAAGCCCTCGGGCTTTCACATTGGAGTGAATTGAGCGGCTCTTTCAGGGCGCTTTGCAGGCGCTATTTTTAGCGCTATAGCGCCTGCAAAGCGCCTCAGTGTGAAAGTAGCCTTAGTAATTTTCTAGCAAAAAAAGACTGATTTTAACTTGTAAGCAACAAATATCAGAAAAAGGCCTGGTCTTTAAGTAATTAAAGCTGAACTCCAGATGAATGTAAAGGTATCCTTTAACCACTTCCCTCCCGGCCCATAGCAGATGATGGCCGGGCGGTGGTTCAGTTATCCTGACTAGGCGTTATATGACGTCCAGCAGGATAACATGCCGCCGCACGCCCGCGGGGGTGCGCATCGCGGCGATCGGTGGAGCGGTGTGTCAGTCTGACACACCGATCCACCGATCTTGGTAAAGAGCCTCCGGCGGAGGCTCTTTACCACGTGAACAGCCGTGTCCAATCACGGCTGATCACAATGTCAATAGGAAGAGCCGTTGATCGGCTTTTCCTCACTCGCATCTGGCAGACGCGAGTAGAGGAGAGCCGATCGGCGGCTCTCCTGGCAGGGGGGGTCTGCGCTGATTGTTTATCAGCGCAGCCCCCCCTCAGATGACCACACTGGACAACCAGGGATAGCCACTAGGACCACCAGGGAAGGGGCAACATGTGGATGGCCAGGTATGTACCCCATGGCCATCCACATGTGCCCAGTGTGCCCAGTCAGTGCCCAATCTGTGCCACAAATGGGCACTGATTGGCACTATTATGTTGCAGTGATGCCCAGCAATGCCACCCTTAGGGGCATCAGTGCAACCAATTAGTGTCATCAGTGCCACCCATCAGTGTCCATCTGTGCCATCTGTCAGTGCTCATCTGTGCCCATCAGTGCCCACCTATCAGTGCCCATCTGTGCCAACTATCAGTGCCACCCATAAGTACCCATCAATGCCACCTACGAGTGCCCATCAATGCCCCCTAAGAGTGCCCATCAATGCCGCCTATAAGTGCCCATCGGGGCCACCTATGAGTGCCCATCAGTGCCACATACCAGTGCCACCTCATTGGTGCAACCTCATTGGTGCCACCTCATCGGTGCCCATCAGTGTCGCCGTATCAGTGCCCGTCAGTGCAGCCATATCAGTGCCGTCATTGAAGAAGAAAACGTACTTATTTACAAAAAATTTTAACAGAAACAAAGAAAAACTTGTTTTTTTTCAAAATTTTCGGTATTTTTTTATTTGTTGCGCAAAAAATAAAAACCGCAGAGGTGATCAAATACCACCAAAAGAAAGCTATATTTGTGGGAACAAAATGATAAAAAATTTGTTTGGGTACAGTGTTGCATGACCGCGCAATTGTCATTCAAATTGCGACAGCGCTGAAAGCTGAAAATTGGCCTGGGCGGGAAGGTGTCTAAGTGCCTGGTATTGAAGTGGTTAATCTCCCCACCGGGAGAACGCGATAGCTCACTGACTGTGCTGATGGGGTAATTCAGTGATTTTCTCACACCATCCTTGGCTGGCTTTAGGCTAACCAAATGGTTTGAATGGGATGTGTTTTAGTACTGTGAATAATTCCATGACTGCCTTTCCTTTTACTCCACCTCAAACCCTTTGCCCCTCCTATTGTTTTCCCATTGGTCAATGAAGGTTAATGGTGACCATGCAGCTACAGAGAGCATTGGATAATACTACTACAGTTCATTGTCACAACCACAGCCCCAGGGCCATATTTCATATTGATTGGACCCTGGGCAAACATTTTCTGGGGCCCTCCCTAATCCACTTATCAACTATTTGCAAGCAGTATTGGCTCAAGGGGCAGCTGCATTGGGACAGACAACAATGACTGGGCCCGTGGCAGCTGCCCTTGTTGTCTCTCACTCAAACCCTGTAGCCTTTCTTGGAATTCATAGGCGTCTCGAGTGTTCCAAAGGTGTTCACTATCTAGTGGTTAATACTGCCCTCATATGTGCCACAGATATGCCCCCATGCCATCTACCAGTTTTGGTCAGTACCACCCATTTTTAATTGCCCAGGCACACCTGTGGATAATTACCCTAAGAGCTTCTGTATATAAGACTTCATTCAAATGGGTGGCCGATGTTGGCCAACTGGCCAAATAACTGCATGCACACAGTGTGTACAAACAATTGCAGCCAGATTTTTACATTGTACAAATCAATGGTGGAACCACCAAGTGGTTACATTCTTTTAGGGATCCTGACCGGTCCTGAACACAGAGACTTTGCATCTAGGGATGGTGTTTTGCTACATACAAACCCAGCCAGAGCTAACTGTCCAGAATATAAGTGGCAAAAGCTCAGTGTGCTACTGGATCTAGAGGCGGCATTTAGCCACATATGAATGCAACTTTTTGAGATGGAAAAGAGGGACACCTATCAGCAAAGGTATGTAGGCATAGGACACACACCCTGCCACGCCCCTTTAAAAGATAATTATAAGAAAAAATGATTCATTAAACCCACATGTTACCACTATTATTCCTTTATATTGGCTTTTGAAATTTTTAAATGCAGCAATTTAGAAATTGGATGAAAGGTTTAGCACTGTGAAATACTTTTTGAAAGATAAAAAGTGCATTTTATATTTGGTCTGATCTATATAGATCAGACCAAATAGAGGGACAAATTAGGAGGAAAGACGGACATTGTTCCAAATCAGTGACAGTTGGGAACTATGGGAGTGTCTCTGCCCTTGTTCATCCATTTGAATGAGGCCTAAGGAAGTGCTCAGCCTATCCAAAATACCTAAGCAAAGACCTCTTTGATTCTGTTTTTAGTATCACAGGAGGATGTAAACACAAGTCGGTTATCAGCTTTTCTTTCCTCACACTGCCAGCGCGAGGAGAGAAGAAGAAAGCCCGAAAACCGGCTTGTGTTGTAGGGACATCGGTCCCAACATTGCCCACCAGTGCTGCTAATCAGTGCCAAACAGTGCTGCTAATCTGTGTCCACCAGTGCCACCCCGCAGTGCCAATCAGTGCTGCTAATCAGTGCCCACCAGTGCAACCTATCAGTGCCCATTAGTGCTGCCAATCAGTGCCCATCAGTGCTTCGTCATCAGTGTCACCCTTGAGTGCTGCCTATCAGTGCCACCTCTCAGTGCCCTTTAGTAACACCTATCGGTGCCCATCAGTGCCACCTATCAGTGCCCATCAGTGCAGCCACATCATTGCCTCCTGAGCAATGCCCACCAGTGCTGCCTCATCATTCCCACCTATCAGTGCCGATCAGTTATAACAAACTATGAATCTTTTTTTTTTTTTTTGTCTTTTTTTGTTTGTTTAGCAATGTAAATAAATACCACCAAAAGAAATCTCTATTTGTGTGAAAAAAATGATAAACATTTTTCATATGGGTAGTGTTGCATACATGTGCAATTGTCATTCAAAGTGTGACAGCACTAAAAGCTGAAAATTGGCCTGGGCAGGAAGGGGGTAAAAGTGCCCAGTAGGCAAGTGGTTAAACTCTGCTTACAGTATTATGTGTTTTGTTTACCAGTAACTGGACTAATCAATTATTTTTATTAAATAAATGGATAGTGGTGTGGCACTGCAATGTGACCAAATTAATAATATGGCGCTCTGATGTTATCAAACTAACAATGTGTATTAAATAATGAATTCAACTACAATACACCTCCCTCTACAGTGATATTAAAGTGATTTTATGGTGATGTGACACTGGGATATTACCCAACTGATAGTGTGACAGTACACTATTACCAAACTAGTGTTTGAACTGGAAATTTAAAATCCAATATAGTGGACAACAAAACACCTCCCTTCTCGAGGGTAATCAATGTTAATTGTTATATATCAAGACAAATGATTGTATGTGTTCAATCCTAAATTCCAATATTTATAGATACTACAATACACCTTCCCCACTGGGACTGCTAATGATTACACTGTAATACTGCAGATAACTTTGTTTAACAGTTATTTTTATTTATTTATTTTTATTTTATAACTATTTTTATTGATAGTTATTTAGTTTAGAGCTAGCCATTTATAAAAAATGTATACCCGTGGAACAAAAATCTACTTTATCAAATATATCAGGTGAACTTGATAATAAGGGATAACCTTGCCAAGCTATAATCAATCATGTAAAGCTATAATCAATCGATTCTTTTTTTAAAATATCAGATTCATAAAATGTAACTGCGCAATAAATTGGTAAAACCTTTTAGTCATATTTTCAATTCCCCTTGAATCCAGTTAACAGTTAAACAGTTTATACAATTCAGATTTTGCAAATCATAAGTTCGACTCAACCATGGACTTGAATGGCGTTAAAGTTTTATAGCATGACATCAGTTTCCGCTTTGGAATAATGCATCTGAGTTTTCCATTATGGCCCTGCCAAATTTCATCTTCAAAGCTCATGTCTGCATCCGGCACACAGGTGTTTCACGCTGCTGCGACAAGCCGGATAAACTGTCTGCATCTCAACACCGCCTTTAATTAAATGTCTTCAGCACTGAGTTTATTTCGTATGAAAATATTTTTTTAAAGACTGCTATAAAATGATTTCTTAGTTAATATGTCTGCAGAAATCTATATGTAAATAAAGATACATTTGCACAATATTTTATATTTACTTTTTGTAAAATGATTAGGTTCATATATTCGTCAGTAATGCTATATATTTACATTTACAGTCAAATTTCTACTGCTTCTAGCAATGCGCTGTTGAATTCTGTATAATGGAAATGGATAGCGTTCATTTCTATTATGTAATTATTAAAAGAAAAAAAAACACTAAAACTGAAAGCAAGATTGGTGTCCTGTTATTATCACTCCTTCGAGACCTTTGAGTGGTGGATTCAGGTACACAGTAGCAAAACCTACCAGCCATAATAACAGTATAAATGTCTTTATTTTTTTATTTTTGTACAGATGTCAAGGTTAGAAGTGGAGAAGATCCACTTCTAACCTTGACATCTGTTAAAAAATAAAAATTACCAACAGGCAACAGAAGGTTATAACCAAAAAGGCAAGATTCAGCACCACTTAATCTTCTCTTGATGATTGCACTGTGGACAGACACTAGATTGCAACTCTAAGGACTGCCCAGACACTGCTGGCCAACCATGCAGAGAGGACCAGGACAAATTATCAAATCATTCAGCAGAGACAAGGTTAGGACTGTTTGAAAGTCAGTGTTTGCAGCAGATGAGCATATTCAAAGAACTAACAGAAGGTGAGGGCAGGTGGCAGGCCGAAGGCAGAGACCGAAAAGTCAGTAACCTGAGGCAATCAAACGTAATCACCCAGGACTTTTTCCAGCTGTTAACACACCTCTTGTTTTTTTTTGGCCATAACTTAAAATAGGTAAACAGGCATAATACCAAGACCAAGGAATTTAGAGCCTGTTCGCAACTGAGTGTTGTGATGATGAATGGTAAAATATATGCCTTCCTGTTCTATGTGCATTTTGATGCCAATCTATGTGAATGGCAACGCAATGTACTGTACAACAGAGTACAATACACCAATATGGATGTAGCACCCTCCAAGTTCAGGATCCTAGGTACATTTCGTTTTTGGCTTCTTCCGTAATCAGGGGAGCAGTAATTGTTTGTTTGGCCTGTTCAAGATTTCACAGGCAGGAAGTTTGATTGCTTCCCCCTGCTTCTGGAAGAAGCTTCTAGAGCTTGGAGAGGGAGATGTAAATAACCAGCCTGAATATTTATCATGCTCCAGCCAGTCCCTAGAGAGGAATGTTCAGAAGGGGGCTGGAAAGGTGAAAAATAGTCTGAAACACTGCAGAGCGGGGTTCCTTCTCCCCAGGGGGGTTCCAGAGGGGCTGCTGCCCTCATGCAGACCATGGACTATGCAGCTGTTCTAGAGGCCTCAGCGGCGTCAGGACTGAGGGCTTGGATGGATGTGTTTAGAAGCTAATTGCAGGACCTTACCACGAGGGATGTGGTCTGGAGAAGGATTGTCTCACTCACTGGACCTTGTCAGGAGGAAGCTAAAAGGTGGCAGCAGTTTAGGGGACTTTAGCCCCGTGACTGTGCGGTGTTCTGGAAATCACATTGGCTACCAGAAGTTGTGCATATGGAGGTAAATTGGGTATCTGGCACTCCAGGAGGCAATTCCCTTAGTTTGTAATAATGTACATTTGATTAGTCAGTCTTTAGGTAAAAACAAAGTTGAAACACTGTAAGGAGGTGATTTAAAAAGGGGCAGCCATCCTCATGGTGTGTCCAGCAACTCTGCAAAACATATAAAAGAAACAAGGGGGGGAGGCTCCTCTAAGTGTAGTATTAAAACAATATTATTTATTGCACAAGATTAAAAACACTTGCAAGATATAAGTGGGAGTAATGCTCATCATAAGTATGTAGCCCTGGCAGTTCTACTGCGTCCCACAGGCTTCTCGCATGATCCGGGTAGCTGGGAGAGGTTCTGGTGTGATGTTGTGCTGAGTAGCTTTACATTCAGGAAAACCAGGAAGTAGTCAGCTCCATGCTCTCCAGCTTGAACCAGAAGAGGAAATGATGTCACCAGCAGGGGGCAGGAGGAAGGGGTCAGGACTGTCTCTGTGAAATGAAAGGCTATGCGCTCGGAGCTCACAGCTCCTTCTACTGGCCTCTAGTAGTTTTGCATAGGTCACTAGGTAATCAGATGCCAAAGAAACTTACCTTATGGTCTCCAGCTGTGGGAACATCCACGTTTACTTAAAGTGTTTTTTTTTTCATATAAAAATAACAAACATGTTATACTCACCTCCTCTGTGCAGTGGTTTTGCACAGAGCGACCCCGATCCTCTTCCTCTCAGGTCCCTCTTTGGCGTTTCTGGCCCCTCCCCTCTGCCGAGTGCCCCCACAGCAAGCAACTTGCTATGGGGGCACCGAACCCAAACCGCTGCTCTGTGTGTCTATTGAGACACAGAGCCGTGGCCCGTCCCCGTCCCCTATCTCTCTTCATTGGCTCACCGACTTTGATTGGCAGGAGCCAATGGCGCACCGCTTCTCTCTCGGCCAATCAGGAGGGAGAGTCCCGGCCAGCTGAGTCTCTCATGCAACATTGCTGGATCAAGATGGGCTCAGATAAGTATTAGAGGGGCTGAGGGGGGCTGCTGCCCATAGAAGTTTTTTTTTTATCTTAATGCATTAAGATAAAAAAACCTTCTATGAGCAGCAGCCCCCTCAGCCCCCAAAATCAGTGATCCAATGAGGAAAGAGAGGGGGCAGGTCGGGCCACAGCTCTGTGTCTCAATGGACACACAGAGCAGCGGCTTGGCTCGGGTACCCCCCTATCAAGCTGCTTGCTGTGGGTGCACATGGCATGGGGGAAGGGCAAGAACTGACAAAGAGAGAGTGGTAATGCGTTTCAAAGCTTCTGCTTCTTCATCAGATCAGGAGATGTTGTAAGCTTACCAGGACCACCCAGGGGGGCCCAGAGACTGACCAGAACCATTGTGTATACATGCCTGATCCTTCTTCAAGGATGTGAGTTGCCCTTTGTCATTATTTTAATAACATGGAATATACTAATGCTGCACTTAGTCTGGCGCCACATGTTCTTTTCTTCTGTAAGCTTGTAGAGCTGTCTGCTTCGCTCCAAGGGTGATCCTGCTGGTGCTGCTAGACCTCATCTAATACCATGGACTTTTAATTAAGGACTCATTGTTTCATGTTATGATAATCTTATGAACAGTACCATATGTTTTCTCACGTCTTATCACATCCCTCTAGTGCCACTATATATTAATGTGTTAACTCGTTCACACTGCAGTAGACTGTTTTGTTTTTTTTTTGGTAAATGCTCTGCCCACAGCTGATTTGCTGTCGAGGGGACTCTCCAGGAGAAACCATAGAAAAAAAAATCCAACCTCCACTGCAGAAAGTATTTAGAGTGCCGCAATGTCCTGCCCCTCCAATCATGAAGTGTGAACAGAGCCATTCTGATCTGCAGGCCCCCTTTTGCTGACGTCATAGCTGAGATTTCTCTTCTGGATACTGAAAGGTTCCCACCACTGTATAGCTGATATGAAGCGACCACACCATGCAGAGTGTTTTGGATTCAAGAAGAAGGACCCCACCTCTCGTACACAGAAGAAGATAGAATACTCTAGACTGGAACGCCATATGACCATGGATTTAGGCAGCTAAAGGAGGTATTTAGGTAGCTTTTTTTCTATGCCAATGATTAGTTAAAAGTTAAAGAAGAGTGAGGGGAAGAGTTGTAGGAGGGGAAGGGTACTCAGAGTTCAGCTTTGCGGTCAGGTTACCAGTTAATTTCAAAACGTACATTTCATTTGTCTTTGGTACCAAAGTTGTGCTTCAATATAACAACTCCGGCACCAAAAAACAGTGTACTGCCTGGCTTATTGACTGTCATACAGATTTTCTGGCTTTTTGCTATCTGCCTCACCAACCAAGTATTTTTATGTATTTCAGGTGTTCTGACTTCACTAGCTAGCTAGTATCTCAGCAAATATTTAAAGGGTAAGGAAACTTTTGAAAGTATTTTTTCTGAAAGTTTCCTTACATTTTTTGCCATCCCCAAAGAGCTGACCTAACTCCTCCTTCCCCCAAAGATCCACACTTACATAGTTCCTCTACTCTGTCCAGCTGCTTACAGCTATTATGTTTAACGCCTCTTCTCCCTGTTTCCTGTGCTTGAGCTTTAGGACCCTACAGACTTCTTTGGGTCAGGAGACAAATCAGCAGAGGACAAATAACAAGTGTCCTTTAAAGATTCGAGGTTAATACTTAAAAAATGCACCAATTTTGATAAAAATTATGTTGAGAATCCTAATAAAACTAGTTTTTGCAAAGGTCACCATAGAAAAAGGTGCTTTGCTTGCTTCCATTCCACCAACAACATGAATACATCTTATGGTTGTGCTGCACAGGGATTTCAGGAATAGCTTAGAGCTGGAGTGCAGGAGATGTGATATATAAATAATAAAAAATTGGTTTTAATATTTCACTTTCTGTCTCTCTCGGTATACAATGAGGAATGTTCTCTTACACATGTATTTATGTAGGTGCAGAGTTGATTTTTTTTTTATCTGTTTTGACGTGACTCCACCACTATCGAATGAAATTAGAATGGGTACAATCTGTGTATCCATTTCTGTAGCCTCAGGGATGAATATGTAAATTGGAAAAAATTCTCAGAGTCCACAGCATTTCTGCCTGTCAGACACAAGCTGAGAGAATACAAAAGATGAGGGCCGACATGATTTCTCTTGTAATATCCTTACTATTGATAATATCATCTTAAATGAGCTGTAGTCATCAAATATTTACCCAGGATTTTATTACACATTCAATGTTAAATAAATTGAGTCTTCAAGATATTACGGAAAGATTTGCTGAGGGAACAGAAAGAATTGGAAACACAACCTCTGCATATTGAATGTTCCATTTTCACAAATTAGATTTTGCTCCTTATTTTCTATTCTATTCGGTGTCCTGGTTTCAGAGAGTCGTGATAACCAGTTACTTTGGTACATTGGATATTCTTAATTGTTCTTGGAGAACCCAGTAAAAGTGAACCATTCTGTCATATTTCAAGAGAAGGGTCACAGAAGAGCTCTTCTTGGCTGTTATAATTTAATGCCTATAGACTCGAAGTTGTAAAGTGGGAAGTGCAGTAATATGTTACCTAGTGCTTCCAGCCATTCAAGGCTTCACTACTTTGGGACTAATGTAAATGTAAAACTAAAAATTTTTGGTGTTATTTCACTGTGCGAAACATGGAATCATTAAAGTACAACTCCACAATTATTGACCCCTCTCTCCTTATAGACTCCTGACATCTTTTTTTTATTATCAGTTACATAATTAAATCGAGGAAGTCTTTTAGCCAGAAGACCTCACTGGGCTTTTCTCTTCTTGCCTGCCATCCAGGTTGGGCAGTCCCTGTGCCTGTACTGTATATAACAGTGCTCATGTAAAGAGGCAGCCCCAGAGCTAGTGAAGTAGTGGACATTCTGTGAAGGACAATGCCACATTTAGGATGATCGTTGCAGTGAAAGCTGTCTATATTGCTTTACTAGCTGTGCAATGTATTATTTTTAAACTAGAGCTTGTTAGCAGGGTTCAGCTAGGGATGGGGAGTGGTGTGTGTTCTTGCCTCTGCAGGCTACCAGAGACATTCGGTGAAAAACGGACATGGTGTTAAGGTGTCGCTCATCGCAATGAGCGACATTTTTCCGCGCAGACAGTAGTTTAATTCATGGATTCCATGGCACAGTTCTTTCAACTTTATGCACTGTACACTATGGATAACAGTTCTTCATTACATTTCTCTATTTCCATGCAACATTTCTGAGCTTGTGCTGCTTGACGTGCACCAGCCTCCACCAGCCCAGTACCTGTTACCTCATCCCAGTGACACTGACCTGAATGTTTAACTCTTTACTTTACTTATGATTAAACCTGAAACGCAGGAAGTTCAAACCAATACATTACCCGTACTTGCTATGTCCCTGAGGTCATACCCCATCTTTAATGACACACAGGCTGGGTCCCTAGAATGCACCGTACTGCAAGTTGGACCCAGACTGGGGTACCAATCACTAGGGAAGGAACCCAAGCACACACGCTTCTTCAAAAGTGGGGCCTTCCATCACCTATGCCAAGTCACCTCAGCTTCCTGACTAGCTGGCTGCTATATGCACAAGATCAGAGCATTCCTCTTTGATTCTCACAATTAAATGGTGCTGTAATCATGATTATCTCTGAGTGGTCAACTTCATCAAACTTATTTTTTGATTTTGGGTAGAAATTCCTATCCTATACATTACTGACATACCCAAAGTCCCACAGTACTTTGTGTCTCCGACACATTTTAAAAAGTCATAATGTTGCTGTCTTTCAACAAGACCCTTCAATTATCTGTTCAATGTGCAAGGAATCCATCAAGGGTGTAGGTTGCTACTATCTGGCCCTAAGACAATTGGGGGTTGGTTTTCTAAAGGCACATAGGCTGTTCCAAGGACATTTTCCCTTAGCTTAGTGAATGTAGTGAAAATTTACTTTGCAAAGAATACCTAGTCATGTGCAAGGGAATAACAAGTAAAAAAAAGTTTCTTTGCTTGCACATTATTTGATGATGAAAGTTAGCAGAGCTTCATCTCATCCACTAAGTAAAGGGAAAACTCCCTTGAAAAGTGAACGTTCCCTTACAAAATGAACAGTCTTTTTGACTTTAATAAATCATCTTCTTAAATTTGGGAGGGGATTTGGATTTGTGGACTATGCTATGCCAAAAAATCACTCAATCAACAGTTGTCAAGATATGGTGGGTATGATGATAACCACACTTTAGACCTTGATAGACAGAATCTTCGAATCTTCCAATTCAGATGGCATGCATCCAACTATTACACCTGTACTAGTATTGTTTAAAGCACTTTAAATGTTAACAGATGTTTGCCCAGGCAACAAAAGCCTCAAAACATTAATAATAGGGGACCAGCTGTCATGTGTGACCGGGGAATCTGGAACCACCTTACAGCCGCCACACTGGGTGCCAGTGCGCTTGAGATGCAGAGTCTAAGGAGTGCCTGGGGTTTGCCAGAGCACCCTGCTAGAGGTGATGTGTTTTGCTGAAGCACACCCCGAAGTTTCTGGTCCTCAAGCACACCAGTATAGGCAGTATAGGCTACAACTGACCAGATGCGGAGAAGCCCTGGAGTCTAGAGTATAGGAAAGCAAAGGAAAGCTGTCCACATGTTGTGACTAGCGTATAAGGGTATATAGAAGCACTGAGGTGTTGGGAAAACAGGAGTGCAGAAACTTGGAAAAACTGAAATAGGGACCAGCCATTAGAGAAACAGCCAAGTGCTCAGGCAATGCCTGAGGGAATAAGTCCAGCTTAAATGAAAGGGAAAGCTGAGTTGATCAAAAAGCAAATGACTATAGTGACACCCATAGTCACCAGCAGAGCTTTTTTCTCATAAAATAGGTGCAGGAATCCAATCACGACCCCCCAAATCCCCTTTCCCCCACCTACATACACGCCCTCCAAATCCACATCAAATAGTGGGTGTGGTCAAATTTCACTAACAGTGGAAGAGTCTTAAAGGGGAATTATATACCAGGAGTGCATAGTGCAGTACATAGAATGTATGCAGAGTTTGGGAGGGGGTTATACACAAAGTGCAGAGTTCAGAAATGCGTTACACACATAGTGCAGAGTTCTGGGGTGCGCTGCATACAGAGTTCAGAATTTAGGGGTGTGCTACAAAGTGCAGAGTTCAGCCTTCTTCCACAGCTGCTTTCCTCTGCATCCTCCATCCACATCACACCACTCTTCTTCTCTAGTACTGTCCCACACAATGTACAGTAGGTGGCTCCGCCTCTCTCACTTGCAGGGAAATCTTCCAGTCAGGGTGTCAACGTCCTCATTGCATCCTCATCGTACACCTGCATCTCCCTTCTCCCCATCCCGCACTCAGTGGAAGCTGCTCAGGAGATCAGATCTGTGGGAGCCATTGGGAGACAAGCTGTCACTTGTAAACACAGAAGCCAGACAAGTGATATTGGTGAGCAGGGAGTAGAGGGCCTGAGGCAGAACCAAGTTCCAGTTAAAAAAAAAAATCCCTGGTCACCAGTCTCAGAACATATGTCTATAGGCCAACAGGTAACAGCAGAGCTTTGCAAGTTTGGGTTGTAAGACTACATGTATCAGCTAGACTGCTGGTCTGTGGAACTACAAGTTGAGTATAAGCTACAGATAGCAAGTCAGTGTTGCATGTCTGTTGTACTAATAACAGGTCAGCCTTGCATGTCTGTGGAACTATAGCTGATAGTTTAGAAAGATCAGCTACAGGTAACAAATCAGCCTTGCAAGTCTGCAAAACTACAGGTGACAAATTAGCTCTGTAACTGAGCTGTGACACCTGTTTTGCTACGTATTGACTTTGCTTTCTCCTCTCCAACACTCTGTTTATCTTAGTTTTCTCTGATCAGCTTCCAAAAAAGACCAAAATTCAGCATGACTTGGGCAATGACAAAAAATAAAATTCCCAACAGCTTTACTTTTTCATTCTTTACTTTTCGTCTTGTGATTTCAAAAACAAGGACTTAGAATAGTGTACCCATCAGCATCTAAGAACTTACTATAGTTATTTACTGTTGCCCAAGTCTGGCCAGTGAACCAGTATAATTAGGTATATACCATACCTGGCAAATGCCCCTGGAACCTGGATTTCTCTGAAGGGTACACCGCTACTCTGGTGACCTCAACTAGCTTCTGTATCCCGCACCAAGCAGCTGATCTGCTGCATTCTGAATACAGAAGAAAGAGAAACATAAACAAGTTTACAATAAAAGGTGGGGATTTGCTTAGCTTCACTCTTATGCATTAATGCCATCATAATTTTTTTTTAAAGATCTGCGATTCAAATATATCAATACCACATAATAATGTGTTCTTTAAAAGGTATTAGCACTTAATTTCACCTAAAGAGCACATCCATTTGGTTACTAGCTTTTATCCACACTGCCTCACTTCTTTGCAAGCATACAGCTTTTGCACACAGCTGAAGCACCTTGAGATCCAAGCACCTGGGATATATTCCCCCTCTTTTCCCCCTTGGTACCCTGGGTCAGTTGACCCTAACTTGCTGGGGCAGTATATGGTTGATTGGTTCCCTGCCTTTTGGTGCCTGCATAATTCTGGTGCCATCACCACTCAGTGGAGGCAACACAGAACACTGATTCTTTCAGAGCATCTATTTTTCTGTCTTAGATAAATAACCTCCAACAGTAATGGTGGGATCAATGCTTGGGCATTCCTACTACCACTAATCACCAGTATAGGATGCTTTCTTCTTTTTGGCACAAGGGGCAAGTCTTTCTCCCACTGACTGCTGAATCTTCCTCTAACTAACCACAGATCTAAAAAAGCACTCTTCCTCCCCCTGACACTAATTTAAGGGGTAGTCTACCTCCCAGTGAAACCAATGCTGAGATATTCCTTCTCCCATTGACAACACATTCCATGACATTTGCTTCCAACTAACCATCAAAGAAAGTGGAAGTCTTCCTTCCACTGACTATGAATGTAATGAGCAATCTTTTTTTCACTGGCCACCAATGACATTTTTCCCACTGATCATTATTATTGAAGGTTGCATATAACATATTTGTGACAACTGCACTCTGTATACTGTGCTATAAGTCAGATTCTCTGAACCACTCCACTCATTAAACCAGGAATGTCAAACTCAGTTGAAGTGAGCGGATTTGAGAGATCTAAATCTTTAAAGAAGCACTATGACTACTGTGCTTACTAGCCTTGAAAATATCCCACATTTACCTACATATTCAGCTTCCATTGACTTCATTACGGTTCAAATTCAGCATGCGAACCTCAGCAATGTTCGGTGAACATCCGATCACTACTTACAATATTTAGTTTTAGAAACCCTAAAAACATAAAAAGGACCATAAAAGATTTATAGAAGTATTTATAAGTAGTGTTACCAGGGGTTAATTTGTTTTTTTTTCCCTTGACCACTGAAGGCAGCAGAAAAGGAGTAAGAAGGCTGAATGCGGCCCATAAAACACCATTTCTACGTGCCTGCCTTAAAGGTTAAACTGTGCTTTACATTAACTTCTCTGGAATACTGCAATCTTTAAGCTGTACTGAATTTTACCTACACCTGACCAAGGCACCCTATATGCTATATTGTATGTTACATAGTGATGATTGCTGAATTATGTAAGGTGTACTGTATATTACCAGTGCACATTGCACCAATTGCTGCTTGCTAGTCTCCAACTATTTATAAAAAAGTTATTTTTTAAAGCCATACTCCAGGTTGGAAAAAGAAACCCTTGCAGTGGGCTCCTGCTGATTGTCAGAAACCATGAAATCAGGCCGAGACAGAAGTACAGTTAAATCACACTTGTTTAATAATAAAAGTAAAAAGTTCAGTAACCGGAACGGATAGTCAGCCAAGCCAGAAGTCAGGGATCAATGTAGTGGAACAGCAAGCAGAATCTGGAGACAGAAGGGATGTCAGCAAAGCAAGTCTTGAACAGGATTGCAGGAGATGTTTCTGTGATGTTGACCAAGGCGAAGGCAGAGCTCCTCTGGACTGGATGGCTTAAGTAGGCAGGACTGACGAGCAGGATATCATCAACAGCTGAGTAACTGTGTAGAGAAAGGAGCTGGCAATTAGCCAACAGCTGAGTGACCAGCTCTGAGAAGGAAGGGCTGAGCCCAGCCCTGACACTCACTTCTGTTAAATGTTCATTCTTTTTCCCCTCGCTCCGACAAGCTTCAGTGATCCCTTCTTTTCCCTGACACCCTGAGCTGCAGTTTCTTGATTCAATAACATGCAAAATCTGGAATATTGCTGCACTCCTTGGTATCTTAATTGAAGCATTAAAATCACACGTATGACAGGAACATAAAAGTTAATGCGTTTCACGCTAAAAAGTCAGCGCTTACTCAAACCTCATATGATATGACTGACTTTAGCTCGAAACGCGTTACCTTTTACGTTCCTGTCATACCTGTGATGTGATTTTAATGCTTCAATAAAGATACCAAGGAGTGCAGCAATATTCCGGATTTTGCATGTTACTGAATCTCACAGACGAGCTGTGCAGCACCCTTGGTTCCAGTTCACAGAGTCAGTCACTCACCTAGAGCAGCATTTCTTTGGCTTTACTGAAGCAGTTTCTTGATGTTATCACAGACAATGCAGGCCTTTTAGTACTGCCTTGTATGTGGAGGAGGCAAGATTGCAACTGCAATAAATAGCACCTTAAAGAGGAGGTTGCAGGGGATTGGTCACACACTTGGAGGGATCCTGCAGGAGCAAGGAATAAGGTAAGGGTTACTCCTCCCTATGTTATCTCTGAACTTAACAAGCATTTAACCCTTGCAGTGTGTGGTGGTGCCCACTGCAATGGTATTTATTTCTTGTGCCCAAAGTTGGACTTTAAGGTAGGCCCAGACAAAGTGTTAACTTTGTGTGTATATTCTGTGTAGATAAAAGCATATGTAATGGAAGAGCTGTTTTTTAAATGATCCTTTGTGCTGAGGTTTATGCGTGTGTCTGTGAACAAGAACAAATTAAACCTAAGGCTAAAATGGGACTTTGATTGAGGCAGTGAACTACACATACGCCTCCATCCCCGATACATTGAACAAAAGGGAAAACTAAATGGTGGGACTTTAAATGAAGCAACCACTATGTAATATAAACCAATCAATATACCAACGTTTATTAATTGCAAGGTTTGTACATAACCCAAGGAGTAATAAATAGTAAATTAATATAGCAATGCACTAATGGGTCTAAATGAGCGGATCTGGACAATACAAAGTAGTACACGGTAAGTTCATTAACAAGAAAGTAATATATAGCAGTATAATATGTTAATGAACAGTGGTTGACAAGATCAGGACATTCCACATCAATGCAAGGCTGATATATACCAACGTACATAATTTTAACTTAGGTATGTAAACCCCAATAGTAACAGAAGCAATCTGAGGGTATAAAAGCAAGGGTAGATTGATTCATAAAAGTAAATCAAGTAAAATACAAATATTGAACATAGATACTGTGACAACGCATTATAGGAAATCTCTACGCGTTTCGTGGTTGTATCACTCGTCAGGAGCAGATGCAGAATTAGGGGGTATCTATAATGAAATAATTACCAGAATGAGTATAATATAAAATATACAATTGTAAAAAATGTATAAGAAGGGGAACAAAAAAGGGTCCCAAACATTCTCACCTTGTTGTAGTATAAAAATATATATATAAATGTAAATAGTATCCCAGGTAAGAGACATTATAGGGAACCTCAACCCCGGAAGCTGAGATGGAAAACCTCAAGGCACGGCAAGAAAACGGTGACCAGTGGTGATTGTATGATAGGATGTCCCAATTTTTAACTGTGGTATATATGGTGTTTAGTATGGATCGTCTTGTAACTAATTCCCAAGGGTATCTGTGGGAATCAATACGTAAAAAATGGTAAGATAATAGGGTAAACCAGTTCCACAGTTAGAAAAATTGGAGAAAAAATTCCCCAAGGTTAACCACTTGACGACCGCCTCACGCCGATGTACGTCGGCAAGGTGGCACGGACAGGCAAAATCACGTACATGTACGTGATTTGCCTTCCGCGGGTGGGGGGTCCGATCGGATCCCCCCCCGGTGCTCGTGGCGGTCATCTTTTGTCCAGCGGCGATCAGAGGTGAGGGGGAGACCATCCGTTCGTGGCCCCCCCTCGCGATTGCCGCCGGCCAATCAAATCATTCCTTTGCTGCTGTATGCTAAACAGCAGCAAAGGAAATGATGTCATCTCTCCTCGGCTCGGTAATTTCCGTTCTGGCCCGAGGAGAGAAGACATGTGAGTGAGTGCACAACACTACACACACACACAGTAGAACATGCCAGGGACACAAAACACCCCGATACCCCCCCGATCCCCCCCGATCACCCCCCCGTCACAAACTGACACCAAGCAGTTTGTTTTTTTTTTTTTCTGATTACAGCATAGTGTCAGTTTGTGACAGTTACAGTGTTGGGACAGTTACTGTTACCCCCCTATAGGTCTAGGGTACCCCCCAACCCCCCCTAATAAAGTTTTAACCCCTTGATCACCCCCTGTCACCAGTGTCGCTAAGCGATCATTTTTCTGATCGCTGTATTAGTGTCGCTGGTGACGCTAGTTAGGGAGGTAAATATTTAGGTTCGCCGTCAGCGTTTTATAGCGTCAGGGACCCCCATATACTACCGAATAAATGTTTTAATCCCTTGATGGCCCCCTAGTTAACCCTTTCACCACTGATCACCGTATAAGTGTTACGGGTGACGCTGGTTAGTTCGTTTATTTTTTATAGTGTCAGGGCACCCGCCGTTTATTACCGAATAAAGGTTTAGCCCCCTGATCGCCCGGCGGTGATATGCATCGCCCCAGGCAGCGTCAGATTAGCGCCAGTACCGCTAACACCCACGCACGCAGCATACGCCTCCCTTAGTGGTATAGTATCTGTACGGATCAATATCTGATCCGATCAGATCTATACTAGCGCCCCCAGCAGTTTAGGGTTCCCAAAAACGCAGTATTAGCGGGATCAGCCCAGATACCTGCTAGCACCTGCGTTTTGCCCCTCCGCCCAGCCCACCCAAGTGCAGTATCGATCGATCACTGTCATTTACAAAACACTAAACGCATAACTGCAGCGTTCGCAGAGTCAGGCCTGATCCCTGCGATCGCTAACAGTTTTTTTGGTAGTATTTTGGTGAACTGGCAAGCACCAGCCCCAGGCAGCGTCAGGTTAGCGCCAGTAGCGCTAACAGCCACGCACGCAGCATACGCCTCCCTTAGTGGTATAGTATCTGATCGGATCAATATCTGATCCGATCAGATCTATACTAGCGTCCCCAGCAGTTTAGGGTTCCCAAAAACGCAGTGTTAGCGGAATCAGCCCAGATACCTGCTAGCACCTGCGTTTTGCCCCTCCACCCGGCCCAGCCCAGCCCACCCAAGTGCAGTATCGATCGATCACTGACACTTACAAAACACTAAATGCATAACTGCAGCGTTCGCAGAGTCAGGCCTGATCCCTGCGATCGCTAACAGTTTTTTTGGTAGTATTTTGGTGAACTGGCAAGCACCAGCCCCAGGCAGCGTCAGGTTAGCGCCAGTAGCGCTAACACCCACGCACGCAGCATACACCTCCCTTAGTGGTATAGTATCTGAACGGATCAATATCTGATCCGATCAGATCTATACTAGCGTCCCCAGCAGTTTAGGGTTCCCAAAAACGCAGTGTTAGCGGGATCAGCACAGATACCTGCTAGCACCTGCGTTTTGCCCCTCCGCCCGGCCCAGCCCAGCCCACCCAAGTGCAGTATCGATCGATCACTGTCACTTACAAAAGACTAAACGCATAACTGCAGCGTTCGCAGAGTCAGGCCTGATCCCTGCGATTGCTAACAGTTTTTTTGGTAGCGTTTTGGTGAACTGGCAAGCGCCAGCGGCCTAGTACACCCCGGTCGTAGTCAAACCAGCACTGCAGTAACACTTGGTGACGTGGCGAGTCCCATAAGTGCAGTTCAAGCTGGTGAGGTGGCAAGCACAAGTAGTGTCCCGCTGCCACCAAAAAGACAAACACAGGCCCACCGTGCCCATAGTGCCCTTCCTGCTGCATTCGCCAATCCTAATTGGGAACCCACCGCTTCTGCAGCGCCCGTACTTCCCCCATTCACATCCCCAACCAAATGCAGTCGGCTGCATGAAAGGCATTTTCTTTATGCCCTCCCGAGTACCCCTACCCAGCGAACCCCCCCAAAAAAGATGTTGTGTCTGCAGCAAGCGCGGATATAGGCATGACACCCGCTATTACTGTCCCTCCTGTCCTGACAATCCTGGTCTTTGCATTGGTGAATGTTTTGAACGCTACTATGCACTAGTTGAGTATTAGCGTAGGATACAGCATTCCACAGACTAGGCACACTTTCACAGGGTCTCCCAAGATGCCATCGCATTTTGAGAGACCCGAACCTGGAACCGGTTACAGTTATAAAAGTTAGTTACAAAAAAAGTGTAAAAAAAATATATATATATAAAATAAAAAAAAATAGTTGTCGTTTTATTGTTCTCTCTCTCTCTATTCTCTCTATTGTTCTGCTCTTTTTTACTGTATTCTATTCTGCAATGTTTTATTGTTATTATGTTTTATCATGTTTGCTTTTCAGGTAAGCAATTTTTTATACTTTACCGTTTACTGTGCTTTATTGTTAACCATTTTTTTGTCTTCAGGTACGCCATTCACAACTTTGAGTGGTTATACCAGAATGATGCCTGCAGGTTTAGGTATCATCTTGGTATCATTCTTTTCAGCCAGCGGTCGGCTTTCATGTAAAAGCAATCCTAGCAGCTAATTAGCCTCTAGACTGCTTTTAGAAGCCGTGGGAGGGAATGCCCCCCCCCCACCGTCTTCCGTGTTTTTCTCTGGCTCTCCTGTCTCAACAGGGAACCTGAAAATGCAGCCGGTGATTCAGCCAGCTGACCATAGAGCTGATCAGAGACCAGAGTGGCTCCAAACATCTCTATGGCCTAAGAAACCGGAAGCTACGAGCATTTTATGACTTAGATTTCGCCGGATGTAAATAGCGCCATTGGGAAATTGGGGAAGCATTTTATCACACCGATCTTGGTGTGGTCAGATGCTTTGAGGGCAGAGGAGAGATCTAGGGTCTAATAGACCCCAATTTTTTCAAAAAAGAGTACCTGTCACTACCTATTGCTATCATAGGGGATATTTACATTCCCCGAGATAACAATAAAAATGATTTAAAAAAAAAAATGAAAGGAACAGTTTAAAAATAAGATAAAAAAGCAAAAAAATAATAAAGAAAAAAAAAAGCACCCCTGTCGCCCCCTGCTCTCGCGCTAAGGCGAACGCAAGCGGCGGTCTGTCGTCAAACGTAAACAGCAATTGCACCATGCATGTGAGGTATCACCGCGAAGGTTAGATCGAGGGCAGTAATTTTTGCAGTAGACCTCCTCTGTAAATCTAAAGTGGTAACCTGTAAAGGCTTTTAAAGGCTTTTAAAAATGTATTTATTTTGTTGCCACTGCACGTTTGTGCGCAATTGTAAAGCATGTCATGTTTGGTATCCATGTACTCGGCCTAAGATCATCTTTTTTATCTCATCAAACATTTGGGCAATATAGTGTGTTTTAGTGCATTAAAATTTAAAAAAGTGTGTTTTTTCCCCAAAAAATGCGTTTGAAAAATCACTGCGCAAATACTGTGTGAAAAAAAAAATGAAACACCCACCATTTTAATCTGTAGGGCATTTGCTTAAAAAAAATATATAATGTATGGGGGTTCAAAGTAATTTTCTTGCAAAAAAAAAATAACTTTTTCATGTAAACAATAAGTGTCAGAAAGGGCTTTGTCTTCAAGTGGTTAGAAGAGTGGGTGATGTGTGACATAAGCTTCTAAATGTTGTGCATAAAATGCCAGGACAGTTCAAAACCCCCCCAAATGACCCCATTTTGGAAAGTAGACACCCCAAGCTATTTGCTGAGAGGCATGTCGAGTCCATGGAATATTTTATATTGCGACACAAGTTGCGGGAAAGAGACAATTTTTTTTTTTTTGCACAAAATTGTCACTAAATGATATATTGCTCAAACATGCCATGGGAATATGTGAAATTACACCCCAAAATACATTCTGCTGCTTCTCCTGAGTACGGGGATACCACATGTGTGAGACTTTTTGGGAGCCTAGCCGCGTACGGAACCCAGAAAACCAAGCACCGCCTTCAGGCTTTCTAAGGGCGTGAATTTTTGATTTCTCTCTTGACTGCCTATCACAGTTTCGGAGGCCATGGAATGCCCAGGTGGCACAAAACCCCCCCAAATGACCCCATTTTGGAAAGTAGACACCCAAAGCTATTTGCTGAGAGGTATAGTGAGTATTTTGCAGACCTCACTTTTTGTCACAAAGTTTTGAAATTTGAAAAAAAAAAAAAAAAGTTTTTTCTTGTCTTTATTCATTTTCAAAAACAAATGAGAGCTGCAAAATACTCACCACACCATGCCTCTCAGCAAATAGCTTGGGGTGTCTACTTTCCAAAATGGGGTCATTTGGGGTGGTTTTGTGCCACCTGGGCATTCCATGGCCTCCGAAACTGTGATAGGCAGTGTAGAGTGAAATCAAAAATTTTCACCCTTAGAAATCCTGAAGGCGGTGATTGGTTTTCGGGGTCCCGTGCACGGCTAGGCTCCCAAAAAGTCCCACACATGTGGTATCCCCGTACTCAGGAGAAGTAGCTAAATGTATTTTGGGGTGCAATTCCACATATGCCCATGGCCTGTGTGAGCAATATATCATTTAGTGACAACTTTGTGCAAAAAAAAAAAAAAAATGTGTCACTTTCCCACAACTTGTGCCAAAATATAAAATATTCCATGGACTCAATATGCCTCTCAGCAAATAGCTTGGGGTGTCTACTTTCCAAAATGGGGTCATTTGGGGGGGTTTTGTGCCACCTGGGCATTCCATGGCCTCCGAAACTGTGATAGGCAGTGAAGAGTGAAATCAAAAATTTTCACCCTTAGAAATCCTGAAGGCGGTGATTGGTTTTCGGGGTCCCGTGCACGGCTAGGCTCCCAAAAAGTCCCACACATGTGGTTTCCCCGTACTCAGGAGAAGTAGCTAAATGTATTTTGGGGTGCAATTCCACATATGCCCATGGCCTGTGTGAGCAATATATCATTTAGTGACAACTTTGTACAAAAAAAAAAAATGTGTCACTTTCCCGCAACTTGTGTCAAAATATAAAATATTCCATGGACTCAATATGCCTCTCAGCAAATAGCTTGGGGTGTCTACTTTCCAAAATGGGGTCATTTGGGGGAGTTTTGTGCCACCTGGGCATTCCATGGCCTCCGAAACTGTGATAGGCAGTGAAGAGTGAAATCATAAATTTACACCCTTAGAAATCCTGAAGGCGGTGATTGGTTTTCGGGGCCCTGTACGCGGCTAGGCTCCCAAAAAGTCCCACACATGTGGTATCCCCATACTCAGGAGAAGCAGCTAAATGTATTTTGGGGTGCAATTCCACATATGCCCATGGCCTGTGTGAGCAATATATCATTTAGTGACAACTTTTTGTAAATATTTTTTTTTTTTGTCATTATTCAATCACTTGGGACAAAAAAAAATAAATATTCAATGGGTTCAACATGCCTCTCAGCAATTTCCTTGGGGTGTCTACTTTCCAAAATGGGGTCATTTGGGGGGGGGTTTGTACTGCCCTGCCATTTTAGCACCTCAAGAAATGACATAGGCAGTCATAAACTAAAAGCTGTGTAAATTACAGAAAATGTACCCTAGTTTGTAGACGCTATAACTTTTGCGCAAACCAATAAATATACGCTTATTGACATTTTTTTTACCAAAGACATGTGGCCGAATACATTTTGGCCTAAATGTATGACTAAAATTGAGTTTATTGGATTTTTTTTATAACAAAAAGTAGAAAATATCATTTTTTTTCAAAATTTTCGGTCTTTTTCCGTTTATAGCGCAAAAAATAAAAACCGCAGAGGTGATCAAATACCATCAAAAGAAAGCTCTATTTGTGGGAAGAAAAGGACGCAAATTTCGTTTGGGTACAGCATTGCATGACCGCGCAATTAGCAGTTAAAGCGACGCAGTGCCAAATTGGAAGAGTGTAGTGTGGCATAGGTACCTGCATATATAAGTGTAAATAGTTTCAAATCCAAAAACCGTGCAGCAATGAATGCTTGGTGAAAAAAGCCATTACTAGTGTCAGCGTGAGGATATAGGAGGTTTAAATAGCAGCTGTGCTCTGGAGGCAACCATCAACGTCACGCAGCGTAATCAAAGGGGGTGGCGCCGCCGTCCGAGCCACAATGTGTGCTCGGCGTTTGGCGCCAGAATGACCCCCGTGGAATGCGCAGATGGACAAATGTGTCGGCGGAATGGCGTCCGGATGTGACGTCACCCGTAAGACACGTGGGCGTGGCGTCGACCCACAGCGGGTGCCTACCCCGCCCCCCACGGTGGGAGGGGAGGGGGAGGTCGCGGTGCGGGTCGCAGCTTCCGGGTGTGACAAAGCATAACCTCACCCCAAGCTGGTAAACATGGTTCCTGATGGAGGAATTGGCGTGGTGGCTAAAAAGGTCACAGATTGTAATAAAGTAGATATAATGTTTTAGTGATCTGCTCCCATCCCTGGTTGTATACAAGAACAAATTAAACCTAAGGCTAAAATGGGACTTTGATTGAGGCAGTGAACTACACATACGCCTCCATCCCCGATACATTGAACAAAAGGCAAAACTAAATGGTGGGACTTAAAATGCCACACTACACTCTAAAAATATATCCTAATCACATTCTTATACTCTATCCCATTTCTACACTTTCCTATTTCTATACTTTCCACACTTTTTCATTTTCATCTACCTTGTTATCTTTTCACACACTTTAACCTTGGGGAATTTTTTCTCCAATTTTTCTAACTGTGGAACTGGTTTACCCTATTATCTTACCATTTTTTACGTATTGATTCCCACAGATACCCTTAGGAATTAGTTACAAGATGATCCATACTAAACACCATATATACCACAGTTAAAAATTGGGACATCCTATCATACAATCACCACTGGTCACCGTTTTTTTGCCGTGCCTTGAGGTTTTCCATCTCAGCTTCTGGGGTTGACGTTCCCTATAATGTCTCTTACCTGGGATACTATTTACATTTATATATATATTTTTATACTACAACAAGGTGAGAATGTTTGGGACCCTTTTTTGTTCCCCTTCTTATACATTTTTTACAATTGTATATTTTATATTATACTCATTCTGGTAATTATTTCATTTTAGATACCCCCTAATTCTGCATCTGCTCCTGACGAGTGGTACAACCACGAAACGCGTAGAGATTTCCTATGATGCGTTGTCACAGTATCTATGTTCAATATTTGTATTTTACTTTATTTACTTTTATGAATCAATCTGCCCTTGCTTTTATACCCTCAGATTGCTTATGTTACTAATGGGGTTTACATACCTAAGTTAAAATTATGTACACTATTATATCAGCCTTGCATTGATGTGGAATGTCCTGATCTTGTCAACCACTGTTCATTAACATATTATACTGCTATATATTACTTTCTTGTTAATGAACTTACCGTGTACTTCTTTGTATTGTCCAGATCCGCTCATTTTGACCCATTAGTGCATTGCTATATTAATTTGCTATTTATTACTCCTTGGGTTATGTACAAACCTTGCAATTAATAAACGTTGGTATATTGATTGGTTTATATTACGTAGTGGTTGCTTCATTTAAAGTCCCACCATTTAGTTTTCCCTTTTGTTCAGTGTGTGTCTGTGAGTCTTTCCCCAGTGGTACAGTAATTAAGGCTTATTTTGTGTGAACAAGTATGAAGTCTGGGAAAAGACCATGCAGTATTCAGGTTTAGGCTCTATTTAAGTCTTTTTAAGCCACACCCACTGATCAGCACTGTATGCTCATGGTTACTCTTGGCCATAGCATGCTATTCACACATTGCTAATTGCCTAGATCTTTTACAATTCTAGTACATTTATTGGCTTTTCCATCCACTAAACCTTTATCATCACATTAAACAAGCCAAATGTTACATAGCTCCAAAATTACCACTCTTTATAGTTCGCAGAAAAGCCCCCTGCAGAGCAGAACATCATTTGACATGAAGCTGTAGTTCCCCTGTCTTCATTGTAAAAAAAAAAAAAATCTTAATGTGGCTGCAATGAATTATATAAAACAGATTATGTAAATGGCATTGGACAGCATTCAGTGTTTATTGATGCTTCTTGTATGTATTGTTTGACCTTCTCGATATATGTAGGATTTCAGCGCTAGAACAATTACTCATAGTTATTATAGATAACAGCACCATCAGATACGAACAGAAAAATCTACTGACCCTGAAGCTAGACACTGAGCTGAAACCTTTCTGAATCAAATTGAGGTAGACAAAATAATTATTCTTAAAATTAACCAGCCAAAATGAAGTTCTTTATTCTAAAATGATAATTCTTTTTAAATGCATCTCCTTGACAGTTGTTATCCTAATTTAATAACCTTGAAACTGTTTAAAATTGATCAACTGATCTAAAATGATGCTGTGTGATTATAAAGCTTTTATTCATGTGATATTAGAGGTAAAATTGCTATTCAGCCACAAAGGACGAACTTCAACAAATTTACGACTGTACTAACTATGAGGTGAAGAAAGCCATGGTCAGCAATCTAGATAATCAATAAATAGGCATGGTCACATGTCTTTGTGACACCCATTCTCCTCATTTCCTGTACTAGTCTCACATACATTTTGAATGTATATGGCTAATGGGGTCACAGACAACAATGAAAACCCAACAGAGGTTCTAACTTTTCCTTTCTGTGTTCAAAATGAAAAAGAAAGGTTTGGTTGTAATTGGGCATATACCTGGCTGGCTATTTTTAGGTGCAATATTTGTAATCTTCACCTATATTCATACAGTATGCATAATAAAGGGCTAAACCATGAGAAATGAGAAGTAATACTCAATAATCTTTAACATTGACCTTAACCTTTTTACGTTTTTTCAACTCATTCCCCGCTGTGCTAACTTGTATAAATAAAAGGGTAATATACCCACCTAATTCTCAGTCTAGACCAGATCTGGCTATGGGTCCCCAATGTAGTCATGGTTTAGGGGCAATTGTCAACCAACAGGAGGTATGTTCAAACAAACTCGCTGATTGGCTGGTTAGTATTTCTGAGTATTTTATTCTACTTTAAAATGAGTTTGTGACTAGGATATGAACATTTAGTATTTACATATTCTTAATAAGAGGTAAATGTTCAATAAAACAAGCATATGCTGACCTCTACAAACACATAAGACAGCGCTCGTGGCCCAGGATGATGACTTGTGGGTAGACCGTGGGGGAATAGGAACCAAAGTAACCCAGACCAAGTTATGGTAAAAGGAACGCTTCTGCTTATTACCCACTAAGGAGAAATAAAACCATGAAAAAAAAACGATACCAAGCTGGAGCTCCCAGGCAATGATGGGCTAAGATCTTCCATTCCAGTGATCAGGGCTGCATAGGGAAATGCCAATCACTCAGCCCTTGGGAGTAGAGCCGAGCCGCTCGATAAATCTAGCTGAGACACGCCGGCGTGCCCGGATGACCTCACAACAGACCAGTGGGTGGAAACATGGGGACGAAGATGGATGCCTCAGAGAGCCAGCGTGGAACACAAGCGAATTAGTTGCTGAGATGACGCGTTTCGCGTGCATGCACTTTATCAAGCTGCAGACACTGTGGAGAGATCTCTTCTCAAAGTTTACAGTATAAACATTGAAGTCATCCAACTTAGTACTCTCAGCAGCTTTGTTCACCCTGCTTTCCTCCTCCAAGAGCCCCTATGTTTTGTTTGCATTACAGATCATATGATTGGAAGGCTGCTGAGTGTCTATTAAGTGGGGGGAAGAGGGAGATGAGCTGCTGAGAGAGAAGTTGAAGGACATCAGTGCTGCTGCTAAAAAGCTTTGAGGGGTGAATTGCTTCATAGTGCCTGCAGCTGAAGAAGTCAGTGAGGGCTTGTTTTAAAAACAAATTTACTTACACTAATTGGCTGGTAAAATATGTAAGTACCGTATTTATCGGCATATAACACGCACTTTTTTCCCCTTAAAATCAGGGGAAAATCGTGGGTGCATGTTATACGCCAATCCCCGCTATTTTGTGATCTATCGGAGCGATCGCCGCGATCGCCGCCGACATTCACATAGCGTGTATTTTTAAATATGGCGCCGCGGAGTTCGGAGGGACTCGGCGGCGCTCGTTCAGCTGAACGAGCACCGCCGAGAACACAGTGACTGGGCGGAGCCGAGATACACATAGCCGAGGGTTCTCGGCTCTTCTCGGCGCCGTTCACAGTCCCGCCCAGTCCCGCCATTGGACCTCTGTTATGTCCATCATAGGGACTGGGCGTGACTGTGAACGGCGCCGAGAAGAGCTATGTGTATCTCGGCTCCGCCCAGTCACTGTGTTCTCAGCGGCGCTCGTTCAGCTGAACGAGCGCCGCCGAGTCCCTCCGAACTCCGCGGCGCCATATTTAAAAATACACACTAAACTTGTGTATGTCGGCGGCACTGGGGACAAGGCTGCACTAACCACTGGGGACAAGGCTGCACTGGGGCAAGGCTGCACTGGGGCAAAGCTGCACTGGGGCAAAGCTGCACTGACAATTCTGCACTGGGGCAAAGCTGCACTGACAAGGCTGCACTGGGGCAAAGCTGCACTGACAAGGCTGCACTGGGGCAAAGCTGCACTGACAAGGCTGCACTGGGGCAAAGCTGCACTGACAAGGCTGCACTGACAAGGCTGCACTGGGGCAAAGCTGCACTGACAAGGCTGCAATGACACTAACAAGGCTGCAGATGAACACTGATGAAGCTGCATTGATGGGCATTTAAATGTAAGTTTTTTTTCCTTAAACTTCCCTCCTAAAAGTTTTTTTCCTTAAAATTCCCTCCTAAACTTGGGGTGCGTGTTATACGCCGGCGCGTGTTATACGCCGATAAATACGGTATTTGAATGCCCATAGCCTGGTCACAGATTCACTTTAGGTGACTCAAGCCTTTTGCTGTTCCTTTATGTAGTGATGAGAAATGAATTCTGATTGGATTCCATGGATAACTGCACTTCATCTGTTGCTTGGTATGCTATTGAATAAGCGTGTTCAGTAAAATCCCTGTATTTTGCAGAAAACACACACTTGTGGAAAATCATTATTCCAAACACAACACCAGATCATGAAAACTGCTCATCTTTTTGATTTGATATTTTCTGTAAATGTGGTCAATCTGTCAAAATCTGAAATGCAGCCTCCCATCTTTGAGATAAAAGATAGGTAAGAAAATTCTTCTTTTAAAATGTTGCCTGTGATATTAACGAATGTTTGCAATGAGAGTTTCAACATTTCTTTTTTTGTGTAAACTTCAAAGATCTGTTTCTGTCTAACAACTGCAAATCTATCTATATGAAAATTTCTCACTGCTTCTCAACCCCTATAATACACAGTATTGCATTTTAGCCTAATGCTTAGAATATAGTATGACATATCTAGTTTAGAATTGTAATGAGATGATTTGGAAGCAGCCCTAACAAATGAAATAGGCATTTGCAATGTTATTCTTCTTTTTTCCTATTTTACATACCATTGACTTGAAATAGAAAATGTTAAGTAAATGATTCAACACATGGCACTGAATGAATATTGGAATTTTTCATTTAACAAAAAAAACGACCTTTAAAAAGCAAACTAGCATTTATTCTTTTTCATGTGTGTAAGCCGGTGACTGATATAAGGTCAACAATAGAATCTACTTTTTAAAGGGAATGTATAATGATGTTTACAAAATTTAATTTCTTTCTTTTTGTTTTCTTTCTTCTTGCCTTTGCTAATAAAAAAACTCAATTTTATATTTTCATTTACAGCCAGCAGGTGGAGATTTAGGCTCACTTTCAAATGTTTTTCAGTTTCTCCTTACCTCTTCTTGAAAAAAAGGCAGTTGTTTCCAAAGCTCAGTAGCTCAAACTGAAAATGTCACACACAGGCAGGAACACACACAGCCGGTACACACACACACACACACACACACACACACAAATTAGGCTGCTTTCGCACTTTAGCTGAGTGTCTTTGGTCATTTTACAAGCTTTTTTTTGTTTGAGCATTTGTACGGGCATTTTTCTGTTAATTCAAAAAGGAAATTCTTGCTCTCAGTTGATGGAATACTAGAGACCGCTGCAACGAATGTGTCTTGAATATTAGATCCAAATGAATATTGTGCAAAAAAGTTCACTGTCCCCTTAAATCTTTTACAATTCATCAATAGTCAATCAAACAAACATATTAAACGTCTTGTTATAAATGTATGATGATCAAAATGAAAATACAATTATTAACCACAATAATTACCATACAAATTGTTGAATCTCATGTACAATAACAATCCGTAATAATTCATATGTAAATAAAGTTCTCTGTGCTCGTAAACAACTGTAGAAAAAGTGCTCCAGTGCTGAAAATTGCTTCTCAAAATAAAAAGGGCCTCATATTTTTTTTTAAATGCTTGTTGTAAGGATTTTCACACACTCTTCCTCGCAGAAAATTTCTGATTCCAGTGTATTCTTATTAGTCTTGCATTGAAGCATATTTAAGAGCTACCCTGAGATTTTCAATGATGTTAAGGTTAGAGGACAGTGAAGCCCATTCCAAAACTTTCAGCTCATGCTTCTTCAAGTAGCTCCTGGTTGCTTTTGAGGTATTTTTGAGATCATTATAAGAGAAAGCAGGAATCAATTTCAAATGTTTGTGGACACCTGACCATCACACCTATATTATCTTGTTGGACAATCCATTCCAAGACCATTATATGGTTACCTTACCCTTTAGGGCCATGGGCACATTTTTATATTGTAGATTGAGCTCTTTGAGCCCTCATCCCCTTGATCTGGGATGGATCCTAAAGGATCACAGCTTATCTCAGAGGTTTTCTACAGGGTGTTGGTTAAGTTACAAATAGCATGTGGTATGAAGTACTGCATGATACACAATGATTCTTTGTATACTGTGCTCTGTGTTTTACCTTTGGTTAGATTCTTGCACAAATAGGGGATACACAGTATGTAAGGTTACTTACTACAACCCTGATTTTGTTTGATTAAAGTAAAAGTAGAACCTCTCAATCTTTGTACTAGAATAATGTTTTCAATATGTGAAAGAACAAAAAAAAAAGAAAAAGAAACTTCAATAAGGTTTGCTGTAATTGATATTTGATTCTTTCATTATCCATTATACCCTATTGGGGGTCCCATAATGAATAGATGATTGACACAAAATCACCTCTGCAGTGTTTTCTGAAGCTAAAGTAATGTAATTTTTCACATATTTCAGGCACTAGTATTGGAGAAAGAAATATTTAAGTGGCCTTGGAAATTTTTATATGCAAGTTAGCATGCCTTAGAAGGATATTGTGGAGTGGATATAATATTTCTGCTGTGCCTTACATGTATAGGGTTGTACGGTCAATGAACTCAGCTAAAACCCTGACTTATTTTGGGCATTCTTGCCTTATTTTAAGGTAGTAGTAAACCACAGCAGTTTAAAAAAAAAAAAACACCTGTAAGACAACTGTATAATGTGCTAGTACATACTTCATACAATACTTCAGAGCACATGCACCAGTGACGTCACCAGCTACATCCAGGGTGGATATCCCCTAAACCACTGATTCTCAACCTTAGTCCTCAAGTACCCCCAACGGGCCATGTTTTGGGAACTTCCCTTAGATAAAATAGCTCTTATCAATACAATGTCATTAATATTGTTTTAAAACAGCTGTGCAAAGTAAAGGAAAACCTAAAAACATGGCCCGTTGGAGGTACTTGAAGACTGAGGTTGAGAACCACTGTCCTAAACGGTGCACGTTTAGGAGATATTCATTTTACTACCGCTTTAAGTTATTCTTGTATCAACTGCAAGGATGATTGTTGATCCCAAGCATTTCCAAATGAATTTACTGTTGATTTACCCACTGAAATACCATGGGTTTCTAATAAAGCCTTTTCCTTTAAACTAACTCTGTAGAACAAATAAAGTTTAATCCATCTTTAAATCCACAGACTTTTCGCTGCGTATATTATAATGATGTTCACAGCTTTTCTTGCACTTATTTTTAAGCAAATGTAGTCATTAACAAGGCTGGAAGATCTAAAAAATATATAATCATTGTGATGAGTTACTGCTGAAATCTTATTATCACACTCTATCTGTATGGCTATGAGTATTTCATGATTAATATTGTTCCAAAGCCATTACATAGTAGGGAAGAATGATGTGACATTGTTGCAAATGTATAATCATTATCACCTCCACTGGAATCCATTTGAATCAAATTAAGTGTGATACATTATTTTTATAATCAAGTACACATAATAAATAAAACCAATTTTGTTCAGTGCTCTATATGCAATACAACTCAGATAAACCAGATTTGAAAATAATAAGATCTGTGACTCGCAACTTGGCTGCTTTCAATATTTAAAAATGACTTGGTTTGGAGATATCTGTTAAATCCATTTTAAAATCCATCCCTTGATATTAGCTTGATTGGCAAACTGATATTTTACCTATATCGGGCACATTTGTGGGAACCAAATAGTATAGGATCAAAAGCCTGTGAACAGCTTAATATTACAGCTGTATTTGTTGGATATATTATTCAAACACTATGGGCATAACTATGGAAATAAATACCGCCCCCTCCTTTTTGGATATAACAGCCTCCATTCTGAACAAGCTGGTTGAGTTCCTTCACACCAAACATGACAAACTATGTCTTTATGGGCTTGGCTTTGTGCACAGGGACATAGTCATGCTGGAACAAGAAAGTACCTTCCCCAAAACTGTTGCCACAAGGTTGAAATGTCTTTGTACAAAACGTCTTTGTATGCTGTAGCATTACCAGTATGCTTCGCTGGAAACACCTGAACATGGTCTCCACATGCTTTTGGCCACAATCTTTTGAGCATAACGAGTATCTGTGACATATGTAAATACCTGAAAATGTCTTGTGTATATGAGATTTTTTATGGCACGCCATTATATAATATATTGTATCAGTAGTAAGCTTCACTATATATTGCTTACTTTTTTAATGTCATTTTTATTGTTTACAAAGAACTTACAAAATAATATAATCGAACAGAAAATAAAATAAAAATTATAATAAAGTTACAAAGAAGAAGCTATGGTAATAAGCAATTAGCTCAGGTATGCAGGCAGGAGGGCGTAGTTAGCTGAGAAAGCCCCTCATCCAGAAGAAAGATAAAAATCCCCATGAAGATTTCTGGGATGTACAGTATGACATCATTTTGGCCTAGGCAGGAAACCAGGAAAGGAAGAGACAAATTAAAAAAAAGTTAAATGTTTAAAATAAGTAAATATTATATATATTCATATATACATTAATTTCTATGTATTAATGCTAGCAACATAACTTTAAAAATTGTTAATGCTGATTGAGGGAGTTTAGTTTAGCACTTGATCTTTTAGCACGTTTTTGTTCATTTTACTGATATATTATGGAAATGATGTGCTTGTGTTTTAATTAAGCACATTAATGTAATAAGCTTTTATATGGATGCATTTGATAACACAGTTAATGGTTCGCTATAATACACTTTAGGGTTCAGGGTAGAGCTGTAATTATTACTATATCAATTATTTGCAGGAATATCAGGTGAAAATGAACCACTTGCCGACTAATACGTCTATATACTTTGCGATTTTCAAGTGGTTTTCCGGGATTATGGCTGAAGGTATCAGCCATAACCCTGGTATGGGGTTAGATACTCTTTGGTTGACTCTATGGCTTTGGAGGACTGGAGCGATGTCATGACATCACTTCTGGTCCAGGCTGGAAATAAATCTTTTTTTTTAAAGCAAAAGATCAAAAAGCTTTTTGATTTTGTTGATCTTTTGCTTTTAAAGGTAAAGAAGAGATTTGGGGTCTTTTTGACCCCAGATCTCTCCACAAAGAGAACCTGTCATCTTTATATTCATTACAAGGGATGTTTACATTCCTTGTAATAGAAATAAAAGTGATAAAAAAAAATGAAAGGGACAGTGTGAAAATTAAAAAGTATAATAAATAAGAATTTTTTTTTTAAAGTGCCCCCATTCCTCCATGCTCGCGCACAGAAGTGAACGCAGACGTAAGTCACACATGCATGTGTGAACTTTATTCGCGCTACACATGTGAGGTATCGCTGAAAATGGTAGAGCAAGAGCAATAATTCTAGAGCTAGACCTCCTCTGTAACTCTAAACAGGTAACCTGTAAAGGCGTTTAAAATGTCACCCATGATTACATCTCCACTACAACACAAAAACATTCCTTGATAAGACCTTTAACACCCTTTGAATCTGTTTGCCTTCAAGAAAATACTATGGAAAAAACTTGACAGTGGGGGTTATTTACGAAAGGCAAACCCAACCAAAGTGCACTTGAAATTGTACTGAAAGTGCACTTGGAAGTGCAGTCGCTGTAGATCCGAGGGGGACATGCAAGGAAAATAAAAAACAGCATTTTAGCTTGCATATGATTGGATGATAACATCAGCAGAGCTTTCCCTCATTTCAGATCTACCACTCAGATTTACATCGACTGCACTTCCAAGTGCACTTTGCACTTGTAGTTTGCACTTGTAGTGCAAGGTGGATTTGCCTTTTCGTAAATAACCCCCATTGTATACCTGGCTACTAACCTCTTATGCCGCATACACACGAGCGGACTTGCCAATGGGTTAAACTCCATCAGCATTTCCAACGGAAAGATTTAGAACATGTTCTATATCTGAGTCTGTCAGAAAAAGTCCGATGGGGCATACACACAGTCGGAATGTCCAACCAAAAGCTCCCATTGGACTTTTTCTGTTGGGAAGTCCGGCATCACGCCCGGTCAGATTTAAAGCACTCTGGGAATGAGCTCTTAGTACAACATTTCATGATGAACAATGGCAACATGCATGCATCTTTGCACACAAATGCTCCATTAGCTCCCCTTTTCAGTAACTTTCATATAAACTACTATCACATTAGTATATAGCTCATTATAAGTTGAAACAATGGTTTTCACAGTCCTCAGATTTGTGTTGAAGTTGTAATAAAGAAATGGATTCTCTGGTGCACATTTGGTGGAAATGCCCTCCAATAACCCCATTTTGGCAGAAAGTTTGTGCATTGATAAAAAGTATTACTGATACTAATATTAAATTGACAGCAGCCTGTTACTTACTTCATATTTCTAACTGCTCTATGAAAAAATTCAAAAAATCTTTAACAAGATACCCGTTGAGAGCAGTTAAAGTCCTAATACCACGTTATTGGAAATCTACCTGCATTCCTTCAATTAAAGAATGAATTAATACAATTCAGGAACTTTACGACATGGAGGAATTAGTATCACCAGCTAATGGATCAATAGAGACAATAAGATAAGATAAGATAAGATAAGATAAGATAAGATAAGATAATAATTATTAAGATATAGTCACAATGGGTTATTTTCAGAAATTCACCATACTTCGCTCAGGGTACAATTTAGAGATACAGTCAATTAGATATGTTTGGACCCTTAATTTAACATTCATTTATGAGTTTACACTACATCACTTACTGTTATCCTTATTATTTTATTTTAACTCAGATCTTTATTTTTTCTAATTTTTCTTTTCTTATTTTTTTTTTTACTTCTATATCTTAAATGTTTTAAATATCTCATATCTTATATTAATATACTTTAATATTATTAGTATTCATATCATTATACTTTGATTACTAAATGTTAATTTGGCATTAAATTAATATGACAATGTTGTTTATGTCTAATCCAATGTATACATGTTGTAAAACATTTGCGATTATATGTGAAATACAAAACCTCATGTATGTTTAATATGTTTCAAAAAATTAATAAAAATGTATTGTAGAAAAAAAAATGTCACTCATGGATAATTTTAGGTACTGTAGTTTGTCGCCATTCCATGAGTCTGCGCAATTATAAAGTGTGACACGTTGGGTATTAATTTACTCGGCGTAACATTACCTTTCACATTATACAACAAAATTGGGGTAAATATTGTGGGGGTTTTTTTGTACTGTATTGTATTTTTTTTCCCCAAAAAATTGCGTTTACAAAAACGCTGCGCAAATACTGTGTGACATAAAAAAAATTGCAATGATCACCATTTTATTCCCTATGGTCTCTGCTAAAAATATGTATAATGTTTAGGGGTTATAAGTCATTTTCTAGCAAAAAATACTGACTTAAACTGATGTAAACAAAAAGTGCCAGAAAAAGCCTGGTCGGCAAGTGGTTAAGTAGGTCTGAAGGTCTGAAAAAGGTCTGAAAAAGGTGCATTCAACCACCACATCTGAGGACTGGTAAATTGCAATGTATTACATTGCATTTTTTACATATTACATTTTACGTTTAGGTTTAGATACACTAACTTTTCCTTAAGTGCAGAATAATTGAGTGCAAATTACCTTAAACTTTCCAGTTCCGCTGTGAAGATCCAGAGCCATCATTTTCCCACTGTGGGTAGCCTTGGACTGATCTTAAAATTACGTCTTTTAAACAGTCACTTGCAGCTGAGAGAAATGGCAGAAAAATCTTCAAAAAATACCAAGGTCCACCCTAAGCTGTAGTGTACGTGGAGAGAAGAAGAGAATACTGGACTATGTCATTACAGTAATGGGGCCTATGGGAGTGAAGGCAAACTTCTGTCCAAACTAATGTTTGGCCCGTGGTTTCTACAAGGCAACACAACTTGAAGTTGTGTGAGGAAGCCTAATCCCAAATCGTACATCTTGTCATTATTGGCAAATGTATGCATTCTCTTTATAATATTCTTTTCTTAGGAATATTGTCATTGATGTCTGCCGTCCCGGCTTTGCCTGATAAATGACTTTTTTATCTCTTGCCTCAAGCAGAAAAGGCACTTTTGCCAGTAATCTCAGACTGTCACTTTTGATTACTTCGAGTCCTTTGAATATTTCTACTTGTGAAAAGTGTTTCTTTTCTCACACATATCTCCCAGACTGAGATAGTTCGCCAGCCTGACAGCTGAGTAATATGGAATTTTATTAAAGTTCCTACTGCTGGAATCCCAGAAAGATTCTGCCGTCTTATCAGTAGGATCTGTGCGGCTTGTGCCCTATCTTATATAACACATTTGCAGCTTCATCATGCCTTGATGTCTCTTTGTTTTTTTAACAAACATGGAACATCTTTGGGAAATTGACTGCATTGTCCTAGTTAAAGATATATCACCTCTTTATGTTTTTGTCCAAGGTCTATAATAGCATTATTTTTGTCCCTTAGGCAGACCTTTAGTCCATTATGGTAAAAGGTCCAATATTTACTCCATCCTTCCGAGTTTTAAAAGAAACAGTGGGGTATTTCTTTTGATGAAAATCATTTTTGGCCTGTATATTTCTGTAAAATATGATGTCATTTCAGTGTTAAAGTACAAATTATTGACTGTCAAACCATAAATGTTATACACAAAAAATATCAGACATCTTTGTACCCGCTCACTTGAAAAGTGGCAAAAGGTATAATCAGCTCACCTCTAGATATTGACCCATACACATATAGGTCACTATGCCCTTTAATTTAGGCCTTCAAACTTTGTGGATATCGCCAAATCTATCACCAAATCATGCGATATAGTAGCCTCACGTCTCCTTTCTCCAGGTGATATGAAATTTCTTCTTCACAAGCTGATTTTAGCTTAAAAATAATAAAGCACCATCACTTTGTATTATATTTTGACCAACTACCTTTATTTTTTTAAAAGAAATACACTTACAAACACAGTGCACTCACTGCCAATGCACTAGGAATAGGTCGCTTTAAAAAAATCTTGTATTGCACCCTTAAAAATCGGTATCATATAATGAAATATACCACAGGCTTTCTCTTCCTGGTTTGCTTGATGATGTCATGTAAGGGCAGAGCTCTGGTTATATCCCAGAGGCAGTTAAAAAGCTGCCACTTCCAGGCACAAAGACACATGTTACTCTCTTACCTGACACCCCACAATGCAGTGCTCAGTGAGTGAATGACCAATCCCTGTAACTTAAAGATTTGCTTGGGTTTACTGCTCGTTTTTGTCTAGGGGACTTCAGAGCAGAGATATACTTACTTAATCCGCCGATCCTACGAGTACAAAACCAGTCCCAGCTGCTCCTGCCCCCCCGCACACTAGCGGTCTTGTGAATGGACTGTTCCAGAAGTCATCATGCCCATAGACCGGCTTTGGACGTTTGGACAGCAGGCCACCGCTGGACGCGGAGGAGCGCAGTTTTCCGGAGGATCGAAGTACAGCTTTTCTTTGCACCCCTAGACAAAACAAGCAGTTAACCCATGCAGTGCAGGCAGAGCCCCACTGCATGGAAGAATACAATTTTTTCATGGAGTTATGCTTAAGGGTCCAATCTAGTGTTGGCATAGAACATGCACACCAGTTTTGAGGAATGCCCCAGGAGGCCAATGTGACAACAGAGAAGTACATGTAAGGGAAGTTTTCGCTGGCCCTCCATCTGTTGTGAAACTACAAGACCCATCATGCCTCTGCCTATGGGAGTCATGCTTGTAATTGTCAAGAGAAGAATCCATGAATGTATGACATAACCATCTATAAGATAATGGAAGGTTATATTGTGCCGATGTGCTACTGACTATCCCTGGTTTGACTTCCTCCCTTGACAAACTGTACCGATAAAGTGGTTGTAAACCCACGTAAAAAAAACAAAGAAACTGCAAGACAAAGGCATAATGAGCTAGTATGATGAAATACTTAGCTTAGATTGAAGTCCCCGCAGCGCTGTGGCCGGCAACATGTATCTCCGAGTTATTTCCGGGTATCGCGGGCTCCAGCACTGTGATTAATTGGAGCCGTGATGACGCCACTCCCGCGAATGCGCGCGGGAGCCGCTAGTAACGGCACAGCACACATAAGAGACCCGATTATTCCATTTTAAACAATCATATTCTTTCTCATATATGCATCATGCTGAAAAATATACTGATGGTGAAGGGCACAAAGAGCATTCTGCAGGGGTGGAGTTAGCCATTAGAGCACACACCCAAAACAGCCTTCCTTACCAAAAGTATTCTTACCTGTCTAGAAATGTGATTCTTTGCCTTCTTTGCTCATGGCATTAGAATCAGTAGAAGTATTAAACTGTAGCATGGCACTGTTTGCAGGAGTGTTTCCAATAGTAAGTGCTGCTTGAGACTATACTTTAAAAATTCCCCCACAACCAGGAGAGGTGAGGCATGCTTATATTCCGAGCTTCGTCCCCTCTTAATCTTTTGGGTTTTGCTCAAATAGACAGCATGGAAACCGCACACCAGGATATTCTCATTAGCATTAGAATCGTTTTTCATTCTATATCTTGGCGCTGAACATTTTAGACATGTTATTATTCCTTTATGGGTAAATTAGGATTCCATATTGTTCTCTCCAGTTTAGAATATATAGGATGCTAAAACTTAATTTAGGTAATCAAACCTTAACTGAGTTGAAGGAGAAATTGGCTTGACCGCAATATTACTGTAAAGAGGCTGATGTGCCCCACAAGCTAGCTCGGCATGAGATTGCTGATTAAATTAAGTCATTTGAGATGTATGACTTAAATTTTGGCATAGTAGATTATCTTGTTAACAGATCACTGGTTCCTTAAGGTATGAGTCACAAATAACATTACTTGCTTATTCTACATGAACTTGTTCACAGCTGTGATAACTACATATTAGAGATAAACATCCCAACCTAATTACACGGGAACATCAGCAATAAAACAAGAAGGAAAGATATACAGTAGGAGCTTACCAAGCATCACAGCAGAAGATTTAGATAAGAAACATTCACAGCAGTAGAATGAGGGAAGGCAACATACCATATGTAAATAAAAAATTAAATAACTCAGCGCTGACACAAAGACAATAAAAATAAAATGCAGACAAGCACAAAGGCAAATTCAACAAACACCTCAAAAATCATATATGTAGTAAAAGTGCTGCACAAATAAATTGTCCATAAAATATAAACTAAAATAAAAGATGAGATGAGATCCCCAGTGAAAAGTCAGAACGCCTAGGGTAGGATCGGGGGTGACCAAGAGATCCCTTCACCATAGATGGATGGCCCCTCACCTGCAATCTTCGACCTGAAACAGGTCACACAGCATGTAAACCAAGTAGGTAAGCTGAGAGCCGGGCGGTAATAACTCCACAAAAGCTGCTCTCTCTCTCATCAGATGGCATATGAAATGAAGCAAAGATAATATAGTGCTCTCCGTTTCTAAACTTTATTAGATGAAGTAAAACAAACTGGTGCACTCACATAACACAGCACTCAGATCCGAGTGCCGGCTGGATAGCGTGTAATCGTATGTTGACTGACAGCCGCGGGTGACGTCATGCGCTCCTGGCCCCCGTACGCGTTACGTCCTGTGGGCGGGACTTCATCAGCGTGGGGCGGGACACGCAGTCGTCAGCCCGCACAGTTGATATAGAGTGGCATGGTAACCAATGCTCCAATCACAGCAAAGATCAACTCAACCAGAGGACGCGAGCCCGCACGTCACTCCGGCCACGCCTATTGCATAAAGACACACATCCTCTCACAAAGTGAAAGGGCAGTGAAAAACAAAGCCATTATATCCCAGATGTATAATAATTATAAGGCTGTGAAGGGATTACAGCTCAAAGAAATGTCTGAAATAAAAGAAACCACCCTTAAAAAAGAGAAGTATCAGGCTAGTTAAACATCCCTTACTTACAGGGAAAATATAAACAATAAAGTTGCACTAAAATCGCTAAAAATCGCATATATAAATGCAAATTATTATTGAAAAAAATGTTAAAAAATATGACAATCACGCCACGGGTGTCACCCAAATACGATCACACTTACATATTCCATACAATAAATTGTACACAAATAAATAATACAGAAATTAATAAAAAATTAACAAAAAAAAATTAACAAAATTTTGTTAATTTTTTATTAATTTCTGTATTATTTATTTGTGTACAATTTATTGTATGGAATATGTAAGTGTGATCGTATTTGGGTGACACCCGTGGCGTGATTGTCATATTTTTTAACATTTTTTTCAATAATAATTTGCATTTATATATGCGATTTTTAGCGATTTTAGTGCAACTTTATTGTTTATATTTTCCCTGTAAGTAAGGGATGTTTAACTAGCCTGATACTTCTCTTTTTTAAGGGTGGTTTCTTTTATTTCAGACATTTCTTTGAGCTGTAATCCCTTCACAGCCTTATAATTATTATACATCTGGGATATAATGGCTTTGTTTTTCACTGCCCTTTCACTTTGTGAGAGGATGTGTGTCTTTATGCAATAGGCGTGGCCGGAGTGACGTGCGGGCTCGCGTCCTCTGGTTGAGTTGATCTTTGCTGTGATTGGAGCATTGGTTACCATGCCACTCTATATCAACTGTGCGGGCTGACGACTGCGTGTCCCGCCCCACGCTGATGAAGTCCCGCCCACAGGACGTAACGCGTACGGGGGCCAGGAGCGCATGACGTCACCCGCGGCTGTCAGTCAACATACGATTACACGCTATCCAGCCGGCACTCGGATCTGAGTGCTGTGTTATGTGAGTGCACCAGTTTGTTTTACTTCATCTAATAAAGTTTAGAAACGGAGAGCACTATATTATCTTTGCTTCATTTCATATGCCATCTGATGAGAGAGAGAGCAGCTTTTGTGGAGTTATTACCGCCCGGCTCTCAGCTTACCTACTTGGTTTACATGCTGTGTGACCTGTTTCAGGTCGAAGATTGCAGGTGAGGGGCCATCCATCTATGGTGAAGGGATCTCTTGGTCACCCCCGATCCTACCCTAGGCGTTCTGACTTTTCACTGGGGATCTCATCTCATCTTTTATTTTAGTTTATATTTTATGGACAATTTATTTGCGCAGCACTTTTACTACATATAAACATACCATATGTAAACAGAAATATTTAAAAAGCAACTCGAGGCAAAAAGTAAAAACAATTGGTGAACTGCCAGTGTTAATCAAACATTGCAACTGAGTTGATATCAACAAATCTGTTATCAACAAATCTGGGCTGATGTCAACCTTCAAAGCAGTTCTCTATACTCAAGTTTCTATTTAATAAAGAAATAAGGAAGAATAAGGCAGGCTATAGATTATGCAATTTTCTTTCCTTTGAAAATGGGTGGAAGGAAGAAAGAAAAAGGAAGAAAATTGCTCAAAGGGATTCCCCCATCAACACTGACTGTATTGATGGGGGAATCCCTCCGGCTTCGCTATTGTGTTCTTACGGCAGAACACAAAGATTAGTATTACCGGCAATAGCCGGACTCACTAATCGTTCTGGAAAAACCCAACAGGCTTGTTGTACACAAGTTGATCGATAGAACCAGCCGAATTATGAACCATGTATGGCCTGCTTAAAAATGATTGATTATGTAGTGCCCCGGAAGGCTACTAGAGTTTAAATGTAGTTTTTTGGCTATCCTGGGAGAGCAATGATCATTTGATAATGTTTGTTCTGGGTCCTGTTGGTGCAGGCTTTCCCCTGCATCCCATACTATGGGATATAGTGGGTGGAAGAACCTAGACCCTGGCCTGCATATTAATACTTCTCCAGCCAATCCCTGGTCAGGGGAATGAGTGATCATCAGAGTGCTTATGGAAGTATAAATGGGCTAGGATCCAGAACAGAGCTCTCTTATTCCTGGGGGAGTAAGACCTAGCCTGAGGGCTGTGGCATCTCTGGGAGACTACCTGCAAGAATCCTCTTTGAGGTCCCAGCTTTTGCGTTGGCTGGGGGACCTCTGGGCTAGTCTCCTGAGCATTGCTGAGAGCTCATCTAAGCTTCCAGGACAAGGGCAAATCAAGTACAGAAACTGACTGATACTGCAGGGAGCTACACAGGACTTAGAGACTTTCTTTAGCTTGATTTGGAAGAGCTTATTCTCTGTACATCTAGGACTATACTCCTGTTGAGGAGTCCCTGTTTAGTACCAGTTTATCCTCACTCTAAAGAAATAGTTTAGATTTAGTGTCCTCTACTACAAGTTTTTGAAGTTTATTAGAGCATCCTTAGGCTCAACCTCACCATATCCCAGTTCTCTAACAAAATAAAATACATAAAGACATGTGCAGCCTGTTCTCTGACTCGAGTGACCGTGAAATACTGTGTTCCTGGCTGCTGTGTGCCTATCAAGGAATGTAACCTGGGACCAAACAGCCAGACCAGTTCCAAGTCTGCGCTAGATATATATTACTGACAGCCCTTATACTGGACTCTTCCTGGGTTATTCCACCCATGATCCTGAAGGGACCTGTGAAAATGTGGGGTTGTCGGCTGAACCTAATTGTTTGTGACTGCTACACTTATATTTCCTACCTACTAAATGATGGGGCCATGAGCAATGAAAATTGCTGGTGTACAGCATTGATGCCGCCTAACATAATCTCCAAGGCCCTGTTTTTCTAGGTTGTATGTGCCCATCTGCCCTTGTTTTACCGGCATGCATACCCCGCCCCCCCCCCCTCTTTTACTTTTTTACTTTCTATTTATACCACACTACTACTATCCTTCTCTAGCTACGAATAAGCATCCAAATGATGTGAAACGCGTTAGCAGTCTACCACCCGGTACGTCTCTGCAATTGACTGTATTGTTGGATTTTATTGAAATAAAGATGTCCTTATCCCAGAGTGCGGCTATCCAGGATTTCTTTCTACCGCCCTGTTTTTCTAGGTTGTATGTGCCCATCTGCCCTTGTTTCAGTGATCAGATAGTGACCATATTATTGGTTAGATGTGCTGTGTGCTAACCAATAATATGGCTTCTTTCCAGCAGCAGTGCAAAGGTGAAGAGTTAAATGCTACAGCTAAGCCACTATAGATATGCTGCAGATGTATGGGCACAGAGTGTTCCCTGATTGCTGTTTTACCAGTTAGGAGACATGAGCAGGGTAGGTCAGAGGTAACCTGTTCCCTTAAACTGCTGTTGTACAGTCCCCAATCACTCAACCAAAAGGAAAACAAGTTACGGATGATTGAAGTTCAAATGGCCATAGTGGCCTTTTATTATAAATAACTAAATATTAAATAAAACTAACATGATCGATTTGCAGGTCCTTGAAGGCACCATTTAAAAAGTAAATTCAGTCCCTGTTTCTGCATCACCAGTTACCTATGTTAGGCCCTCAGCCTCCTCAAGGATGATACCAGTTGAACACAGACACATACTGGTCTGTACCTATACTGTCAGCAGAAGTTGACTGTACCGAATAGAGGACGCCACAACAGAGATGGGTCTACAGCCGTTTTCCAATACCAGCAGATTAAACAATCTAAAAAAAGAAAGTCAACAAATTAGACCATGAAAGTTGCCAACATCCCTAGGAAGGAAAAAATAAAGGTACCCCCAAAGGAAGATGGGACTTTAACGGCAACATTGGTGTATAAAAAAGCAATTAATTCATACAAACTAACAAACAGATTAAACAATGACCCCAAATCACAAAGCAGCTGCTAAAGCTTGCATCCAGACTGCCCAATGACAAAAGAATATGGGGGGTAGGAGATAAGCTTTCTCGACGACTGAATCTTCTCTACTTCTCCTCACGGATCACCATAAGGAGTGTCTCAATATCAGCCCACTTCCATCTAATCAGGCAAGTGTCCACTAACTTCAAACTTTGTGCTAACCATTTAATCCTTTTTTGCCTGGTTCCCTATCTTACTGAGTCATGTAGGCTCATTTATTTCCCCTCTTAACTCTGGGCCTACCTAGATGTCAATATCTAGCGGAGTTCCTGGCTGCTAGACAACATGATCCTTAAGGACTAGCAGATGTTTTCACAGTGCCATTGAAGATGGAAGAAAGGTGTAGACCATTTGGAAATGACAATACCATTTGTGTGATGCCTCCTCTCACTTAATACATAATCTAAAAAGCTAATTATCTGACTTTAAGCTGATCTCAGGGCATAAGCTAAATACATTGTTGCAATGCAGATACACAAATGACTAAACTGCTACCTAATTTGCAGTGTGTTGTGATCAAGAAACCTTTCACATTTAATAGCCTGATGCCTGACGTCACTTTTCTGTTTAACTGACACAGTTTGATCTCTTTTTCACCCAGTTTGCTGATTAAACAATGATGGAAATGCAGATACACCAATGATGTCATCCCTGTGCTTTCTTCTCCACGTTCGCCACATTGGTCGGGCAGTACTGGGCAAAGAAATTGAGCTCTCTCTAGCTCAGATTGCTTGTTTCTCTCAGTGTGAGTCCTTATGTGCAGGAGAATAGGGCACTCTAATATATTTGGCCTAATTCAGATTTTTTTTTGCTATTAATATTTTAAATAAACAAACAATTAAACACATACCTAGACTAAAGTGGAACATTTTATATTTGCTTACAGTTCAGCTTTAATAAAAAATTGAGCTGCAAGTGTTGGCATTCATTAATGACTCAGCAAGTAATCACTAAATCCTGAACTCATTTAGAGAATATGTGTGGCATGAGCAGATGTTTTTGTTTCAAAATTAATCTGTCACAAGCTGTGGTATTAAGTTAAAAGTGACTTCCTAATATACAGGCAAACCCTCAAAGTGGAGCAGGCTTTAGTGGCAGGAAAATGCCATGTGCTGGCATTTGCAAAGAGTTAGTGTTCAATGCTATGCAATTCCTTGAGGTTTAATAACTGTGTTAAAAAGAATAACTGTATTTTTAATATTAAAATGTTGTTCCAAATTAGCAAGTTCCCCCAAGTGTCTTACCTGTATATGATTCATGGAGAATCTTGTGCCATACATCCTCTTCACAGAAAGTCTTCTGCCCTGCCTGCGCATTTGCACTAAATTCTTCATTTATTCCCATGGGAAGCCTGTCTATCTTTAGGCTCAATCAGTAGACTTTCTATCATGTACCTGGTCCTGAAGCCAAAAAGCTAAGAGGGCTCTCCTTGTGGCTGAGTGCTCGGTGTGCCTGAAGGTGGTAACAGGAAACACAAAGCCCAAAGTAGCAGGGATTGCCAGCTGTGCCCCAGATGAGGGTTGGAGGTATGGAGATCTCTCTGCAGGTGGACACCAGAGGAGGTGAACAGTAGGACCCAGGAGTGCTTCTGATGATGCAGACTGCACACGGCTGGCTGGAAGCAGGTTGTAATGGTAAGTGCAGCAGGCTGGATCAACAGGTGAGTACCGAAGGTAGGTACTGCAGGCTGGGTACAGCAGATAGACACAAAGGCGGATCACAGCAGACAGGGTACAGCAGAAGGAATAGTCAGGGATGGAAGCAAAGGTCAGTAAGTCAGGGGTTAGCAGATCAAGTAGTAGAATTATGGTTAGGCAAGCCGAGGTCATACACAGGGCAGAAGACAAGAGAAGGACCGTGAACAATCCGAGGTCAGAGCTGGGAGCAAGAGAAGAGGTATCCAAGGGCAAGCCGGGTTGATAACAGGTGATCAGAAGCAAACACAGGAACAGGAAGCTGAAGACCAGTCAGCAATGTCCATGTGCCACAGTCATCATTTTAAAGGCCTGAGGGTGGCAGGATCTGACATCTATTGTGTGCGCCAGTGTGTACACGTCTTCGCCATGGCAATAGCGAATGTGCGTTCACAATATGTGTGCACGTTATATTGACATATTGGCTAATGTGCCAGATCTACGGGCGACTATTCTCCAGCTAGTTCCCTGACACTTCCCATTGCAATGAATACAAAATCTACTAAGGATGTGCAGGCTGGCCAAGAGACTCTCCGCACAGAGGCTGTGTAGCACCCAACATCCTTATAGTATAGATCTTCATGGATTGAAAGCAAGTAAGTAGAACACTTAAGGGTCTTGCTAGGCCTAAAATTTAAGAGTAACTGTGCTCATAGTAATGTTCTGGACTGTTGTCTTTATTTAACCTTACCTACTACGTAACTATAATGACTTGGCTAAATTTGAGTTGGTGTCCTTAATCTTATGATGTATTTTAATTTAATGGGGATCAAACTTATTACAGGATTCAGTTTTATGAGTAGAAGCTATTTGTCTTTAGACCCTCTTTCTCTAGCGGGAACTCTATATGGCCCTATCTGAACAAAGCAGGCATGGCGAGGGGAATGAGTCAGTGATGTTTTTGTGTTTTTTTAAAAACTGAGCTTGTGCTATTGAACTCTGTAAACCATCTTTTAGAGCTGGTGATCGGCTTTCTTGTAAGAGTGATCGGGGTGCCTGTGGTGGTTCCTGGGCTCTACTTTTCCAACAGGGTGACTGGGATTGCAATCTGTGTTTGATCAGCTGCCTTGGAAGGCAGGCGAGACATCAGAGGTCTAACATCTGACATACATTGCCTGACACTCATATGTAAACAGTGATTGCACCACACGTGAGCTATGGTCGCGAACAGAGTGAAAGCAATAATTCTAGGGCCCTGATTTATGATTAACTATAAACCGGTAACCCATAAAGGCTTTTAAAGTGTTACTAGTGGACAATTTTAAGTACCATAGTTTGTCACCATTGCACAGGTGTGGGCAATTTTAACCACTTCCCAACCAACCACCGCAGTTATACTGCGGCAGGTTGGGTCCCCTGCGCGAGCCGTCAAAGCTATACGTCGGCTCGCGGGGTCGCCGCCGGAGGCGCACGCCCGCACCCGCTGCACAGTGGTGGTGCAGTGCTCGTGGCTGACGGTCGCGATGACCGCCAGCCACCAGCGATCCTGACCAGGAGACACAGAACAGGGACGAGTGTGTGTAAACACACACATCCCTGTTCTGTTCTGACAGGAGTGACAGATCGTGTTTTCCTATTAGCTAGGAACCACGATCTGTCACTTCCTCCAGTCAGTCCCCTCCCCCTTCAGTTAGAATCACCTCCCAGGGAACACAGTTAACCCCTCAAGCACCTCCTAGTGTCAACCCCTTCACTGCCAGTGACATTTTTACAGTAATCAATGAAATTTTATAGCATTAATCACTGTATTAATGCAATGGTCCCAAAAATGTGTCAAAATTGACTGATGTGTCCGCCACAATGTCGCAGTCATGATAAAAATCGCAGATCGCCGCCATTACTAGTAAAAAAAAATAAAAATAATAAAAATGCTATAAATCTATCCCCTATTTTGTAGACGCTATAACTTTTGCGCAATCGATATACACTTATTGTGATTTTTTTTACCAAAAATATGTAGAATAATACATATCGGCCTAAACTGAGGAAAAAAATAGGTTTTTTTATATATTTTATTATATATATATATATAAATATATTTATTATACTATATTTATTATAGCAAAAAGTAAAAAATAATGCATTTTTTTTCAAAATTGACGCTCCTTTTTTGTTTATAGAGCAAAAAATAAAAACCGCAGAGGTGATTAAATACCACCAAAAGCAAGCTCTATTTGTGGGGAAAAAAGGACGTCAATTTTGTTTGGGTACAACGTCGCACGACCACGCAATTGTCAGTTAAAGCGATGCAGTGCCGAATTGCAAAAAGTGCTGTGGTCAGGAAGGGGGTAAATTCTTCTGGGGCTGAAGTGGTTAATTATTGACATGATTGGTATCTATTTACTTGATGCAATGTCATATTTTATAGTTTACCAAAAATTTGGTTATTTTATTGTTTGCTAAGATTCTTTTTTTTCCTGAAAATCTGCATTTGATAAACAGCTGTGCAGATATTGTGCAACATACAGTGGCTTGCGAAAGTATTCGGCCCCCTTGAACTTTTCAACCTTTTGCCACATTTCAGGCTTCAAACATAAAGATATAAAATTTTAATTTTTTGTGAAGAATCACCAACAAGTGGGACACAATTGTGAAGTGGAACGAAATCTATTGGATATTTTAAACTTTTTTAGCAATTAAAAAACTGAAAAGTGGTGCGTGCAAAATTATTCGGCCCCTTTACTTTCAGTGCAGAAAATTCACTCCAGAAGTTCAGCGAGGATCTCTGAATGATCCAATGGTGTCCTAAATGACTGATGGTGATAAATAGAATCCACCTGTGTGTAATCAAGTCTCTGTATAAATGCACCTACTCTGTGATAGTCTCAGGGTTCTGTTGAAAGTGCAGAGAGCATCATGAAGACCAAGGAACACACCAGGCAGGTCCGTAATACTGTTGTGGAGAAGTTTAAAGCCGGATTTGGATACAAAAAGATTTCCCAAGCTTTAAACATCCCAAGGAGCACTGTGCAAGCGATCATTTTGAAATGGAAGGAGTATCAGACCACTGCAAATCTACCAAGACCTGGCTGTCCCTCTAAACTTTCAGCTCAGACAAGGAGAAGACTGATCAGAGATGCAGCCAAGAGGCCCATGATCACTCTGGATGAACTGCAGAGAACTACAGCTGAGGTGGGAGAGTCTGTCCATAGGACAACAATCAGTCATACACTGCACAAATCTGGCCTTTATTGAAGAGTGGCAAGAAGAAAGCCATTTCTCAAAGATATCCATAAAAAGTCTCGTCTAAAGTTTGCCACAAGCCACCTGGGAGACACACCAAACATGTGGAAGAAGGTGCTCTGGTCCGATGAAACCAAAATCAAACTTTTTGGCCACAATGCAAAACGATATGTTTGGCGTAAAAGCAACACAGCTCATCACACTCAACACACCATCCCCACTGTCAAACATGGTGGTGGCAGCATCATGGTTTGGGCCTGCTTTTCTTCAGCAGGAACAGGGAAGATGGTTAAAATTGGGGGGAAGATGGATGCAGCCAAATACAGGACCATTCTGGAGGAAAACCTGTTGGAGTCTGCAAAAGACCTGAAACTGGGACGGAGATTTATCTTCCAACAAGACAATGATCCCAAACATACAGCAAAATCTACAAAGGAATGGTTCACAAATAAACGTATCCAGGTGTTAGAATGGCCAGGCCAAAGTCCAGACCTGAATCCAATCGAGAATCTGTGGAAAGAGCTGAAAACTGCTGTTCACAAACGCTCTCCATCCAACCTCACTGAGCTCGAGCTGTTTTGCAAGGAAGAATGGGCAAGAATTTTAGTCTCTCGATGTGCAAAACTGATAGAGACATACCCCAAGCGACTTGCAGCTGTAATCGCAGCAAAAGGTGGCTCTACAAAGTATTAACGCAAGGGGGCCGAATAATTTTGCACGCCCCACTTTTCATTTTTTTATTAGTTAAAAAAGTTTCAAAAATCCAAAAGATTTCTTTCCACTTCACAATTGTGTCCCACTTGTTGGTGATTCTTCACAAAAAGTAAAAATTTTATATCTTTATGTTTGAAGCCTGAAATGTGGTAAAAGGTTGAAAAGTTCAAGGGGGCCGAATACTTTCGCAAGCCACTGTAAAAGATTGCAACAGCCATCATTTTAATCTTCAGGACCTCTGCTTTTAGAAAATATTTAATGTTTGAGGGTTCTAAGTTTGGTGGTTTGGGAGGTTTCTAGCAAAAAAATGTTGATTTTACCATGTATGTGAAAAATGGCAAAATTTCCCCCAACAGCTAATTGTAAAAGTGCCATTAAACCCACATCATTAAAAACTATCAATACATGCTGTATTACATGCTTTTCATACTTAGTCGCTGTGGGATTAATTTTCTGTATTCTGCAAAAAACTTGGTTGATTCTGCTTTTCATTATCTCTCCCTCCAGTCCATGTCCAGACTGCAGTTGGGGATTTTGCAAAGCAGTGTTGACAGCTATGCACATGCTCAGTTTTCAGTGTATTTCTACCCTGTGCATTTCCTCTCTATCACATCTGAGCAGCCCATGTGACTATACACATTACATGTGGTAAATAACAGCCCACTCCCTCCCTTCTCCTCCATGCCCAATAACCAGCTAAACACAATGGGGATTGGGTAGGGATAGATCTTGATTGATGGTGGCTTCACTTCCCTGTAACGTTAAGACACAGGCTGGAAACGGAAGGGTGTGACACAGTCTGTGATTGGCATAAATCCGCCCACACCATGTTAAAAAGTTAAGATTTTATAATATATATATATGCTGTACACTATATTACCAAAAGTGTCTTTAAACACACATTAACTTTAATGGCATCCTAGTCTTAGTCGGTATGGTTCAATATTGAGTTGGCCCATTTGTGAGTTCAGGCACTGATGTGGACGAGAAGACCTGTCTCCACTCGAATTCATCCCAAAGGTGTTCTATCGGGTTGAGGTCAGGGGTCTATGCAGCCCAGTCAATTTCCTCCATCCAAAACTCACTCATCCATGTCTTTATGGACCTTGCTTTGTGCACTGGTCCAAATCATTTGGTGGAGGGGGGATTATGGTGTGGGGTTGTTTTTCACGGGTTGGGCTTGGCCCCTTAGTTCTAGTTAAGGAAACTCTTAAGGCGTCAGCATACCAAGACATTTTGGACAATTTCATGCTCCCAACTTTGTGGGAAAAGTTTGATGGCCCCCTTCTGTTTCAACATGACTGCACACCAGTGCACAAAGCAAGGTCCATAAAGACATGGATGAGCGAGTTTGGTGTGGAAGAACTTGATTGTCCTTCACAGAGTCCCAACCTCAACCCGATAGAACACCTTGGGATGAATTACAGCTGAGACTGCAAGCCAGGCCTTCTGGTCCACATCAGTACCTGACCTCACAAATGCGCTTCTAGAAGAATGCTCAAACATTTCCATATACACACTCCTAAATTCTGTGGACAGCCTTACTAGAAGAGTTGAAGCTATTATAGCTGCAAAGGGTGAGCCAACGCAATATTGAACCCCACGGACTAAGACTGGGATGCCATTAAAGTTCTTGTGTATGTAAAGGCAGGCGTCCCAATACTTTTGGTAACATAGTGTATATTTGTATGACAATATACAACAGGTTATGGCTATTAATTATTTATTTTTACTCTGTATGCCAAAGGCTGTTTTTGTTCTATGTTTTTTTTTTAACACGTGACCAGCAGCAGAGGACTAGAAGCTCCTCCTGCTTATGTTTCCCTGCGGACAGGCTGGGAAAGATCTGGGTTATGTGAAAGCTGTATATCGATTAGGAAAAAAGGTACTTACTTAGAATTTTGTAATTAAAATAATTACAGTGCCATCATCCACATACAGAAATAGAAATTTCAATGTAAATTAAACAGTGTGTGTTTAGTATCACTTTAGATAATAAAAGACCAATATGTGTATTGAGAACCTTATCTCTAATTGCACTAAAAGTAGTAAAAATGTTCCTTTTTTTATTTTTTATTTTTATGGTGTATTTAGTGATTTTAAAAGCTCCCAATTATTTCCCATTACACCAGGACTATTTGGTAAACAACAACTTGTATTCCTCTTGCTTGACCTCAGTGAAATATTTTTTTCGTATATTCTGTTACTTGCTGCTGAAGAGAACTAGTTCTTCCTACTCCTGAATTCACCTGGCATTCTGTTCCAGAAGCCCTGAGAGGCGCTTAGTCTCCAGGTAATTTCACAAACACTCATAACTACAACTGACTGACGAGAAGAAGAACATGTTCTGCTCCTTCAGTCTCTAACCTGATCCTGCACAGTGCCTGCCTTTGGGCTGCCGGGGACGCCGTCTGCTGCGGCTGTTACAAGTTTTATTTCAAGAAATACACTACCGTTCAAAAGTTTGGGGTCACATTGAAATGTCCTTATTTTTGAAGGAAAAGCACTGTACTTTTAAATGAAGCTAACTTTAAACTAGTCCTAACTTTAAACAAATATACTCTATACATTGCTAATGTGGTAAATGACTATTCTAACTGCAAATGTCTAGTTTTTGGTGCAATATCTACATAGGTGTATAGAGGCCCATTTCCAGCAACTATCACTCCAGTGTTCTAATGGTACAATGTGTTTGCTCATTGGCTCAGAAGGCTAATTGATGATTAGCAAACCCTTGTGCAATCATGTTCACACATCTAAAAACAGTCTAGCTCCTTCCAGAAGCTACAAAACTGACCTTCCTGTGAGCAGATTGAGTTTCTGGAGCATCACATTTGTGGGGTCAATTAAACGCTCAAAATGGCCAGAAAAAGAGAACTTTCATCTGAAACTCGACAGTCTATTCTTGTTCTTAGAAATGAAGGCTATTCCATGTGAGAAATTGCAAAGAAATTGAAGATTTCCTACAACGGTGTGTACTACTCCCTTCAGAGGACAGCACAAACAGGCTCTAACCAGAGTAGAAAAAGAAGTGGGAGGCCGCGTTGCACAACTAAGCAAGAAGATAAGCACATTAGAGTCTCTAGTTTGAGAAACAGACGCCTCACAGGTCCCCAACTGGCATCTTCATTAAATAGTACCTGCAAAACACCAGTGTCAACATCTACAGTGAAGAGGCGGCTGCGGGATTTTGGGCTTCAGGGCAGAGTGGCAAAGAAAAAGCCATATCTGAGACTGGCCAATAAAAGAAAAAGATTAAGATGGGCAAAAGAACACAGACATTGGACAGAGGAAGACTGGAAAAAAGTGTTGTGGATGGATGAATCCAAGTTTGAGGTGTTTGGATCACAAAGAAGAACGTTTGTGAGACGCAGAACAAATGAAAAGATGCTGGAAGAATGCCTGACGCCATCTGTTAAGCATGGTGGAGGTAATGTGGTGGTCTGGGGTTGCTTTGGTGCTGGTAAGGTGGGAGCTTTGTACAGGGTAAAAGGGATTCTGAATAAGGAAGGCTATCACTCCATTTTGCAACGCCATGCCATACCCAGTGGACAGCGCTTGATTGGAGCCAATTTCATCCTACAACAGGACAATGACCCTAAACACACCTCCAAATTGTGCAAGAACTATTTACAGCAGAAGCAGGCAGCTGGTATTCTATCGGTAATGGAGTGGCCAGCACAGTCACCAGATCTGAACCCCATTGAGCTGTTGTGGGAGCAGCTTGACCGTATGGTACGCCAGAAGTGCCCATCCAACCAATCCAACTTGTGGGAGCTGCTTCTAGAAGCGTGGGGTGCAATTTCTCCAGCTTACCTCAATAAATTAACAGCTAGAATGCCAAAGGTGTGCAATGCTGTAATTGCTGCAAAAGGAGGATTCTTTGATGAAAGCAAAGTTTGATGTAAAAACAATGTTATTTCAAATACAAATCATTATTTCTAACCTTGTCAATGTCTTGACTCTATTTTCTATTCATTTCACAACGTATGGTGGTGAATAAGTGTGACTTTTCATGGAAAACACAAAATTGTTTGGGTGACCCCAAACTTTTGAACGGTAGTGTATATTCATGTGTTTAGAAGCTATAAGTGGGACAAATACATTATCTATCTATCTATCTATCTATCTATCTATCTATCTATCTATCTATCTATCTATCTATCTATCTATCTATCTATCTATCTATCTATCTATCTATCTATCTATCTATCTATCTATCTATCTATTTATCTATCTATCATTTTATTTTTGGTCACTTTTTTTTATAGTTATGTCCTACTTATGATATGTCCGAAGTCTTGCAATATACAGTATACAATGCTATACATTAGCATCACTTTTGTGTGTAAATAATCGCTAAATTTAAACTCTAAGCCAGCTCTTCTCAACATTGTACCCCAGAGGAACCCGAGAAATAATTTTCAGATCTCATGGAACCCCTGATAGGAATAGACCATTGTGAGTCATTAGGAAAATACCCCTTGTGGGAAGAATGACCCCCTTACAGTAAGGCCCCTTTCACACTGGGGCGGTGGGTGTGTCGGCAGTAAAGTGACGCTAGTTTTAGCGCCGCTTTAACATCAAATTTGGCAGCGCTATTCGGCCGCTAGCGGATCACTTTTACCCCCCCCCCCCGCTAGCGGCCGAGAAAGGGTTAAAACCACCGCAAAGCGCAAAAGCAGCGCTATGCCGGCGGTATAGCCGCGCTGCCCATTCATTTCAATGGGCAGGAGCGGTGAAGGAGCGGTATACTCACCGCTCCTTCACCGCACCAAAGATGCTGCTAGTAAGACTTTTTTTAGCGTCCTGCCAGTGCACCGCTCTAGTGTGAAAGAAAAAAATATTGTTTTTTTGTTTTTTTTCAAAATTGACGGTGTTTTTTTGTTTATAGCGCAAAAAAATAAAAACCGCAGAGGTGATCAAATACCACCAAAAGAAAGCTCTATTTGTGGGAAAAAATGGACATAAATTTTGTTTGGGTGCAACGTCACAGGACCGTGCAACTGTCAGTTAAAGCAACGCAGTGCCGTATCGCAAATAATTACCTGGTCATTAAGGGGGCAAATCCTTCCTGTCCTTAGTGGTTTAGACCCGATTGGCCGAGAGGAGAGGCAACTGTATTGGCCCTAGAGCAGAAGCAGGGGGAAGCCGCCGAGGAGGAGACACAGGGGGAAGCCGCCAAGGAGGAGACGCAGGTGGAAGCCGCCAAGGAGGAGACGCAGGGGGAAGCCGCCAAGGAGGAGACGCAGGGGGAAGCCGCCAAGGAGGAGACGCAGGGGGAAGCCGCCAAGGAGGAGACGCAGGGGGAAGCCGCCAAGGAGGAGACGCAGGGGGAAGCCGCCAAGGAGGAGACGCAGGGGGAAGCCGCCAAGGAGGAGACGCAGGGGAAGCCGCCAAAGCTGCCCACGACCTGCATGGGGTAGGTGCGGGGCTGGTGGGCAAATGGGCAAGTGATTGGGGGTTTGTCTGGCCGACCGAACAGGGGGGGCCGGGTGGTTTGTTTGCCGCCCCCCCCCCCCCAAAAAAAATGGAGCACCAGTCACTATACAGTAACTATACACAGTTCCACCAGCAGACAAATAAATCACTAAACTTCAGCTTTTAAGTGCATTGCAGTGATCTGGACCTGGCATACTCCTGAGTTAACTAATCTACAAAAAATAGATCCATATTATTTATTTTAAACAGAGTTCAGTTTCCAGCAGTGTTTGGATATTTAGCACATTCATGTTTGACACTTTTGTTTTGGTAAATGTGTCATATTTTTATTTTTAACATAGGTATTGTTTTGGATGTTTCACAGTTATCCATCAGGGAGGACATTTGTGAAAGCCCTGAACCTTTTTTTTATCTGTACTACATTTCTACCATTCTTTTTAGAAATATAGTGTTGTTTTTGGAACAGAAAAAGATGCTTGTTACATTCAATAAATCCCTGTGGGTCCAACTGTTAACTTTTATCACAGTTGTCGCTACATGAAAAGATATATGAAATTCCATTTTTGGCCTTAAGTGTGGTGAGCATTGTTGTTTGTATGTGCCCATTGTGACCTTGGCAAAATCACTTGATGTCAAAAATCTAGCATCAAAGCCTTTGGGATAAACTCTGTTTTTAATAGTTTGGTAAAGAAATTTAAAATCTAGTCTACCGAGATGCATGAAACTTGAGCAAAACCATCATTTATTTACAGTGTTTGTATCCAAATTGATAATATATTATGAGCCATTAATAATGTAGGAAACCTACATCCATTCTCTAAGATGGTTATTGTGTTTTTTTGGTACCCACATGCTTCTAATGGCCAGATACAGAATCTTTTGAAAACTATTTAACAACTATGATTTTTTTAGACAAATATTATTCACAAAATTTCTCAGCTTCCATGAATTTTTCTCTACGTTGTTTTTGCATAAGATAAGCTGTCATTGAGAAAAGAAAAAGCCTAAAAAGAGTGCCAAATGCTTGTCCAAAAAGTCCAAAATCCTTTATTGACAGCAGGAATACAAAAGGCAACCAACACGTTTCATGCACCAACAATCCCCCTTTATCAGGATGTAAAACCAATGTAGCTAATGCAGGTGTAATCACTCATGAATATTATCACCTGTCAGAAGCTTCCACCTAGGAGATTTTGTTGAAAGTCCTATAGATAATTTTGCTACATTATTTTAAGTCCTGAAATGGGTATTTTGGGCCTTCAAAATGCATTGGCTGCCTTTCTGTTTTCCTGTTGGCATTTGTGATATGAATAAAGATATTTGAACATTGTTAGCCAATTCCTGTGATAGGGTGACAAGTATCTCCCAATTGTACTCCTGTGTTGTGAAAACACACATTTGTTGTCACTATCAGTAAACCAGTCTAAAGCAGTCATTTTCAGCTAGTTTATGCGGAAAGGAAGTGACTAAAAAAGCCACAGAAGATTCGCAGTAGAAAAATGCAACAAATAACCCCCCCCCCCCCAAAAAAAAAATAATATATATATATATATATATATATATATATATATATACAGTGCCTTGAAAAAGTATGCATACCCCTTGAAATTTTCCAAATTTTGTCATGTTACAACCAAAAACGTAAATGTATTTGATTGGGATTTTATGTGATAGGCCGACACAAAGTGGCACAAAATTGTGAAGTGGAAGGAAAGTTATAAATGGTTTTCAAAATTACTTACAAAATAAATATGTGAAAAGTGTGGAGTACATTTGTATTCAGCCCCCCTGAGTCAATACTTTGTAGAACCCCCTTTCACTGCAATTACAGCTGCAAGTCTTTTTGGGGATGTTTCTATGAGCTTTGCACATCTACACAGTGACATTTTTGCCCATTCTTCTTTGTAAACTAGCTCAAGCTCTGTCAGATTGGATGGAGAGTGTCTGTGAACAGCATATTTCAAGTAAAGGGGTTTGGCTAGATAGTCCTCAATAAAATACGGCACCTCATCCCAATTAGTTTTGTAATGTTATTAAGGAGGAGGTAAGGGGATTATAACGGTGCCAAAATTTTGAATGCTATACAGTGAAACATTAATGTTAAAAGTATAATGTTTTATTAACAAGCAGATTAAAAAAGGGGTATACAAAAAAGGTATACATGACAGACAGTAGGGGGAAAAGATACAAAACCAGCATATGCAGCAATATCACAAGGACCAGGCAGTAGTGTGTTTTCTCTGATCATTTATTTCTTTATTTAGAACTTATGAAATTAACACAGGTAAAACCAACTGTCCCTGAGGAAGCCAATGTTGGCGAAACATGTAGGAACATAGTACCTGTGAACAAGACCTGCCGCCACACTACTGGCCGGTCCTTGTGATAATGCTGCATATGCTGGTTTTGTATCTTTTACAAGGTTTACAAGGTTTACACCCTTGTCATGTATACCCTTTTTGTACACCCCCTTTTTAATCTGCTTGTTAATAAAACATTATACTTTTAACATTAATGTGTCACTGTATAGCATTCAAAATGTTGGCACCGTTATAATCCCCTTACCTCCTCCTTAATATCATTACAGCATATTTCAAGTCTTGCCACAGATTCTCAATGGGATTTAGATCTGGACTTTGACTGGACCATTTTAACACATGAATATACTTTGATCTAAAACATTCCATAGTAGCTCTGGCTGTATGTTTAGGGTTGTTGTCCTGCTGGAAGGTGAACCTCCACCCCAGTCTCAAGTTTTTTGCAGACACTAATGCCCCGTACACACGGTCGGACATTGATCGGACATTCCGACAACAAAATCCTAGGATTTTTTCCGACGGATGTTGGCTCAAACTTGTCTTGCACACACAAGGTCACACAAAGTTGTCGGAAAAGCCGATCGTTCTGAACGCGGTGACGTAAAACACATACGTCGGGACTATAAATGGGGCAGTAGCCAATAGCTTTCATCTCTTTATTTATTCTGAGCATGCGTGGCACTGTGCTTCGGATTTGTGTACACACGATCGGAAATTCCGACAACGGATTTTGTTGTCGGAAAATTTTATAGCCTGCTCTCAAACTTTGTGTGTCGGAAAATCCGATGGAAAATGTGTGATGGAGCCTACACACGGTCGGAGTTTCCGACAACAAGGTCCTATCACACATTTTCCGTCAGAAAATCCGACCGTGTGTACAGGGCATAACAGGTTTTCTTCTAAGATTGCCCTGTATTTGGCTCCATCCATCTTCCCATCAACTCTGACCAGTTTCCCTGTCCCTGCTGAAGAAAAGCATCCCAACAACATGATGCTTCCACCGCCATGTTTCACGGTGGGGATGGTGTGTTCAGGGTGATGTGCAGTGTTAGTTTTCCACCACACAAAGCGTTTTGCTTTTAGGCCAAAAAGTTCCATTTTGGTCTCATCTGACCAGAGCACCTTCTTCCACATGTTTGCTGTGTCCCCCACATGGCTTCTCGTAAACTGCAAACAGGACTTCTTATGGCCTTCTTTCAACAATGGCTTTCTTTTTGCCATTGTTCCATAAAGGCCAGATTTGTGGACGGCCATGTCTTGGTAGGTTTGCAGTTGTGCCATAATCTTTCCATTTTCCGATGATGGATTGAACAGTGCTCTGTGAGATGTTCAAAGCTTGCCATATTTTTTATAACCTAACCCTGCTTTAAGCCTCTCCACAATTTGACCTGTCTGGTGTGTTCCTTGGCCTCTATCATGCTGTTTGTTCACTAAGGTCCTGTAACAAACCTCTGAGGGGTTCACAGAACAGCTGTATTTATACTGAGATTAAATTACACACTGAGGCGCTTTACAGGCGCTACAGCGCTAAAAATAGTGCCTGCATAGCGCCTGTAAAGCGCCGCTCCTGTCTCCCCAGTGTGAAAGCCCGAGTGCTTTCACACTGGAGCGGTGCGCTTGCAGGACGTTAAAAAAACTCCTGCAAGCAGCATATTAGGAGCGGTGTATACACTGCTCCTTCACCGCTCCTGCCCATTGAAATGAATGGGCAGCGCGGCTATACCGCCTGCATAGCGCTGCCGCAGCAGCGCTTTGCGGTGGTTTTAACCCTTTCTCAGCCGCTAATGGGGGGGTAAAAGCGCCCCGCTAGCGGCCGAATAGTGCTGCAAAATTGACGGTAAAGCGCCGCTAAAAATAGCGTCACATTACCGCCGACGCACCCACCTCCCCAGTGTGAAAGGGGCCTGAAGCTGGTTATACACAGCTCAATGTTCGAGCTGTGGGTTGCTGTGCCAACGCTAACTAGCTCGCCAGACTTCATATGAGAAATTGAAGGAGCCGGGTGGAAAGAAAATTGGTCACACTACGAATGCAGCCAATAAGCTGTTTAGCATTGATGGGAAAATCGATGGATTCCACTGGGATGAACGAACGACATCTTTATGTGCATTGGTAACTTACAGTTTTTCTCTATTGTTTTGGCTCATTTCTTGAAACAGAAATGACATTCTCAAAACAACATGGACAAATCTCCAAACCACTTGGCAATTGTTCACAACTGAATTGAATTTCTCATTCATTTCATCAAAATTGCAAATGTCTCAATACATGTCTCAAGGTCTCAGTACATTTCTCAAATGATTAAGTACAAGTAGCCTACATTTAGCACAATTTCCAAGTGAATAGATCTTGTTGATCTAAACTGATTGTCAATTCTCATTTTAATGGTTGTTCTCTCCAAAACGTGTCAGCGTCATTTCATTGTTTAAGTCATCACATGCACAATAGTCTGTTCAATGGTCAAAATTATTCAGGAACATAATACCATGAATACCATATATGAATCTCTTGGAACATTTGATAAAATGATTACAGCAATTGACAGTCAGGTGCAACTAGAACTCGACTAACAAAGGAGGAGTCGTAGTTGGTCTCAGATGACCAATCAAACAGTATGTGTAGTTACCTGACAGGTGCTGTCTATGATTGTAAATGCTGCCAAACATGTATATATAGAGCTTGACCATGCAGGACCAGTACAATTTCTGAACATGGAGGCACCTGGCCAAGTAAATAAACAAGGGAAACTGCCTGCTCGAGGAAGAGGAAGAAGAAGAGGAAGAAGAGTAAGGGTTAGTGGTGGTGGAATAGGGGGAAGAGGCAGAGGAGCACGAAGACACTATGCTGTCCCTGATGAAATTCGGGCCACAATTATAGATCATGTCATTAACCATGGCCTCACAATGGCAGAGGCAGGTCGCCGAGTGCAGCCTAATGTGCCTCGCTCTACAGTCTTCTCTATCATCCAAACCTTTCGCAGGGAAAACAGGTATCTAGTCAGTCAATGATGGAATTATATAATGTATAGGACAGGACACTGTGCATATAGCAACAAATATGTTTATTTACGTATTCATTTAGTGTGTGTGTATGTGTGTGTGTGTGTGTGTGATAGGCCTACAGTATTACAGTATCTTACCTCAGTGGGATGTTACGTATGATACTAACAATGACAAGAAAAATATTATAGAAAATAAACTATGGAATAGTATGGAATAGTTTATTTTCTACAATATTGATGATACAGTTTACAGTAGTATTCCAGTCACTGTGCAGTGATGCATTGGAATTGTGGTAAAGTTACTGTAAGTAAAACAACAATACGATTACATTGGTAACTCATTCTGTACGGAATACATAAGGTATAGATTACGAATGGAGTGTTGTCCTTTGAATTCTATGTCTAGGATTGGACGACAACCTGGCATGGGTGGCCGAGGAAAACTTCTCAATGAACAACAAGAACAAGAGATCTGTAACATGGTGTTTGCAAATAATGCCATCACATTGAGACAAATCCGCACTGCAAGACAATGTCATATTCCAAAATGTCACTCTATAAGCATCTCCACATTAGCCCGCATATTGAAGAAGCATCAGATGACAATGAAGTAAATTTACAGGGTACCATTTGAGAGGAACTCTGACAGAGTGAAAGAGCTGCGGTACCAGTATGTACATGGAAGTCAGTCACTGGTTGTCCATCAAGATAACCTTTTTACAATTACCGTAAGCAGTGGTTCCCGAAATGTATTGGTTTCAGTACCCACTTTACCTGATTTCTGAATCTAGGTAATCCAGGTATGAAAGTATTTGAATTACATATCTGATTTATAAACATTTTGTCTAAAAACTGCAGCTTACTGTATGATGCAATTATCATTATAATCCTTATTTTGAAGAATATAACATACAATACAGTAAGAAAAAGGGTTAAAGAGCTGCAATTACAGTAGTGCCTCCCATGTAAATCTATCTAATACTGTGGGTTTTACTGTAACATTTCAGTAAGTCTACTCATTGATAATTTTTCCCCTCCCCTTTCTGTCAAATACCCCCTGTAGTACCTCTGCATAGGGTACATGTACCCCAGGTTTGGAACCACTGGAATACTGACCAGTAATATATTGAACTTGTGTAGAACATTCCTATGTAACTGTCTGTAACTGTAGTGTATGACTCTTCTGTATGACTGATTTGATGTTTTCTTTTTTTACTCTATTGTAGAGAATAATGGCATTGGAAGGAAACGAGACCTCTCACATACTCGTGTATGTGGATGAGGCTGGCTTCAACCTGGCCAAGGGCCGAAGACGTGGCCAAAATTTTATTGGCCACGGTGGATGTCCCAGGCCAGCGAGGGGGCAATATAACTATGTGTGCTGCCATTTCTGAGAATGGTGTGGCCACTCACATCCCCAGTCTTGGCCCATACAATACACAGAAGATCCTCATCTTCTTGGACCGCCTTGATTTGGATTTGATCCCTGAAAATAAGAGAGGTCTCATAGGGCCTCACCTACCACAATATATAATTGTATGGGACAATGTGAATTTCCACCGTGGCCTGCTTATCAGGGCCCGGTTCACTGCTCATCCAAGGATGGATATGGTGTTCCTACCACCTTACTCTCCTTTCCTCAACCCTATTGAGGTGGAGAGTGTATGAGCATCGGGCTCAAGATCAGAGGTCTCTGCTCCATGCAATGGATGCTGCCTGTGAGGATATTACAGGAGATCAGTGTAGGGGATGGTTGCAACATGCACACCGTTTCTTCCCTCGTTGCATCGCAAGGGAGGATATACGCTGCAATGTTGATGAGAATCTGTGGCCAGACAGACAGCAGCGTGTGGATGGGCAGGAGGGTGAGGACGGTGGCCAGTGAAGAGATGTTACAGTAGTTGTGAAACTCCGGCTTTATTTACAGCATTGTAGGCTAAATGTAATTTTCCTTGTTTTATGTTTGTGTGTTTATATTTCCGTATATAATGCTGTATACATTTTCTTTTTACTCTGATGTATGGAAGTTACTTTGTGTGTGAATGATAATGGTTACAATACTGTAAAGTAATTTTTCCTTGGCAGTATGAGTGCAATGTGTGATGTCAAACCTTGGAGGCTACTCTTACCCTAAAATTTTTTTTCAGTTTTATACACAATTGTATTCAGTTAGCTAGACAAAAACTGTACAGTAACCATTGTCAATGAAGGACTGGGCTAAGACTGAAAGGTGGACATGAGGGATATTTCAATGGTCCTCTGCCTTAGAGACAAAACATCTAAACATTTTGACTTGCAGTGCTTACACAATGCCAAAGGGACAAAGCATTTTGGGGGCACTGACTATTTGAATGAGAAAGAAATTTATTTTCGACACATGAGTGAACTGTTTTGGGAAAGATATGAGCTTTTGAAGGTGAACCATGGTGTTGTGCTGAACCATCCAGGTTATTTTGGCAAAAGCACCAAGAGAGTTGAGAACGTCTGGTCTGTTTCAAGAAATGAGCCAAAGCAATTGAGAAGAATCTTTGCCATTTTGGTAGCACTGACTCTTTATATGGGAAAGGAATATGGTTTTGAAGCATGAGTGAACAGTTTTGGGAGAGATATGAGCTTTTGCACGTGAGTTATAGAGTTGTGCTGAACTGTAAGACTGTTTTGCCAAATGAACTTAGAGTTTTGAGAATGTCATTTCTGTTTCAAGAAATGAGCCAAAACAATGGAGAAAAACTGTAATGTTGTGGAATCTAAGGAACCAATAAAGACATATTTCAAATACTTATTGTAGCTTTATCTATATGTACGTATTTAAAGCCAATTTTTTTTTTCTTAGTTTTGGAATTATGAATGGATTTGAATCTCTGATAGGTTTAACCACTTCAGCTCCCGGAGGTTTACCCCTTTAATGACCAAGCCATTTTTTGTGATACGGCACTGCGTTACTTTAACCGACAATTGCGCAGTTGTGCGACGCTGTACTCAAATAAAACGTATGTCCTTTTTTCCCCACAAATAGAGCTTACTTTTCGTGGTATTTGACCACCTCTGCGGTTTTTAGTCTTTGCGTCATAAAGAAAAAAATACCGTCAATTTTGAAAAAAAAACCTATATTTTTTTACCTTCTGCTATAAAACACACCCACTATTTTTTTAAAAAAAAATCTGATTTCTTCATCAATTTAGGCCAATATGTATTCTGCCATATATTTTTGGTAAAAAAATCCCAATAAGTGTATATTGATTGGTTTGCGCAAAAGTTATAGCGTCTACAATCTGTGGGATATTTTTGTGGAATTTATTAATTTTTAATAGTAATGTCTGCGATCGGTGACTTATAGAGGGACTGCGACATTGCAGCGGACAAATCAGACACTGTGACACTTTTAGGGGACCAGTGACACCAATACAGTGATCAGTGCTAACAAATATGCACTGTCCCTGTACTAATGACACTAGCTGGGAAGGGGTTAACATCAGGGACTATCAAAGGGTTAAATGTGTCCCTAAAGAGTGTTTACTAACTGTGGGGGGGGGGGGTGCTTGCATAGCTCCCAACTCTCCGTGATTTCGAGGGACTGTCCCTGATTTGGAGCAATGTCTCTCTCTCCCTCTTTCCTCCTCATTTGTCCCTCATTTTGGTCTGATCTATATAGATGTATATAAAATGCACTTTTTATCTTTCAAAAAGAGTTTCCCAGTGCTAAACCTTTCATCTAATTTCTAAATTGCTGCATTTGTAAATTTTAAAAGACAATATAAAGGAATTGTAGTGCTAAAAAAAAGCCCTTGTGGATTTAATTAACCTTTTTTTGGTCAATTCACCTTTAAGGGGGTGTGGCAGGGGGGGCGTGTCCTCTGCCTACATACATTTGCCAGTAGGTGTCCCTCATTCCCATCTCAAAATGTTGGGAGGTATGTGCTTGTACTGTGGGAAGACAGAGATCCGTGTTCCTGCTTAGCAGAGACACAGGATCTCTGTCTTCCCTGGTCACAGAACAGCGATCTGCCTTATTTACATCGGCCGACCGCCATTCTGCCTCTGTCGGGAGTGATTGGCAGGTCCAATCCAGGATTGGCTCTTGCTGTGTCCAATCACAGTGGAAGCAGGTCGCCGGTGGCAAACCTGAAAGTGGAGATAATGTACAGGTACGTCATTTCGCCTGTAGGAGCCGCTGCCCCACAGTACATGTACGTGGGGCGGTCAGCAACAGGTTGAATCTTTGTCTGTGTCCCCACTGGGAGATTCACCCTGTCTGTATGTTCTGGTGACCACTGTCACAGGAGGCGAAATTGCTGGGAAATTAGAATTTACAATTGTCAACAGAACAGGAAGTCAGGGGAAATCTCATGGGGACATATGACAACTGTCTAAGAAGGGTGTTCCACTGACTTTAAAGAGATATCCTCTCAGGAATCCTCCCAGGAATTTAAGGAAAAATTTCTTCAACAGGATGCAGACAACACACAAAAAAAAACTCACAGTGCTTTTAAAGCGGTTGTATACCGTGCTTTGTTATTTTTACCAACGGGTAAGTCTATTATAAGTCTTACCTGTAGGTAAAATAAATATCTCCTAAACGTTCACCATTTAGGAGATATTCACCCTGCATGCAGCTGCTGACGTTACTGCGCATGCGCTCTGAATGTACGGCATACTGTGCTGGACCTTCAGAGCTTCGTGCCGGAACTGAGCGTTCCCACGTTCCGAAACTGAGGTCATCCGACCAATCACACCTCCGGAGCCATTGAACTCGGAAGAAAGACCACGGGAAGATGTCAGCTCTCTCAGCGGTGACAACGCGCTGCTGGAGGGCTTTGTTCTAAGGTAAGTATTTGATAATGTTCTAGCATGCAATGCATACTAGCACATTATGCAATTGCCTTACTTTTTTTTTTTTTTAAACTGCCCCAGTTTACTACTACTTTAAAATAATGCGCTCTGAAAGTTGGGCATATCATGCCCGACCTTCAGAGCTTCTTGCCTAGAACTGAGGGCTCCTGTGCGCATGCGCAGGAGTGACGTCATCATGGTTCCGGCTTGTCACAGCGCTAAAATCTTGCGAACCCGGAAAAAACACCAGAGGAACATGTCAGCCCCCTCAGCGGTGACTGGTTGCCGTTGCAGGGGCTTCGTTATAAGGTAAGTATTTCATAATGTGCTAGTATGTGATGCATACTAGCACATTATGCCATTGTCGTGCAAATTTTTTGTTTTGTTTTTTTTGTTTGTTTTTTTTTCAGCTGTTTACTACTGCTTTAAACTTTCTCTACTTAGGTGAAAGAGAAGATAAAAGTTTTGACTTTAGATACACTTTATAGGTTTTTAAAAAAAATAATAAATATGTCCATGGAATAAATGCTGTTTTTATGTGCCTGTAGTTAAGCTTTAACTTAATTTATGATTATCAGCTAGAATATGAATAAGAAATATACAAAAATGTTCAACAGCCTTTATAAAAAAAAAAGTAATTTGAGCTTAATCTGAATCTATAGCAGGCAGCATTCTATAAAATATCTTCCTCGGACTATTAATAAGCGTGCTTACGATGCTGACATTTTCTAAGTACTTACATTTCTCAACATACCTACATTTCTCATTTGGAAGTACACACAACTCCCACAAACATGAAACTTCACCTTCATGGAAGTCGTCAGAATCAATGTTGACTACTGAAGGAAACGTTCAGCTTGTATTTTATTTCTAAATCCCCAAAAATCAAGCTTTGTCAAAACAATGGGGCTACTTTCACACCGGGGCGATGGGGGCGTCGGCGGTAAAGTGCTGCTACTGTATTTTTAGCTGCGATTTACCGTCGTTTTTGCCGCCCTTTTTGGGCCGCTAGCGGGACGCTTTTAATCCCCTCTAACAGCTGTAAAAGGGTTAAATGTGCCTACAAAGTGCCACTGCAGTGGCACTTTGCCGGCACTTTGACAGCACTGCCCATTGATTTCAATGGGCAGGGGCACTGTAGCAGTGGGGTATACCTCAAAGATGCGGCTTGCAGGGTTTTTTTTGGCGTCCTGCCAGTGCACCACTCCAGTGTGAAAGCACTTGGGCTTTAACATTGGAATGAGAGGAGAGGCGCTATACAGGCGATTTGCAGGCGCTAATTTTAGCGCTATAGCGCCTGTGTAGCGCTGGTAGATTTTTATCTACCGCTGATAGGTAAATTTAGTGAACTAAAATGGGCACAGTCGTAAAGGAATGTGTAGGTGATTCAGCGCAACACAAATATATAAATAAATGGATAGACTGCACAGCTTAAAAGTGAAATAGCAATCTCCTAGTGGGGTAGAGCAATATATAAAACATAGAAAAGGTGCAGCATGGTGAATAAGTGCTAATCAATAGAAATCATTCAAATAGAAGCACAAAACAAAAACTGTGACTGGTGGGTGAACATGCGTTGCTAGGTGATCTGGTGACTGTTCGTGGTAACGGTTACCCACTTGGGGCTCCCAGAACTCTCACCTCTATGGCACAATAAAAGTGCCTGTGTGTTTCCAGTGGGTCTGTGGTTCCTCTGGTGCAGTGATGATGATGGCGTCCTGGTGCTTCTAGAAGGAGGGGGTCGTCACTTCCACCACTTGGCAGGGCCTCTAATCCACAATAGGGGTGCTTGAGTGCCTCCAATGGGTCTATGGTCACTCCTCTGCAGTGATGCTGATGGTGTCCTAATCCTTCTGGGGGTGAGGGCCGTCACTTCCTCCAACTGATAAGCTCCATATGGGGATAATTGAAAAAGACTCCGATGGTGTAATAGAGTTATAGCCAATGGATTTATTAAAGAAAAAAAATCAGCTTACATAAACATAAAAAACGCCAAACAGGAATAGGAACAGCGTTGTAGCGGTACTCGCTACGTCACTTCCGGTCCGCACTAACGTAAATACGTTAGTGCGGACCGGAAGTGACGTAGCGAGTCGGAGTCTTTTTCAATTATCCCCATATGGAGCTTATCAGTTGGAGGAAGTGACGGCCCTCACCCCCAGAAGGATTAGGACACCATCAGCATCACTGCAGAGGAGTGACCATAGACCCATTGGAGGCACTCAAGCACCCCTATTGTGGATTAGAGGCCCTGCCAAGTGGTGGAAGTGACGACCCCCTCCTTCTAGAAGCACCAGGACGCCATCATCATCACTGCACCAGAGGAACCACAGACCCACTGGAAACACACAGGCACTTTTATTGTGCCATAGAGGTGAGAGTTCTGGGAGCCCCAAGTGGGTAACCGTTACCACGAACAGTCACCAGATCACCTAGCAACGCATGTTCACCCACCAGTCACAGTTTTTGTTTTGTGCTTCTATTTGAATGATTTCTATTGATTAGCACTTATTCACCATGCTGCACCTTTTCTATGTTTTATATATTGCTCTACCCCACTAGGAGATTGCTATTTCACTTTTAAGCTGTGCAGTCTATCCATTTATTTATATATTTGTGTTGCGCTGAATCACCTACACATTCCTTTACGACTGTGCCCATTTTAGTTCATTAGTAGTGTAAAGTGTTCACTATTTGATTTTGCAGCATCACTAAGAATACACTAACACCATCGTTTTATCTTGTCACCGAGTTTTATGTAGTAGCGCAGAAGTCTTTCTTTTTAGATTTTTTACATAGGTAAATTTAGTGGGTCGCTTATTATAGGAAGTTAGATTTGCCTCTGTTCCAGCTTGGCTGACGTTGCGTGTAGTTCCACATTGCGTCGGTGGTTGTCGTTGTCACCATCAGCAGGTGTTGGAAAAGCAACGTGTTGCAAGCGAATGAGTGCTCCTCTGTCCCAGAGACAACTCGGTGGAGGTGGTCCTCCGAGTCGCATTCTGGGAAAGAGTATTTATGGGACAGACGCCATGTTTTAGGGTTCGTTTTCAGCCACCTGCTGGCCCTCCTGGCCGACAGGTATGCACTAGGAATACCACCTCGTGGTCCTCCGTTCCGGAGGCCCACGTCGCTGTGGCGTGTGGGTGGGCCCAGAAGCCTGTCTGGGGCCTACCACAGCAGCAGAGGAATGGTCCTGAGCTGTCTATCCTGAGTGAAGAAGCTGGACAACCGAGGAGATCCCAGGGGAGGACCCATCATGGAAGGATCATGCAGAGTGCTGGTCTGGAGAGGGGCCTGGTGACTCGGTTGGAGGACGTATCCTGAAGTAGTCTTACTACATAGTACTGCCAGGTTGGCTTAAAGGTCCAAGTACTGTGTCTGACATTCATCACAAACCAATACATCCTGTGGCAGAGGATCGTACGGGTTTTATTGCAGATAAGTCTGTGGCAGAGACTTTTGTTCGTGCTACGTACTGGCTGCTAGGCAAGTGAGAGATGTCTATCCAGTATCCAGGCAGGCAAAGATTAAATCCTACGAAAGGGGGACTATTCAATTACAAGTGTTCAATTACAAAGAATGCTCTGAAGAAATACAACAGAAAGGTATTTGAGCTTCCCTGCAGCTTTCCTACTACCTCTTTCCTGCTACTTCCCTTGTTCGTTTTATTAACTACTTCCCATCCGGCCAATGTACATAAACGGCCGAGTGGGCGCTCTCTCCTTCTGAGTGGACGTTCAGGAACGTCACTCAGAAGGAGCGGGGCGATCCCGATGCGCTCGTGTCACCCGGACATGGCGCATCTCGGATCGGCAGGAGGGCTCTGTGATTGGCCCTCCTGATCACATGACAGCCGTGTCCAATCACAGCTGTCATGTGATGTAAACACAGCCGGTTGCTAGGCGATCAGCTCTCCTCTCCTCACACGGAAGTTGTCGCTGAGGAGGAGAGGAGAGGGTAATGCTGCAGCCGGCTGATGATCAGTGAGTATGAGCTGTTTTTTACAACTTTTTACTCACTGATCACCAACCTAGTGTCAACACACATGTAAATACATACATGTAAAACACACACATGTCCCCACATAATGTAAAACACACACATGTCCCCACATAATGTAAAAAACACACATGTCCCCACATAATGTAAAACACACATGTACTCAAAACACATGTCCCCAAATAATAGAAAAAGCTGTCCCCCATATATGTCCCACTAAAATCACATGTCCCAATGGTAATCTGCACACATATGTACGTGATCACCTGCACACATCTGTACATGATCAATTGCGTACATATGTCCGTGATTACACAAACCAATTATTATACACTTAACAGGATTTTTTTTTATCAAAAACATGTAGCAGAATACATTTTGGCTTAAATTTATGACAAAATTCGATTTGACTGGATTTCTTTTAAAACAGAAAAATGAAATTATAGTTTTTTTTTCCAAATTTCCACTATTTTTGCGCTTATATCGCAAAAAAAAAAATAATGGGGTCGTAAATAAATACCACCAAAAGAAAGCTCTATTTGTGCGAACAAAATGATAAAAATTTCATTTGGGTACAGCGTAGCATGACTGAGTAATTGTCATTAAAAGTGCGAGAGCGCTGAAAGCTGAAAATTGGTCTGGGAAGGAAGGGGGCGAAAGTGCCTAGTATTGAGGTGGTTAAAGCATTGGAAAACGTACTCAAGTGTTTGGTGCTAGGGATACGCCGAACACCCACCTGTTCGGTTCGCACCAGAACATGCGAACAGGAAAAAAGTTATTTCGAACACGCGAACACCGTTAAAGTCTATGGGACACGAACATGAATAATCAAAAAAAGTGCTAATTTTAAAGGCTAATATACAAGTTATTGTCATAAAAAGTGTTTGGGGACCTGGGTCCTGCCCCAGGGGGCATGGATCAATGCAAAAAAAAGTTTTAAAAACGGCCGTTTTTTCAGGAGCAGTGATTATAATAATGCTTAAAGTCAAACAATAAAAGTGTAATATCCCTTTAAATTTCGTACCTGGGGGGTGTCTATAGTATGCCTGTAAAGGGGCGCATGTTTCCTGTGTTTAGAACAGTCTGACAGCAAAATGACATTTTGAAGGAAAAAACCCATTTAAAACTACCCGCGGCTATTGCATTGCCGACAATACACATAGAAGTTCATTGATAAAAACGGCATGGGAATTCCCCAAAGGGGAACCCCGAACCAAAATTAAAAAAAAAATGATGTGGGAGTCCCCCTAAATTCCATACCAGGCCCTTCAGGTCTGGTATGGATATTAAGGGGAACCCCGGCCAAAATTTTTTAAAAAAATGACGTGGGGTTCCCCCTAAATTCCATACCAAACCCTTCAGATCTGGTATGGATTTTAGGGGAACCCCGTGCCAAAAAAAAACAAAAACGGCATGGGGTCCCCTCAAAAATCCACACCAGACCCTTATCCGAGCACGCAACCTGGCAGGCCGCAGGAAAAGAGGGGGGGACGAGAGTGCGCCCCCCCCTCCTTAACCGTACCAGGCCACATGCCCTCAACATTGGGAGGGTGCTTTGGGGTAGCCCCCCAAAACACCTTGTCCCCATGTTGATGAGGACAAGGGCCTCATCCCCACAACCCTGGCCGGTGGTTGTGGGGGTCTGCGGGTGGGGGGCTTATCAGAATCTGGAAGCCCCCTTTAACAAGGGGACCGCCAGATCCCGCCCCCCCCCCTGTGTGAAATGGTAAGGGGGTACTTACCCCTACCATTTCACTAAAAAACTGTCAAAAATGTTAAAAATGACAAGAGACAGTTTTTGACAATTCCTTTATTTAAATGCTTCTTCTTTCTTCTATCTTCCTTCATCTTCTGGTTCTTCTGGTTCTTCTGGCTCTTCTGGTTCTTCCTCCGGCATTCTCATCCAGCATCTCCTCCGCGGCGTCTTCTATCTTCTTCTCCTCGGGCCGCTCCGCACCCATGGCATGGGGGGAGGCTCCCGCTCTTCTTCTTTTCTTCTCTTCTTCATTTTCTTCTCCGGGCCGCTCCGCACCCATGCTGGCATGGAGGGAGGCTCCCGCTGTGTGACGGCGCTCCTCGTCTGACAGTTCTTAAATAACGGGGGTGGGGCCACCCGGTGACCCCGCCCCCTCTGACGCACGGTGACTTGACGGGACTTCCCTGTGACGTCACTGGGAATGCCACAGGGAAGTCCCGTCATGTCCTGTGCGTCAGAGGGGGGCGGGGTCACCGGGTGGCCCCGTTCCCCGTTATTTAAGAACTGTCAGACGAGGAGCGCCGTCACACAGCGGGAACCTCCCTCCATGCCAGCATGGGTGCGGAGTGGCCCGGAGAAGAAAATGAAGAAGAGAAGAAGAGAAGAAAAGAAGAAGAGAAGAGCGGGAGCCTCCCCCCCATGCCATGGGTGCGGAGCGGCCCAAGGAGAAGAAGATAGAAGATGCCGCGGAGGAGATGCTGGACGAGAACGCCTTAGGAAGAACCAGAAGAGCCAGAAGAACCAGAAGAACCAGAAGATGAAGGAAGATAGAAGAAAGAAGAAGCATTTAAATAAAGGAATTGTCAAAAACTGTCTCTTGTCATTTTTAACATTTTTGACAGTTTTTTAGTGAAATGGTAGGGGTAAGTACCCCCTTACCATTTCACACAGGGGGGGGCGGGATCTGGGGGTCCCCTTGTTAAAGGGGGCTTCCAGATTCCGATAAGCCCCCCGCCCGCAGACCCCCACAACCACCGGCCAGGGTTGTGGGGATGAGGCCCTTGTCCTCATCAACATGGGGACAAGGTGTTTTGGGGGGCTACCCCAAAGCACCCTCCCAATGTTGAGGGCATGTGGCCTGGTACGGTTCAGGAGGGGGGCCGCACTCTCATCCCCCCCTCTTTTCCTGCGGCCTGCCAGGTTGCGTGCTCGGATAAGGGTCTGGTATGGATTTTTGGGGGAACCCCACGCCGTTTTTTTTTTTTTGGCGCGGGGTTCCCCTTAAAATCCATACCAGACCTGAAGGGTCTGGTATGGAATTTAGGGGGAACCCCACGTCATTTTTTAAAAAAAAATTTGGCCAGGGTTCCCCTTAATATCCATACCAGACCTGAAGGGCCTGGTATGGAATTTAGGGGGACTCCCACGTCATTTTTTTTTTTAAATTTTGGTTCGGGGTTCCCCTTTGGGGAATTCCCATGCCCTTTTTATCAATGAACTTCTATGTGTATTGTCGGCAATGCAATAGCCGCGGGTAGTTTTAAATGGGTTTTTCCTTCAAAATGTCATTTTGCTGTCAGACTGTTCTAAACACAGGAAACATGCGCCCCTTTACAGGCATACTATAGACACCCCCCAGGTACGAAATTTAAAGGGATACAACACTTTTATTGTTTGACTTTAAGCATTATTAAAATCACTGCTCCTGAAAAAACAGCCGTTTTTAAAACTTTTTTTTGCATTGATCCATGTCCCCTGGGGCAGGACCCAGGTCCCCAAACATTTTTATGACAATAACTTGCATATTAGCCTTTAAAATTAGCAATTTTGATTTCTCCCATAGACTTTTAAAGGGTGTTCCGCGGCATTCGAATTTGCCGCGAACACCCCAAATTGTTCGCTGTTCGGCGAACTTGCGCACAGCCAATGTTCGAGTCGAACATGAGTTCAATTCGAACTCGAAGCTCATCCCTATTTGGTGCTTATATTGTCCAGAGGTAAACTCAACGGAACCCTAGACCCGGGGCCGGTGAAACTGAGGTATCGAGAGTGAAGGTAACAAGCCCGCTTAAACCAGCAGCTCCACCGAGAGTTATTGCTACACCTGTAAAGCGCCTCAGTGTGAAAACAGCATAAAAAGGTGTCTTAAAGCAGAACTAAACTCTATCGATCAACATTGACTATTTTTGATCCTTATGTTGCTAGCATTAGTAAATAGATAGGAAAGTATATTATAAAACACTTGTTTAAACTTTTTTTTTCTTTGCATGTTTTCATTTGCTTCCTGGTTTCTCGTAAAATGATGTCATACATCCCAGGTGTCTTCAGAAGGGGAAGAGAGGAGGAGGGGCTTTCTCATTTAAGCAACCCCTTGTGCCTGCATGCCTGAGCTAAAGGCAGATTGATCCTTGGAAGTAAATGCCACTTGAATCACCTGCCCTTACTCCAGATGACTGTGGCTAGAAATGCTGGGGGGGGGGGGGGGGGGGGGGTGTTCTTCAAAGTGATTTGTCAACAAAGACATGGATGGATTGATAAATTTGCTGAGAATAATAAAAATAAATTAAAGAATAACTCCATTTTTGTTGAGGAAAAAAATATACACCAAATGTACATTACAATGATTTTAACAGACTTTGTTGTAGATTCCTACCTTTTGTTATTCAGAAGAAATGTGTGTTTGTCTGTGTCCATGTGGAAAGTGAATATAAATTATATTTCTGGGGGGCGTTCATTCTGTGTACAGGACATCTCCAGGTAGTCATATTGCAATGCATTTTCAGAAAATGACAGAGCTGCAGATTGAAATGGAAAGCATTTAATCACAATATGACTTGTGTCACAATTGTATATGCTATATCATTTTTTATTTTTTTTTCCCCGCAAAAGTGTTTTCAGTTTGTGGTACTCAGATACAGTTTAGTTCCACTTTGCAGTATATGTAAACCCTAATCTTGTAACACAACCCATTCCGTTTAAAATAGAAATGAAAGGCCAAGCTAATATATAAATATATACAAAAAACAATATAAATGCCTTTTTTCCTCCTTTTTTGTAAGTGATCACCTTTGTTCTCAGTTGCATAAGGAGAGAGCTAGGGGAGGGGAATCAGCAGCACACTGAACTTCCCAGAGAATGGCTGTGTAGTTTGGTGTCAGGATAAGGCTGGGTTCACACCTATTCTCAGGACGTTTTAAAATCTGTTCATTTGAGTGAGGCTGGTTCACATATGTGCGTTGCATTCGCACTCCGCGTTGCCCAAAAAACATGTGCCTTTTCTGGGCATTGCGGTGCGAATTGCAGGCACATAATCTTCTATGGGAACGCATCTGATTTGCAGATGCATTCCATTGTGAACAAGAATTCTCTCCCCCTCCTCACTACACCTCCCCCCTCTCCTTGCTCAGCTGATCCGCAGATTCAACAGAGGAATCGCTGAACAGCTGCTTTTTCTCTTCACAGAGAAAACTGAGCTGGAATTTGCACCGGACATGTGTGAATCACGAGACTTTTCGACCGGACTGGTCCGACAGACTTCCCTGCGGCCCCCCACCCCAAAGCACCTTGTCCCCATGTTGATGAGGACAAGGGCCTCTTCCCGACAACCCTGGCCGTTGGTTTCGGGGTCTGTGGGCTGGGGGCCTATCAGAATCCGGGAGCCCCCTTTAATAAGGGGGCCCCCAGATCCCAGATCCCGGCCACCCGCCCTATGTGAATGAGTATGGGGTACATCGTACCCCTACCCATTCACCTGGGGAAAAAAGTGTTACAGTTTTTCTCCATTGTTTTGGCTCATTTCTTGAAACAGAAATGACATTCTCAAAACAACATGGACAAATCTCCAAACCACTTGGCAATTGTTCACAACTGAATTGAATTTCTCACTCATTTCATCAAAATTGCAAATGTCTCAGTACATGTCTCAATGTCTCAGTACATCTTTCAAATGATTAAGTACAAGTAACCTACATTTAGCACAATTTCCAAGTGAATAGATCTTGTTGATCTAAACTGATTGTCAATTCTCAGTCTAATGGTTGTTCTCTCCAAAACGTATCAGCGTCATTTCATTGTATAAGTCATCACATGCACAATAGTCTGTTCAATTGTCAAAATTATTCAGGAACATAATACCATGAATACCATATATGAATCTCTTGGAACATTTGATAAAATGATTACAGCAATTGACAGTCAGGTACAACTAGAACTTGACTAAGGGTCCTTTCACACTGGGGCGGTTTATAGGCGCTATTGCGCTAATAATAGCGCCTGCAAACCGACCCGAAAGTGCAGCTGCTTTCATTCCAGTGTGAAAGCCCCGAGGGCTTTCACACTGGAGCGATGCGCTGGCAGGACGGTAAAAAAAGTCCTGCCAGCAGCATCTTCGGAGCGGTGAAGGAGCGGTGTGTATACCGCTCCTTTACTGCTCCTGCCCATTGAAATCAATGGGACGGCGCGGCTATACCGCCGGCAAAGCGCCTCTGCAGAGGCGCTTTGCGGTGGTTTTAACCCTTTCTCGGCCGCTAGCAGGGGGGTAAAACCCCCCCCCAGCTAGCGGCCGCATACCGACGGTAAATCGCTGCTTACAATAGCGGCGCTTTACCGCCGACAACGCCCCGGCCCCAGTGTGAAAGGAGCCTAACAAAGGAGGAGTCGGAGTTGGTCTCAGATGACCAATCAAACAGTATGTTTAGTTACCTGACAGGTGTTGTCCATGATTGTAAATGCTGCCAAACATGTATATATAGAGCTTGACCATGCAAGACCAGTACAATTTCTGAACATGGAGGCACCTGGCCAAGTAAATGAACAAGGGAAACTGCCTGTTCGAGGAAGAGGAAGAAGAAGAGGAAGAGGAGTAAGGGTGAGTGGCGGTGGAATAGGGGGAAGAGGCAGAGGAGCACGAAGACGCCATGCTGTCCCTGATGAAATTCGGGCCACAATTATAGATCATGTCATCAACCATGGCCTCACAATGGCGGAGGAAGGTCATCGAGTGCAACCTAATGTGCCTCGCTCTACAGTCTTCTCTATCATCCAAACCTTTCGCAGGGAAAACAGGTATGTAGTCAGTCAATGATGGAATTATATAATGTATAGGACAGGACACTGTGCATAGAGCAACAAATATGTTTATTTACGTATTCATTTACAGTATCTTACCTCAGTGGGATGTTACGTATGATACTAACAATAACAAGAAAAATATTGTAGAAAATAATCTATGGAATAGTATGGGATAGTTTATTTTCTACAATATTGATGATAGAGTTTACAGTAGTATTCCAGTCACTGTGCAGTGATGCATTGGAATTGTGGTAAAGTTACTGTAAGTAAAACAACAATACGATTACATTGGTAACTCATTCTGTACGGAATACATAAGGTATAAATTACGAATGGAGTGTTGTCCTTTGAATTCTATGTTTAGGATTGGACGACAACCTGGCACGGGTGGCTGAGGAAAACTTCTCAATGAACAACAAGAACAAGAGATCTGTAACATGGTGTTTGCAAATAATGCCATCACATTGAGACAGATCCGCACTGCAATCCTACAGGACAAAGCCATATTCCAAAATGTCACTCTATAAGCATCTCCACAATAGCCCGCATATTGAAGAAGCATCAGATGACAATGAAGCAAATTTACAGGGTACCATTTGAGAGGAAATCTGACAAAGTGAAAGAGCTGCGGTACCAGTATGTACATGTAAGTCAGTCACTGGTTGTCCATCAAGATAACCTTTTTACAACTACCATAAGCAGTGGTTCCCGAAATGTATTGGTTTCAGTACCCACTTTACCTGATTTCTGAATCTAGGTAATCCAGGTATGAAAGTATTTGATTTACGTATCTGATTTATAAACATTTTGTCTAAAAACTGCAGTTTACTGTATGATGCAATTATCATTATAATCCTTATTTTGAAGAATATAACATATAATACAATAAGAAAAAGGGTCAAAGAGCTGCAATTACAGTAGTGCCTCCCATGTAAATCTATCTAATACTGTGGGTTTTACTGTAACATTTCAGTAAGTCTACTCATTGATAATTTTTCCCCTCCCCTTTCTGTCAAATACCCCCTGTAGTACCTCTGCATAGGGTACATGTACCCCAGGTTTGGAACCACTGGAATACTGGCCAGTAATATATTGAACTTGTTTAGAACATTCCTATGTAACTGTCTGTAACTGTAGTGTATGACTCTTCTGTATGACTGATTTGATGTTTTCTTTTTTTACTCTTGTAGAGAATAATGGCATTGGAAGGAAATGAGACCTCTCACATACTCGTGTATGTGGATGAGGCTGGCTTCAACCTGGCCAAGGGCCGAAGACGTGGCCGAAATTTTATTGGCCACCGGGCCACGGTGGATGTCCCAGGCCAGCGAGGGGGCAATATAACTATGTGTGCTGCCATTTCTGAGAATGGTGTGGCCACTCACATCCCCAGTCTTGGCCCATAGAATACACAGAAGCTCCTTATCTTCTTGGACCGCCTTCATTTGGATTTGATCCCTGAAAATAAGAGAGGTCTCATAGGGCCTCACCTACCACAATATATAATTGTATGGGACTATGTGAATTTCCACCGTGGCCTGCTTATGAGGGCCTGGTTCACTGCTCACCCAAGGATGGATATGGTGTTCCTACCACCTTACTCTCCTTTTCTCAACCCTATTGAGGAGTTTTTCTCCGCTTGGAGGTGGAGAGTGTATGAGCATTGAGCTCAAGATCAGAGGTCCCTGCTCCATGCAATGGATGCTGCCTGTGAGGATATTACAGGAGTTCAGTGTAGGGGATCTCTGATGAAATCCGATTGGCGGATGAAACGCGTCAGCATGATGCCATCACGCTACCCATAGCGTTCCCACAGACCTCCAGATCCACCCACCAGCCCAGGCATCACTGGCCTGTAATTACAGTAACATGGCCGTTTGAAACTTCCCGGGAAACGGAACGAGCGGAGGACTGAATGCTTTAGAAAACCCTGCTTTATTCACCGCATCTCCCTGGGCATACACCTTCTACTTACCCTCAGTACGCCATCAAAGGATATGCACAGCTGAGGACCCGGCGGAGGACGGGAGACAACTCAACTAGCCAGCTGGAGACGGCATGAGCCTGAACTCGGTCCGGTAATGTGTCCTGATGCACCACAGAGTCAACACTGGGTGAGATCTAATCTGTTTGTGTCCTGGACAGGGACAGTTGTCTCAATCAGTGCATCCACCCAGTATGTATGATTCACTAAATGAGTTACACTGCTCAGCCTGATTCAATCCGCTACGGCTCACCATATCCTGCAAACAGGAACTCCCATTCCCTGTCATCAGCGCTGCGAAATATTGATGGTCCAGGGTGATCTTACAGTAACTGACCAGGACTGCAGTATCCAGTGACCACGCTACTGTTGAGTCAGTACAGGGTCTTTCCATTTCTGTTCCCCCCATCTTCCCCTCCTATCCCCCCGGTTCTTCTTGTTCCTACATCTATGAGGACCTGATATCTAGGGCTACTGCATTACCATCCACAACCCCACATATCTCTCCTTTCACTTACCATCTGCTGCTATCATTTGATTTACCAGGACATTCAGTTATCCAGCAGATAAAAATTTAATATCTAATCTGAATTCATTCTTGTATATCTATCTTGAATGAATTCACATGAGGTGTGTGTGGTATATGTGAGTGGTGGCCATCTGTGTCTGTCAATGACAACATTGTCATTTTTATATTGGTGATGGTACCTGTTTTTACAGTATATTATTGGATTGGTGTTTATAGTGTACTTTCAATAAAAAGCATTTCATATACGTTTTGACCATTGCATGTTCCTCCTTGATGAATTACCTTTCCCTTTGGTTTTTGTAGGGGATGGTTGGGACATGCACGCAGCTTCTTCCCTCGTTGCATCGCAAGGGAGGATATACGCTGCAATGTTGATGAGAATCTGTGGCCAGACAGACAGCAGCGTGTGGATGGGCAGGAGGGTGAGGACGGTGGCCAGTGAAGAGATGTTACAGTAGTTGTGAAACTCCAGCTTTATTTACAGCATTTTAGGCTAAATGTAATTTTCCTTGTTTTTTGTTTGTGTGTTTATATTTCCGTATATTATGCTGTATACATTTTCTTTTTACTCTGATGTATGGAAGTTACTTTGTGTGTGAATGATAATGGTTACAATACTGTAAAGTATTTTTTCCTTGGCAGTATGAGTGCAATGTGTGATGTAAAACCTTGGAGGCTACTCTTATCCTAAAATCTTTTTTTTTTTTCAGTTTTATACACAATTGTATTCAGTTAGCTAGACAAAAACTGTGCAGTAACCATTGTCAATGAAGGACTGGGCTAAGACTGAAAGGTGAGGGATATTTCAATGGTCCTCTGCCTTAGAGACAAAACATCTAAACATTTTGACTTGCAGTGCTTACACAATGCCAAAGGGACAAAGCATTTTGGGGGCACTGACTATTTGAATGAGAAAGAAATTTATTTTTGACACATGAGTGAACTGTTTTGGGAAAGATATGAGCTTTTGAAGGTGAACCATGGTGTTGTGCTGAACCATCCAGGTTATTTTGGCAAAAGCACCAAGAGAGTTGAGAACGTCTGGTCTGTCTCAAGAAATGAGCCAAAGCAATTGAGAAGAATCTTTGCCATTTTGGTAGCACTGACTCTTTATATGGGAAAGGAATATGGTTTTGAAGCATGAGTGAACAGTTTTGGGAGAGATATGAGCTTTTGCACGTGAGTTATAGAGTTGTGCTGAACTGTAAGACTGTTTTGCCAAATGAACTTAGAGTTTTGAGAATGTCATTTCTGTTTCAAGAAATGAGCCAAAACAATGGAGAAAAACTGTAATACAAAAACACACTACACAGGTCTTTAAAGTAATTTATTAGGCAGCTCCGGGGGTCTTCTTCTGACAACGGGTTTTTAAAGGGGTCCTGGGTTCCGATAAGTCCCCCGCCCGCAGACCCGACAACCAACGGCCAGGGTTGTTGGGAAGAGGCCCTTGTCCTCACCAACATGGGGACAAGGTGCTTTGGGGTGGGGGGCCGCAGGGCGCCCTCCTTCCCCAAAGCACCCACCCCCCATGTTGAGGGCATGCGGCCTGGTACGGTTCACATGGGGGGGGGGGCGCTCGCTCGTCCCACCCCCTTTCCTGACCGGCCGGGCTGCGTGCTCGGATAAGTGTCTGGTATGGATTTTGGGGGGACATTGTCGCCTCCTTCTCACGCTCGCTGCAATAGGAAAATGTGTTTTTCCTACTGCAGCGAGCGCAAGATGCATAATACCGTGTCACCGAGAACCAGCGCGATAGGATCGCGCTTGAAACATTCTCGCGGGCAGATGCTATAGCTGCCCTTGCGTCGTATTTGGTCCGTCGGACCAGCATACAGATGAACGGGCTTCGGCGGAGTTTCGGCGAAAAGCTTTGAAACATGTTTCAAAGCTAAAGTCCATTGGATTTTCAATGAAAAGGTCCGTCGGAAGTCCGATGAAGCCCACACACGGTCAGATTGTCCGACGGATTTGGTCTGTCGGACCAGTCCGGTCGAAAAGTCCGCTTTTGTGTACAGGGCATAAGTCTGCACATTGGAGGAGAGCAGGCTGAGTTCTCAGCACAGCTAGAGAACTGCGCAAGTTGTGCTCTCATGTCTAGTGTGGTCAGTTTTTGATAGGAAATAGAAAGGCTGGCAGGAACAACAAGGATTTCACACAAAGGAAGCAATACAAAGAGAACAGGATACTTTTCAACACAAGCATACGGTAGAACAAACACATATCAGGAATATGATATGTTGGGTTTACATATTCTTTAACCACTTAAGGACTGGAAGGATTTAACTCCTTAATGACCAGACCATTTTTTGCGATACGGCATTGCTTTGCTTTAACTGACAATTGTGCAGTCGTGCGACGCTGTTTTTGTTTTATGTTTGCGCTATAAACAGAAGAAGAGAGACAATTTTGAAAAAAAGCAATATTTTTCACTTTTTGCTATAATAAATATCCCCCAAAAATATATAAAAAAAACATTTCTTTATCAGTTTAGGCCAATATGTATTCTACATATTTAAAAAAACCAAAAAAAAACAAAACAATAAGCGCATATTGATTGGTTTGTGCAAGAGTTATAGCCTCTACAAACTATGGGATATATTTATGGCATTTTTGTTATTACTTTTTTACTAGTAATGGCAGCAATCAGCGATTTTTAGCAGGACTGCAACATTGCGGCGGACAAATGGGACATTTTTTATATTTTTTTGGGACCACTGAATACTGTATAAATGGCACTGGCAGGGAAACGGTTAACACTAGGGGGCGATTAAGGGGTTAAGTGTTTCCTTTGGGAGGTGTTTCTAACTGTGGGGGGAGTGTACTGCCTGGGAGTAGAGAGAGATCGCTGTTCCTGATCACTAGGAACAGCAGATCTTTCTCTACTTCCCTAACAGAACGGAGATCTGTCTGTTTACATTGACATATCCCCGTTCTGGCTCTCTGAGGAGTGATCGCGGGTCACCGGCGGACATCGCGGCTGCCGGCCACACGCAACGACTCCAGCATCGCTGGAGGGGGGCCTCTCCCACCGCCGATAAAAGTGATCTTGCGGCGAATCCGCTGCACCACTTTTATCTGAACATGGACCGCCCGCTGAAGAAAAGGATACTGGGGTTATCCAGACAGCAAACGTATAATGACATCGGGCGGTCCGGAAGTTGTTAAAGTGTTACTAAACCCACAACAGTAAAATCAGTCTGTATATACAGTAAAGGTTGTTATACTCACTGTGAACCTAAGGGGTTAATCCTCTGTATTGTGTAAAAAGGCTATTTGATCCTGTATTCACAGATCCTCCATTCTTTCCACTTTCCCCTGATAATTTCCTGATAAGACAGAGCCTTTGGAGTCATTCTGCACATGCTCAGTTTGGTGTGTATTGCTAAAGAGTTTTTTTTTTTTCTTGGGAGAGTGCATGTGATCAGCACAGGGCCAATCAGCACTGTCCAGACAGAATCAGGGGTCTTGCAGTCTCATAGGACAGTCAGAAAACTCCTCCTCCAAGCTTTAACCAATGCTTTGCTGGACACTGACAGAAGTCACAAGACTGCTCTAACTGCTGATGAGAAAAGGTATTTAGCATTTTATATTCACTAAAATAATTGCATTTCCATGTTCTGTGTACTGTGGGAGACCAGATATAGTGAATGCAGGCTACTGACCTTAAGTAGGGGGAAGCCAAAAACCATTCCCTATTTATTTCAATCCCTGTCAGTGATAAATGGTTTGTTCCATTGTAACTGCAACAGAGCTTGTTCTTTTGAAAAACAACAGACTTAGTGGCCAAATCACCAGATAAACATAGAAGAAATAAAGCCTAAAAAGAAAACTATGGCAGCCACCACATCTAAGAATAGGTAAACTGCAATATAATACATGTTTGGTTTTGGTTTTAATATCACTTTAAAGTAAAATGAAAAAATAAAATGAATACAAAATACAAGCAAATTAAAGCGCATCTATAGTCAAATTGTAAAATCATATACTGATTTCTATTCTGTATTTCAATTAGTTCTAGTCTACTATTAATCTGAACAATCCTAAAGTTTGTAAACTTACTTTGTGAAGACCCCACACATTTACTTCCTTGAATTTTTGTGACACGTAGACATTGCTTTGTCACACATTTCACAGAGCCTGCCTTGTGAACTACAGAGCTGCTGAGAGGCGGAGTTTCAGGAGGCGGAGTCAGTACAGGAATCATTGTTTGCAGGCAGCAAGGTACCATGGGATATGTAGTCCTTAGAAATTGAAAGTAAACAGCAGAGGAGAAGCTGCAAAGCATGCAGGAAATCCAGGAAGTTGTGAAAAGAGATGGACTGCAGACAGGCAACTCTCAAAACATGAAAGGGGATTTTTCAAGTAAGCCTTTGTTAAATTGTCAAAAATAATGTTTGTATTGTTTTTACAATGCTGATGTACTAAAATGAAAATGCATAGCTCCCAACTGTCCCTGATTTCGAGGGACTGTCCCTGATTTGGTGCAATGTCTCTCTGTCCCTCATTCCTCCTCATTTGTCCCTCATTTTGGTCTGATCTATATAGATGTATATAAAATGCACTTTTTATATCTCAAAAAGTGTTTTCCAGCGCTAACCATCTGATTTCTAAATTGCTGCATTTGTAAATTCCAAAAGCCAATATGAAGGAATAGTAGTGGTAAAAAAAGTAGTTGTGGGTTTAACCAATCTTGTTTTTTGTACAATTCTCCTTTAACGGGGTGTGGCAAGGGGTGTGTCCTATGCCTGCATAATTTTGCTGATAGGTGTCCCTCATTCCCATCTCAAAAAGTTGGGAGGTATGGAAAATATATGCAGTGACCATAGAACTCCTTTAACCACTTAAGGACTGGAAGGATTTACCACCTTAATGACCAGGCCATTTTTTGCGATTCGGCACTGCATTATTTTAACTGACAATTGCGCGGTTGTGCGACACTGTACCCAAAAAGAATTTATGTCCTTATTTTCCGACAAATAGAGCTTTCTTTTGGTGGTATTTGATCACCTTTTAATTGTTTGTGCTATAAACAAAAAAAGACCGTCAATTTAAAAAAAAAATATATATTTTTTTTACTTTTTGCTATGATACATATCCAAAAAAAAAAATGTCTTCATTAGTTTAGGCCAATATGTATTCTTCTACATATTTTTGGTAAAACAAATCGCAATAAGCGTATATCGATTGGTTTGAGCAAAAGTTATAGCGTTTACAAAAATAGGGGATAGATTTATGGCATTTTTAATTATAAATTTTTCTTTACTAGTAATGGCAGTGATCAGCGATTTGTAGCGGGGCTGCGACATTGCGGCGGACAGATCGGACACTTTTGACACTTTTTTTGGACCAGTGACACTTATACAGCGATCAGTGATATAAAAATGCACTGATTACTGTGTAAATGACACTGGCAGGGAAGGAGTTAACACTGGGGGATCAAAGGGTTAAATGTGTTCCCTGGGAGGTGTTTCCAACTGTGGGGGGAGGGGACTGACTGTGAATAGAGAGAGATTGCTGTTCCTAATCACTAGGGAGCAAATCTCTCTCTACTCCCCTGTCAGTACGGGAATCTGTTTGTTTACATTGACAGGTCCCCGTTCTGGCTCTCTGTGGAGGGATCGCAGGTGGCCGGCGGACATTGTGGCTGCCAACCACGACCATCAGCTCCCCTGCTGTGAAGTGCACCTGCTATAGCTGTTAAAGTGACAGCTACGGCGATTCGTGGAAACGAGCAGACCTGTCGCAGTATAATGACGGCGGCAGGTCGGCAAGCGGTTAAATACTTTCCTTTCAAGGTAGGCCTATACGCCAACACAGTGTTTATGAAGTCTCTAACATTAGACTTGGTCAGTGTTTTTCCTTAAAGCGGAGCTTCAGTGATTTTTTTTTTTCCTGTAAAAAAACATCCCCGTGATAGTCGCAGTTTATCTAATTGAATCTGGCATATGCTGTACATGTAATCTTTTTTGTTATTTAGTTGTTAAATTTATTCACTGTAGCCTCTGTGACATGCAAGCTCCCAGCTTCATTGTGGGCATCTGAAACCCGCTAGGAGTTTCTTCCGGGATATGGTGCTGCTGGATACCCAGCATGCACCTCCCAATCTCATGCCTGCACACTGTGCACCCGGTGCATTGCAAGTTGCCGTAGCAATGGCGGTGTCAGAGGAAGTTCCCGTCCCATTGTTATGGCAACCTGTCAATTAATATAGAAAACCCATAAGAAAGCTGGCATACCACGCTGCTCCTCCTGAGATTGATGACATATATCCCAAGAGCCAACGAACGGCACTATAAGACTAATGCCCCATACACACGGTCAGATTTTCCAACAGAAAATGTTCGATGGGAGCTTGTTGTCGGAAATTCCGACCGTGTGTAGGCTCCATCGGACATTTTCTGTCGAAATTTCCGTCACACAAAATTTGAGATCTGGATCTCAAATTTTCCAACAACAAAATCCGTTGTTGTAAATTCCGATCGTGTGTACACAATTCCGACGCACAAAATTCCACGCATGCTCAGAATCAAGCAGAAGGGCCGCACTGGCTATTGAACTTCATTTTTCTTGGCTCGTCGTACGTCACCGCGTTCTTGATGATCGGAATTTCCGTCAAGATTTGCGTGACCATGTGTATGCAAGACAAGTTTGAGCCAACATCTGTCGGAAAAAATCCATGGATTTTGTTGTCGGAATGTCCGATCGTGTGTACGGGGCATTACTGTACCTCGCCGCAGTGAGGTACAATGGAAATGTTGATTTCTATGTTATCCTACAGGTAATATGCTTTAAAAAAAAAAAAAAAAAAAAAACAACATCCAAAACATTCACTGTAATGCGATCAGCAATGTTGGGGGCCAAAGATTAAAAATAGGGAGGATCTCCGCTCTAAATACAAATAAATGAATAAAGATTAAAAGTACACATTATTGAATATAGGTGTATGGTTTGGTCCCTTTAACAATCATTTTTACTGTAAAACTAATTAGGAGCTCAAAATATACCTGATTTGTTGTGCTATTATACCCTTACAATATACACAAAGCATATAAATCTTGTTAAACCGTGTAGTTAATTACAACAAAACTGACTTTTATACCAGTAAATGAATCCCGGAGGACCCCACATTAAATTAGATCCTAATCTGTATTTTTTAAGAAAGATTTCCAAGATCACAGAATTGTTATAATAACACATTTTCATAGTGAGGTTATTAATTATATGGTCGTCTGTCTCAGTCCTGGATTCTAATTATAAGGTACAAAGGACCGGTGGCACCAGAATCCCATTATAAAAGACATTGTATAATTATGTAACTTGTATTAATTATAGTAATAGGTGTATAGAATGATAGTACATTATTATTGTCCTGATTATGCAAGTCAGTGTAACAAGTTGTTGCATAATTACAGCAGAAAAATCTGCGGGAACAACCAACTAGTCACATGATTGGAGTAGACAGTAGGCTTGTCTTGAATGGATATATAAGTAGAAAAATTCATTTTTGAAGTTGGACCTCAAGCAAACAGCTATATACACAGATGAATTACATACAGTATATATATATATATATATATACACTACCGTTCAAAAGTTTGGGGTCACCCAAACAATTTTGTGTTTTCCATGAAAAGTCACACTTATTCACCACCATACGTTGTGAAATGAATAGAAAATAGAGTCAAGACATTGACAAGGTTAGAAATAATGATTTGTATTTGAAATAACATTGTTTTTACATCAAACTTTGCTTTCATCAAAGAATCCTCCTATTGCAGCAATTACAGCATTGCACACCTTTGGCATTCTAGCTGTTAATTTATTGAGGTAAGCTGGAGAAATTGCACCCCACGCTTCTAGAAGCAGCTCCCACAAGTTGGATTGGTTGGATGGGCACTTCTGGCGTACCATACGGTCAAGCTGCTCCCACAACAGCTCAATGGGGTTCAGATCTGGTGACTGTGCTGGCCACTCCATTACCGATAGAATACCAGCTGCCTGCTTCTGCTGTAAATAGTTCTTGCACAATTTGGAGGTGTGTTTAGGGTCATTGTCCTGTTGTAGGATGAAATTGGCTCCAATCAAGCGCTGTCCACTGGGTATGGCATGGCGTTGCAAAATGGAGTGATAGCCTTCCTTATTCAGAATCCCTTTTACCCTGTACAAAGCTCCCACCTTACCAGCACCAAAGCAACCCCAGACCATCACATTACCTCCACCATGCTTAACAGATGGCGTCAGGCATTCTTCCAGCATCTTTTCATTTGTTCTGCGTCTCACAAACGTACTTCTTTGTGATCCAAACACCTCAAACTTGGATTCATCCGTCCACAACACTTTTTTCCAGTCTTCCTCTGTCCAATGTCTGTGTTCTTTTGCCCATCTTAATCTTTTTCTTTTATTGGCCAGTCTCAGATATGGCTTTTTCTTTGCCACTCTGCCCTGAAGCCCAAAATCCCGCAGCCGCCTCTTCACTGTAGATGTTGACACTGGTGTTTTGCGGGTACTATTTAATGAAGATGCCAGTTGGGGTCCTGTGAGGCGTCTGTTTCTCAAACTAGAGACTCTAATGTGCTTATCTTCTTGCTTAGTTGTGCAACGCGGCCTCCCACTTCTTTTTCTACTCTGGTTAGAGCCTGTTTGTGCTGTCCTCTGAAGGGAGTAGTACACACCGTTGTAGGAAATCTTCAATTTCTTTGCAATTTCTCGCATGGAATAGCCTTCATTTCTAAGAACAAGAATAGACTGTCGAGTTTCAGATGAAAGTTCTCTTTTTCTGGCCATTTTGAGCGTTTAATTGACCCCACAAATGTGATGCTCCAGAAACTCAATCTTCTCACAGGAAGGTCAGTTTTGTAGCTTCTGGAAGGAGCTAGACTGTTTTTAGATGTGTGAACATGATTGCACAAGGGTTTGCTAATCATCAATTAGCCTTCTGAGCCAATGAGCAAACACATTGTACCATTAGAACACTGGAGTGATAGTTGCTGGAAATGGGCCTCTATACACCTATGTAGATATTGCACCAAAAACTAGACATTTGCAGTTAGAATAGTCATTTACCACATTAGCAATGTATAGAGTATATTTGTTTAAAGTTAGGACTAGTTTAAAGTTAGCTTCATTTAAAAGTACAGTGCTTTTCCTTCAAAAATAAGGACATTTCAATGTGACCCCAAACTTTTGAACGGTAGTGTATATATATATATAGATAGATAGATAGATAGATAGATAGATAGATAGATAGATAGATAGATAGATAGATAGATAGATAGATAGATAGATAGATATAGCTATATATATAGATCTATATATATATATATATATATATATATATAGATAGATATAGATATAGATAGTTATAGATATATCTATCTATATATATCTATCTATATATAGGTAGATATAGATATATCTATATATCTATATATACCATATTTATTGGCGTATAACACGCACCCCAATTTAAAATTTAAGAGGGAAGTTTCAGGAAAAAAATTTTTTTTTTTAAAATAAACCACTTTGAAGCAAAATAATGGTCAGTGAGCATCAATGCAGCCTGATTAGTGCCCATCTGCAGCCTCAATGCAGCCTAATCTGTGCCCATCTGCAGCTTCAGTGCAGCCTGATCTGTGCCCATCAGCAGCCTGATCTGTGCCCATCTGCAACCTGATCTGCGCCCATCTCCCCCATCAATGCAGCTTACCATCTCTCACAGGAAATCACCGAGCCGTCATCTCCAGTTTACTCGGCTCTCAGTCGGCAGTCACATACACAGTCCCGCCTTCGCCATCGGCATTGGACCAGCTCCTGTGTTAGACAGAACACTGGTCCAATGTCGGTGATGGATGCGGGACTGTGTTTATTACGTGAGAGCCGAGTGGAGAGGAGATGACGGCTCGGTAAATTCCTGGCGGCACTTGTCCCCCTCCTTCCCCTCCTTACGCTGTCGGCGTATAACACGCACCTGCAATTTTCCCCCTATTTTCAGGCGCCTTATACGCCAATATATATATATATATATATATATATATATATATATATATACATATAAAGCTCCTATGGTTTGCTAATGTACTCACAGGTAGAAGGTTACTGAAGCCATGGGGTCACAGTTGATGTCTTTCAATCAAACGTCCAGGTCTGGAACGCCGAGTGTTGAGTTTGCAGGGACAGAGCTAGAGATAGGGTAAGTACTGCAGTGAGAGTAATGGGCAATGGGATTTTTAAAATGTTATTATAAACTGGAGTTGAGCTTTCAGACTGACCCTGTAAAACAGATGTGGGACCCTCTTACCCCTAAGCAGTCGTGGAGGATCCCCAGGTTGCTCAGTGGGCTAGTATTTCAATCCTTAGTGCAAAATTCTTCAGGGGGGAGGTGTGAAAGGAACTGGGTGTCAGTAACTTTAGAAAGTTTACTGGAGTCTATTAAGAACCATAAACTAGGGGGAAAATGGATTAGGGCACAGAATACAAACACAACCAAAATTGCTGACTCCTGATTCTACTCACAGTCTATGCAGAAGAAAGGGCCTTTAGATCGAAACCAGCACTCTGTACTCTTCAGATTGTATAACAGCTTTTAGGCAACATATGTATCCTCTGTATGAGCCACCGGAACTTCAAGCAATTTCCTCCAGAAGTACTGCCTACCCAGTCCCCTCCCTCTCCAGCAGCAACATTTTCAACCCCTGGTGCTCCACTCCAAGGAGTCCAGAATTCCCAGGTCTCCAACGCAACCATCTCCTCTAGCATAAGAGGCACTAACCTCTAACAGACAGCCTCCTCTACTGGCAGCAGCCCATGAGGCAAGAGATCTTCCAGAAGGTCATCCCAAATATTTATATCATCCACCAGCATGCACCACTGGCAAGAAACTTTCTAGTGGTTTGTCAGGGAGACATAAATATTCATAACTCTGAATTGTTGTATCTTCTCACACTATTGGGCAGGCTAGCTACAGCCTAGCAGCACTAAATTTAGGCTAGGGACATTACAGCTGAGGGCAGGTCCTTAGGTAGGCACCATAGGGTGATCTTAAAACCCTTGCTGGTGATAACAGAGTTGAATTGACAAACACACCCACAAAGGCCAAGAGGTCCATCAAATATTGTTAGCTGGAGAGCATTGGTAGCTTGCAGACAGATCTTTTTTTATGGATTTAAATAATTTTAATCATCACATATGACCATATATATAGCATTATAATCACAACTGTTCCTCAGAATTATTTTGAAACTGATATTATCACATAAACTAACATGCTTCCAAATAGCATCTTTACCGTGTTATTGTTCTACACCAATAGCACGAGTGTAAAATAATTCTATATCTGTTTCCCGATCTGCTCATCTAACATTGCTCCAGTGGAGGATTCTAATTGTTATTTTCCTTCTTTAACAGGAGAGTTCTAGAAAATTGAGTTATAGCCAATACAAATTCCCTTCAACTTAAGAAAATATAATCAACTTATTTAATTATCTGCAGGAAACCTGCACCTCTGTAACCAACCATCAAATTATCAAGTTTTACTAGAGTAACATGAATGTGAGAGCAATGCTGCAGAGGAATGATTTCCAATAGACTCTATTTAACAATCCATATAATAACATTAACTGCTGGACTATGGTTACATGCATATACATTTATAATTTCTGTACTGTTTAGCATTGCATTGCAAAGGGCTAAGATGAACGAAATGTGAAGGACAATACACACTATAGGCTTGCAGTGCAGAAAAATGATGCTCCACTTAGAATTGACAATACAGTATAGCATAAAAACTTATAGAAGAGATACAGTCTATTTTGGGTTTTATTTTTATCTTGCTGTTGCTTACAGAAAACCTTTAACAACCCTGATAAAGCTTATAAATAGAGAGACTGCAAACAGGTACCATAAGGTGTCTAGTACTTCACCATTCTCTTTAAGACTGTCCTGATCTGCTACTGGATCACAGAACATAGAGTATGTCTGGGTAAGTTTGGTGAATGGTATCAGAATGGTATCAGAAAACAAACAAAAAACAGAAGATACAAACAAATTACCTTTATTGACCTTCAAAATTATCACCATCTTTTACAACACACTTTTAGCAACGTTCATAAAGCTTCTGGAAACTGTCAGCAAAAACCTCTTCAGGAATCGATTGCAGAAGCGCTGTCACACATTCTTGGATCGCCGCTATGTCCACAATACATGAACCTTTCATGATGCTCTTCGGGCCAGGTAACAGAAAGAAGTCCGCAGATCAGGGCAGTACGGTGGATGATCTAGAACAGGTATGCCTCGATGAGCCAGGTCTCAACCCCTGTGATGATGGTTCGCAGAAAGGATGGATCCTGGTAATGAAATCTCCAGCGGTTTCCATCCCTTATGCTTTCTGTTCATCTGTTAGCTTGTGCTGCACAAACTAGGAACAGATCTTCTGCTTACCCAAATCTTGGTGATGATGCGCACAGTGTCCTTTCTAACGTCCAATTCCTCCCCCATCAATTGTAGAGTCAGTCGCCGATCTCGTGCCAGCATTTGTTGCACTCGCTCGATCGTGTCTGGGGTTCTGCTTGTGGCTCATCCTCAGTCATTTCCTTCCCATCGCGAAAGCATTTGAACCAATCATAAACACATTTTCTGCTCACTGCTTATATCCCGTACACTTGCATCAACATTTCATACATCTCCATCGTCGTTTTCCCCAATTTCTGCCAGAACTTGATGTTCACTCATTGCTCCATTGAACTGTGACCCTACCTCTCACACTGACTACGTTCTACTGCCCGCAGTTTACCCTGACAGTCATATGTACTCCACGCTAGGTGGCGCTTCTCAATGTGTCTCTAGATAGCCATGTGCGCGCACCTGGCCCATGTTGCCGTTGAGATGTCAGACCATTCACCAAACTTTTTAGACACACTTCATAGGATGATTGTGTACATTCCACCCACAGTGCAGTACTTAGTGTCTGAGCACTGTTGTTTGGGGTGGGGGTGTAGGTTTCTACCTGGTTTTTTTTAAATACAAACTTTCAGAAAGCAAGAAATTGCAGAAGACAGTATTTCTCAACCTTTTAACTTTTAACCTTTTCAACCTTGAAATTATTTTAAGTTTCAGGAAACCCCTGCTAAAAATTATATTCACAGCTCACGGTAAACAAGAGAGAAGAAGCGCATGGCTGGTATGGCAGCTAGGATGTCAGTGGGGACAAAACGTATATACACAAGATATACCTATATGGTTGGCCTCATAGTGTGTAAGGCATGGCTGCTACATGCACAAGAAACTGACACATTTCAGAATAATGATTCCTTCTTCAGGGCTTTAGTAGCAATGAGGTAGGTATCTGTACTTTAGAACAAAAAAAAAATAGTAATGTTGAAAGTAGATGAGAAAATCCGGACAGCCGCACTCCAGGAAGATATAATTCAAAGACCATTTATTGTAATTTTTAAAAGCATATGGCATACAAGACACTGTGGCAGGGGGTACAGGCAATCATCTAACGCGTTTCGCACTTATGCTAAGTGCTTACTCATAGCATAAGTGCGAAGCGCGTTAGCTGATTGCCTGTACCCCCTGCCACAGTGTCTTGTATGCCATATGCTTTTAAAATTTACAATAAATGGTCTTTGAATTATATCTTCCTGGAATGCGGCTGTCCAAATTTTCTCATCTACTTTCAACATGACTCAGCATTAGCCAGCACCTGGGGCTCTTTATTCTCGGAGACAACTAAGTTTACACCTGGTGTGGATCTATACCAGTGCGGTGAAAATCTTTTTGTTTAAAAAAAAAATAGTACCAAAGATACACAAAATATACATAAAGTGACTCCAAAGAATTGGGCCAATCCATACAGAAAGCTAACTTTACATGTATACATATATTCTAATACAAATTCCCCTAACTTTGGGAGATTTCCTCTTACTTCCTGTTGCTTCTCCAGGACAGGAAGTGAAAAGAAATCTCCCCCTCCAGAGATGGACAGCAAAGAAAAGAAAATAAAAAATATTTTAAGCATTTCCTACTCTATATATAACTAAAAAAAGCAAACAGTATGAAAAAGAAAAGTGTTGGGATAACGGAGCCACAATATAAATCAAAGAATATTACCAGTGCTGCACCTAAAATTTGTATAAACTAATACGTCATGAAAAATATAAATAAAGGGCGCAAAGGACAATTAGAAAAAGTACCTAGTTAATAAGTATACAGTTTTTCACGCTAAATGCATAGAAGCAAGGCCTGACACTCACAACCTTAGGAGCCCTTCACTTCCGTTTGGAAAGCTGAGACGCACTGCGCACGCCGCGAGTCATACAGCGGCATCGGATCGGCTTCTGCCTTACCTTACGCGGATTGTTTGTGAACCAATGCTGGACTATGTAAGTGCTAATTTTAAGCAATAAAAGAAAGCGGTGGGACACTATATCCTGCCTTTTGTGACTCTTTGTGGTGGAGCTATTTCACAGACCTACTTGATGCAAGTTGATGATATGCAGTAGAGGATACATAAGGTGAAGATATACTTACCTTTAAAATCTGCATATTGGATTGGGATCCAGTTTCTTCTACACATGAATGATTGATTGGAATGAGATATTTAAAGGAGATATACCATTGAAGCTACAAAATCATGCTTTGTGGTCACTCTGTGGCCGAGGCTATCTGGAGAGCGCATTTTATTATCACTTCGGGTGAAGCACTTTTATAAAGCAAGATTTTGAAGCACATTGCACTTTAAAACTCACGGTGTTGGAGTATACACAAGAAGATTTGATCATATATGTTTGTCATGGACATTTTTGATGTTTTACTTATTTGTGTAATTAGGATAGCACTGTATACTTATTAACTAGCTCCTTGTTCTAATTGTCCTTTGCTCCCTTTATTTATATTTTTCATGACTAAAAAAAAGTCTGGGCTTTATATATCCTTTAAAGCTGAAGTTTAGGTATGACATTTTTTACAGCTTGGACCAACGTATGAATGTGCCATACCTATGGGATCTCTATGGAAGGTGGCAATCACTGTAGTACGACCAATTTCTACACAGCACAGAAGGTCAACATCTTGGCAAGCGGTGCCATTCAGAGAACACTTTGCATTTTCACAATTAATGAAAACTGTACTCTTATTAGATGAGGTGAAAAAGTTGTTACATCACTGCGCTGCCTCTCCACCTTGCCCAATTAGAGAATGCTTTTATTGAGAAAATGAATTTACTAAAGTGTGTGCAAAATCTGGTGCAGCTCTGTATAAAATCCAACCAGCTTCCGTTTTTTTTTTTTTTTGTCAAAGCTTAATTGAAGTGTGTGCAGCTGCTCCATATTTTGTACTCTCCAGTTTTAGTAAATCAAAGCCCACAGTAAGCCCTGAATGGTACCTATACAAAAAAAAAAAACAACCCCCTGTACCCACAATGCTGTGGGGTATCCACCCAGCACTGGACCTGGAAGATAGAGGAGATTACAATAGTAGCAGTGCCACAGTGATTTTGAACTTCCACAGGATCCCTCAAATATGGCACATATATATAAATTGCCATATCTAAACTTCATCTACTCCCCTGTAGCCTGCAAAAAAAAACTACATGCAGCAAAATGTAAATTTGGCCAGTTGGTCAATTTGGTCAAATTTTACACTTGGCTGCCAGTATCCGATCGATTACAAATCCCCATCAGTCTGTTTTTAGTGGAAAGGAACGGATGTTGGCGGGTGTAAATGGACACCTGTCCGCTTACACCCGCCGCTCTATAGAGGAGACTTGAGGGTCTGATCAGGCCTGCCTGAAAAACTGACAGGTGGACCCAATCAGTCTGCTATTGTGAAAGGGGTCTTACTTTGATTTGATGGTGTTTAGTCAGTGACATTTCCACCAGAATTGTGCATTTTGGTACACCAGACTTGTCTGTCACCTTTTACAGGTTCATATACTATACTTCCCTTTGGTAGCACTTCAAATATACCTTTGCCTCTGCTTGTCATTTTGCTCTCTTTCCCAGTATCTGTGCAGTCCTTCTAGAGAAGGATCAGCTATTTTTCTTCTTTTGGTTTTAGAAACTCTCAAACATACTTTTCAACCCCACAACACAAACAAACATCAGTTTTGTAGTGCTCATCCTTGTAATCGTTCAATGTTCCTTACTGTATATTAAAATAACTTTGTTCACAATACAATGTCTTGGCTTTTCACTACTTTGGCCAAATTCTTCATAGCTTTCCTAGTAAAGCATTTTTCCTTTATTTAACAACCGCAATTACCATCTTCACTTCTACAGAGATCTTGGAACCAGAGAAAAATTGTTGCAGTAGAAGAAAATCTGAGCTGGAAGACATTTAGTTTGCACTGTGTATTTTAAAAAGTTGCTTTCTTTTTTTGTTTTGTTTTTGTCTTCTTTTAAGAAAATATGGTTTTCCCTTTTTTTTACATCCTTTCTATTGCTCCGGAGGTCTGCTGCAAATCATTGTTCGGAGTTGGCTTCCTGATGGTGACAATAGTGGAACATGTCTGCACAATAAGGATTGACAAAGCCTTTTGTAGTCTTTACCAGTAACACATATGAAGAGGTTTCAATACAGGGGCACAGTTGCGAGACACCTGTCACCCCAAAACAGGAAATGCCTGCACAAAGACTTAGAAACATAGAAAAATGACAACAGAAAAAGGCTGAGTAGTGTATAGAGTCTGCCTTTTTTTTGTTAACTTTATTGTCTGACTACAGATCTATGTTTGTCCTAAGCATGTTTGAGGTCATTTGCTGTTGACTATCTCACTACCTCTGCTGGTAGTTTATTCCAAGCATCAACTACCCTTTCAGTGGAATAGTACTTTCTAAGATTAGTTTAGTTTTCCTCCAGTTAGTTTGAAATCATGTCCTCGTGTTCTTGATTTTGGTTCCATATTAAAAAAAACTGCCCTTCCCGAACCTTTTTTGTCCCTTGATATACTCAAAGGTTTCAATCATGTCTCCCCTTTCCCTTCTTTCCTCCAGACTGTACATATTAAGTTCCTGAAGTCGCTCTCGATATGTTTTATCCCCCAAACCTTTCACCATTTTTGTTACCATCTCTGGACTCTATTTTATCAATTTTATCAATCATTTTCTGTAAGTGAGGTCTCCAGAGCTGGACACAGTATTCTAAATGAGGTCTCACTAAAGATCTATATAGGGGAATTAGAACTAAGCATGTGCATTTCGTTTAGTTCCGAATCGAAATTCGGACGAAATTTTCATTATTCGGACATTCGGATGCATCTGAAATACCGAATTACAATACTAACGAATTTAAACGAATCCGAAATGTTTCAAATCGAAAACCCACGGACGAAATTCGAATCGAATTCGAATCAAATTCAAAACCAAATTCAAAATATATTCGATTCGAAAACAAATTCGAAATCTATTCGACTCGAATTCGAAAACAAATTCGAATCGAATTAGAAAAAATATAAATTGATTTCTAAAAAAGAATACAATAAAATAGAATATAAAATAATAAAACAATAGGATAAACATAAAAGAATTGTAAAGAATAGAATAGAATTTAATAGAATTTAATAATATACAACAGAATATGACCATCTTCTGAAATTCGAATTTCGAACAGTATAAATTTGAATTCGAAAATAGATTGGAAAATAACAATTTTTATATATATATATATATATATATATATATATATATATATATATATATATATATATATATTCGAATTCATTCTATATGAAATTCGAATTTCGGAAAATGGTTATATATATATATATATATATATATATATATATATATACATACATACATACAAAGATATACATACAAAGATATATATATATATATATATATATATATATATATGTATGTATGTATATATATATATATATATATATATATATATATATATATATATATATATATATATATATATATATGTATGTATGTATATATATATATATATATATATATATATATATAAAAAACCATTTTCCGAAATTCGAATTTCATATAGAATGAGTTCGAATTCGAATAGAAAAGAAAATAGACTAGAAAAACAATAGAACAGAATAGAATAAATATAGTATATATATTAGATTATTTTCTGTTCTATTGTTTTCCTATTCTAATCTTTTCTATTCGAATTTGAATTCATTCTATATGAATTTAAAATTTCAAAAGATGGTTATATATATAAATATTATATATATATATATATAAAACCATTTTCCGAAATTCGAATTTCATATAGAATGAATTCGAATTCGAATAGAAAAGATTAGACTAGAAATAGAAAATAGACTAGAAAAACAATAGAACACAATTGAGTAAAATATAATGTGTATATATATTACCGTATATACTCGAGTATAAGTCGTCCCGAGTATAAGTCGAGACCCCCAATTTACCACAAAAAACTGGGAAAAACTTATTGACCCGAGTATAAGTCGAGGGTGAGAAATGCAGAGGGTCAATAATGTCCATCTGCAGCTGCCTGCCTCCCTGTGTCCTGTGCAGCCTACCTGTACCCTGTACATGTGTGTCCTGTACATGTGTGTGTGTCCTGTACATGTGTGTCCTGTGCAGCCTACCTGTACCCTGTACATGTGTGTGTGTCCTGTACATGTGTGTGTGTCCTGTACATGTGTGTGTGTCCTGTACATGTGTGTGTGTCCTGTACATGCATGTGTGTCCTGTACATGCATGTGTGTCCTGTACATGCATGTGTGTCCTGTACATGTGTGTCCTGTACATGTGTGTCCTGTACATGTGTGTCCTGTACATGTGTGTCCTGTACATGTGTGTCCTGTGTGTATGTGTGTCATGTGTGTCCTGTGTGTATGTGTGTCATGTGTGTCCTGTGTGCATGGGTGCATGTGTGTCCTGTGTGCATGTGCAGCCTACCTGTGTCCTGTGTAGCCTTCCTGTGGCGATCTCCATCCTCAGACAGCGGCCGTGTGATGATACTGTTCGGCGGCCATTCCACAGTTCAAAAGCCGCGCCTCCTTCTCGTCTGTGATAGGCTGACCGCTGACTGCCTATCACGGACATTCTCTCATTCTCATACCAAGGACGAGGATGAGAGAATGTCCGTGATAGGCTGTACACTGACAGCTGTTCAGCCTATCACAGAAGAGCAGGAGGCGCGGCTTTTGAAAGCTGGAATAGCCTCCGTGCATTATCAGCACACGCCGGCCGCCGTCTGCCTGCATGACACGCTGATCATGCAGACACACAGCGCGGACTCGAGTATAAGTCGAAGGGAAACTTTCAGCCCAAAAAAAAGGGCTGAAAAATTCGACTTATACTCGAGTATATACGGTATATTTTATTCTATTCTGTTCTATTTTTTTTTTCTATTCTAATCTTTTCTATTCGAACTTGAATTCATTCTATATGAATTTCGAATTTCAAAAGATGGTTATTTACTGTATTTATCGGCGTATAACACGAGCCGGCGTATAACACGCACCCCAAGTTTAGGAGAGAATTTTTTGCTTTCAAAAATCTTTTATTGGTTTTATACAAAAACAAAAAAAATATAAAAAAAATACAGGATTTGAAATCACATATCATGAAACATCCGCTGATACATAAGATATGCCTGCTGGGGCTAGAGCATTAGCATTTATAAGGCACATTGACTATGATTAACTATGGCGTATAGGAATCAATGCTTGAAACCTTGTAACTGGTGTAAACATAGAGAGAGCTCCCTAAGGAGATTGTCTGACGACTAGAGAGGCACTAGGGGATCCCACCGGCACCCCTAACGGGATCATGCTGTGCACAGTGTGAGCCCCCCTCCTCTCCTAACCAGGGATTGACCTAGGGCCCTAGGGTCTCAAGGATCTATACAATATAATTACTGGAGATTACAACCTATCCTAGAGAAACATGTTACGAGAAGAGTAATGTTTGTCTCAAAATGGAGGAAATCTGGTCAGAAAACACCATACAGTCATTACCCGCTGAACTGTCCTAGTTTCCCCCAGCAGAGGGACCGTATCAACCAAAAATACAACTAGAAGGATAGAAAAGAGAAAGAGGAGAAAGGAAAAGAGTGCAAGGAATGTTAGCCGTCCGTCTGGGGGGGCCCCCGCCTCATAAGTTAACCCCTTTTAGTTTTGGGGTGGGACTCCTGGTATGAGAGAGATGCCGACGAACTTTGCCCAGGGCTCCCATATGGCTTCGAATTGCTTAGTTTTGTCATCTAAGATGCTAGCCAGTTTCTCTTGGGCCATGATCCTTGAGATTTTGTGGATTGTCGCTTTCACCGAGACTTTGGGCTGTTTCCAGGCCTTAGCAATGGTGAGTTTTGCACCTAAGAGGATGAAGTGTGTCAGTTTGCGTGAGCTCTTCGGCATCCTGGGAAAGTTATCATTAAGAAGGGCTATGGTCGGGGATTTCGGGATTTGGATCTGTGTCGTTTTCCGTATCAGGGAAAATATCTTGTTCCAGTAGGGCCTTAGTCTGGGGCATTCCCACCAGACATGGGCCATTGTGCCCACTAGCTGACACCCTCAAAAGCACTTGGGGTCAGCTGTTGGGAACATTCTGGAGAGCTTGACAGGTGTGAGGTACCACCTTGTCATAACCTTAACACCTCCTTCGATTAAGGAAATGTTTTTGATGCCTTTAAAGGCTCTGTCGAAGGAGCATCTCCATTTAGAGATCTCCCAATCAAAGGCTAGATCCCTCTCCCAGTCAAGCATATAGGGGTTTTTTTGGGGGTGCAAGGCTAGTGACTGATAGATGACGGAAATCCCCCCTCTCTGTTCAAAGGAACGACCACACCATAATTCGTATGGGGTAAAGGCGTTGTGTGAGGGGATACCTCCTCTCCAACGTTGACAGAGGAAATGTCTAATTTGGTGGAATCTGAAGTGCTCAGAGTTCGGAATTTCCAGTTGCCTTACACCTTGCTCCAAGGAGATAGGACCCTCATTTGTGAAAAAATGTCCGACTCGATACAGTCCCTTGTCCAGCCACCAACGAAAAGCCTTAATATCCAACCCAGGGGGAAAGTCAGGGTTATTGAAAATGTGCGCTAGAGGAAGACATCTTGAGATTAAGGCCGAATTTTTTCTTAGATTATCCCATATGTGAAATGATTGAGATAAGGATGGGGAAAGGATTGGGGGTCTCTGTTTGTGGGGAGTCCAAAGGAGATAGTCCAGGGTGTATGTGGGGACAGCCTGTCTCTCTATCTGAATCCAATCTGGTTTCTCTGCCTTGGAGTAAACCGTGGACAGTTGGGCCAGCCTGGCCGCTTGAAAGTACCAGTGAAGCTGAGGAGCCCCCATGCCACCCTGGTCTCTTGGAAGGAATAGGGTTTTTTGTTGAAATCTATGTCCTCTCCCCCCCCAGATAAATTTGGTGATCTTCTTTTGAAAATTGGAAAGGTGTTCTTTGTTTATATTTATCGGGATGGCCCTGAAAAGGTATAGTAGTCTGGGCAGAAGAGTCATCTTCACTGCATGAACTCTGCCCAGCCAGGAAATCTCACCCTTGGACCAAGCTCCCAGATCAGCTGTTAATTTCCGGTACATTGGCGGAAAATTTAGAGGGTACAGTTGTTCTGTTCTAGCTGGAAGTTTGATTCCTAAATAATCTATCCATTGGTCATTCCATTTGAAATCAAAGGAGCTTTGGAGAGCGGATACCGTAACCGACTGCAGGGAGATATTTAAAGCTGAAGATTTAGAATAGTTCACCTTGAGGCCTAAGGTGCTAGAGAAGTCTTTCAATAATTTACATAGATTAGGGAGTGAAGTGATAGGGGACGTTATGAAAAGGAGCATGTCATCGGCGAAGAGCCCACACTTGTGGACTTGTTCCCCACAGGATACGCCGTGAATGTTGGGGTTTGATCTAATCGCTATTGCCAGTGTTTCGATGGCCATAGCGAAAATGAGAGGGGAGAGAGGGCAGCCCTGTCTCATCCCTCTCGCTATTTGAAGGGGTTTGGAGTATTGTCCCTGTTGTCGGATTATTGCTGCCGGGTTGGAGTAGAGGGATCGTAGTACCCCTAGGAAGCTAGCCCGGAAAACCCCATCTCTCCAGGAGGGAGAAAAGGTAAGGCCATTCGATCGAGTCGAAGGCCTTATGTAAATCTAATGACAACAGCATACCTGCTTGTTTTGGGCCCCCATCCCAATTTGATTGGAGATTGGAGACAATGTCCACCGCTCTCCTAATTTGATCTGGACCCTGCCTTCCTGGGATGAAGCCTACCTGATCTTTGTGAACGTACTGCTTGATAAAGGAGGCTAGTCGGTTGGCTAAGATTTTAGTGAGTATCTTGAGATATTGATAAGGGAAATGGGCCTGTAGTTCTCTACTTCTTCGTGGTTCTTATTCGGTTTGGGGATTACTGTTATGAAAGCCGTATTCAGGTGGGGGTCCAATGGGGAGCCCGTTCTCTTAGAGTTGAAAAATTTGGCCATGTGTGGGGCCAGTATTTCCCCGAACTTTTTGTAATAAGGGACTGACAAGCCGTCCGGCCCAGGGGCCGAGCCTGTCTTGAGGTTTTTGATAACTTCCTTTATCTCGTCTGAGGAGAAGGGCTCCTCCATCAGGTCTCTATGGTCTTTAGAAAGAGATGGCAGTTTGATATTCTCGAGGAAGGAGATGGTCGAACTGTCGCTCTGTGTTTGCGTGGCTTTGTATAAGCCTGAGTAAAATTCATGGAAAGCTGTCATGATTTTGGATGGATTGGCCGTGGGAGGTTGACCCGCTATGCGCACTTTGGGGAAAGTGCGAGATTGGAACTTGGGGGAGAGTTTCGCGGCTAGCATTGTCCCGACTCTGTCTTTGTGGCAGTAGAATTTAGCACCGCTCCATCTAATGTGTTTTTCAGCTTTTGCCGTTAAAGCTAGGTTGAGTTCCAGTCTAATCGTGTCTAATTTATCATTGAGGTCTTTAGACGGGGATTTTTTATGTTCAATTTTTAAAGCTATAAATTTTTGTTCCAGTCTAAGAATGTCTATCAGCCTCTCCTTTTTAACTTTAATGGTAATCTGATAAGCTCGCCACGGACCGAGGCCTTGTGGGCTGCCCACAGTGTTTCGGGGAGATGTTACCCACATTATTTAACCGAAAATATTCCTTAATCGCGTCTGCTACTAATTTGGCTTGAACTGGATCCCCCAGGAGTGACTCGTTCAGTCTCCAGTAAGAGCCACCACTACGCGATAGCACATTTTTCAAAGTCAGGAGGACCATTGAGTGGTCCGACCAGACTATGTCTAAGATTTTGGCTTTGGTGGAAAGAGGGATGAGATTAGTCTGAATAAGTATGTGATCTATCCTTGCGTAGGTCTGGTGGGGAGAGGAGAAGTGAGTAAAGTCCCTGGACGTGGGATTCAGCTCCCTCCAAATATCTGCTAACCCCTGGGAGTGAATCATTTTAGCTATTCTGGTGCTTAGTTTGGTGGAGCGTGTTAGTTTTCCTTTGAGAGGGTTGGTTTTGTCCAGACCCTGGTCAAACGCTACATTGGAGTCCCCACCCCAAATGACTTTCCCCTCCAGGAGGGGGCCAAGAGTTGCAAAGAGGTTCTGGAAGAAGGATGTTTGACCCTTATTAGGGGCGTAGTAAGAAATTATGGAGTATAGTACTCCCTCCAGAGTGCCCTTTACAAGGATGAACCTACCCTCTGGGTCTTTAAGATCAGAGATATGGTTAAATTTGCTATTTTTAGAAAAAAGTACTGCTACCCCTTTGGTTTTGTTTGGTGCGTTGGCCATGAAGAAAGATGGGTAGAAGGCGTGTAAGAACTTGGGACTGTATCGAATCGGAAAGTGCGTCTCCTGTAGGAGTACTACATCCAGTTTGAGGGATTTATAATGGTCTAAGGCAACCCTTCTTTTCCTAGGTGAGTTGAGCCCCTGAACGTTGTGAGAGGCGACCCTAAGGTCCAGACCCTTAGACACTTGATCAGTCATGGGAACAGAGAGGAGAGTGATCACCGGCCCAGCAGCCGCCTACCTTGTGTTGGGGAGAGTTCCTTGAGTACGAGAAGGTGGACGGGTCCGTGCTATAGTAGCGTGCGGGAGGGACCGGGGGATCTCCAGACGGCCAGCTAGGAGAGAAAGAAAAGGTGAGAGGAAGAGGAGGGAAGAAGGAGAGACAAGTAAACAAAAAAAACAACAACAATAATGACAATAACAGTAGCGACAAGGGTCTTCTAGAAGGACCCGTGGAGGGTAGCGGTGTGTCAGGCCGCTTAAACTCCATTTTAAGTCTTCCCTCGTCCATATTGGGCGAGAGAAGTCTCACTCTTCGGGGGCACAGTGGTTGCCCTTGAGGTGAGAGGAGGCGCATGGGTACCACCCCGGACCCATACTTCTAAGATACCGTAACGAAATAGTATTTGCATAACGTGGTGTAAGATCTTCGTCTCAATAAGTGCAATTTGTTACTGCCATTTCAGTACAGTAAAAACTTTCGCGGCGACTGTAAAAGGGATTCAAGCAGAGCTAAGAACCCAGAAAAAAATGATAATAAAAAGAAACAACGGGGAGAAGATAATTAAATAACATGGGTGGAGAATGACCATCTGCTTTAGGTGACCTGCAACCTTATGCCTGGATCTGAAAAGGAAATTGGTTACTGGGGGCTATGAAGAACTGAAGTCTCAGTGTTCTAAGTCTCAGATTGGGATGGAAAGAGATCTCTCTTCCGCTTCGAAAAGGCAAAGGGATCACGGGAACCGTTCTCCGTAGGATGGTCACTTCAGGGGATTTCAGCCGTAGACTTTGATCCATCTGTAAAAAAATAAATTTGATGACCTGTGTCCGAGGCCCCATTGGGGTCTTGGGATTGGAAAGAGGAGCGTTAGCTCATTCAAAGGAGGGGGAACGTCCCCCACAAGAAAGACCGTGGAAGGTCTGGGTGTGTAAGAAGGGGACCTTCGTGCTCCGTTAAGGGGGCTTGCCGTCTTTGCTCCTCTTAGAGGGGCCCTTGATCCAGAGAGGCGAGACTGGGCTGCCTGGGGGGGGGGGCGTTTGGATGAGCCCGTGGCAGATGAGGAGAGTTCCATGTGGGCTTCCTGGGAGATCAGCTTGAGGGAGAGGAAAAATTTTTCATCTTCTGGGAGATTGGAGAAAGTGTGGGTCTTGCCTTGTGTGGAAAACTTTACTGCAAAGGGAAATGTCCACCGGTATTTGATGTCTCGTTCCATCAACACTGACAGGAGGGGTTTGAGGGTGCGTCTTCTTTGGATGGTGGATTGAGCGAGGTCCGCAAAGACCTGAATTTGGTGACCCTGATGTTGGAGCTTGGGCTTCAGGCGAGATTGTCTCATTACCTCCTCTTTGACCGCGTAGAAGTGCGGTTTTACTATTATGTCCCTCGGGGACCCGTCTTTCCTCGGGGGACCCAGGGCTCTGTGCGCCCTATCCAGCTATAGCCTGTGTGGCGGGATGTTGGGGATGAGGTCTGAGACAAAGTCCTGCACTGTGAGGGGGATATCCGTGAAGGATTCAGGAAGGCCTCTAATTCGGAAGTTGTACCTCCTAGACCTGTTCTCAAGTTCATCAATTCTTGATAGGGCCGTTTCTAGCTGTTCTTGGACTGACTGAAGGTGTGCGGCATTCTAGTTGGTTCTGGCGACTGTATGGTCAATTTTGTCTTCCATCGCCTCCATCCTAGAGCCCAGGTTAGAGAGGTCTGATTTAATAGCATTTGTGATCTGGGAGGCAGTGTTGGCCAGGCCCTTTTCTAAGAGGGTAGAGAATTTGGAGAAAAGCTCTTCTTGTATGACAGAAATGTCCTTAAATGTGTATCCAGGTGGGGTGCCTGCATAGGAGGAGAGGTGAGGGGGTATGCCTGAGAGAGAAGTGCCATCTTCCCCCTGCTCACTGCTGTGAGAGTCTCTGTAAGCACCCTGTGGGGCTTGGTGCTGGTGCATGCCCTGATGCGCAGTCTGGAGCGTGTTGTGGCCTCCCTGTGTTGCCTGGGCATAGGTCAGGGTCGGTGGGGTAAGGATGGGACGTTGCTCTGTCCCCTTGTGAAGTGAGGCTGTGTTAGGCCTAGCCGTGTCCCCGTTGGTGGCCATCTTGGTGCACCCGTCCGCCGCCACCGCTGCAAATTGCGGGCCCAAATCTCGGCGGGCTTGTGTGCCGGCCATCTCACCGTGTTCCCCTGCTGTTCCGCGAGCGGGGGGAGTGCTTGAGAGAGTCCTCCGCCTGCTGGGGCCGGGGTTATGCCGCTCGTTGGTCCGGGGTGGTGCGGAGCTCCGGGCTTAGGCGGCCATTACGGAGCTCTCGCGCATGCGCACATAGGAGAGAATTTTAAGGAAAAAAACTTTTAAGAGGGAAGTTTAAGGAAAAGAAACTTACATTAAAATGCCCATCAATGCAGCCTCATCAGTGTTCATCTGCAGCCTTGTTAGTGTCATTGCAGCCTTTTCAGTGTCAGTGCAGCCTTGTCAGTGCAGCTTTGCCCCAGTGCAGCCTTGTCAGTGCAGTCTTGTCAGTGCAGCCTTGTCCCCAGTGCAGTCTTGTCAGTGCAGCCTTGCCCCAGTGCAGCCTTGTCAGTGCAGCCTTGTCCCCAGGGCAGCCTTGTCAGTGCAGCCTTGTCCCCAGTGCAGCCTTGTCAGTGCAGCCTTGTCCCCAGTGCAGCCTTGTCCCCAGTGCAGCCTTGTCAGTGCAGCCTTGTCCCCAGTGCAGCCTTGTCCCCAGTGCAGCCTTGTCCCCAGTGCAGCCTTGTCCCTCCGAACTCCGCGGCGCCATATTTAAAACTACTCGCTATGTGAATGTCGGCGGCGATCGCCGACATTCACATAGCGATAGCGGGGATCGGCGTATAACACGCACCCACGACTTTCCCCTGATTTTAAGGGGAAACAAGTGCGTGTTATATGCCGATAAATACGGTATATAAATATTTTAGAAAAGATTAGAAAAGATTAGACTAGAAATAGGAAATAGACTAGAAAAACAATAGAACACAATTGAGTAAAATATAATGTGTATATATATTATATTTTATTCTATTCTGTTCTATTTTTTTTTCTATTCTAATCTTTTCTATTCGAATTTGAATTCATTCTATATGAATTTCGAATTTCAAAAGATGGTTATATATATATATGTATATATATATATATATATATATATATATATATATATATATATATATATATATATATAAGAAAAAACAAAATTGCGCTTGGATAAATTAAACTAAAAAATTAAAAATTAAAATTAAATTTTCTATGGTAATACCAGTGTAAATGAATGAACGTGAGGGGACACCGTATGCAGGTATCAAACAAATTTCAAAAAAAGCTGCAGTTATAAGTGGGGCCCACCAACAAAATATATAGACAGAGAAACCGCGCTAAAATGAGTCCAATAAAGTTTGTGATAATAACCAATCTGTGGTAATAAACAATGAAGTCCAAAATCCTTCTGTGTGATGAAGAAAAATTAAAGTGACTGTGTGGTGAACTGCTTACCAGAATGTAAGCCAAAACAGGCAGGTGGCTTAAACCCAGCCCGGGCCTTTGGGAGCACTTCAGAATGGACAGAATCCTTTGCGCTCGAACAGCAGAACGAATCCACATAAAGTTAAATCAAATACAAAAGACCATAGTGTGATACTGATATACAATATACTTCCACAGAGAAGAGGGGGGTGTGTTCACACATATAATCATACACTGAATATCATGCAGGCACCCTGGGGGTGTGAAACCACTCTGGGACGCCAAAAATTAAATAAAAATAAAAATAAACGTGTACAGCATGCAATAGAGGATGTCCTTATAATCTACTGTAACAGATCACCAGTTATCATACAGCTAAAGGAACACCCAGTGCACAGGTACGCGGGGCCGCTTACCAGATAGTGAACTAGTGAGGGCATCAATAGTAACAGGGTGCAAATCATGTGTAACCCAGGGTATAGGTTGGATGAACCTACAGGGGTTCCTGCTCACCAGAAAGACGATCAGAGATAGCCCAAACGGAGCACTAGCAGAGTTCCTCGATCCCGTCCTGGCAGGTCCTCCCGGGCTCAATGGGTATGTATATTATAGAGGAGAAGCAGCCAATGGTGTGATAACGTACAACTCCAATTTATTAAAACAAAGCAAGCACTTACATATAAAAAACGAATAACAACGATGCCGGCCGGCACTCGAACAGCTCCCGTCCACTCAGAGCAAAGCGTGGTGACGTCAGCACGTCCCTCCCAGATGCGTTTCGTCACAGGTTGACGTTCTCAATGGGGAACGGGCAGCGCACTGAGCCACCACTATTTATGCGCACACCAAGCCTCGCTCCGGAACTGAACAGGAGAAACACAGAGCGCCATCTTGGATGTGGGCACAAGTACTGGAGAACCACGGGAATGACGGCAATTGCGTCAGTCCACTCCCGCCACTCCTCCAGCAGTTTGAATCCACGAAGAAAACTTCACAAAGCAACCAATATTACACTTCAATGGCCATTTAGATAGTACCCGCCTATCTCATTCCCATTTGGGGCAAGACACCCCATCCCCTTTGAACGCAGGGGGCGGGTCTTAAAGGTTGAGTAGAGGAGCCAATCTGTTGACCAGACATGTATAGCCAAAGGAGTGTAAGGGGGTTTTCTTATAAGATAGAATTATACAGACTCTATAAACAGAATAATTAAAATTATAAATTATATAAAAAATTATATAAAAATTTTTTTTTTTTTTTTTTTATAAAAATTCATCGCTACAAATACCAGTTGTACTAAATTGCATACCAAAAAAAACATATGAAGCTATTCCCAATCACGGGCACCCAAATGAAGCACCTGGCACTCAATGGCAAAGAGCCCATTAAAGCGATACAGACCCTATGTATCCATAGGGTAAACCTCAATCTTACAGTAAGGACCAATCGGAATGGCCAGATATATGGAGCTAAGGAAGGCAATGTCCCCGATACTGGACAGCTTTTGTGTTAAACCTCCAGGTTCATTGCCATTGAGGGCAAGGCACCCCATCCTAATGTTTGGGGTCATACAGCCTCCAACCCCATTCAATCATACAAGATAGATATATGAGCAGAACAGGGTGAGGTGAATGTATCAAAAACATCAAGACTGTATTATCAACTAGTAGCTAACCTACTAGGTTAGGTCCAAAACCGTATTAACGACTAGTAGCCAACCTATTAGGTTGAATCCAAAATGTATATGTCACGCCCCCCACCTCCATATAGTCTCAAAACATGTATCTACACCCGCATATTAACAGTGTGTCAGGTCCCCTAAGGGTAAGGTACTAAAATGTAAATGGAAAGACTGTACTGAATTTATAATATTAGATAAATTGGGCCAAAAGTATTAGGCAAAGGAAAACTGCTGAATCCTACAGGGGACCCCTTGAGTTTATAGCTAGTGAGGGCTACTATTATTGTGGACACCTCCATTAGGTATTCATATTGGCCAGAACCTGAAAGATTTCGATCGAGTCTAAACCTAGGCCCCGACCGAAGTGTATCTTACAAGAAATGGCCAAGGATTAGGCCGGAGCCTTAAATTGGTAATGGAAAGAGTTGGAAAGGCGAGGTATTACCAAAGGTCAGAGATGTCAAGTTGTTAAAATTGTGTAACCCAAATTAGGAGTTATCAATAAATGAATTCACATCCACATCTATATTGAGACCGTGTGGCGTGTAGCTTTTGATCCTGTGGATCCAAGCCATTTCAGATTTAGAGATCTCTCTAACCAGGGAACTGCCCCGCCAGTGGGGTTTATATCGGTCAATTCCCAAAAACAAGGTGTTAGAGGGGTCTCTATTATGAACCATCCTATAATGTTTTGAAACCGAATGGTTTTTAAAGCCTGTCAGAATATTTGTGATATGTTCATTAAGCCTCACCTGGAGGGGGCGTTTAGTCCGCCCCACGTATTGCAAGCCACAAGGGCATTGCAATAGGTAGACCACTCCAGTGGTGGCGCAGGTAATAAATGTATATATATATATATAACCATTTTCCGAAATTCGAATTTCATATAGAATGAATTCGAATTCGAATAGAAAAGATTAGAGTAGAAATAGAAAATAGACTAGAAAAACAATAGAACACAATTGAGTAAAATATAATGTGTATATATATTATATTTTATTCTATTCTGTTCTATTTTTTTTCTATGCTAATCTTTTCTATTCGAATTTGAATTCATTCTATATGGATTTCGAATTTCAATAGATGGTTATATATCAATAAATATCTAATATATATATATATATATATATATATACACTACCGTTCAAAAGTTTGGGGTCACCCAAACAATTTTGTGTTTTCCATGAAAAGTCACACTTATTCACCACCATACGTTGTGAAATGAATAGAAAATAGAGTCAAGACATTGACAAGGTTAGAAATAATGATTTGTATTTGAAATAACATTGTTTTTACATCAAACTTTGCTTTCATCAAAGAATCCTCCTTTTGCAGCAATTACAGCATTGCACACCTTTGGCATTCTAGCTGTTAATTTATTGAGGTAAGCTGGAGAAATTGCACCCCACGCTTCTAGAAGCAGCTCCCACAAGTTGGAATGGTTGGATGGGCACTTCTGGCGTACCATACGGTCAAGCTGCTCCCACAACAGCTCAATGGGGTTCAGATCTGGTGACTGTGCTGGCCACTCCATTACCGATAGAATACCAGCTGCCTGCTTCTGCTGTAAATAGTTCTTGCACAATTTGGAGGTGTGTTTAGGGTCATTGTCCGGTTGTAGGATGAAATTGGCTCCAATCAAGCGCTGTCCACTGGGTATGGCATGGCGTTGCAAAATGGAGTGATAGCCTTCCTTAGCTTTTACCCTGTACAAAGCTCCCACCTTACCAGCACCAAAGCAACCCCAGACCATCACATTACCTCCACCATGCTTAACAGATGGCGTCAGGCATTCTTCCAGCATCTTTTCATTTGTTCTGCGTCTCACAAACGTTCTTCTTTGTGATCCAAACACCTCAAACTTGGATTCATCCGTCCACAACACTTTTTTCCAGTCTTCCTCTGTCCAATGTCTGTGTTCTTTTGCCCATCTTAATCTTTTTCTTTTATTGGCCAGTCTCAGATATGGCTTTTTCTTTGCCACTCTGCCCTGAAGCCCAAAATCCCGCAGCCGCCTCTTCACTGTAGATGTTGACACTGGTGTTTTGCGGGTACTATTTAATGAAGATGCCAGTTGGGGACCTGTGAGGCGTCTGTTTCTCAAACTAGAGACTCTAATGTGCTTATCTTCTTGCTTAGTTGTGCAACGCGGCCTCCCACTTCTTTTTCTACTCTGGTTAGAGCCTGTTTGTGCTGTCCTCTGAAGGGAGTAGTACACACCGTTGTAGGAAATCTTCAATTTCTTTGCAATTTCTCGCATGGAATAGCCTTCATTTCTAAGAACAAGAATAGACTGTCGAGTTTCAGATGAAAGTTCTCTTTTTCTGGCCATTTTGAGCGTTTAATTGACCCCACAAATGTGATGCTCCAGAAACTCAATCTGCTCACAGGAAGGTCAGTTTTGTAGCTTCTGGAAGGAGCTAGACTGTTTTTAGATGTGTGAACATGATTGCACAAGGGTTTGCTAATCATCAATTAGCCTTCTGAGCCAATGAGCAAACACATTGTACCATTAGAACACTGGAGTGATAGTTGCTGGAAATGGGCCTCTATACACCTATGTAGATATTGCACCAAAAACTAGACATTTGCAGTTAGAATAGTCATTTACCACATTAGCAATGTATAGAGTATATTTGTTTAAAGTTAGGACTAGTTTAAAGTTAGCTTCATTTAAAAGTACAGTGCTTTTCCTTCAAAAATAAGGACATTTCAATGTGACCCCAAACTTTTGAACGGTAGTGTATATATATATATATATATATATATATATATATATATATATATATATATATATATATATATATATATATATATATATATAAAAATTTCCGAAATTCGAATTTCATATAGAATGAAATTGAATTGAAGTAGAATAGAAAATAATATCTTAGAAAAACAATAGATCAGAAAAAAAAAAAATATATATATATATATATATATATATATATTAGAAAAAAAATAGTACAGAATAGAATAAAATATTATATATATATAATATATATATTATATATAATATTTTATTCTATTCTGTTCTATTGTTATTCTATTCTATTCTTTACTATTCAAATTTGAATCGAAAAAAATAGAATAGAATAGAGTAACAATAGAACAGAATAGAATAAAAAATAATATATATATATATATATATATATATATATATATATATATATATATATTATTATTTTTTTTGTAAACGCTATAACTTTTGCGCAAAGCAATCAATAAACGCTTATTGCGATTTTTTTTTACCAAAAATATGTAGAAGAATACATATCGGCCTAAACTGAGGAAAAAAAATGTTTTTTTATATATTTTTGGGGGGTATTTATTATAGCAAAATCTAAAAAATAATGCGTTTTTTTCAAAATTGTCGCTTTTATTTTGTTTATAGCGCAAAAAATAAAAACCGCAGGGGTTATCAAATACCACCAAAAAAAAGCTCTATTTATGGGAAAAAAAAGACTTCAATTTTGTTTGGGAGCCACGTCGCACAACCGCGCAATTGTCAGTTAAAGTGATGCAGTGCCGAATCACAAAAAGTGCTCTGGTCAGGAAGGGGGTAAATTCTTCCGGGGCTGAAGTGGTTAAAGACTTGTAGTTTTATTAGCTGTTTTTTTTTTTTTTGACAGGGGCGCAGTTTCAGTGCTTGCCATAGGTGCCATTTTCACTAGATACGCCTCTGGGAGACACAGAGAGAGAGAGAGAGAGAATGTAATCATTTTTATTTACCGATGACGGATGCAGTCTGGGGTGCGCTCAATCCCTCTCACAGCTTTTACTGCCATGGTGACGCGAAACCATGCAGCGTTCTTCTGGTGTGCTGAAGAGGAATATTATCTGAATATTATCAAATTCGAAAATAGAAATATTTTCGAATGCGATTGAAATATTATCGAATACGATTGAAATAATTTCTAATACAGTTGAAATAATTTCGAATGCTGTTGAAATATTTTCGAATGCGGTTGAAATATTATCAAATCCGATTGAAATAATTTTGAATACAGTTGAAATAATTTCGAATGCGGTTGAAATATTATCAAATTCGGTAGAAATATTTTCGAATGCGATTGAAATATTATCGAATACGATTGAAATAATTTCTAATACAGTTGAAATAATTTCGAATGCTGTTGAAATATTTTCGAATGCGGTTGAAATAATATCGAATCCAGTTGAAATATTTTCGAATTCGACCGATTTTCGAATTCGGTCGAAAACGAAACTGATTTGAAAAACGAATTTAATGAATTTAACGGATCTAACTAAACTAAATTAATTAAATAATGAATTAAAACGAAACAATTTTTTTCATTTTGCACATGCCTAATCAGAACCTCCTTCCTCCTGCTGGTGATCCCTCTCATGACGTATCCTAGAATTCATGGCTTTCATGGCACCCGGTATCTTTAATGAAAGATACAGATTTAAAAAGATTGAAAATAACTTTTGAAATTCCATGCTTATAGGAGGTTTTAGTAGTTGGGTTTAGGTCAGTTTTAATGTAGTCATCACCTCTCATTATTGTAAAGCATTAACAGAACCTAATCAGACCTAAAGCCCATCTCTTGGCAGAGTTCTCCACCATTCCATCCATTCCATCTCTCTTCCACCCATTCACCAGCTTAAAAAAAATAAACCTTCTGAAGCTCTTATTTACTCACCTAACTCCACCATCCATGTCTTTAGACAGCAACAACTAGTAATTTAGCACTGCACTCTGTGCACCAACTGGTCACCTCTTCATGATGTCTCTATGCTGGTGGAAGTAAGGACACAGTCTCTTTACCACCATTAATAAATGTTTAAATCACACAGGCAGCAACGTGGACACCCCAAGAAGAACTCTCTTCCTCAAGAGTGAAGCGGTTAAAAGACTTAGGACCCAGCACATCAGTTGACTACATATTAAGGTGAGTAAAAGCTTTTTTTTTTAGGTAACATAGTGATTAGTTTGGGGTAAGCAAAAAGCAGGGGGCGCTGAGGTTAATACCAAGCACAAAAACATCTTGAATTAAAAGCAGCACAGTTACATGTCAAAAATCACCAGTGGATAGTAACACAGCAGGCTGAGACACCACAGCTGATCAGCTGAAGATACAAAAAGGCAATGGATGCAGCAGCAGGGGCTCCAAAGCTCCAGCAGGTAGTTTGGAGAAAAAGGACTGGCTGCGTCACCAGCTGCACTTTGAAGATGACAGTTGGTAGAATCCTATAGTGAGGTCAGGAGATTATAAGCATACCATGTTTCAAGGGACATGACCCTCTTTATCAAATGCAAAAGGAAAACCAGAATATAAAGGTTTATATCTAATACCTAATGGGGCAGGCAAGGGGGAGGAGAATGGGAGGGGAAAAGCCCAGAAACCAAGCTGCTGCATTCTCAGCAATGTCACAATAGTACAATACACAGGCACATTATGGTAGGCAATCCACTTGTTCTATAAAAGAGAACAAGTATAAAATTACATATATTTAAAAAAATATTAAAACTGTGATATAGTGAGCAATTACATATCAATGAATGTGGAAGAAAGAGTACAGGGGGGTCTGATAGGTGTGAATACTATGCATGATACCTAAAAATTCTTACTACATGGTCTGAATAGGTAAGGGGAAGGGGGAGAAAAAGAAAAAGTACACAATAAAAAAAAATCTTTCCTCTAAAACACATGGGAAATATGCATTAAGGCTAACTAACTAACACAGTTAGCAAACAAAAGGAGGGAGTGAGATTGTTATAGTGTAGTAGGAAAATATGATCTCTACAATAAAATGAAAGCTTAAAATTTTTTTATTAAAAGACCTTTTTATAAAAAGTCATACAAAAATGACTTAATGGTCCACACCTCCAACTCCTCTTTCAAACCCCACACTGATAAGGTGTTAAGATGGTATATCCATAAGTTTCCCTGTGGCAGAGAGTATGGTACGTCTCCGCCACAGAGTCACAGTGGGGGATCCGCTTGAAGACCCAAACACGAAGACTCTCCGTGGAGCCCTTGTGATTGGACTTGAAGTGTCGGAGGACACTATGATCCGTGTTGCCCTCTTCAATCAACCTCCTGTGCTCGTCAAATCATGTCCAGACCTTCTGAACTGTCCGGCCCACATATAGGAGGTTGAAGGGACAGAAGGGGCAATAGATGACATGGTCCACAGAGCAAAAGACAAAGGAACGAATGGGGTATACTCTGTTCTTAGACATTTTGCATTTTAATTTCCTGCACTGGTACATGCCCACTATATTATAAAAGGTAGCTAAGGAATGAGATATACTGTAGGTTTCTTGGTAAGTGGTACTTCACTGGGGGCAATTTTGTTTTTAATATTAGAGCCTCTACTATAAACAAACCTAGGTCTGCTGAGGAGAATGGGCCCCAACTTGGGATCTTTAAGCAAAATCCCCCAATGCCGAACGAACAAACAAACAATTCTCTCCATCTGTTTAAACTTGCTATGGATGCTTTAAGTAACTTTGTTTCTTTGTATTAGTTTGAGGGTGAAGGCAAAGGGGAGATGCCCAGAGCATATTGTGCTTTCCCCATTCAGGACCAAAGCAACAGGTTTTTTGTTTTGCCCCCACTGCCCAGCACCACATACATACTGTACCTTTGCTTTCTCTACTGCTACTCCATCCAGCATGCAAAGAAAAAAAGGCCTGAGTGAGCTCCAAGTTGCTCTAGTTTGAGAAAGCCTAAAGGAGAAGTTTAGGGGTCATAAAAAACACACATACTGCAGCAGCATCGGTGTAATGCTTCAGCTGTCACCTGCCGACTCCAAGCCCAAGAACTGAGCAATGATAATTCAGTTCTCAATCCACTCTGAGCGGAGAGTGGTGACTGTCAGTCATCGATCTGTGCTCTGCCCCTCCAGCACTCACTGGAGCAGGCTGGGGAAAGGGAAGAAGCGGCTGACTGAGGCTCTCAAAGCTGTGTCCCGAGATCCTGAACCAGCTGTCAACTAGGGAGCTGAGTGGGTTCTGACAATATGGTCGGGATCCTTCCAGGGCCTGGAGCAGTGACATCAACTGGAACAATAATGTGAACTTGCCTTTTTTCCTGCATAGCAAATTTGCAGATTGGCTTTATTGATGTGAGAATACATTGGTTTCTGTAGAGAATTACTGTATATGGTTATTAAAAGAAACCTGTCACGAGGGAAACATGAATGCTAGATCCTTAGCTGTCTTGATTATCTTCTTGCTCTAATAGTGTAAGTTACTGAACCAGAACAAATATGCAGATAACAATTTCCTCCTTTCTTCTGCATCTTTCCTGACCTACAGGTCGGCCAAGCAAGTGAAATTTTCAGAAGAAGGTTAGCAATGGCAAACTCTTAGTTTCTTTCATGATAGACTTACTTTAAAGTATATCCAAGCTCAAGGATGAAAAATGTAATATATCGCAGCTTAGCAGTCCTTAAATGTAGTGACTTGCAGAATCAACTGGTATTATTTACACCTATGAATATAATAAAACAGAAATAACAATATGCTTTTAAAGATATATATAACTTGTTTAAGACTTGACCTCTCTTTGCCAAAAAACAAATTGGGTCAAAATTTTATTCAGTTTCTAGATTTTTACACATTCCCTTTAAATATACATCAAAAACATATGAATGTCAATATCAAAACTGTGCAGACAAAATAATATAGTCCTAACGTGACATTCATTTAACATTGCATATTTTTGGCTATAGTTTGACACCAGCATTTGCACTCATGGCATGATAGCAGGGTTTTGGCAATACGTGACTCTGTCCTGTTTTTCCAGTTTCCATGAAGGTGACCTAGAATGGACCACACTAAATTTTGAGGTCTTAGATTAAAAATTGTACATGAATAAATTTAAATAGTTTAATTAATATGTAAGGATTATTACTATTAAAGGAAACAAATCTAAACATTTAAAACCCTTTAGGGCTCTTGTCAATGAGTGTTGTTTTTTTGCATTTGTTGTGCTTTTGAAACATAACTCTAACTCAGGTCAGCAAAATCCCATTACCTTTAAAGTGGAATTGCAGGCTCCAACTAAGCCTAAAACGGCTCCAATCCCCCTTCTAACTCCTATACCATAGGCGTGTGCAGGGGGTGTGCTAGGTGTGCCTGAACACACTCTAATCACTGCGTGCAGTGCCAATTCCCTCTACTGCCCAGGCTTCTCCCCTGTTGCCCCCCCCCCCCCCAGTGCTGCTGGCTTCCCTCCTCTCCCCCAGCTGCTAAAGGGGAGATGTTTCATGATGGAGAGTGGAGGAAGAGGCTAGCAAATATGTAATTTACCAGCACCTTCCTTTTCTAAATGAACACAGTGAACACATTCATTCACTGTGTTCATTGGTAACTGTAATATAGTAAACTGTGTTCCTTATGCTTCAGTTTGTGAATGAAATGGAAGCTGAAGATGCTCAGCACAGAGCACTTCCCATTCATTCACTGTCCCATGTACAGTGCCGGGACAAGGTCACCGAGACTACTCCTGTGAGCCTTGTAACAGAAGCATCTTGTCAGAACTATTGGGGTTAAAAAAGAATTAATTCCTAAGGCCTCTGCATCATATATTTTTAATATATATTTTATGAACAACTCAGAAGCCATCTTTGTAGTGTTTCTTAAAAGGTTAAATTAATATCACACTGGAGGACAGAGATTTTTCTAAAGAGACTTGAAGGCCTCATGCACATTATCCCAGGTCGTAAATTAAGAGCCTTAGACACTTAAAGATAAGAAGAAGGTCATGGCTTGTGTTTACTAAAGAGGAATGTGAATCCAAGGGTTCAAATAACACTGGATTGAAACATGTTTTTTTTCTCTTTCCTTGACTGAGAGATAGAGGAAAAAGACATATTAACAATTTGTTTTGAAATTATTGTATTATGTACTGAATAAGCAATCATATTAACAATAATCCCCAATATATTAGTAAATTATATTGGCGTATTTATAGGCAGGATTAACTGAACAAAGTCACATATTTTGGTTTGCGCATTTTTATATAATTATATATCTATATATTGTTTGATGTATTCACTTATTAGTCTTCATATTATTCATATGAGGGAAATACGGTATATGAATGTGATGTCTAGAAGTTCTATTAATGGGGATGTTTAGGAATAAGCCATTATACTTCTAGACAGAAAGATGGGGTTAAGTATTACATTACCTAGTTTGAGCAATTTAAAGATAAGGTAATTAGTGTGGGTATATTTTCTTAAAGTAATAGATCTTATGAATTGCCTATAGGTCTGGGGTGGTTTGACAAGTAAGTGACATTTCAGTCTAACTAATAGTTTTACTTAAGCCTAAGCCAAAAGGTTATTCAAGTATTAAATAAAGTCAATTCTAATTCAACACCGCCCCCTGGTGGTGAAAATATTAAGAGTCCAAAATGGCCGCCCAGACGAGGTTGTCATGGTTACATGGAAAAAAACAGTCATTTCACATAATCAATTACGTAATAGTGACACACACACACTTTTTGGGTGGGATAAAGGAGTATACACAAAACAGTGAAGGGGATCTTGAGAAAGGCGGAGAGAATCTTGAGGAGGCTGAAAGAATTTGGAGAGGAGAAAAACAAAGCGCAGAGATGTGGTAATGAGGGTCAAAGAAGTGCTTTGGACATCTAGTTGATACTTCTCAAAACAAAAGAGTCTTAAGCCATGATAAAGTATTATTGTTTTTATTTTACCTTTTGGGTAATTGAAGTTGTTTGAGCATATGCTTAACTAAACTAATCAATGTTGGTAGTGTCAGTTTTGGGAGTGAGTTGAATTCTAACTGCAGTATGAGTTCTCCTCCCTTTTAAACAAAGAGATAAATAGCTTGTTATATCTGAACAAAACTGACTTCAAAGTATTACGCTTGGATTAGTTATAGTATGTGTTGAACCATAGATTCATTCTAAATTTATTTTTATTTAAAATGAGTCTTGGTTAAATTACCAAGTTTGTATATGGTTAATAAAATTGTCCATATACTGTAAAAGAGGTTTAAGCTTGAAGGTCTATTTGTTTTGAGAAAAATCACATGTGTTAAAGTCAAAACCTAGTTTAGTTACATAAGTCTATAGCGTCACGAAAAGCTATTTACTAAGAGTTACTAAGTATAAGTTTACTAAGTGTTGAAATATGACATGTTGTAACAAGAGATTGTGGTAAAATTTATTATCATCTGTATCACCCATATATATTTGCTATTTGAAGTCATATAAATTTTTTTGTATTATCACCCAATATATCTGATATTATTTTGCACGGAATTTTAGTTAATATATATATTTTTATCACATTGTTGTACTCACTCGTCTTCAAACTAGCCTGGATAAACGCACTTGAACTAATTGGTTGTATTGTGGAAAAAATGTGAAAATCTCCTTAAACACAGATTTTGCATAATTCCATAAATATAACACTGTTTTAATATTTCAGTATAAACACCTGACAATATGGCACAGGGTGCCCCCAGCCCTCCAATAAACCATTGTGCCCAGGGCATTCGTCCCTCCTGCCCACCCCTTGTCCCAGCCCTGCCTGTGCAGCTGAGGCTTCAGAAAAAGGCATGCGTGGTTTAGCTTTGGGGTGCTACACACCTAGAGTATGTCCTATACTAATTACCCAATAGAAGGAAGATGCTTATACTTACAGTACCTATTCTCAGAGTGCTTCAGTCAAGTAATGTGATTTTCCCAGTGGCCAGCTTCAGTGGACAGGAGAGAGTCCCTACAATAGCTAAAATGGCTGGGCGTTGGCTGGGACATCACCCATAAGCTTATTATGGAGCATCCGTTGTCAGCTGTCCCTCCTCTCCCCTGAAGCCGACCCTTGGAGCTGATCATGTGACCAGACCAGAGCACCCTGAGAATAGGTAAGTATAAGCATCTTCCTTCTACAGGGTAGTTAAAATAGGAGTTGGGGGGGGACAGTTTCAAGCTTAGTTAGTTAGAGCCTGGAGTTCAGCAGTACACATGACATTTCATAGGCTGCTTTTGACTTGCTTTGCTTTATGCTGTATTTTTTTGGATGCCACATTTTCTATTGAGGAGCATTTGAACCGCAAACAAAGCAGGTCAACTGCAGCCCTTTTTTGTCAAAAGCAGTATTTGACTATAACTCCCGTTGAAACGAACCTTTAATGGTGATTGGTGTTTTGGTCTTTAGAGGAGTGAAGAGATTTGTTTAAAATGCACCCCAGCCTGTCTGCTAAATAAATGGTACTAACAACAGAAAACAACAAGAAGTGATGTTTAGAAAGGTTGTATTCCCTTTTTTATATCTCTGCAAGATAAGCTTAATTCACTGCCTAACATATTTAATAAAATTGAATAAGAGGGAGCCTATGCTGTGCCCATGCAAGTTCAATTAATGACTGTGCACCGGTGGCCTATCCTTCATGGGTGCACTGTGTGCCAGGTACAGGGGTCCCTAGGGTGATGTGGCCCACTGTGCTCTCACACACTGTACACACTGCACATGATGGGGATCAACACTGTCCTGACTGACCTGCCGTTGTGCCTGTCTGTCCCGTGCTACTTGGGTTGCTATGCAAAACATTATCTCTTTTTGGCTAACTAGATTCACCTTCATTTAGGAAGTATGTGGGGGAAAGCTGGAGAGAAGGCCTGTGTAAGATGAAGTTACATATAGTTACATAGTTAGTCAGGTTGAAAAGAAGACACCATCTAGTTCAATAAAACAAAACTACACACACACACACAAATAGAAAACCTCCATATACACAATCCTATACCCATGATTGATCCTGGGGAAGGCAAAAAAAAAAAATCAATAAAGCATGATCCAATTCATTCCAGTGGGGGGAAAAAATCCTTCTCAATGCCCCACAAAGCAATTGGATACTCCCTGGATCAACTACTCGTAGTGTTAATACCTCTAAATATTAGTATCCAGTTATATTTTATGTAGAAGTAAAGTGCTCAGTCTGTGGTAGGAGACTGACTAGCCATAAGGAGAGCTCTGTGGGAGTGGGGAATCCTGTAGGGTGCTTAGGAAGCCAATGAGATCTCAATCACTCAATTGTAGACCATTTCATACACACAGGGACCTGTTTTTTGGACGTTAGGGAAAGAGAGGGATCTGAACAAGGTACCATAAGGCAGCTTAAGCAGCTGGCTTAGGGTGCCAGGATGCGGGGGGGGGGGGGTAAAATGCACTTTTCCCTGTACAGACAAACATCCTTGCACAGGCCCTGACAGCCAGCGATGACAGGGACACAGCTACCACTCCTGTTGGCTCCTGGAGCCGCTGCAGGATAGGTGAGATCTGGGTGAACTGGCCATTCCCAAGGTGTGTGTGACACTGCCCCGCTCCTGTGACACTGCCCTCTTCTGCCCCGGTGCCCATCTCTTGTCCCACTGCCCCGCCTGTCTCACTGCCCCCCTCCTGTCTCACTGCCCCTTTCCTGCCACAATGCCCTCATGTCACAATGGTGGGTGTGGCAGGAGGATGGTGTGCGCAAGTGGCGGATAGGCGGGGGGAAGTGGGCATCAAAATGCAATTTTGCATCCTTGCACCAACCCTGGATCTAATGACTAACTATATTAACCCACATCTCTTTAAGCCATGCTCAAAATGAGTGCAGAGAAAATCACACTCATCCTTTGTCACAGTTCGCAGAAATTTTCCTTACTAAGAGAAGGATCTTGCACACAGGCCTAAATCATTCAGGAAACACCCCTGTGCTGCTCAGTTCCCTCCCCTTTACTTGTTTGCCACTCCAGTGGGAACAAAGAGAGACACATGGTATCATGGGTTATGGTGGAGCATGTGATTTGTCCCCCTTTCTCTCTGGTGACAGCCTTGGTGTTTCTGTTTGACTGCTCAGGCACCCAGCATTGTCAAATGGATCAGAAAAGAACCCCCCACCTGTGTAAGCTCCAGAGCATGTTTTAAGCATGTGCTGACACTGAGTCTTATTTACTATATTAGTGGGTTGTGGTAAAAAACACGATTTACAGCCTCAGATTCATACGTGTAAAGAATAATGAGAGCTAAAGCATTGGAGTTTGAATTTGATTCAAAAATGTTATGGTGAGATATAAGTTTCTCTATATATGTTGCCTGTGTGTGATCACCTAAAGAAAATATCAAAATCTTTAATTTAGTATTAAATTAAGTTCACCTACATTTCTACTTTGTTTACATAAAAGAGCAATTAACATTATATGGAGCTTATCTGAACCGAATCTAACTGAAATTAATTCTGTCCAAATTGCACATCCGAGTTCCTTTCAGCAAGTTCATTGAAAAACAGTACAAGTAGACAGTGGTAGTAGGTCTTTAGCCTAGGCCTCATTTACAGTTGGGCATAGCACAAATGCACGAAAAACATGCTAAAACAATGCACTTGTGGTGCCATTATTTAGTCAAACCACATGGAAAACGAGTGAAACAAAACATACTTGGCCATGTTCAAAAGTTGGCAAATTACCTTCTTTGGCATGATTTTGGAGTGAAGAGAGGCCAATTGAAATGAATGGTGCCGCTCTAAAAATGCCTTAAAAAAAAAGCAAAAGTGCCCCAAAAACAAGACAGGGTACCATTGCTCAAGTGTGAATGAAGCTTCAAAGAGTTCAGGGCTTTTTTTTCGCAGGAGCGTGGATTACCAGCACCTCCAGCACTCAGTGTATCTAATGTCAAGGGGTGCTGGAGGGTCCATTGATGCTGGCTGCTGGAGGATCTATTGCTTGGGGGGATCTATTGTTGAGGGAGGGGTCTATTGTTGCTGGGGGTCTTATGTTGCTGGAAGGGATCTACTATTGAGGGAGGGGTCTATTGTTGCTGGCTGCTGAAGTGTCTATTAATGTTGGCTGTTAGGAGATCAATTGTTGCTGGTGGGGGGCAATTGTTCATGGGGTAGATCTGTTGTTGTTATGGTGTATTTTGTTGCAGGGGGCTTATTGTTGCTAGGGGGCATCTTTTGTTGCTGGCTGCAGGGGATCTTTTTTGCTTTTTATATTATCCCTAACTTATTCCATACAAATTACTTAGCACCACAAAATGATACTTGGTTCTGTTTTCTCTAGAATAAAAAGGGCGGTTCTGGAAGGTGGGTAGGGGGTGGGACCAAGGGACGGTGCTTGGAGGTGGGTAGGGGGTGGAGACAAAGGGCAACTTGGAGGAGGGGAGTACCTGCACCTATTCTCTGAGAAAAAAGCCCAGAAAGAGCTGATAATGCAAAAGCAGACCAGTACCCCACACATTTCCTGACAGTATACCTGAAAATGTTTTTTTGAAATACTTTGTCTCTCAGTGAAAATGTTGCTTCCTGCCCTCTATGGTGACATGGTTCCTAAACAGACAAGTGTCCTGACACAGACTTTTATTGCAGAGGATAGAAGGGGAGAGTGTCTGTTCAGTTCTGTTACTGATAAATAGTGAACCACAGAGATAATTATTATATTCTCACTAAAGAGTTTCCAACATCCCCAACCTTAATTTGATAAGAACCCTAAAAAGTACCCCCCGACTTTATGGGCGAACAGGAAAATAATCATATATCATAAAGTATCATTTATTTAGAAACATTATTTTGTTTTAAAACACATAGGTAATGACAAACATGACAATAGTTTGTACAATATATTTATATGAAAAAACAGACAATATGCTTATAATGAATTATAACAAATTCCAGTTAACATGGATTTTCTCCTTTGGCCTGACATGTTTCAGGAAAAATATCCCTTCCTCAGAGGCATTATAGGAGAAGGTACAAGTACATTCTGAAAAGAATCAGGAATAGTGGTTTTAACACAGCATTTCAAGGCAATAGCAACGTTATAACATGTGAGCATGTTCACCATACATACCAACACTGGATTGTAAAGAATTTTCATAAGAGTATTTTAAAAACAGAGTTTCATAGTAAGTTGAGTTTGCCACTATCTGTCCATCAGAAGGGTGATGGGCCTTGTCTGGGCTCGGAACAGCCCTCACAAAGGCCCCCACGAAGCAGCCCCCCTGGGTGCAACCACAGAGAAACCCTAGAGGGTAATCAAATATCTTGTTATAATAAAGAGTATATATAGATAAATATATTAAAAAAATACTATTATTATATTACTATGAAGCTTCATGGCAAGCCTAATGCATAACCCATTTTAAGAGTTCTGTTACTGAGTATGCTGACCCTGAGTTAAGCCTGGATAAATGGCTCCATCATTCTGGACAAAAAAGCAAATGAAGGCATTGTCAAGTGGAGCAGTATGATCAGTTGCTGTAACAGGAAAGTGGGGGTAAAATTATGGAAATGGAGGGTGTTAGTACAATAGATCAGATAACCAAAGTACTTTAAATACTTACACATATTTTTGGATAAATATTCTAATCTCATTAGTAAATCAGCCCAAGCTGTGATTTCAGTTGAGCTTTGAATGACAGGCTGCATTGTGAATAGTATCAGTGGCTTTTGTATCTTGGTTTTAATTTTTCCGGCCTCCAGATTACAGTGTAGTCACAAGCTATCCAAGGAAGCATGAAAAACTTTTTCAAATAAATTGGATAATAATCAAATCATCCCTCAGACTATTTTTTTCTTTCTAGTAAAAGATCATAGTTGGATTATAGTTTAAAGTGCCAAAGATCCAAGGCTGGATTTATAGAGAGGCATAAAGACAGAGAATAGTTTTCTCATATAAGTTTTTGGAAGACAAATATGAGAAAATAAAAATTTTGGTGCATGTTATATGTCTGTGGTTTTGAATACAGATGAGTGAATATTAGGATGTCTGCTTTGCTAAATATTCAACCCCAACACTCGTTTTGCCTGGCAAATATTCATTTTGAGTGTTGCTGAACTGGCTACAAGAGATTTGATGAATCACTGGCAGTTCACTGCTTGCATTGCTGTTCTTCTCTGCAAAAGAAAGTTGGTGCTCAAAGAAGCTGATTGCCAGATCTTAAACCTCTCACATGGGGACAGAGGAAAGGTTATTAGGCCTGTGTAAGCTCAGACTGACACAGAGATTGAAAAAGCCTTTCACCTCTGCCAAGGTGATAGGGAAGGAAAGTACTCAAGAGAGGTGAATGGAGATAACAAAAGAACCATTTTCACGTTGACCTGTGATAGGTTTACTTTAAAGCTAAACTGCAACCATGGACCCACCACCCTAAACTTTGCCCCAGAAGATAAAGAAAAAAACTACTCATATTCATGGTCACATGACATTCCAGGTAGAGAGTCTTTTATCTTCTGGGCTGCAGAATGGTAACATCCTTCTTGTGCCCCTGTTACTGCATGGTGACTTGGACACTTCCATTTGGGTCCATCAGTTGGATCCTCACAAAGGCCTAAAGACTCCAGTGGCAAGGGGCAGCAATGGGACCAGTCGGTAGAGAGCATGCAGTCATAGATCACCAGCTCACACTCCCAGAATATGTAGGGTCAAGTTTGTAAAGACTCAGGTGCATTAAGAAGAGCTGTAAAAGGCTTTTTTTTGTTTTTAAATGTCGTTTTGTTATATACGTTATGTTACGTTAATTCGTTTTTGGATAATTCGTTATTATTCGTAGAGTGTCGATATTCGTTATACTGAATCTCGAATCACTTTGAATTCATTATATCCGCTATAATTTCTTTCGTATTAGTTGAAATTCGATATTTATGTATGTATATATTCATGATAATGATTATGATAATGATTCGTAGTTTGGAAAGTCATTTGTTTATTGAATCTATTAACATACACAATGACAATATCTCTTCTCCTCTGCTAAAATACAATACAACACCATCCTCACTCAGTTCTCAGGAATGCACTTTGCCAGTAATCCAACCTCCAGCACAAAATTAATCAGCTGATTGGACTGTAAGATTTACTTTGAGTTGACCTTTTGTTTCTTTAGATCTCTAACAAATTACCGCATCATGAGGAAAGCATTCATTATATTTGCTATAATTTCTTTCGTATTAATTCGTTATTTTTTTATTCAGACATTTGGATGCATCCGAATGTCTGAAAGATGCAAAATTTGTCCGAATTTCGAATAGTTACGAAATGGATTGCACATGTCTAGCAGCAACAATCACTAGGATCCTTCACTCAGGTCTCTACTCATAGTGGATACTTGGATGCCTGCCTTCAATATCAGTCAGACAATCTCTTAGTGAAACTGCCAGACTGGATCCTCTATAATGTTGATAAAATAATCTCACTTAGCGCCAGAGTCCTTTTCTAGCATAATAGGCCCCCCCAGCTCTGCCACAGCTGGGACCTAAACAACAGCTGGCTTACAGCTGGACTGCCCAGACGGGCAGCAGCTCTTCAGACTGGCTACTTCTTCTCCTGGAAAGATCAAGACTGTACAAGGTTCCAGACTATTTGTGCTCTGCTGTCACCTACTGGGCACACCTCCCTAGGAATTGGCCATAAATATTCAGGCTATTCACTTGACTTGCTCCACTCCTATGTTTTGGAACCTTCCAGAAGGCAAAAGGAAACAAGCAAGTTTGCAGGTTCTTTGAGAGCCTGATCAGCCCAAACCATCAGCAGCTTCTCCACTGATTACAAGAGAGCTACATAAGAAAGACTAAATTTACCTAGCAGCCTAGCACCTAACTGCTACACATACTTTCTATTGAAAATGCGTGACCTTTTCTAGCAACCAGCAACATTTAAAAAAAAATCGAACTCATTTAATGGTTTTGAAAATGTTTAATATGGTAAACATTTGTTCTGTACTAACAGTGGAGATCCTTAGAGTTTACACTCTAAGTCCATTTTTCAGAGATTATACTATATGTTGTAGCCTGTCAGTAAGAATTTTTAACAGTACAATAAAAATAGCCTTTCTAATATGTTCCTTACAGTTTTCTTTTTCTATGATAAATAAAAAAAATATGTTGGAACTAAATTACTTTATTGAATTATAATGTACAGTTATTTGATGGTGACCTTTAAAGGCCTGTTCTTCATCAATAAGCTGTGGCATATACAGTATGTGCATGTAAGATGTTTTGTGTCAATATGAATTACAATACAGAGAGCAAGGAAAAAACTAGCTGGATGTATCAAACGGATCATTGTCCCATTCTGTCTTTATTGAAACAATCGGGAAGAATCTATATACAGTGTGGAAAATAATTATTTGATCCCCTGCAGATTTTGTATGTTTGCCCACTTACAAAGAAATAAAGGGTTTATATTTTATTTTACATAGATTTATTTTAAATGATAGAGACATAATATCAACCAAAAATGCAGCAAAAATACATGATAAAAATGTTATAAATTGAGTTTCAGTTCAGTGAGTAAAATATGTATTTGATCCCCAAGCAAAACATGACTTAGTACTTGGTAGAGAAGCGATTGTTGGCAAGCACAGAGGTAAAACGTTTCTTCGAGTTGGTTACCAGGTTTGCACACATCTCAGGAGGGATTTTGGTCCACTCTTCTGTACAGATCTTCTCTAAATTCTTACGTTTTTTGGCCGTCACTTTTCAACTCAAAGTTTCAGCTCCCTCCTCTCTATAGGATTAAGGTCTGGAGAATGGCTATGCCACTCCTTGACCCTAATGTGCTTCTTATTGAGCCACTCCTTTGTTGCCTTGGCAGTATGTTTTGGGTCATTGTCATGCTGGAAACCCATCCACGACCCATCTTCAGTGTTCTGGCTGAGGGAAGAAGGTTCTCATCCTAAATTTTACAATTCATGGCGCCGTTCATTGCCCCCTCAAAGCAGCAAAGTCAGCCTGTACCTTTAGCAGAGAAACAGCCCCAAAGCATTATGTTTTGACTGTAGGGATGGTTTTCTTAGGGTCAAAGTCAGCATTTTTCTTGCTCCAAACAGAGTGAGCCAAGTTAATGCCAAAGAGCTCAATTTTGGTCTCATCTGACCACAGCATTTCCCCCAATCCTTCTCTGAATCATTTAGATGTTCATTGGCAAACTTTAGAGACCAAAATTGAGCTCTTTGGCATTAACTTGGTTCGCTGTGTTTGGAGCAAGAAAAACACTGACTTTGGCCCTAAGAAAACCATCCCTACAGTCAAGCTCGGAGGTTGAAACATTATGCTTTGGGGCTGTTCCTCTGCTAAAGGTACAAGCTGACTTTGCCACATTGATGGACCAATGGATGGGGCCATGTATTGTAAAATCTTGGGTGAGAACCTTCTTCCCTCAGCCAGAACACTGAAGATGGGTCGTGGATGGGTCTACCAGCATGACAATGACCCAAAACATACTGTCAAGGCAACAAAGGAGTAGCTCAAGAAGAAGCAGATTAAGGTCATGGAGGGGCCTAGCCAGTCTCCAGACCTTAATCCTATAGAAAATTTATGGAGGGAGCTGAAACTTCAAGTTGCCAAGTGACAAGAAATGTCTTACCTCTGTGTTTGCCAACAAGGGTTTCTCCAACCAAGTAAAAAGTCATGTTTTTTCTTGCGGATCAAATACTTATTTTACCCACTGAACTTCAACTCAATTTATAACATTTGTATCTTGTTTTTTCTGGAATGTTGATTGATTTTCTGTCTCTATCATTTCAAATACACCTATGATAAAAATTATGGACCTGTCATTTCTTTGTAAGTGGGCAAACTTACAAAGTCTGCAGGGGATCAAATAATTATTTTCCCCACTGTATGTGCCCCATTCAGCCTAGTGCTGCGCTGCAGCGTGCTGCACTAAGATGCATACATGCTGCATTTTATCACAGCGCACAGTGCTGAATCGCACTGTAATGTGAGGCATCACGCTGCCCTACATTGCAGTGAATGAAGTGTACATTTTGTACACTTCACATAAAGTTTATTCAAAACGACCAAAAAACTATACTGCCTAATACCGCAGCTGGAAACGCAGAGTGGCCAGAGCGGTGAATCGCTTTGGCTGCTTTGCATTGCAGTGTGAGTTCAGCCATACTTATAGCAACACAGACAGTTTTCTTTTAAAGCATTCACTCGTGAGACCCATTAGGTCGTCTCCCCAGTCAGGTGCTTTGGTCTAGTTGTTTCAGTCTACCTTGCTCTAGTCACTGCCGTTGCAGAAGTGGCACATTTTTAGATAGATTCCTATTACATTTTGTAAATATCATTTTATTACACTCTCTGAATGTTATGCTGGCTCATTGTAGACACAAGCTGCACTGCTGTTCAGCTGATAGCGGGATTGTATTTTCATTACGGGATATCGTATCAGAGCCTCAGGGGCTTTAGATACTGTGTTAATAATAACAAAGGAACCATCTGGAAGTTACGCTGTGAACTGGTTTATGTGATTTTCTTTTACATGGTTAAAAGAACATAACATTCCCTGAAATGGCAATACTGGGGTGAATCTTGTCATAGAGCCTAATAGTTTAAGCTTTTAGAATTGGGGACTTCCTTAAAATGTGCTTTCTTTTGTGAAGTGTTCTTTCTCTGGGACAATTAACCACTTCAGCCCCGGAAGGATTAAACCCTATAATGACCAGGCCATTTTTTGCGATACGGCACTGCATCGCTTTAACTGACAATTGCGCGGTCGTGCGACGCTGTTCCCAGACAAAATTGACGTCCTTTCTTTTCCCCCAACTAGAGCTTTCTTTTGGGCTATAAACAAACAAAGAGCGACAATTTTGAAATAAAAAAAAATAAATTTTTTTACTTCTTGCTATAATACATATCCAAAAAAATATATAAAAAAAACATTTATTAATCAGCTTAGGTTGATATATATTCTTCTACATATTTTTGGTTAAAAAAATAGGCGTATATTGATTGGTTTGCGCAAAAGTTATCACGTCTACAAACTATGGGATAGATGTAGGGACTTATTTATTTTTATTGTTTTTGCTAGTAATAGCGGCAATCTGCGATTTTTAGCGGGACTTCGAATTAGTTATCGCGTCTACAAACTATGGGATAGGTTTAACGACTTTTATTTATTTTTATTGTTTCTACTAGTAATAGCGGCAATCTGCAATTTTTAGCGGGACTTCAGCATTGCGGTGGACAAATCTGACCCCAAATGACACTTTTTGGGGACCAGTGAGATTATTACATCGATCAGTGCTCTTAAAATGCACTGATCAATGTAAAAATCACACTTAACACATTTAACACACTTAACCCCTTGATCGCCCCCTAGTGTTAACCCCTTCACTGCCAGTGTCATTATTACATTGATCAGTGCTATTAAAATGCACTGATCAATGTAAAGTGAAGTGACTGGCAGTGAAGGGGTTAACACTAGGGGGCGATCAAGGGGTTAAGTGTGTTCCCTAGGTGTGTTCTAACTGTAGGGGGGATGGCCTACCTGGGACATGACAGAGATCACTGTTTCCGATCACTGGGAACAGTAGATCTCTGACATGTCCCCTATCAGAACGGGGATCTGCTTGTTTACACTGGCAGATCCCTGTTCTGCCTCTGTACTAGACGATTGCGGGGCGCCGGCAGACATCAAGTTTGCTTGACCCGCGGGCACGCTTCCACAGTGCGCGTCCGCCCGCAACTGCGCCTGCGCGAGCCGCCGTACAGGTACGGCGATTCACGCAGCGCTGCCAACCTGCCTCAGTAAATGTGAGCTGGTCGGCAAGTGGTTAAATAGAACCTGTGAGAATAGAAATATGGGAGTACAGTAAGTGTTTTTTTGGCATTTCAGCTAAAGTACACTAACATTTGACTTGGGGAGTCCTTACCTTAATGTTTTACTATGGCCAAAATCACAAATGATGTGTATAATGCGGTCTGTCAGTAACATTAAACAACTTTTTTTGTTTTTCTGGGTTCCCCCTGTAACATAATTGTATTACCCTTTAATCTGGCTAGTATGTCTGTTAATTTTAAACTTCCTTTAACATATCAAGTTGTCCAGCAAAACTAGCAGTTAGAGGGCTCAGACAAAACATTTAACACTGGCAGGGATGCTTACAATGGTCAGATTGTATTCATTTAGTTAACCCCTTCGCCTCTAAGGGTAAAACAAATCTAAATGCCTAAGCCCAAGTTTGCAACTTTTGACATCTGTTAGTAAAAGTGTAAATATCATCACAACTACTTTATGCATCCGGGTTAATTATACTGTGTTTTTTTCAGGACAAATTGGGCTTTCATTTTGTGGTAAATGGTAATGGATATCTTCTGATTTTTTTTTTTTATCAAAGGAAAACTGGCCCAAAATAGTAAAAAATATATATATATTTTTTAAATTCAACTATATATTTCTTGCTACTACCATAATCTACCACCAAAGAACAACCCAAAATTAAATTCTCCTGCTTTTAACAATCGTAGAAATACCACATATGTGTACGTTAGTTGTTGTTTGTACCCATAGTACAGCCCAGAAACAATTGTGCACATTTTTTTTTTCCTATCTAAAACACACTGACACTAATACTAATTTAAAAAAAAATAAAAAATCCTGTCCAAAAATACTGACCATGACCCTGACTTATGACCTTGACCCAAACACTAACCCTGGGCACTGACCTAGATCAAACCTTGATCTAGTTATTTTATTTTATTTATTCATTTATTTTACTGTATATATTTATTTATTTTTTAAATATAATTTATTTTTTTCTTTACACAATTTTTTTTTATCACTTCAAGGATAGAGAGTGATACAATGTACATTATATTACCAAAATATTGGGACGCCTGCCTTTACACTTCTTTAGCAAGACAGTGGTCATCTTGGAGGTGTGTTTGGGGTCGTTATCATGTTGGAATATTGCCTTGCGGCCCAGTTTCCAAAGGGAGGGGATCATGCTCTGCTTCAGTTTGTCACAGTACATTTTGGCATTCATGGTTCCCTCAATGAACTGTAGCTCCCCAGTGCTGGCAGCATTCATGCATCCCCAGACCATGACACTCCCACCACCATGCTTGACTGTAGGCAAGACACACTTGTCTTTGTACTCCTAACCTGGTTGCCGCCACACACGCTTGACACCATCTGAACCAAATACGTTTGTTTTGGTCTCATCAGACCACGGGACATGGTTACAGTAATCCATGTCATTAGTCTGCTTGTCTTCAGCAAACTGTTTGCAGGCTTTCTTCATCATCTTGCCACGGCTATGCAGACCAATGTGATGCAGTGTGTGGCATATGGTCTGAGCACTGACAGGTTGATCCCCCACCTCTTGAACCTCTGCAGCAATGCTGGCAGCACTCATATGTCTATTTCCCAAAGACAATCTCTGAATATGTATCAGGAACCATTAATCAGATAGAGACAGAAGTATAGTTAAATCACACTTGTTTATTAATAATAATAATAATAATGTAAACAGAGTAAGCGTAGTCAAAACAAGCCAAAGTTCAGTAACCGGATAGGGTAGTCAGCCAAGCAAATGTCAGAGAGCCAGAGATAAACGTAGTGGAAGCACAATTTTTTTCTCCACATATCATCTCGATGCCAGTGAGTGTCCTATTTTGGTTGACCCAGTTTATCCTCCCTACAAGATTCCAGTTTACCAGCCAGCCAGAGCGGTTTATTCACAAGGTTTCTGTGGAGTCCGTCCCAGAGGTCTCATCTGGAGGTCCCAACTACCTGGACACCCCTACACCTGCCATGTGTGGCACACTGCCTGTCAAGACTCTAGGTCGCTGACACTAGAGTCCACCAGATCCGGTAAGAGCACACACTTACCATTCATCTGTTGTTGTCGGTTTCTCTGATGTTGCCCATCTAGGATGGATCCATACATCCACTGTCCCTATTTGGAAACTCACCATTCTGGGTGGCTGTTCACATATTCATATACTGTTGGACATTCATCACTTATATTATTACACTAGCCAATAAGAACTTTTGTTTGTCACCTATTCCGTCCAGTGTACCCTTTTTATAAGCTTTATAGTTTATGGACTTTTTGTTATACACAGACATCACGTTATTTTCACATGTTTGTTATGCGCTACATTGTTTACCATTATTTCCTTAGTTTTCGTCACACTGTATGTAGTTGCTTATTTGTTCACTTAAGTTAGCGCAGTGTTGTTTTTTATATTTCCTAAACATAGTAGTACAGCAAGCAGGATCAGGAGGAAGGAACGTCAGCCGAGCATGTCTTCAACAGGAACGCAGGAGAAAGTCTCTGTGATGTTGACAAAGGCAAAGGCAGAGATCAAGTGAGCTGGAGGACTTTAAGTAGGCAGGACTGACGAACAGAATCAACAACAGCTGGGTAACTGTGGAGAGAGATGGGAGCTGGCAATTAGCCGACAGCTGAGCAGCCAGCTCAGAGAAGGAAGGGCTGAGCGCAGCCCTGACAATGTGATACTGAGCAAGTGCACTCAACTTCTTTGGTTGACCATGGCGAGGCCTGCTCTGAGTGGAACCTGTCCTGTTAAACCGCTGTATGGTCCTAGACACCGTGCTGCATCTCAGTTTCAGGGTCTTGGCAATCTTCTTATAACCTAGGCCATCTTTATGTAGAGCAACCATTCTTTTTTTCAGATCCTCAGAGAGTTCTTTGCCATGAGGTGCAATGTTGAACTTCAAATGACCAGTATGAGAGAGTGAGAACAATTACACCAAATTTAACACACCTGCTCCTCATTCACACCTGAGACCTTGTAACACTAACAAGTGCCATGACACCGGCATCCCATGAAAATGGCTAATTGGGCCCAATTTGGACATTTTCACTTAGGGGTGTACTCACTTTTGTTGCCAGTGGTTTAGACATTAATGGCTGTGTGTTGAGTTATTTTGAGGGGACAGCAAATTTACACTGTTATACAAGCTGTACACTCACTACTTTACATTGTAGCAAAGTGTCATTTCTTCAGTGTTGTCACATGAAAAGATAGAATAAAATATTTACAAAAATGTGAGGGGTGTACTCACTTTTCTGAGATACTGTATATATATAGATCCATAAAGAAAAACTATAAAAATTTATCATAGTCTGACTTGTGGTAAGTTACTGGTAAATAAATTGATTCTGTTAATGACTTACTGAATTATTTTATATGACAATGTGTTTTCTTTAAGAACTGAATTGTCAAATTATGGCTATATTTTAAATAAGTGACTCCAATTAATGCCTCTATAGACAAATGCCTTCTGCATATATTTGTTAAATAAGACATATGTTATAGTGTTTTGAGGCATTGGTTTTCCTTTAGTTAAATAATCTAAAATAGTTTATTCAACTTCAGAAAAACATATTTTAAAAATGTTTTACGTCAGCGTAAAAGTTAAAAGTTGTAGATAACCCTAAAACCTTTTGAAAAAATAAAATGATTACCTTCAAAATACAGCTCAACATTTTTTTACTTAGGTAACACCGTTAGACCATTACATTTTACTTTTAGAGCAAGAGACAAAATTGCTGAACACGTAATATAATAACAGTCAAAGCATCCAAGGTACAAACTTTTCTGTAACTGCAAGAAGCATAAATACCAGATGGCACAGGATATGAAGCAAAATGTTTTTAAAGAGATGATGATTTAAAAAAAAAGTTTCAAAGTTTTCAAATGTAATCCCTTCCTGCAATCTGTGGATAAATGTCCCCCAGTACAATGTGTTGCCCTTATGCCGCGTACACACGATCGGAAATGCCGCCAGCAAAACTCCGATGAGAGCTTTTTGTCTGAAAATGCGACCGTGTGTATGCTCCATCGGTCTTTTGCTGACGGAATTCCAGCCAGCAAAAGATTGAGGGCATGTTCTCTATTTTTCGGTCAGGAAAAGTTCCTATCCGAAAATGTGTTCGTCTGTATGCAATTCGGATGCGCAAAAAATCACGCATGCTCAGAAACAATTTGACGCATGCTCGGAAGCATTGAACTTCATTTTCTTGGCTCGACGTGTTGTACGTCACCGCGTTCTTGACGGTCGAAAGTTGAGAGAACTTTTGTGTGACCGTGTGTATGCAAGGCAAGCTTGAGCGGAATTCCGTCGGAAAAACCATCCAAGTTTTTTTTTACGGAAATTCCGATCGTGTGTACGCGGCATAAAGCTGCGTACACACAATCAGACTTTATACAAACTTTTCCGTGGATTTCTGTACAAAGGGCATTGGCAGTGAACTTGTTAAGCATACACACGGCAGGACTTTTTAGGCAAAAAACATGAACATAGTGAAGTTTCAACGTACTGACGATACTTCAAAAGAGGATGTTCAATTCTCCGGCGCCACCCTTTGGTCAACTTCTGTATTGTTGTCTGATCTTTTGCATTGGTTCTAAGCATGTGTGTTTGTACTTTGTACTAAAGTCCGATGGTTTTGTGTTCACACAATCGGACTTGCCGACGTCAGACTTTTGTTGCCACCAAGTTTGTCTGTTCGCACAGCCAATATTTGTCTGATGAAAACCGAAAAAGTTTGTCCGATATAGCGTACATACGGTCAGATGTTGCCTTATAAGTGTTCCCATTCAGAGGGCTTTCACACTGAAGCAGTGCGCTGGCAGGAGAAAAAAAAACTCCTGCAAACCGCATCTTTGGAGCGGTGAAGGAGCGGTGTTAAAACCGCACCACTAGCGGCCGAATACCACCGCAAAAACGACGGTAAAGCAGCGCTAAAAATAGCGCTGTTTTACCGCCGACGCCCCCACCGCCCCAGTGTGAAAGGGGCCTTACACCTGCTGGCCATTAGTTCTATCACAATGCTACTATATATATGACTGCAGATACCGCCTGACACAGCGTTCAGAAACCAGTCACTATGATTCTCATTCCTGTGGTCATTATAATGTCATATTACTCACAAGACATTTATTACTGTTTGGCTGGACTATCATTATACCTTTCACAGGGCACTCTGATAGAAGAAGGCAGCAGACTCCAGCTCTTAATGGAGAAGGTGGATTGCAAATTAAAAAAAAAAAAAAGTAACAAAATAATATTTTTAAAGCTTTTTAAAAAAATATGCTATAAGCTGTGAGCTAAAATGGCAGCTTAAAATCTGAGCATTTGCTAAAATGAATGACTTAAAAAACAGTGCATTTTTTTTAGGAAGGTAAATTAGTAAATTAGTTGGTAAAAAAGGTAAATTCGTTAATAGGTAAATTTGTCTTAGAATTAGAGTTTTTGTCAATTTAACTAATGCATACAGATGATGCCTAATTTGGCTTTGGCATCTATCCATCAGTGAGCTTCAATTACTGAGGGGTTGAATCCAAAAATAACAGAGACAGATATTCAGTTAGATGGACGTTGTACTAATATCCACCATTTTCCTGCTACAGCAGTTAAATATAAGTTACAATTAAATATAAATATATATGTGTATATATATATATATATATATATATATATATATATATATATATATATATATATATATATATATATATATATATTAATATGTAGGCAGGGCCTACAGTGCTGTCTATGTAGTTTACTGCATGGGTTAATTTCTGGTTCCTGAGGGATAATCTGTGGTTGAAAGTGAGTCAGCCTGAATTTCAGTCACTTCCCATCAGGGGGTATTTAGGGCAGAGGAAGTTGTTCTCAGGGATCATTCCATGGGAGGTGAGAGGAAGGCCACTCATGTAGCCTGGTAGCCACAGCTTGTTTTGCCAATTATGTTTGATCAATTTACTAAAGATGGAGCCTTGTAACAGCCATTGTATATACCAGAGAATTGTTGCATTTGTGTTCTGACAAGATCTGTTACACAACTGAAAAAATGTTAACCTTAGTAAACGAGTTTCATAATTCAATGTCTGGTCTTGTAACTCTATGGAGGAATTAAGTGTGTATTTCTAAAGTAAATATTAATGGGCAATGAAGTGTAAAATTATGGTGACAGTTAAGAAAGCAGAAAAAGTAACATCTGTATAAAGGTGAAGAGGCAAACAGTTCAGCAGAGGGAACGATGGTGGCCAGAGATAGAAGCCTTGACTAAGCTGTAAATTCGTGTCCATTTGTTCTACCTTTTTTAGCAGATGGGACTACGTTATGTAGTCTATGTTAGGGCCCACTGCAGAACAGAGTTTCACAGGGACTGGGCCTGGACCATGAGTGTGTGAGGTCTTGCAAGGTGTTCGGTGGCTTTCCTCCGTACCTTCCGGCTGAGCCAAGTAAGTCTATCATGTATAAGAACTGGTGGAGGATAAATAGTGTTCTGAACTGTTTACCTCAAAATGATTCTGTCGTCAAGACCAGGACAGGTGACTCAGGTGAGTATGAAGGCAACATAGGTGTGCGCAGCCTATTGCATTAGTGTTCACCCCAAAGCTCAAACACACAAGGCCTTCTCTGCAGCCGCATCTGTATAGGGCAGTGAATGAATGGAAAGTGCTCTGTGCAGAGCGGCTTCCTGTTCATTCACAAATTGAAGCATAGTAAACAGTTTACAATGCTTCACTTATGAATGAACACAGTGAGTGAGTGTGTTCACTGTGCTCATTTAGAAAAGAAAGGTGCTGCTAAATTACATATTTACTAGCCCCTTCCCCCACTCTCCATCCTGAAACATCCCTGCAGCAGCAGGGGGGAGAGGAGAGGAGGGAAGCCAGCAGCACTATGGGGCTGGGGGGCCAACACGGGGAAGCCTGGGCAGTACGGTGAATGGGCACTGCATGTACAGTAGGTGCCACCGATATTGAGTCAATCTCGCCGCTGTTAGCGGCGAGATCGACACCTGCAAGCCCCGTTGCAGGAACCAGCGCCGAGCTCTGTCGCTCCTCCCGCTCGCCGCCCCCAATGGATTCCTATGGATGTGCGGCATCTCGTGGGGGTGGCGAGCGTGAGAAGCACAGCCTTGCAGCGATGATTTCCAGCGTGATCCTATCGTGCTGAAAACACAATATTGACGGCAGGTACTGTAGTGTTTAGAGTGTGCCTAGGCACACCTGGCATACCCCCTGCGCATGCATATGGAAGGCAATATCATTCTGGTGTGAGGCCTAGTGAAGTGGTCTGTCCTGTGGCCAAAAGAGTGCTCTAACTCACACAATAATCAAGCAAAATATAAAACTTAGTTGGACTGCAGTCTCCCATGGGGCCAACAAATAGATTTGTGTTTCTGGTGCGATATACTATTTGGAATCATTATTACCTAAGTAAGTGTGTTGATTTTATTTCACTGGAAAACAAATGTACCCCTCATAACAAATTTTACACTGACCACACGCTCACCAATTATTTTATAGACTCTTTCTAAAATGTTCAGCATGTTGGGAGTTCCATTCTTAGGATGGTGCTTTTTTATATTGAAAAACCAAATTTTCATTGTGCGTAGTTGTTTCAGTAGATTTTAAGTTGATGCCCACATATCCTTATCCACATGTCCTAAAGCTACAAAGAATAAAATGGATAAACTACAAATTATTATTACCCTATTTGGGAGTCTGTGTTCCAAATTTGCTCCTTTGTTACTGGTATATCACATCAGAAAGCTCAGAGAATGGCACTATTGTCTATTTATCCGGGCTCCAAGGGAGAGACTAAAAAGGGACTTCTGCATTTTCACTTCTCCTCAGCGTGAATACTTATACCTAGACATTGGAATACTAATGCTGCGCCTACTTATAAAGAGTGGATAGCTAAATTGAATAATTTAAGGAGAATAGGAATTAACGGCGAGTATACAAGAATGTTATCCCAAATATAAGGCTGTATGGTTACTAGGGATGAGCTTCGAGTTTGAGTCGAACTCATGTTCGACTCAAACATCGGCTGTTCGCAGGTTCGCCGAACAGCGAACAATTTGGGGTGTTCGCGGCAAATTCGAATGCCGCGGAACACCCTTTAAAAGTCTATGGGAGAAATCAAAAGTGCTAATTTTAAAGGCTTATATGCAAGTTATTGTCATAAAAAGTGTTTGGGGACCTGGGTCCTGCCCCAGGGGACATGGATCAATGCAAAAAAAGTTTTAAAAACCGCCGTTTTTTCAGGAACAGTGATTTTAATAATGCTTAAAGTCAAACAATAAAAGTGTAATATTCCTTTAAATTTCCTACCTGGGGGGTGTCTATAGTATGCCTGTAAAGGGGCGCATGTTTCCCGTGTTTAGAACAGTCTGAGAGCAAAATGACATTTCAAAGGAAAAAAGTCATTTAAAACTACGCGGCTATTGCATTGCCGGTCCGACAATACATATAAAAGTTCATTGATAAAAACGGCATGGGAATTCCCCACAGGGGAAACCCGAACCAAAATTTAAAAAAAAAATGACGTGGGGGTCCCCCTAAATTCCATACCAGGCCCTTCAGGTCTGGTATGGATATTAAGGGGAACCCCGGCCAAAATTTAAAAAAAAAATGACGTGGGGGTCCCCTTAAATTCAATACCAGACCCTTCAGGTCTGGTATGGATTTTAAGGGGAACCCCGCGCCAAAATGAAAAAAAACGGCGTGGGGTCCCCCCAAAAATCCATACCAGAACCTTATCCGAGCACGCAACCTGGCAGGCCGCAGGAAAAGAGGGGGGATGAGAGACCCTCCCTCCTGAACCGTACCAGGCCACATGCCCTCTCACAGGCCACCCCGCCCCCCTCTGACGCATGGGACATGACGGGACTTCCCTGTGGCATTCCCCGTGACGTCACAGGGAAGTCCCGTCAAGTCACCGTGCGTCAGAGGGGGCGGAGTCACCTGGTGGCCCCACCCCCCTGTTATTTAAGAACCGCCAGAAGAGGAGACGCGTCACACAGCGGGAGCCTCCCTCCATGCCAGCATGGGAGCGGAGCGGCCCAGAGAAGAAGATGCAGAAGAGAAGAAGATGAAGAAGAGAAAAAGATGAAGAAGAGAAGAAGATGAAGAGAAGAGCGGGAGCCTCCCCCCATGCCATGGGTGCGGAGCGGCCAGAGGAGAAGAAGATAGAAGACGCCGCAGAGGAGATGCTGGACGAGAACCCCGGAGGAAGAACCAGAAGAGCCAGAAGAAGATGAAGGAAGATAGAAGAAAGAAGAAAAAAGAAGCATTTAAATCAAGGAATTGTCAAAAACGGTCTCTTGTAATTTTTTAACATTTTTGACAGTTTTTTAGTGAAATGGTAGGGGTACTTTTGTACCCCCTTACCATTTCACACAGGGGGGGCCAGGATCTGGGGGTCCCCTTGTTAAAGGGGGCTTCCAGATTCCGATAAGCCCCCACAACCACCGGCCAGGGTTGTGGGGATGAGGCGTTTGTCCTCATCAACATGGGGACAAGGTGTTTTGGGGGGCTACCCCAAAGCACCCTCCCAATGTTGAGGGCATGTGGCCTGGTATGGTTCAGGAGGGGGGCGCTCTCTCGTCCCCCCCTGTTTTCCTACGGCCTGCCAGGTTGCGTGCTCGGATAAGGGTCTGGTATGGATTTTTGGGGGGACCCCACTCCGTTTTTTTTTTTTAATTTTGGCGAGGGGTTCCCCTTAAAATCCATAGCAGACCTGAAGGGTCTGGTATTGAATTTAGGGGGACCCCCACATCATTTTTTTTTAAATTTTGGCCAGGGTTCCCCTTAATATCCATACCAGACCTGAAGGGCCTGGTATGGAATTTAGGGGGACCCCACGTCATTTTTTTTTAAATTTTGGTTCGGGGTTCCCCTGTGGGGAATTCCCATGCCGTTTTTATCAATGAACTTTTATGTGTATTGTCGGATCGGCAATGCAATAGCCGTGAGTAGTTTTAAATGATTTTTTTTTCTTTGAAATGTCATTTTGCTGTCAGACTGTTCTAAACATGGGAAACATTCGCCCCTTTACAGGCATACTATAGACACCCCCCACCTACAACATTTAAAGGGATATTACACTTTTATTGTTTGACTTTAAACATTATTAAAATCTCTGCTCCTGAAAAAACGGCCATTTTTAAAACTTTTTTTTGCATTGATCCATGTCCCCTGGGGCAGGACCCAGGTCCCCAAACACTTTTTATGACAATAACTTGCATATAAGCCTTTAAAATTAGCACTTTTGATTATTCATGTTCATGTCCCATAGACTTTAATGGTGTTCGTGTGTTCAAACAAACTTTTTTCCTGTTCGCATGTTCTGGTGAGAACCGAACAGGGGGGTGTTCGGCTCATCCCTAATGGTTACCTTGGATTGAGTTTTTGGGCTCTGATGCTCAGGAATCCTTCCTATAAATAGCTTCTACTTTACAGTTTGGTTCTGATTTAAAATGGCGGCATGGACACCTTTTTTTTTTTTGGGCCAATAAGGAGCTTTCCAGATGGATTGTCAAAGAAATAGATAGATATGCGTTTAAAATTCTCCTTCCTTTTTTTCTTTTTTTTTTCTTTCTCTCTCCTCTTTTGTCTTTTTTAGTGTTTGGTTTGTTTTGTCTTGTTTTTGGGCAGATCTTTGCCCAAGTGAAATCACGTTACCTAAGTATACAGTGCCTTGAAAAAGTTTTCATAACCCTTGAAATTTTCCACATTTTGTCATGTTACAACCAAAAACGTAAATGTATTTTATTGGGATTTTATGTGATAGACCAACACAAAGTGGCACATAATTGTAAAGTGGAAGGAAAATGATAAATGGTTTTAATTTTTTTTTTACAAATAAATATGTGAAAAGTGTGGCATGTATTTGTATTTAGCCCCCCTGAGTCAATACTTTCTAGAACCACCTTTCACTGCAATTACAGCTGCAAGTCTTTTGGGGGATGTCTCTACCAGCTTTGCACATCTAGAGAGTGACATTTTTGCCCATTCTTCTTTGCAAAATAGCTCAAGTTCTGTCAGATTGGATGGAGAACGTCTGTGAACAGCAAAGTCTTGCCACAGATTCTCAATTGGATTTAGGTCTGGACTTTGACTGGGCCATTCTAACACATGAATATGCTTTGATATAAAGCATTTAATTGTTGCTTTGGCTGTATGTTTAGGGTCATTGTCCTGCTAGAAGGTGAACCTCCGCCCCAGTCTGAAGTCTTTTGCAGACTCTAACAGGTTTTCTTCTGAGATTGCCCTGTATTTGGCTCCATCCATCTTCCCATCAACTCTGACCAGCTTCCCTGCCCCTGCTGAAGAAAAGCATCCCCACAACATGATGCTGCCACCACCATGTTTCACGGTGGGGATGGTGTATTCAGAGTGATGTGCAGTGTTAGTTTTCCGCCACACATAGCAATTTGCTTTTAGGCCAAAAAAGTTGAATTTTGGTCTCATCTGACCAGAGCACCTTCTTCCACATGTTTGCTGTGTCCCCCACATGGCTTCTCGCAAACTGCAAACTGGACTTTTTATGGCTTTATTTCAACAATAGCTTTCTTCTTGCCACTCTTCCATAAAGGCCAGATTTGTGGAGTACATGACTAATATTTGTCCTGTGGACAGATTCTCCCACCTGAGCTGTGGATCTCTGCAGCTTCTTCAGAGTTACCATGGACCTCTTGGCTGCTTCTCTGATTAATGCTCTCCTTGCCCGGCCTGTCAGTTTAAGTGGACTGTCATGTCTTGGTAGGTTTGCAGTTGTGCCATACTCTTTCCATTTTCGGATTATGGATTGAACAGTGCTCCGTGAGATGTTCAAAGCTTGGGATATTTTTTTTAAATCTAACCCTGCTTTAAACTTCTCCACAACTTTATCCCTAACAAACCTCTGAGGGCTTCACAGAAGAGCTGTATTTATACTGAGATAAAATTGCACACAGGTGGACTCTATTTACTAATTAGGTGACTTCTGAAGGCAACTGGTTCCACTAGATGTTAGTTAGGGGTATCAGAGTAAAAGGGGCTGAATACAAATGCACACCACACTTTTCACATATTTATTCGTAAAAAAAATTGCAAAGCATTTAACATTTTCCTTCCACTTCACAATTATGTGCCACTTTGTGTTGGTCTATCACATTAAATCCCAATAAAATACATTTACGTTTTTGGCTGTAACATGACAAAATGTGGAACATTTGAAGGGGTATGAATATTTTTTCAAGGCACTGTAGATGTTTTTGTTGAACCTGTGGTAAGACATACTTATATTGATTTTCTAAGTATCAGAAAGGACTGTCTTACTCTTGTTCCACTAATGTTGGGATCAGATTATGGCCTTTTTCAAATGTAACCTTGCAAAATATTTAATAAAAAATTTATATTTATAAAAAAAAAAATATTACCCTGTTGATTAAAGTCTTCCAACTCACCTAATAGATTTATTTTCAAATCAATCCAGAAAGAGAAAGAAATCATTTTGAAATAACTGAAAAATACAAACCTGATTTTTCATTGCTCTGATCGCAATATCCATACTGATTCTTTATTAGAGTAAAATACATGTAAGCATCATCTAATTGTACAATCTCTTTATGGTGTGCATATTGTTTTTTGTACCCATTAGTGTATGTTATTGTATAAAGTTGCTTACTTGAAGCCCATTTATTAAAGTGGTTGTAAAGGCAGAAGCTTTTTTTATCTTAATGCATAGATAAAAAGTCTTCTGTGCGTAGCAGCCCCCCTAATACTTACCTGAGCCCCATCTCGATCCAGCAATGTTGCACAAGAAACTTGGCTGCCCAGGACTCTCCCTCCTCATTGGCTGAGACAGCAGTGAAGCCCCATTGGCTCCTGCTGCTGTCAATCGAAGTCAGTGAGCCAATGAGGAGAGAGGGGGGGGCAGGGCCAGGCCACGACTCCCTGTCTGAATGGACACAGGGAGCTGCGGCTCGGGTGCCCCCATAGCAAGCTGCTTACTGTGAGGGCACTCAACAGGAGGGAGGGGCCAGGAGCATCAGTGAGGGACCAAAGAAGAGGAGGATCTGGGCTACTCTGTGCAAAACTACTGCACAGAGCAGGTAAGTATGACATGTTTGTTATTTTTAACAAAAAACAGACTTTGGTATAACTTTACCAGGATAGCCATTTTTCGCATACATATTGTGAAATCATCACAATTTAGATGCCCTGTCATTATCAAAGCATACCACTGTTATGCTCAAGTTTGTGGCACTATTAGACCATTTCCTTTTATTTTATTTAACACACCATGATCATTCCAATGCTTTGCCACAATGCGTACTGTTATTGAAACCTTAATTCTTTTTTTAAGGAAATATTTGGGGTATGTAAAAAAAAAAAACACACACATATTCACTTCCATGCTGCAGCTGTCCTCCATTGACTCTAAGCCCAAGAACTGAGTGGACACATGACCACGGAGCTGAGTTCTTTCTTGGTCCGCTGTGAGCAGAGGGTGGTAAGAAAGCTCTCACCAGAATGCTGGGCAGGAAAGGGGGTGGGAGGGGCTTGCTCAGATTCTCAGCAGCATGCTGGGAGGCAAAGCCAGCTGCCGATCAGGCATCTGGGTGGATCCCAACATTATTGTCAGAATCCTTTCAGAGCCTGGAGTCGCTCTGTGACGCCAGCCGACAGTGGGCTTTAGCCTGCTGTAAGCTGATTTTGGGTCACAGGAGAGCACAGGTAAGTACACTTCTGTGACCCACAAGAGAAGTATGGCCAATAAAGCTTTGGCCATACTTCACCTTTAACCAACATTATTATATATCAAATATTCAGATAAGAAAATCTTCACTGCCTTCATTTAATTCTGACAATTACTAGTATTCATTTAATTTAATTGTGTATGACATATAAAGTAGTGTGAGTATGTGTCTCAACTACGCTAGGTACATTCCTGATTTAATGATTGATTTTAATAGATCATTTAAATTTATGAGTGATGGATTATATTTTCAATATTTTTAGTTGATCACAAAGTGCTGGACAATATTGTGTTTGTTACATATTTTGAAATTGTAATTGCTGATGAATCGATTGCTTGCTATTGGCTTTACCTAGATTGGTTACAAATCACTATTTTATTAACCACCATTTTATTTACCAATAACTATGCAGAAGAAGGGCCTACCTCACCGGATATTGATTGAATTGATTGCTTAGATAGCTGCTAGTAAATCGAAATAAGATTGTACAGTGACTGTACAATCAGACTGTAACTGTGTAACCTCCTTTGGAGTGACATAGAGACTATTAAATGAGACTTGCGTCTGTGCAATTTTCATTTTCAGAATTTTGTTTGTCTATATAACTATTCCTAGCTATGTTGTCTTTTCTTTTCAGATATGTCTTCCAAGATTATACAAAGGACCCTGTAGCTTTGTAAACTCAATTTTGTCTCCTATTTGCAGTCATTTAAAGCCTGCTTATACTTAGAAATTCAGTTGTAGACTTGCAACACTTCAACCCAATTTATTTTTCTTTTGGCCTTTGTTTTCTCTCAGCAAATCTGTTGATGCAGTGCAAAGATAAAGTATAATTCTGTTTTCATTTAGTATTGTGAGCTAAGAACTTATTTTATCCCTAAGTAGACAAAGTGAAGTTTCTCCAAGTAAATTATGTTGTATTCCAACTTTTCTCTTTACTTTTCTGAGCTTGTCTTAGGGGAATTTACTACAGATCATGTTTTTAAAAGAGATATAAATCTACGACACTGATGTCTGAGAACACCCTCAACAACATATTTACACTATACGGTTAAAAGTTTGTGAGTATCTGATCATCACACCTATCTATATGACCAAAAGTTTGTGGACACCCCTCCAAATTATTTCGTTCAGGTGTTTTTAGTCAAGGGTACTGTTAATTCTACAGCATACAAAGACACTTTATATGATGGGTAACAGTTTTAGGAAGACCATTTTTATGTTCCAGTATGACTGTTTTCCTGTCCAAAGAGCCAGCTCCATAAAGACAGGGTTTGATAACTTTGATGTGGAGGAACTTGAGTGGCCTGCACAGCGCCCAGAACTTTCAACCCTACTGGACACATATGGGATGATTTGAAATGTGAGTTAGGACTTCTAAATCAAAACACGTTCCTGACCTTACAAATGCTCTTTAGTTGCAAAATCAAATATGGAAAGCTTTCCCAGAGGAGGGAAGGCAGTTGTAGCCACAAAGGAGAGACCGGGTCCCCACTAATTCCCATACTTATGCAATGAGCTATCCAAGAATCTCATATTGGACTGATATATAAGAAGGGTTGAAATTTAAGCGCCACGTTACTGCTAAGAGGTCCAGATACAACTTTATTCCATTAAATGTCAGGGACACAGATCAAGAAATAACTAATGTGTTTCGAGGGTCTACGTGCCCCTTTTATCAGGATCAAACAAGCTGCTGATTAGGCCTGTGTTTTCAACTTAAACTGGAATAAATACCATTGTAGGTCCAGTTCACTACTGGTTTGTTCACTTGGTTGCCAGTCAAGCCCTGATGAAGGGGGACAAGTAGACCGCCAAAATGCGTTGACTATTTCTTGATCTGTACCTCCGACCTTTAATGGAAGAAAGTTGTATCTGGAGACCTCTTAGCAGTGGCGTGGCACATCATTTCCAATCCTTCTTACATTACACTACAAGCCAAGGAGACAGTGGAGATCCTCTGGAGTGTAGAAGCAGCCTGCCCAGGAACCAGATCATTTACACCAAAGTTAATACCTTAAGATGACAACAACAGCAAAATAATCCTACAGGTCCAGTGTTATCTTTCCACTTTCCTCAAATATAGGAGTGATAATCAGTGGTTCACAAACTGTTGGCCATATAGTGTATTGTAAAATAATAAACATGTCATGAACATAAAATAATGTAATATTTCTAAATATAATCATCCAACATTATGTCAAAGAATTCAAAATTTGATTGTGAGAGTGGATTATTTGTGGTTTCTCTTTACTAAGGGCAATTAGGGGAGGGCATCCCAAACACGTGAGAAGTCCTTTCCTCTTTTTGGAAGAGGATGGGTGCTAGGTGTGATGACTTTGAGTTAGGTAGTACCATATACACTGTCATTCTGTAACCAGGGACCTTCAGTACCCAACTATTTTAATTCGGCAATAGTTATACCCACAGTCCAGTCACCTCTATAACTCTATAACTCTATAACTATTGATCCAAAAAGTGTTCCATTCTATCTCTATTGTAGTGAGAATGAATCCCTTCTACTGCCAAAGTGGAGGATTGCTTGTGGTAAATCACAAGATTGACTAAACAGAATGACATCTTTTTAGTCAGGTAAAACAATTCTGATGTATGCATGCTTTTATCTGTTTGTCTGAAGTTTTGGTATAAACAAACAGTCCTAATCATAATGCTGCTCAAACTGTCAGACAGTAATGAACAGAATGTAAAATGTTCGCAAAAGTTAATATTTTATTTTTAGTGGCATCCAAGGAATTCTCATGCCCGTGTGTTTTACCAATACTGTATTTGTCTTGAAGTGGTTCCAAAGCCTGAAACACCACCTCAACATTGATGCAGCAAAATGAATTCAGCAGCAACATCTGTTAAGGCTCTGCTCTCAGAATACGGAGCTCTTTGGAGAATTGCAATGGTACACGGTTTCAGTCAATTAGCATCTGCTTTCTGCACATTCTTTTCACTTTTGCTAGTAAATTGGGGAAATAATTGTACAATGAGCCTGTTCTGAGAATGCATTTTCAAGTTTATGGCCTACGTATGAAATGTAGGGAAAATAAAGCTAAAATAACATTTTTCAGCAACAGTTTACAAACATTTGTTATTTTTTGGTGTATATTCTCTCGAATAGCTACTTTCATTGTTTAATGGATTCATAGGATTATAAGGGCATAACATTAGTATTGGAGGCATTCCTCAATGGATGACATGTACTGGACACTAACTTGAGTAACCTATACCATATTGAGTGGACAATCGCAGACACTGCCATCTATTTATCCTTGCTCAAGTTTGAGCTATCCATAGCCACTTGAATTTATCCTTCCAGTCATCTCTCCCTCTCTCTTTTTATCCTCATTATTTTTATTTTATTTTCCTTCTTTCTCTATGTCTAACCCCCTTCTCATTTTCCTTCTCTACCTCTTGTTCTCTAGTTTGAATTGGGTGTAAACTTCCATGCATGAATTTTACCTATAGTTACTGTAAATATCTCCTAAACGTGCACCGGTTAGGAGATATTTACTATATATGCAAGCAATGCCGTCACTGGCACATGCACTCTAAAGGAACGGCCACCCGGGCTGTTCCTTCAGAGTCCTGTTCCGTAATCGGCGGTTCCCACATGCATGCCCGGTAGTGACATCATTGCAGCTCCGGCTACTCACACAGCCGGAGTCCGCGAACCCGGAAGATAGACCCGATGAAGATGGAAGCCCTGTCAGCAATGACAGCTCGCCACTGTAGGGCCTCGTTCTAAGGTAAGTTTCACATAATGTGCTAGAATGTGATTTATACTAGCACATTATAACTTTGCCTTTCAGGTTAAAAAAAAAAATCACTGGTGGTTTAACCTTAAAGTGGATGTAAGCCTGAAAAATGTTTTTTTTTTTAATGAAGACTTCTACCTGGTACAGTAGAGGATGTCAAGTCATCTGTGCCCAGTCTCGCCACGAAGCATTAATCCAGCTCTGAGCAATCCTCTTGTCTTTTTGTAGTAAGATAAAAAATGAAACACAGATAAGTTTGTGTCGCCACATCCACCACTGATGTGACTGACATCTGATTTCTTTATCTCATGAATGGCATGAGAAAGAGTGTGTTACAGTTCCAGCTTCACATCCCTCCTCCTTTCTTCTCCAACTCTCCCAGGATTGGCTGCTCCACACTTCAGCATGATTGGGCATGCTGAAGTCATGTGAGTTTTGACTGGATGTTACTTATCATGGGGCATGATCAGTGTGAATGAAGTGTAGGAGAGTGTAGAAGTGAGCGGGGAGTCTTGTGACATCACGACTCCACCCACTGAGCTCCGACAAAGAGACCTACCCACTGATTCCAGAGTTTTGTGGTACTCCTACTGCTGAAGGAGGTGACATTTGCAACTTAGGGATACATGCAGGAGGCTTGTTCATTAATACTGTGTCATTAGTTTATACTGGGTGAGTAGTGGATTTACATCCACTTTAAGCATTACATACATACCTCGTTGAATGTATAATCCCAGCCATTGCATGTATTTCTGTCTCTTGCTTTTTTTCTTTTGTTTTTCTCTATTACCCTCTCGCTGTCTTGGGTTTGGACAATCTACATCTTGTTAAATGTGCAATACAGTCCCATTGTATTGCCATCTTTTCTCCCTCCTCCTTCTCCCCTCACCGTTATATCTATCTCTCTCTTGTTTAACAATCTACACTCTAGACTCTAGTGAATATACATTGCCGGTCATTTTCATCTATTTATCTCTCTCTCTTTCTCTCTCTCCTTATTTCTCTCTAATTTGAGAAATCCACACTCAAATTTTTAATCCCAGTGAGTGCTATCTATTTATCCCATTCTCCCCCATCCATTTCTCTCTCACTAGTATAAGCAATCAATACCCTGTTAAATGTTACAATACCAGCCATTGGCATCTATTTCTCCTCCTCTCTTTGCCCTTTTCTCTCTAGTTTTAGAGATCTGTTCTCTGTTGACTGGGCAGTTCAAGTCATCATCGTCTATTTCTCTAATTTTCTCTTTTCTTGATCTATCTCTCCTTCTCTGTCTCTAGCTCTGTCTTGTTTGACCAATCCATTTTCGATTAAATGTAGAATCACAATCATAGCCATATATTTCTGCCTTTCTCTTTATCTCTTTCTATCTCTATGTTTAGCAAGTACAAAAAACACTTGTTGATCTTGCCAGAAATGCAGTGTCCTTTTCACTTCCTGTGAGTTACAGAGAAAACACACATTTCCATATCTTTTGGGGGATAAATTCAGTGGTGGCTGGTGCTCCATTTTGGGGGGGGTGGTTTGTTTGCCACCTCCCGGTGGCAACCTCCACCACCCCCTGTCGCTCGATCGTCAGCCCATCAGCCCTGCACTTACCCCATCTAGGTCGCGGGCAGCGCTTCCTCCTCGGCAACTTCATCCTGCATCTCCTCCTTCTCAGCTTCATGGCGGCTTCCCCTGCATATCCTCCTCCTCGGTGGCCAATACGATCGCTTCTCCTCTCGGCCAATCGGGCCGGGAGGAGAATCAGGAAGACAATAGTAAATATTAAGTGAAAAATGAAATATACTCGCGCTGAAAATGAAACAAGTGGAAAAAATTGGAGTAACAAATATATTAATAATTGCAGCTGCTGTACAAAAAGTGCTGTACACTTGAATGAATATAATAAAATTATTACCGCGTACGCAAATAAAGGTGCTTAAGTGCTCCAATCCTTATACAGTGCAGTAGTGCTCCAAACTTCCACTCCGTGATGTGGCACACACCCCTCCTGTGTCCCCACTCACCGGATGAAATGGGCCCCTAGATTTTCAGTCTAGGAGTCATATAAGCTGTAAAGCCGCATACACACGAGTGGAATGTCCGACAGAAAAAGTCCAACGAAAGGTTTTCATTGTCTATTCTGATCGTTTGTGTGCCTCATTGGACTTTCCTTTTTGAAAATTCTGACTGACCTAGAAATAGAACATGTTCTGAATATTTCCGACGGAACCAATTCCTATTGGGAAAACCGCTCGTCTGTATGCTGTTCCGACGGACCAAAAACGGCGCTTGCTCTGAAGCAAGTAAAAGATGGAAGCTATTGGCTACTGGCTATTGAACTTCCTTTTTCTAGTCCCGTCGTACGTGCTGTACGTCACCGTGTTCTGGACGGTTGGATTTTGGTCGGACTTTGGGTTGACCATGTGTAGGCAAGACCGCTTGAATGGAATTTCATCGGAGTTTCATTGGAGAAACCTTCGGAGTTTATTCTGACGGCAAAACCGGTCGTGTGTACACGGCATAAAGCTAGCCAGGAATGGCGACTCATAGAAGGTCCACTGGAGGTCTCTCTCAACTTAATAATCTTGAGTTGGTAAATGCACCAAAAATAAAAAGAAGGAACTAATAGTGAAACACAGTTGGTTGGTGTTTATTGCGGAAATGCAGGTTGGTAACAGGACAGAGAAGTAAAATAAGCATATAACAATACAGGGATAAAATCCAGGAAATGCCACATCCAGCGTGCGTTCCACCAAAACCGAAATTAAATTGTTTGGACCCGGCAACGGAAATTACGTCAACGCGTTTCGCCCTCCCACAAGGCGTCATCAAGGACGTGTTATTTTTGGAAGTTTTTCAATGAAATGACCAATGCACTTTTGCGAGCGTTGTAATTATTTTATTAAGTAGCGAATATTAATTCGCTATTGTCACAGAACTGGGTGAGCCCATGGACCTACTATTTTTTAAGCGAATTAGAGCCTCTGGCTCTAATCATGTGCTTCTTAAAAAAAAAAACATTGGAATCCATGCGTCCGGCGTCCTGCATGTAGATTAGGGGCCGGGCGCATGGATTAAGGGGGCGGCCCCTGCGCCCCTAATCTACCATATAGTAAAGGTAAACAAAAACAAACATGTTTGAAATCAAGCCTGTGTGTTAGCAGTGTCTTCCCTCATATATACAATGGAGAAATGAGTATAGACATGAAGAAGCAGAAAGTGTGTTATTTGCAATATTACCGGGCAAAAAAGGAGGAGAAAATACCTAAAGAAAAGAAATCTAATGCAGCCACCACAACAGGACTGGTAAGCTGCCATATATTAAATTAATAGTTTTTTGTTTGGATACACTTTATTCTCTTTTTTTCTCTCTATTTCTCTCTCTCTTTTCAGTGTTAGAGAAATTGAGCCAAGTTGCAGAAACATTAATTATTTTAAATGCCAAATTAGACATTGCTGTGGCTGGATATTCCCAGCAGACATTATTTTTTTCATTACTTCTCTTTTTGATGGATCCGTAGTTAACAATTACAATAATAATATCCTTGAAAAATATTCTAACATAATCTCAGCCAGTAATGTCATCTCCTGTTCTAAAATAATTACATATTATGACATGTTAATATTCATGGATAAGAATAATTTGGAATGGACAAATAGAAGGCACAATAAATTATTTAATTTACCAATTGCGTGTGCAAGTTTGGAGGTTAAAGTTGGATATGGTTACACCGAAATAAGGTAAAGACCTACAGTCTGACCCAGCTACCAACCCATCTCCCCGCTTATCAAAGACACAAAATTATTTGCCAAAGTGTTGCACCTACGTCTTGTTCCTCATATCCAGTAAATTATTCACCTTGATATAGTAGGATCTATGCCTATGAGAGAAGCAAGAGACAACACAGACTCTCTACATTAAAGGCTTGGCCCTGTTGAGGGCAACTCTGTACAACCTACTTTCTACAGATGAGGAGAAAGCATTTCACAGGGTCAACTGGCCCTTCACATGCCTTACTCTGGAACATATATGCCCAGGCTCCCACTAGAGTAGATGGATAATGTCATTTTACTATACCCCCGTAGCCTAGGTCCTCATCAACAACATTAACAGCTTTTTATTAGATCAATTGGGGTAAAAAAATCTTCTGCCTTTCGAACCACTTTAATCTTAACTTTCGTCCATTCCCAAAAAATTCATGTATGTGTCAGGGCTGGGCTCAGCACTTCCTTCCTCTGAGCTGGCCTCTCAGCTGTCAGCTAATTGCCAGCTCCTATCTCTCCACAGTGACTCACCTGTTGATGATATCCTGCTCGTCAGATCTCTGCCTTCGCCTTGGTCAACATCACACAGACTATCTCCTGCATTCCTGTTAAAGACTTGCTTGGCTGACATTCCTTCTGGCTCCAGATCCTGCTTGCTGTTCCACTATGCTGATCTCTGGCTTCCTGACTTTCTGGCTTGTCTGACTATCCGTTCCGGTTACTGAACTTTGGCTATGTTTTGACTATGTTTGTTCTATTTACTTTTATAATTAAACAAGTGTGATTTACCTGTACTTCTGTCTTGATCTGATTCATGGTTTCTGCAGTATGTCTTTGGTCCCAGAATATCTTTTCACGGACTAATGTTCTTCTGAGGATTTTTTATCTCCTACAGACACTACTGTCTTTATTACTCAATCTTTTTTGATGTTTACTTCGTCATCACTTGAAAAATTTGGGCCAACAAAGCAGCCAAAATAAAACATACTATACTAGGCAAAATCAAGAATGAAGAAGGCTCGGTTCTACCAGATATCAAATTATTCCACAGCGATATATTCATTTAAGACTTGTATTGACATGATAAAATTGAGCCATATATACCATTGGAATTGCTTGGACTGCTTCTTTTTCCCTGTTGGTTCTGCCTTGGTGCCTTCATTCTTTCCCACAATTGGATAAACTTCATCTGAAGTTAGCAACACTGGAAAACTACCTAGAGTGTCATTTCTACTATTCTTCTTTCTGAACACCCATCTCCTTTTTTTCTAGTCACTAAACATCCAACATTCCTTTCAAGACTTTACCTTAACACTGTTATTGACAACTGCTGGGTACAGAGTGAAAAATGTCATAATTTGCTCAGCATGGCTCTCACTTACAGAAATGTCTCTGGATACTAACCTAGCATGCTTTAGACATTACAGATAGAAAAAAACTTTCACTTTTAATCTCTTCATTACCTTCAGCAGAGATGTTTGACTGAACTATAACACCTTACCAACAGGTGTATTAAAATGCATTTAAATATAGACTTCAAAAAAAAAAAAAAAATCATAGCACCAAACATTTTTCCCTGACATTCTTTATCAAAAGGTAATTCCACTAAAAACGGGTATTTCAGTTTTTGGTACATGCTTAAACCATTAGGCAGCTTCATAAATTTCTGGGGAACTAGAGTTGAGTTCCTTGGACTGCACATTTGTCATCGCCATTATGAGGGATTTCCACTCTTCCTGTTGATTTTTTTTTTATCTATCATATATTATGGGGAATGCAACAGATGTGGATAGAACTTCCAAACTTCATACATCAAGGGGGACAGAGTCAGTAATTATGATAGTAAAATCTTGCTCAGTATTCAAGATGTATAAGGAGCCCGAAACGTACTCAGCCCACTAATCTTCATCTATAAATTTTGGTGTACTGACCTTTAAAAATTTCCTAAGGAGAGTTTTGCCATGTAACTTCAGTGGAGATGTGAATATTATTCAAAGTCCACCAACTGCACTAGAGCTTTTAATTTAAACAGGGCCCCATCCCATTTCCTCTTACCCCTCTAGTGCCTCCTTTGTGGTAATTTAATGAACTTGCCACATCACCCAACCTAAGCAGGAGGAACTAGCGTAGTTTGAGAAACTGTGTCTCGTTCTGCCACACGGCCAGGCAGATGGTTTCACTTTCTTTGTTACAACTACAGACTGTACAAGGGATACAGCAGTGTCCTCCCTCCACCCTTAGCCTGCAAGCTGGACAGTGAAAAAGCAGCCGCAGATTGATGTGGTCATCTCCCTACTCACTCTGCCCTCTTCTCCTACAGTATGTGCCTATGCCTTGTGAGCACATTTGTAAACCTAATTGACTCTCAGTCTTGCCCCTCCTTCTCCCAGTCTCAGTGTTGATGTACAAGCGATTACAAGAGACTGAAATCAAGTTGAATTTAGGTACTTACAATAATTGCATAAAAACTACATTCATTTATGTCTTTTATACCTACCTGGACTTCAATCTTAACAACATTAGCTGACAAGCCAGAAAGAAAAAAATATCTCAGTTACTTTTGGTCACTGTCAGGTTTTTCATGCTCCAAAAAGACACATCCAAGAGGTTCTCAAGAGGTGCTAGGACCTCAAAACCCATTTGCTAAAAAAAACCCCAAAAACTCCTCATCAGGAACAAGTTTTCCTATTGGTGGGTACCGAGGTTGGGGCTCGAAGCATAAAAAACACAAAAACAGCACCAAACCAAATAGTAAAATAGTCTAAATTGCTTCAATAATTTTTGATATGATTACAAAACAGAAACACAGTCAATATGTGTCGGAGGCCAATGCAATTCCTCTTCATCAGAGCTTCAAAATAAATATAAATGTATATATTTTTTAATAAACAATTGTTAATATAAAATACAAAATAAGTGTGAAAAAGCCCAATCATAGAATTTTTTTTAATAAAATGAATCCATGATATTTAAAAGCATAAAAAGTGCATTAAAATATAATGTATTACAGAAATAAGACCAATAAAATAATCAATGGTGTCCAAATGACCATAATAGAAAGTTAAAACAATCTTAGTTGTGTCCTTGTATATAGAAAATAATTGCATATTTTTGAATCGTTATCTGGACTTAAAGCTGATCTCTGGCTTTACTTTCACTTTAACTAGTTCATTTGGGCCAAACTGGCCCACACTAACCATTTCCTACACTAACAGGTAGGGATGAGCTTCGAGTTCGAGACGAACTCATGTTCAACTCGAACATTGGCTGTTCGCAAGTTCGCCGAACAGCGAACAATTTGGGGTGTTCGCGGCAAATTTGAATGCCGCGGAACACCCTTTAAAAGTCTATGGGAGAAATCAAAAGTGCTAATTTTAAAGGCTTATATGCAAGTTATTGTCATAAAAAGTGTTTGGGGACCTGGGTCCTGCCCCAGGAGACATGGATCAATGCAAAAAAAAGTTTTAAAAACGGCCGTTTTTTCAGGAGCAGTGATTTTAATAATACTTAAAGTCAAACAATAAAAGTGTAATATCCCTTTAGATTTTGTAGCTGGGGGGTGTCTATAGTATGCCTGTAAAGGGGCGCATGTTTCCTGTGTTTAGAACAGTCTGACAGGGGGGGGCGTGTCCGGACGTTCAACAGGGAGGACGTGTACTGCCTTTGCTCTGTATAGGCTATCCGCATCCAAAGCCATCCCTACCCCTCCTCTACCCATCGTGGCTACCTACACACCTCAGGGGTATCTGGACACTCTTGGCTACGACCCCTGGGGAATATTTAATCTTTTTGGCCCTTTTTGACCCCTGGAAGCGGTTCGGGGCCTACAACTCAGTCCGAGCCTCGGACGCCCGCCGCCATCTTGGGCCTTACCTGGCACCCGGAGCCTCCCGTTCTCCGTTACTCCGGACCGGAGACCCCCGAGAAGCTCCCGCACTGGGATTCCTCCACCCCGGTATCCTCCATCCGGAGATCCCTCCTCTGCCACGCCGACCTCCGGGGGTCCGACGCCATCCCGCGGCCTACCGCTCCGTCCTATCCTGCCTTCTACACAGCGGTGAGTACCTGATACTCCTCCACCTAACATCCACCTCTCGGTCGGCCCCCCATCAGAGGAAATTCTTGTTTCTGGGCCCATAAGAAGCCACCCGAGACCTCCGCGCTATCGGTGCTCACCCGGCCGGCTTAACTTGTCAGGAAAGTCCGAGGCTCCGGCCTACCCACGGAGGTTGGCGGCCATCTTTGTACTCCAAGTACACCAAATACTCCCCACTTACATCTGTGCCTTCACCTGCTCAATGCAAACATTGCACCTATTCATCTAGAATCTGCTTCAATTAATTCTCCCCTGGATCTATAGCTGAGGTGGGACTTTCAACATCCGCAAAGTTTTTAAATCTTTTATTTTCTCTCTTTCTTTGATTTTTCATGTAAACCTCTACAAGCAGCCACAGCATGTGGAAATATGACTGACACTGAGCAAATGTAAATGAGAGGTGCCCCACACGACAACCGGCCTAACAGTTCCAGTTATGCCTTCCAAATCAGCTAAATCTCGTTCTGCAGCAGGTAAAAGATCTGGCAAAAGGTCACTGTCTAATTCAATATCTGCAGGCTCTATTCAACAATATTTGTCTAACGCACGTGACACTCAGGCCCGAACCTCGAGACTGAGCGCCTCTCCCTCATCTCACGTTGCCTCTGTGAGGGGAAGCTCTCCAGCCTCTTCATACTGCTCCGATCTTATGGATGACCCAGGTTCCCCTGCTGGCTCCGAAATGACTACGCTGATGAGCGGTCTTAAAAAAGAACTTGCAGGCATGTTTCATAACCTGGAAAAATCTATTAAAAAAGAGATAACTGCAGTTAGGACTGACATGTCCCACATTTTAGTCAGAGTAGAGGAGACGGAGCAACGGCAGGACACCCAAGCTCTAGCTATTAAAGAACTGCAGGACACTGTTACCCAGCTAGCAATTGCTCAACGGGCCTCCCTATACAAGCTCGAAGACCTCGAGAACCGCAATCGAAGAAACAACATACGGGTCAGAGGTCTACCCGAGGCTACTGGAGACAGTGACCTAGAACCATCAATACGAGGCATTTTCAACACCATTATGGGTAATCCTGTCACCGCACCACTCCGCTTTGACCGGGTACACCGGGCTCTGAGACCCCGCAACACTAACTCTGACCAACCCAGAGACGTTATCTGTCGCCTGCATTACTTTGAAGATAAAAATGCAATTATGATGAAGATGCGGGGCCTGCCTAACATAGATTTTGACGGGGCGACCATCACCATATTTCCAGACATCTCCAAAGACACCTTAGACCGTCGCAGAGCTCTAAAAACGCTTCTTGACCTCTTGCGCACAGACGGGATCACATACAGATGGGGCTTCCCAGCCTGCCTGATTGCCACAAAAAATGGCCGATCCCACACACTAAGGTTCCCGGAGGAACTTACAACCTTTTTGCAAGCTCTTAATCTTCCACCCTTGGAACTCCCAGGCTGGCAGAACTCCATTCCTAAATTCTCGAATCTTACAGATTCAGTCTGGAGAAAAACCCCTTCAAAGGCAAGTCGCTCCTCTCTACCGGGCTCTGCACAAAAGAATGGATGAATTGCGCAACTTTGTCCTTTGCTCTTTTTTCATTCAATCTTGACTCACCAGTACAGAGGCTTACTCTCCTACAGCAAAATTGACGCCAAGTCAGATTTCAAATGTTAATTTTTGGTACACTTACCTGACTATTTTTGGTAAACTCTGACCTATGTTTAGTTTGACAACTGTTCTCCTTTCATGTTCTTTTGTTAGTCTGTTGTTACATCAGTATTGATTTACAACTTATGCTGCTCAGTAGGTATCTTACGGTTTAACTTGACTTTTGTCTCTACCTTCATGACCCCTTATTTTTATTTAACTGGAACTAATTTTGTCTATTTTTTATTACAAGTTGATTATATGATATAGGCTGAGCGTTGTTGGGGCACGTCTCTTATATTGCTCCTCCCCGACAACACATCCCAGTCCCCCCCTCCTTCTGGGGTTGACGAGGACGTGCGACCTTAAAAGTTATTTTACCCAATCCCTGTTTAAGGTTTTGGATGGCCGCTCGCTCTCTCTTTCCCCAATGGGACCACTGCAGATTTCTGCGTGTTATTCATGCGTTTCCCAAAAGTTCTTTAATTCATGTATATGATTTTTCTATAAGCTCACTCTTCCTTCCTCCTTTTTTTTTCTATTCCTTACCTCACTTTCTCTTCTTTCTCCTTCCCCCCCCCTCCCTCTCCCCTGCTGGCATACATGGAAGCATAGATTGAAGTACTCTATCTAGATGTAACAATGACTACACTGAAACTCCTATCATATAATGTTAGAGGTCTTAATGTCGCAGCTAAACGGCACCAAACATTTCGTGAACTAAAACAAGCCGCTTGTTCTATTGTTTTTCTTCAGGAAACACATCTAACTCATACAACACCGGTTAAACTGACCTCACCTCTTTTTCCGCAATGGTACTACAGTTTATCTGACACTAACAAAGCTAAGGGAGTGGCTATTGGGTTTAGCAGAAGCATATCCTTTCGTTTATCTGACATGCTAGCAGATGATTCAGGCCGCTTTCTTTTCCTCCAGGGTTTCATCGGTAATACCCAATGTACTCTAGCAAACGTTTATTGTCCAAACCAAAATCAACCTACCTTTTTATCAAAAATCCTAACCAAATTATCACAATTCGCCAAAGGTCTTACTATATTAGCAGGTGATATCAACATGTCCCTAGATCCTACACTAGACACGTCCCAAGGAAGATCTAATATCTCTTTTAAACGCCTGAAATTTATTAAAAGAAGACTCTTAGACCTCCAACTTATGGATGTCTGGCGCCTCCTTCATCCCAAAGAAAGAGACTTTTCACACTTCTCCACAACACATCACTCATACTCCAGAATTGACAATATATTTCTAGATCACTTCCACCTCCCCCTCTTACAGTCTGCCCACATAGGCACCGCAACTATCTCGGATCATGCACCTGTTTCGATGACGCTGTCCATGCCTTCCCTAGCACGCCGCACTAATAACTGGAAACTCAACGATTCCCTTCTTACTAATGAAGCCGAGGTTTCCATAATGTCCTCTCATCTCTCACAATATTTCAAGGAAAACAAACCCTCTGATACTTCCCCCTCTATTGTTTGGGAAGCTCATAAGGTCACTATTAGAGGTCGGTTCATTGAACTTGGTGCTAGATTGAAAAGAGAGCATGGTCAGCGACTCGAACAGGTCCTACAACAAATAGCCGCTCTTGATAAGCAACATAAACTGTCTCTCCATAATGAGCATCTCCAATCACTCACACTTAAACGAGAGGAATTAAAATCTCTTCTTAACTTAGACACTAAGAGAAAATTCCAACGCTTATCACAAAAATACTATGAATAGGGAAACAAACCAAGTAGGTTATTGGCTAGGTCATTAAAAGCTAAACAAACGCAGTCCTTTATTCCCAAAATTAAACTACAATCAGGAGAGCTCGCGCATGCAACCCCAGACATAGCCAAGGCCTTCAAGGAGTTCTATGCAGATCTCTACAATGTCAAAAATGACTTATCCTCTTTACCTCAGGAAGAGAGACGTAGACGCATGCTCTCCTACTTAAAAGAAGCTAAACTACCTAAATTACCTGCATCTATCTTTAAAGAACTAGAGGCAGACTTCTCGGTAGAGGAATTCCAGGCTGCTTTGAAGTCCACTCCCTCTGGAAAAGCACCCGGCCCAGACGGGTTCACTATTCTATACTACAAGACATTCAGTGACATCCTGCTTCCCCGTCTTACAGCTTATGCAAACTCAGTTTCCCAATCCTCAGGCTTACGCCCAGAATCCCTCTCCACTCACATTACTGTCATCCCTAAACCTGATAAAGACCCTACCCTCTGTAATAGTTATAGACCAATTTCATTAATAAATACAGATATCAAATTATTTGCCAAGGTAATGGCGAATCGCCTACTCCCCCTTCTGCCCAACTGGATCTCCAAAGATCAATCAGGTTTCATTCCCAATAGAGAAGCAAAAGACAATTCACTCAGAGCGATCTCCCTAATTCAGTATGTTCGGAGAAGCGCCCAGCCCACCCTACTCCTTTCCACTGATGCTGAAAAAGCGTTTGATAGGGTGGACTGGGACTATCTTAGAATGACATTGAGACATTTTGGACTGGGTCCTAAGATGTTCTACCGTATCTTATCCCTCTACTCTAACCCCACAGCACAAATCAGAATCAACGGGACGCTGAGTGACTCTTTTGCTCTACATAATGGTACAAGACAGGGATGCCCCCTGTCCCCCCTCCTTTTTGCCATTACCTTGGAACCTTTTCTAGCGACAATTAGGAACAATGATGATATTCAAGGTATTTGAGTTGGTAAAAGTTCCCACAAATACGCAGCATATGCTGATGACATATTATTTTTTATTCAACAACCCCGCATCTCCATACCTAACCTAATGTCAGCATTTTTCGTCTTTCAATCAATCTCTAATTTCAAAATAAACCTATCAAAATCGGAAATTTTAAACATTAACCTCTCCCAATCCGAGGTGTCTTCCCTGAAACCTCTCTTCCCCTTTAGATGGGAACCAAAACATATGAAATATCTAGGAATTTACCTCACTCCCAACCTTCACTCCCTTTTCCGACACAACTACATTCCATTGCTTAACAGGATTAAGGAAGGTCTACGAAAATGGTCCAGTCTGTCTCATACCTGGCTAGGAAAAGTAAATATTATTAAAATGAATATACTGCCCCGTATACTCTTTCTTTTCCAAATGCTCCCACTAGGGGTTCCAGTGGGGTTCTTCACTATTTTGCAAACCATGATCTCCCGTTTTATTTGGAGGAACAGTCACCCCAGGATATCTAGAGAGATACTATTTCGCTCCAAGATGTCTGGGGGACTGGCACTACCTAATTTTAAGGCGTATTATCAAGCGGCTGTACTTTCTAGGGTAGCCGACTGGAAATATGCTCTTGATTCAAAATTATGGGTCCAACTTGAATACCTTTTGAGCGGCGCTGACCTCTCGGTAGTTCCTTGGATACCCCGCTCCTACAGGAATCTTGACCGTACCACCTCAACACTCACTATATCCTCATTAGCTATATGGGACGCCCTACATAAAAAACTCTCATGGGGTTATAACTCTCCTTTAACACCTCTTCTTAACCACAAATATTTTCTACCAGGTTTACTAGATCCCGGTTTCCAAGCTTGGAGACCCAGAGAACCTCTCTTACTACATCACGTCCTCCGTGGCAATTCACTTAAACCATTACATTCGATCATTGACCCTAAACCTGCCTCATTTCTAGACAAATGGAGATACTATCAACTACAGTGTTTCTTAAGCTCTCTCCCTCATCCGCTTAGAGGTTTGCAAGATCTAAATCGAATAGAAGATATATTCTACCCAAAAGACCCTCCCTTACATAGTATTTCTCTATTTTATAGAGCTATTTTTGCCCTTCAAAATCCTGAGTTTCCACCCTTTTTAGCAAAATGGGAAGCTGATCTGGGTTCTCCCATCTCAGACAATCTAAGGGATAGGATCTTACAATTGGCCCACACCTCCTCCCTAGCTTCTAAGATGGCAGAGGTCAATTATAAACTACTCACTAGGTGGCATTATACCCCCGTTAGACTTCACCAAATGTTCCCCGCCAGTTCCCCATTGTGCTGGAGGAACTGTGGGAACGAAGCCACTCATGCACATATCTGGTGGTTTTGCCCACTCATTCGCTCCTACTGGATGGCCATCTGCAACTTGATTTCACAGATTTCGGAGGTCAATTTGCCCATGGACCCATGGACTGTCCTTTTTCATGCCTCTGCAACCTCCATAGGCCCATATAAGCGTTCACTCATTCCTCATCTTTTGAACACAGCCAAAGCTTTAATACCCGCCTTCTGGGGCCAAGCGGCAATTCCGTCTGTTAGGACCTGGTTGCAGAGGGTTGATGAAGTTCAACTCATGGAGAGTATTACCCATAACAGCAAAGGGACTTCAGATAAACACTCAGTCACTTGGGCTCCTTGGGTAAAATTTCAGTCCACCTCTACATACAAGGATATTATTGTACAGATCTCATAAATCTACTACTTATATATCGTCATAAAAAAAAAACAAAAAAAAAAAAAAACGTTTTGATCACTCAACATTTCGCACATGTATGCCAGCACTCCCCCTCACCTTCTTCCCTCCCACCTTACCCCCTATCCTATTTACTATCCCCCCTTTTCTCTCTTTTCATTTTCTCTTCTATTATCAAGTTCTTTGCATCTTATGCTTTCTGTTCGCTACATTATATTTCTTTTACCTAACTGAAGCAAGGTTTCTCATTTTGTTTTTACATTTTGATTTCTTTGTTTATAATGACAGAAGTCTTCTTTTCTACCCAATTGATACATTGACTCTCATCCTCCTCTCTGAATACACAGTATTGTTTAATGTATCTCAGGCTTCTTGATATTGTTTGTATATATCCGAGCATTGAAACTGAAATTGCTTCCCTTAATGTTTGAACCCAGTTTGTGACATAACTGTTTCTTTTTGTAATTATTTTCTTTCATAAAAATTCAATAAAAACTTATTAAACAAAAAAAAGAACAGTCTGACAGCAAAATGACATTTCGAAGGAAAAAACCCATTTAAAACTACTCGCGGCTATTGCCGACAATACACATAGAAGTGATAAAAACGGCACGGGAATTCTCCACAGGAGAACCTCGAACCAAAATTAAAAAAAAAAAATCACGTGGGGGTCCCCCTAAATTCCATACCAGGCCCTTCAGGTCTGGTATGGATATTAAGGGGAACCCCGGCCAAAATTTTTTTAAAAAATGACGTGGGGTTCCCCCTAAATTCCATACCAGACCCTTCAGGTCTGGTATGGATTGTAAGGGGAACCCCGCGCCAAAAAAAAAAAAAACGGCGTGGGGTCCCCCAAAGATCCATACCAGACCCTTATCCGAGCACGGAACCTGGCAGGCCGCAGGAAAAGAGGGGGGGATGAGAGTGCGGCCCCCCCCCTCCTGAACCGTACCAGGCCACATGCCCTCAACATTGGGAGGGTGCTTTGGGGTAGCCCCCCAAAACACCTTGTCCCCATGTTGATGAGGACAAGGGCCTCATCCCCACAACCCTGGTCGGTGGTTGTGGGGGTCTACGGGCGGGGGGCTTATCGGAATCTGGAAGCCCCCTTTAACAAGGGACCCCCCGATCCCAGCCCTCCCCCCTGTGTGAAATGGTAAGGGGGTACTTACCCCTACCATTTCACAAAAAAACTGTCAAAAATGTTAAAAATGACAAGAGACAGTTTTTGACAATTCCTTTATTAAAATGCTTCTTCTTTCTTCTATCTTCCTTCATCTTCTTCTTCTGGTTCTTCTGGCTCTTCTGGTGCTTCCTCCGGCGTTCTCGTCCAGCATCTCCTCCGCGGCGTCTTCTATCTTCTTCTCCTCGGGTTTTTGGGTGGAACTCCGCTTTAATGCATTCCCTGCATTGAAGTGATACTAAAGGTTTTTTGAATAACAAACATGTCATACTTACCTCCTCTGTGCAGTGGATTCGCACAGAGCAGCCCTGATCGTCCTCTTCCCCGCTGGTACTCCTGGCTCCTCCCCACTACTGAGTGCCCTGATAGCAATCTGCTTGCTTGGTCCCACCCCCACTCCCTCCTCACTGGCTGTGTGTGTGACAGCAGCGGCAGCAATGTCTCCCGCTGCTGTGTCTGAGCCAATGAGGAGAGAGAGCAGAGAGAGCCTTTTCTGCATATTGCTGGATTCAAATCAGGTTTACAACTACTTTAAGATAAAAAAAATAGCAGCTACTATGCACAGCTGCACCAGATTCTGTGGGCACCAGTTTTAGTAAATCTCCCCCAACGTTTATTATTTTAATGGAAAAAAAAAATGTAAAGTTATACAATCATTTTGAAGATAAAATGAAGTTATCTCTAAAAACCCACGAGTTAGATCTACAGGTACAGATTTACAGATAAATTACACTAGTGCTATGGAGCCACTATTCCTACTATATGCTGCCCTTTCTCATTACAGTTTTGATAAACACTTTCATCATTGTCTAACACAGATTTGTCTGGTCGTGACTTGTTTATTTGAATCTACTTGCGTCTTGGTAGAAATTTCAAGGTATGCTTTTATTTATTTATATATATCACACAGCAATAATTTACATTTCTATTATATTCACTTTTAAATATACAAGGACACAACTAAGGCCCATTTCACATGTGCGGATCCGTATTCAGATATCCGCTTGCTCAGCAGGGATCGCTCCATTGATCCCAGCTTAGCCGGCGGATGACAAGTCGGTCTCTGCACACTGTCCAGAAACGACCTGTCAGATCTCCGCTCTCCTCTATGGGGGGATGGGATGAAAACGGACCACCTGTCCATTTTCATCCGATCCGATCCACCAGACGGATGGAAAATAGGGTTTCCATCCGTCTGGATTTTGCGGAGCGGATCGGAGCGGATCGGAGCGGATCGGGGCGGATCGGATGTCAGTGGACATGTCACCGCTGATCTCCGTCGCTCCATAGAGATGTATGGAGCGACCGTTCAGGTCTGCTGAAAAAACTGACAGGTGGATCTGAACGGTCCGCACGTGTGAAAGGGCCCTAAGATTAGATAAAAATGTATATGCTGGCAAACGCATGCTCTGCTACATATTATAATAGTTACATTTGCAATACTGTTTAGGCACAGTAATTTCACGTACTGTATAAATAACAACTGATCTTATATTATTATTATTATTATTTTTTTAATACAAGGTTTATATAGCACGAACAGTTTTACAAAAATGGTTAGAAATAGTAATTCCGCGTACACACGATCGGACTTCTCAGCAGAAAAAGATATGACGGCTTTTGCCACGGGATTCTGCTCAAGTTTGCCTTGCATACACACGGTCAAGCAAAAGTTCGCTGAACTTAGGACCATCAAGAACGCAGTGACGCACAACACGATGACGAGCCGAGAAAATGAAGTTCAATGCTTCCGAGCATGTGTCAAATAGTTTCCGAGCATGCGTAGGAATTTTGCGTGTCGGAATTGCCACAGACGATCGCATTTTTGGATAGGAACTTTTCCCGACCGAAAAATTAAGAACATGCTCTCAATCTTTTGCTGGCTGGAATTTGGCCAGCAAAAGTCTGGTGGTCGCATTTTCCGACGAAAAACTCTCATCTGTCTTTTGCGGGCCGAATTTCCGATCGTGTGTATGCGGCATACAAGTACAATCAGGATCAGAGGGCCCTGCTCGTTAGAGCTTATGATCTAAAAGAAAAGGTCAAGTCATACAAAAAGTACTAACTGTTAGGGGATGAGTTGATGGAGAAAATAAAAGTCTAGTTTATTAGTTAGAGGCAGGATAGGGCTCTATGAAGAGATGGGTTTTCAGGGATCACCTAAAGGTAGATAAAGTAGGAGATAGTCAGACAGATTGGGTAAGGAGTTCCAGAAGATGGGAGAGTCTCGGGAGAAGGAGGTGGCCATGGAGGGTGGCGACAGAAGGAGCTAGAGAGCAAGAGGTTTTGGAGAAACATACAGAATATTGTTTGGTTAGTATTCTGAGATGAGGTTGAGGAGCTTTGGGTAGCTTTATAGGTAGTTGTTATTAATTTGTTGGGTGAGCAGAATGCAATAGAGGGATGGGGTAGCGGACAGTGATAAGTTTGTAAGGTGGATGAGTCTGGCAGAAATGATAATGGACTTTGAGGGGGGGGGGAGTAACCTATGTAAAGGTACACATTCATGTAAGTATGTATATATCTGTCCAACTATCTCTAACTCTATCCACTTTTAGGCAAGCCCTGAAAACTTTTCTCTTCAGAGAAGACTATCCTGCCTCCACGTAACAACTGTACTTTAATTTTCTTCATCACCTCATCCCCCTCACACATAGAGCCCAACTGTCCCTGATTTCGATGGACTGTCCCTGATTTGGAGCAATGTCCCTCTGTCCCTCTTTACTCCGTCTGGATTTTGCGGAGCGGATCGGAGCGGATCGGAGCGGATCGGAGCGGATCGGGGCGGATCGGATGTCAGTGGACATGTCACCGCTGATATCCGTCGCTCCATAGAGATGTATGGAGCGACCGTTCAGGTCTGCTGAAAAAACTGACAGGTGGATCTGAACGGTCCGCACGTGTGAAAGGGCCCTAAGATTAGATACAAATGTTTATGCTGGCAAACGCATGCTCTGCTACATATTATAATAGTTACATTTGAAATACTGTTTAGGCACAGTAATTCGTTTTAGTCTAAAACATTGTTTATGTTTTTATACAGTCTGTTTTTATTTAAGTATTTCTATCACTGTATCTTTTTAATTTCATGTACTGTATAAATAACAACTGATCTTATATTATTTTTATTATTATTTTTTTAATACAAGGTTTATATAGCACAAACAGTTTTACAAAAATGGTTAGAAATAGTAATGCCGCGTACACATGATCGGACTTCTCAGCAGAAAAAGATATGACGGCTTTTCCCACGGGATTCTGCTCAAGTTTGCCTTGCATACACACGGTCAAGCAAAAGTTCGCTGAACTTAGGACCATCAAGAACGCAGTGACGTACAACACTATGACGAGCCGAGAAAATGAAGTTCAATGCTTCCGAGCATGTGTCAAATTGTTTCCGAGCATGCGTAGGAATTTTGCGTGTCAGAATTGCCACAGGCGATCGCATTTTTGGATAGGAACTTTTCCCGACCGAAAAATTAAGAACATGCTCTCAATCTTTTGCTGGCTGGAATTTGGCCAGCAAAAGTCCGATGGTCGCATTTTCCAACGAAAAACTCTCATCGGTCTTTTGCGGGCCGAAATTCCGATCGTGTGTATGCGGCATACAAGTACAATCAGGATCAGAGGGCCTTGCTCGTTAGAGCTTATGATCTAAAAGAAAAGATCAAGTCATACAAAAAGTACTAACTGTTAGGGGATGAGCTGATGGAGAAAATAAAAGTCTAGTTTATTAGTTAGAGGCAGGATAGGGCTCTATGAAGAGATGGGTTTTCAGGGATCACCTAAAGGTAGATAAAGTAGGAGATAGTCAGACAGATTGGGTAAGGAGTTCCAGAAGATGGGAGAGTCTCGGGAGAAGGAGGTGGCCATGGAGGGTGGCGACAGAAGGAGCTAGAGAGCAAGAGGTTTTGGGGAAACATACAGAATATTGTTTGGTTAGTATTCTGAGATGAGGTTGAGGAGTTTTGGGTAGCTTTATAGGTAGTTGTTATTAATTTGTTGGGTGAGCAGAATGCAATAGAGGGATGGGGTAGCGGACAGTGATAAGTTTGTAAGGTGGATGAGTCTGGCAGAAATGATAATGGACTTTGAGGGGGGGGAGTAACCTATGTAAAGGTACACATTCATGTAAGTATGTATATATCTGTCCAACTATCTCTAACTCTATCCACTTTTAGGCAAGCCCTGAAAACTTTTCTCTTCAGAGAAGACTATCCTGCCTCCACGTAACAACTGTACTTTAATTTTCTTCTTCATCACCTCATCCCCCTCACACATAGAGCCCAACTGTCCCTGATTTCGATGGACTGTCCCTGATTTGGAGCAATGTCCCTCTGTCCCTCTTTACTCCTCATTTGTCCCTCATTTTGGTCTGATCCTCATAGTTGTATATAAAATGCACTTTTTATCTTTTAAAAAGCGTTTCCCAGTACTAAACCCTCCATTCAAATTCTAAACTCCTGCATTTGTACATTTTAAGAGCCAATATAAAGGACTAATAGTGGTAAAATAAAGTCCTTGTGGATTTAATTAACCTTATTTTTTGGCTAATTTTCCTTTAATGGGGTGTGGCAGGGGGCGTTTCCTATGCCTACATACGTTTGTTAGTGTGTGTCCCTCATTCTCATCTCAAAATGTTGGGAGGTATGCACACAGTTATTACCATTTGTATCATTTGACCCTCCCTCTAATGCCGCGTACACACGATCGCACATTCCGATAACAAAATCCATGTTTTTTTTCCGACAGATATTGGCTCAAACTTGTCTTGCTTACACACGGTCACACAAATCTTGGCGGAAATTCTAAACGCCAAGAACGCGGTGACGTACAACACGTACGACGAGCCGAGAAAAATGAAGTCCAGTGCTTGATTCCGAGCATGCGTGGAACTTTGTGCATCGGAATTGTGTACACACGATCGGAATTTACGACAACGAATTTTGTTGTTGGAAAATATGAGATCCAGATCTCAAATTTTGTTTGTCGGAAATTTCCGACGGAAAATGTCCGATGGAGCCTACACACGGTCGGAATTTCCAACAACAAACTCCCATCCGACCACGTGTACGCGGCATTAGAGTGTAAGCTCTAACTAGCAGGACCCTCTGATTCCTCCCATATTGAATTGTATTGTAGCTGTACTGTTTGCCCTATTGTTGTAAAGTGCTGCGCAAACTGTTGGCGCCATATATAATGATAATAATGATATTAGATTGTAAGCTCTTCTGAGCAGGGCCCTCTTAATCCTCTTGTATTTTACTGTAGTGTAACTGTATTGTCTCCCTTTTCTATTGTAAAACACTGGCGCTATAGAAATCCTGTATAGTAATAATAATAATATAATTTATCTAAATTGCATATGGAAATACATTCTTTTCATAAATACTTGCAACTAGCCCCAAAATGCATTGGCTATTTTATGTGATCAAATCACAAATTATTAATGAGTAACGCCACTTTTGTTGAGAAAAAAAACATTCTCCTCTGGGCGATCAATGTACATTGCAAAGATTTTAACAAACTGTGTTGCAGATTCTCATCTTTTATTATTCTGAAGAAATCACTGTTGTTTCTGTGTGCACATTCTGTGTACAGAACACCTCCAGGTTGCCATAAGACATTGCATTTTAAAGAACATTACAGAGCTGCAGATTGAAAAGGAAGGGTAATTTTTCATAACATTCAATTACAATATGGCTTGTGTCGCAATTGTATAAGCTATATAATTTTTTTATTTGCTATTTTTTCCCACAAAAGTGGAGTTACCCTTTAAAGCAATTTAGACTCTTTCAATGCTTGGTTTGGCTTTTTTTTTTGTGTGTGTTTTTATATTTTGAGGTTTTTGTGTTGTCTGTTGCAATTTGGAAGGTTTACCCTCACTTCCTGTCCGTGTGGCATTGGAACACTTTCCACGCCCCCAAGGGGATTCTCAGTAGAAATATATATAAAATATGTTCCAGAGAGAATCAATGAGAAGTTCAGCTCACTTTAATTCCTTGTGTGTAACTGAAAAAGCAATTAAAGACAGATCTTATCAAGGGGAACACAGAAAGCAATAAAGTCTGGTGCTAAACCTTCATTTTCCTATCCAAAACTCAAACAATAAGTGCTTTGGTTGGAGTTTTGTTTTCTTGGCATAACTCAAATGTAAAAATTGTTTTCAAATTTCCACTTCACAGTAGCACTACTTCACATGTAAATATGTTTTATAATTTCTCTGTAAGAGCCTATTTTATCCGGAGAGTTCTAAACATTAACAGTATTCTATGAGAATATGTAAGCGAACAGTAAGAGACGTAAAGAACCAGATGTGTTTGATGTTCCAGACAAAATGGAGCATCCGGCAGTTGTCGATGAACGTTTCAGTGTGTACCAGGTGGTGGGTCCTCAGAAGGCCACATCTTGTTCTTTTTTCCATCTGACCACTTTTTTCTCAAGAGGAACATCTGCTTGAGAGAGCCCAGGTTATGTTTTTGACCTTAGAAACTGAGCCAATCCCCTTGTTTCTTGTCTATAGCAGATGACATCTGTTAAAAAAGAAATGCACAAAGAATTATATATATACACGTTATGTGTTTAATTCATTACAAAATAAATTAGATAGTGGAAAACTTGAGGTTCATACCTGAATGCATGTAGGAATCTAAAGTCTTTGGAACAAAGTATTTTGTATAGATGTAGTTGTGCAGCCTTGACAGCTACAACGTGATCTCTGACCAACATAGTCCAGCAACAGTGCTGATATTTGCAAATGAATTTGTGAATGAATTTTTTATGAAAGAAAGCTATCCAATGTTCATTAAACCAAGCAACTCCAACCCATAGTTAGACATAATATAACGGGCGTCTTTGCTGTTTGAATCACTAATGAGTTTTTCTGTACCTTTCCTAATTCACCTACTCCTGCGGCATTGAGAACATCCTCATCCGTTGGTGGGGACAGGGTATTCTCCACTTGCACTAATGGAAGCTTGCGCCTCTCTACCCACCAAGCACCTTGTTGAGAGGGTGACAACAGTTGGTGCGATTATTCACAAATGAAAGAAACACAAAATAATTGTCAATCTCCCTTGGTCTGGGGCTCCATGAAAGATCTCAACTCGTGTAGTTTCAATGATCATGAGAACGGTGAAGAATCAGCCCAGAACTACATGGGAGAATCTTGTCAATGATCTCCAGGCAGCTGGGACCATAGTCACCAAGAAAAAAAAATTGATAACACACTACGCCGTGAAGGACTGAAATCCTGCAGTGCCGACAAGGTCCCCCTGCTCAAGAAAGCACATGTACAGGCCTGTCTGAAGTTTGCAAATGAACATCTGAATGATTCAGAGGAGAACTGAGTGAAAGTGTTGTGGTCAGATGAGACCAAAATTGAGCTCTTTGGCATCAACTCAACTCGCTGTGTTTGGAGGAGGAGAAATGTTGCCTATGACCCCAAGAACACCATCCCCACCGTCAAACATGAAGATGGAAACATTATGCTTTGGGGGCGTTTTTCTGCTAAGGGGACAGCCCAACTTCACCTCATCAAAGGGACAATGGACGGGGCCATGTACCATGGACGGGGCCCTGTACCATGAAACCCTCATTCCCTCAGCCAGGACATTGAAAATGGGTCATGGATGGGTATTCCAGCATGACAATGACCCAAAACACATGGCCAAGGCAACAAAGGAGTGGCCTACAAGAAACGTCTGACCTCTGTGATTGAACCAAAAAAGGGTTTTGCCACCAAGTACTAAGTCATCTTTTGCAAAGGGGTCAAATATTTATTTCACTCATTAACTACTTCAATACCAGGCACTTATACACCTTCCTGCCCAGACCAATTTTCAGCTTTCAGCGCTGTCGCACTTTGAATGACAATTGCGCGGTCATGCTACACTGTACCCAAACTAAATTTTTATTATTTTGTTCCCCACAAATAGAGCTTTCTTTTGGTTGTATTTGATCACCTTTGCGGTTTTTATTTTTTGCTAAACAAATAAAAAAGCCCGAAAATTTTGAAAAAAACAAAAGTTTTGCTTTTGTTTCTGTTAAAGTTTTTTGTAAATAAGTAAGTTTTCTCTTTCGCTGATGGGCACTGATAAGGCGGCACTGACAGGCACTGGTAAGGCGGCACGGATGAGGTGGCACCAATGAGCGGGCACTGACGGGCACTGACGATAGGCACTGATATGTGGCACTGGTAGGCGGCACTGATGGGTGGCACTGATATGCAGCACTGATGGGTATTGATAGGCGGCACTGATAGGCACTCATGGGTGGCACTGGGTGGCACTGGGTGGCACTGGTGGGCACTGATGGGCGACACTGCTTGGCACTGAAATGCTGCAAAGATGGGTTCTTATGGGTGGCACTGATAGGCGGCACTACTGGGCACTGATGGGCACTGATACGTGGCACTGATGGCAACTGATATGTAGCACTGATATGAGGCACTGATAGGCATCCCTGGTGGCACTGGCAGTGGTAGGCATTGTGAATGGGCACTGATTGGCAGCTGCCTGGGCACAGATTAGTATTTCCCTGGGGGTCTAGGGGGCATACCTGGTGGTCCAGTGTGGATGGCCATCCTGGTGGTCCTGGGCAGCTTCCCTGGTGGTCCTGGGTGGGATTCCAGGGGGGGCTGTGCTGATAAACATCAGCACAGCCCCCCCCCATCAGGACTCATGAGATTCAAAAATAACTGTCATCTGGCAATAAGAAAGACTCATTGTTCCTGTGGTAAAGTCTATTTAATTGTAATTAATAATTGATTCATCCTTAAGCATTATTTACCCAATTATTCATTAGAATTATTATCATATTTAATTGTAATTAATAATTTATTCACTCTTAAGTATTTTTTACCTAATTTTAGTATTATTTACCTAATTAAAAATTTGAATTAATATTCATATTTAATTGTAATTAATAATTGATTCATCCTTAACTATTATTTACCCTGTTATTAATTAGAATTATTATCATATTTAATTGTAATTAATAATTGATTTACTCTTAAGTATTTTTTTACCTAATTATAATTTCAAATTATGGATATTTAAATGTAATTAATGTAAAATTTTAAATGTAATTAATATTTGATTCACTCCTAAGTATTATTTACCTAATTAATAATTAGGATTATTTTTCATATTTAATTGTAATTAATAATTGATTCACTCTTAAGTATAATTTACCTAATTATTAATTCAAATTATTATTCATATTTAATTGTAATTAATAATTGAGTCATCCTTAAATATAAATTGCGTACATGGGCAATTTTAAAGCACTTTTTTGTCTGTTTTTACACAAAAAGTGCCATAGGGATCCTCTTTGGGGCAGGATCGCGTGCACTCGTGCAAATGTGCCAATAGTAAAACCGGAACCTTCAGACTTGGTTCACATATGTGTGGGCCACTTTGCAGTGCGATTTTAAAGCCCGGTACAGTGCGATTTCATTTATTGGTTCAGGTGCGATTCTAATGCCAGTTGTAGTGTATGAGATTAGAAATCACACCTGAACCGGACTGAAATCACACAGGACTCTTTTTCAAAATCACACTGCGGACGGCCCGTACAAATGTGACCATACTGTAAAAACTCACTGAAACTCACATGAAAACTGATATCTCTGCAAGTGAAATCTCTGCAGTTTTCCCATCAGTTTTCATGCATGTATGGTGTGAATGAGCCCTAAAAAAAACAGTCACATGACACTAAAAATAGGCATTGGTAATTGGTATTGGCGAGTACTTGAGAAAAAGTATCGGTACCTGTACTCGGTCTTATAAAACTGATATCGGTGCATTCCTATTAAATATTAATTATTAATTACAATTAAATATGCATAATAATTCTAATTATTAATTAGGTAAATATGTTGAATTTATTAAACTCCTCAACTAGGAAAAATCAAATTTGTTACCACACTAGAAACCCTTTTTTGTTATAATTTCACATGGTGTAAAATCACATTATTAATCTTGTCTCTCTTCTCTCTATCCCGCAGAATGATTAGAATGCGGTTGGCCACCATCTTTCCTGGAAAAAACTGTATCGGAAGGACCAGGTGGCTTAAGACCAAAAGGGCTTCGTGCAAGAGAGGTAAGTAAATATTTTAGACTTAAAAAAAAGGTTTTTTTTGGCATTATTAATATGTCAGAGCTGATATGTAAGCAATAACCTCATCATATCACGTGTGAAACTGAATTGTATTATTACTAGACATGTGCAATTCGTTTCGTTCCAAATTAATTTTTTTAACGAATTTCGACAAATTCGTTAATTCGGAAATATTAACGAAAACCTATTTAACAAATTTTTCCGAATATTCGTAAATTTGAATATTCTAAAATTAGTAAATTCGTACATTCGTAAATTCATACATTCGTACATTCGTACATACGTACATTCATAAATTAGTTAATTTGTAAATTCGGAAATCTGAAATAATAATTAACTAATAATAACGTAACTATTACTAACTATTAAATTATAGGTATTGTAATTTCCTTTCAAATTTGGCTGTTAGTGAACGTAACAAATACAAATTTATCCGAAATAACGAATGCCGTATCCAAGCGAATGGAACGTAATGAATTAATAATAATAAATAACAATAATAATAATAATAAAAACTTTTTATTATTATTATTTATTATTAATTTGTTCTGTTCCATTTGTTTAGATGCGGCATTCATTATTTCGGATAATTCGTAACTTGGGATAAATTTGTATTCGTTGCGTTCACTAACTGCCAAATTTGAAAGGAAATTACAATACCTCTAATTTAATAGTTAGTTACTATTTCAGATTTTTTAATTTTCGGATTTTCGAATTTCCAAATTTACGAATTTTCTAATTTACGAATGTACGAATTTACGAATATACAAATTTACCAATTGCGATGATAACGAATGACCCGAAAAACGAAAAAAAAAAAACGAATGAAATGAAAACAAACAATTTTTTTGGCAGTGCACATGTCTAATTATTACATTTGGGCCTCTACCTAGAACAGGGATCTTCAATCTACAGCCCTCTAGCTATTGCGGAACTACACGTTCCATTATGGCATTGTAAAAACGACATTCACAGACATGACTAGGCATGATGGGAATTGTAGATTCTTGAATAACTGGAGGGCCGTAGTTTGATGTCCCATGACCTAGAAGAATGGAAAATATTCACTTAAAGGAAATTTTTGCTGAGGGAAATATATTGGATGTTATCAGTGAACTCCTTATGAAGATGCCAATCACCTGTTTGTCATGTCAGAGGGCAAATATCCCATCAATTGACATTTTCAAAAATTCGCAATGAAAACCTACTTTACTGTCTCAGCACAGGCTTCCTTGAAATGAAGGAACAGGAATGTAAAACAACTATCATTGTTCCAATGAGAATTTTGTGAATCATGAAGAAAATTGTATCAGTTGATTCTTATAGGACAATGTTTTCAGAGTTACAGTACCTCTGAGTTCTGTGCATAGGCATGCGCAAGGGGTGTGCCAGGTGTGCCTGGGCACACCCTAATCCTGGGGTTGGCAACCTGTCAGTGGTGGGCAAGTGACAGGTAAAACACAACCCTTCCTTGCCGACCCTCAGAACCTGGACAGGAGAGGTGGCGTGGGTGGAATTGAGTGGAACCAATCTGTATTTTCCTCCTGCAGCAGCTGAAAGTAGGCTTCTCCTCTCCCTTCTGTCAACATTCAGCTGCCACAGGAGGAAAATATAGGGGATTGGTACTAATATAAGCCACCCCCGCCACCCCTTATTTCCCTGTTCCTCTTCCTTCTGTTGCCCGGGTCTCCCATGTGCTCCCTTGCTCCCCCTTCCTCCCATTGTTTCAGGATGGAGAGCGGGAAGAGGCTGGTAAATATGTCAAATGCATATGTGTTGGAGCTTTGGGTTGCACACCCTAATGCAATAGGCTGCGCACACCCATGGTTCTGTGATATACACCCGGCCTTGAGTTTTAATACAATTGGATTAGATTGTGTGCATCCTCTAAGATTCTTGTAGTTTATAGGAGGGGGCACATTCTTAACATAGAAATACTTAGAATATGAAGCCAGTATCGTTATAGATGTGTCTGTACAGTTCTAGATTGACTGATCTCTTGTTTTATCCGATTCTGCAGGAAAGAAACAACCATCCTCCAGCACAGAACTGCCACAACATGAAGCTGCTGTCCATTTAACACTCCAGGAGGACAGCGCCATTCTTTCCATCGTTGTAAATGTACCATCACTTTCTGAAACAGTGGCTCCACAACATCAAGCCATTGACCACCCAATTTTCCAGGAGGACAGCGCCATTCTTTCCGCTGTTGAAAATGTACCATCGCTGTCCGAAACAACAGCTCCACAACATGAAGCTGCTGTCCATCTAATACTCCAGGAGGACAGCGCCATTCTTTCTACTGTTGTAAATGTACCATCGCTTTCTGAAACAGCGGCTCCACAACATCAAGACATTGACCACCCAATTTTCCAGGAGGACAGCGCCATTCTTTCCGCTGTTGTAAATGTACCATCGCTGTCCGAAACAACAGCTCCACAACATGAAGCTGCTGTCCATTTAATACTCCAGGACAACAGCGCCATTCTTTCCGCTGTTGTAAATGTACCATCTCTTTCTGAAACAGTGGCTCCACAACATCAAGCCATTGACCACCCAATTTTCCAGGAGGACAGCGCCATTCTTTCCGCTGTTGTAAATGTACCATCGCTGTCCGAAACAACAGCTCCACAACATGAAGCTGCTGTCCATCTAATACTCCAGGAGGATAGCGCCATTCTTTCCACTGTTGTAAATGTACCATCACTTTCTGAAACAGCGGCGGCTCCACAACATCAAACCACTGAGCACCCAATTTTCCAGGAGGACGGCGCCATTCTTTCCGCTGTTGTAAATGTACCATCGCTGTCCGAAACAGCAGCTCCACATCATGAAGCTGCTGTCCATTTAATACTCCAGAAGGACAGTGCCACTCTTTCCGCTGTTGTAAATGTACCATCACTTTCTGAAACAGCGGCTCCACAACATCAAACCATTGAGCACCCAATTTTCCGGGAGGACAGTTCCATTCTTTCTGCTGTTGTAAATGTACCATCGCTTTCTGAAACAGCAGCTCCACAACATCAAGCCATTGACCACCCAATTTTCCAGGAGGACAGCGCCATTCTTTCCGCTGTTGTAAATGTACCATCGCTGTCCGAAACAACAGCTCCACAACATGAAGCTGCTGTCTATTTAATACTCCAGGACGACAGTGCCATTCTTTCCGCTGTTGTAAATGTACCATCACTTTTTTGAAACAGTGGCTCCACAACATCAAGCCATTGAGCACCCATTTTTCCAGGAGGACAGCGCCATACTTTCCGCTGTTGTAAATGTACCATCGCTGTCTGAAACAACAGCTCCACAACATGAAGCTGCTGTCCATTTAATACTCCAGGAGGACAGTGCCATTCTTTCCGCTGTTGTAAATGTACAATCACTTTTTGAAACAGCGGCTCCACAACATCAAGCCATTGACCACCCAATTTTCCAGGAGGACAGCGCCCTTCTTTCCTCTGTTGTAAATGTACCATCGCTGTCCGAAACAACAGCTCCACAACATAAAGCTGCTGTCCATCTAATACTCCAGGAGGACAGTGCCATTTTTTCCGCTGTTGTAAATGTACCATCCCTTTCTGAAACACCGGCTCCACAGCATCAAGCCATTGACCACCCAGTTTTCCAGGAGGACAGCGCCAGTCTTTCTGCTGTTGTAAATGTACCATCGCTTTCTGAAACAGCGGCTCCACAACATCAAGCCGTTGAGGAGAGCGTGACTCTTCCTGCTGTGGAAATTTGGCCTTCACTTTGGGAAGCAGCAGCTCCATAACATCAAGCTGCCGTCTACCCAGTCTTCCAGGAGGAGAGCGCCACTCTCCCTGCTGTGGAAATTTGGCCTTCACCTTGGGAAGCAGCAGCTCCATACCATCAAGCTGCCGTCTACCCAGTCTTCCAGGAGGAGAGCGCCACTCTCCCTGCTGTAGAAATTTGGCCTTCACCTTGGGAAGCAGCAGCTCCATACCATCAAGCTGCCGTCTAACCAGTCTTCCAGGAGGAGAGCGCCACTCTCCCTGCTGTGGATATTTGGCCTTCACCTTAGGAGGACAGCGCCATTCTTTCCGCTGTTGTAAATGTACCATCGCTGTCCGAAACAACAGCTCCACAACATGAAGCTGCTGTCCATCTAATACTCCAGGAGGATAGCGCCATTCTTTCCACTGTTGTAAATGTACCATCTCTTTCTGAAACAGCGGCGGCTCCACAACATCAAGCCACTGAGCACCCAATTTTCCAGGAGGACGGCGCCATTCTTTCCGCTGTTGTAAATGTACCATCGCTGTCCGAAACAGCAGCTCCACATCATGAAGCTGCTGTCCATTTAATACTCCAGGAGGACAGCGCCACTCTTTCCGCTGTTGTAAATGTACCATCACTTTCTGAAACAGCGGCTCCACAACATCAAACCATTGAGCACCCAATTTTCCGGGAGGACAGTGCCATTCTTTCTGCTGTTGTAAATGTACCATCGCTTTCTGAAACAGCAGCTCCACAACATCAAGCCATTGAGCACCCAATTTTCCAGGAGGACAGCGCCATTCTTTCCGCTGTTGTAAATGTACCAACGCTGTCCGAAACAACAGCTCCACAACATGAAGCTGCTGTCTATTTAATACTCCAGGACGACAGTGCCATTCTTTCCGCTGTTGTAAATGTACCATCACTTTTTTGAAACAGTGGCTCCACAACATCAAGCCATTGAGCACCCATTTTTCCAGGAGGACAGCGCCATACTTTCCGCTGTTGTAAATGTACCATCGCTGTCTGAAACAACAGCTCCACAACATGAAGCTGCTGTCCATTTAATACTCCAGGAGGACAGTGCCATTCTTTCCGCTGTTGTAAATGTACAATCACTTTTTGAAACAGCGGCTCCACAACATCAAGCCATTGACCACCCAATTTTCCAGGAGGACAGCGCCCTTCTTTCCTCTGTTGTAAATGTACCATCGCTGTCCGAAACAACAGCTCCACAACATGAAGCTGCTGTCCATCTAATACTCCAGGAGGACAGTGCCATTCTTTCCGCTGTTGTAAATGTACCATCCCTTTCTGAAACACCGGCTCCACAACATCAAGCCATTGACCACCCAGTTTTCCAGGAGGACAGCGCCAGTCTTTCTGCTGTTGTAAATGTACCATCGCTTTCTGAAACAGCGGCTCCACAACATCAAGCCGTTGAGGAGAGCATGACTCTTCCTGCTGTGGAAATTTGGCCTTCACTTTGGGAAGCAGCAGCTCCATAACATCAAGCTGCCGTCTACCCAGTCTTCCAGGAGGAGAGCGCCACTCTCCCTGCTGTGGAAATTTGGCCTTCACCTTGGGAAGCAGCAGCTCCATACCATCAAGCTGCCGTCTACCCAGTCTTCCAGGAGGAGAGCGCCACTCTCCCTGCTGTAGAAATTTGGCCTTCACCTTGGGAAGCAGCAGCTCCATACCATCAAGCTGCCGTCTACCCAGTCTTCCAGGAGGAGAGCACCACTCTCCCTGCTGTGGATATTTGGCCTTCACCTTAGGAAGCATCAGCTCCATACCATCAAGCTGCCGTCTACCCAGTCTTCCAGGAGAAGAGTGCCACTCTCCCTGCTGTGGAAATTTGGCCTTCACCTTGGGAAGCAGCAGCTCCACACCATCAATCTGCTGTCTACCCAGTATTCCAGGAGGAGAGCACCACTCTCCCTGTTGTGGAATACTGGCCTTCAGCTTCAGAAACTGCAGCTCCACACCATCGACCTACTGTCTACCCAGTATTCCAGGAGGAGAGCGCCACTCTCCCTGCTGTAGAAATTTGGCCTTCACCTTGGGAAGCAGCAGCTCCATACCATCAAGCTGCCATCTACCCAGTCTTCCAGGAGGAGAGCGCCACTCTCCCTGCTGTGGATATTTGGCCTTCACCTTGGGAAGCATCAGCTCAATACCATCAAGCTGCCGTCTACCCAGTCTTCCAGGAGGAGAGTGCCACTCTCTCTGCTGTGGAAATTTGCCCTTCAGCTTCGGAAACCGCAGCTCTACACCATCAAGCTGCCATCCAGCCAGTCTTCCAGGAGGAGAGTGTCATTTTCTATGCTGTGGAAAATTGGCCTTCGCCTTTGGAAGCAGCAGCTCCACACCATCAACCTGCCATCTATCCAGTCTTCCAGGAGGAGACTGCAACACTCCTTGCTGTGGAAAACTGCCCTTCAGCTTGAGAAGCAGCAGCTCCATACCATCCAGCTGCCGTCTACCCAGTCTTCCAGGAGGAGAGCGCCACTCTCCCTGCTGTGGATATTTGGCCTTCACCTTGGGAAGCAGGAGCTTCATACCATCAAGCTGCCGTCTACCCAGTCTTCCAGGAGGAGAGCGCCACTCTCCTTGCTGTGGAAGTTTAGCCTTCACCTTGGGAAGCAGCAGTTCCACACCATCAAGCTGCCATCCACCCAGCCTTCCAGGAGGAGATCGCTTATCTACCTGCTGTGGAAATTTGGCCTTCAACTTGGAAAGCTGCAGCTCCATACCATCTACCTGCCGTCCACCCAATAATGCCTGGTCAGGCAGCGTAGGGGAAGAAAGTGATTTCCATAAAAAAGGTAAGTAGATATTTCTGTCCAACAAAAATTAAAATTTTATCCTGTACCAATGGATTAATGTTGGGCCAGGCGTGGAAGAAAGTGATTTGTGCGAGAAATGTAAGTAGATATTTCAGGCCAACAAAATTGTTTATTTTTTTGGTTTGAAGAATTTTATTATAACAATGCTGATATCTGTTATGTACAGATAACAGAATATAGATACTAATTTTTATATGCTCTTCTCTCCTTCAGGAAAGAAACAACCTTCCAACAACCGGACAAGTCCATTGTCTCTATAAAGCCACGACTCCTGTTCTTCGGTAGAATGATTCAAGAAGACGGTTCCATCATATTAGTTTTCACACTGAGCTGTGCCATCACTTCATCTCTACAACAGAATTGGACCAGCAGCTCTGTGATAGCCAGGCACAATCCCAGCATTGCTGCAATAACAGCTCCCTGCTAGCCTTTAGAGGGTTTACCAGTACATTACTGTTCCACAGCTGGCCAATATCTATCCTGTAGCAATGGATTAATGCTGGGCCAGGCGGCGTAGTGGAAGAAAGTGATTTGTGCAAGAAATGTAAGTAGATATTTCACGCCAACAAAAATGTTAATTTTTTTGGTTTGAAGAATTTTAATTTAAAAATACTGATATTTATTATGTACAAATAACAGAAAATAGATACTAATTTTTATATGCTCTTCTCTCCTGCAGGAAAGAAACAACCTTCCAACAACCGGACAAGTCCATTGTCTCTATAGAGCCGTGACTCCTTTTCTTCGGTAGAATGATTCAAGAAGATGGTTCCATCATATCAGTTTTCACACTGAGCTGAAAATATTCTGCATTTTGCAGAGCAGAGTAGGGACTGCCCAGAGAGGGATTACTTTGACACAGTTGGCCATCTTAAATATGGACTGCAATACATGTGAACTAAAAATCCCTGTTTTTATGTAAAGTTTGCTAAAAAGGATATATAGCAGTGTGCAGAGGGTTCATTCAGAACTTTTAGTGTGACCAGACCTTAACCTGTAGCTTGCCTACATCTTGTGTCTATTTGCCCCATATTGGCAATATATCCACTGAAGTATGCTGAAAGCAATTAAATATTTTGCAAAGTAGAGTAGGGACTGGCCAGAAAGGAATTACTTTGACGCAGTTGGCCAGCTTAAACATGTATTGCAATGTATGTGAAATACAAATTCCTGTTCTTATGCTTTCTAGAAAGGGTGTATAACAGTGTGCTGAGGATTCATTCAGAATCAGGAGTTTATATTGAACAACATAACACATAGGGTGCAGAGATAAGGAATGGGTAACATACAGAACAGCATACTGGGTGCTGCATTTAGATACGTTTTAATAGATACTTAGAGCCATAGAGCAGGGGTGTCCAAACTTTTTTCAAAGAGGGCCAGATTTCATGAAGTGAACATGCGTGAGGGCCGACCATTTTGCCTGACTTTTAAAATTAAATGCAAATGAAATATTTTATGCAAAGGGTTCTTGGCTCTTGATTGGATAGATTGATAGCAGAAATTGGCTCCCGCTGCTGTCAATCAAACCCAATGACGCGGGTGCCGGGGCGGGGCTGAGTCCGGCATTCTGTGTCTATGGACGCAAATGCTGGACTCGGGAGCCCAGAAGACGAGGTTCGGAGCCACACTGTGCAAAACGAACTGCACAGTGGAGGTAAGTATGATATGTTTGTTATTTAAAAAAAAAACTGAAGGTTTACAATAGCCTTAATGTTGAAAGGCACGTTTGTCATTTGAATTCATAGTCCATCTCATCCAATGGAATCATTAAAGAATAACTAAAGGCAAAAACCTTACTTAGTTTTGGATAGAGTAGAGAGAGATTAGAACCCGTCACAATGTTACTGTTTGTTTGTTAGGGAGATTCACCCTCTGTCATGTTTACCATTATCACCAAGATTGAAAGAAAATCCCTAATTTTGGCTTGTCGCCAGAACAGAAATAGAGTGGAAATCTTGCAATTGGGGACATTAGTTCTGGTGACAACCAGAGATTTGCTGTCACTTCCTGTTTTGGCTATGGGACAGGAAGTAAAGAGAAATCTCCCCAATGGGACACAAATGGTAAAAACACTGATAGAGGTTATTACCCACCTTTACCCTATACAAAATAAAAATTAAAACAAGTTTTGACTTTAGTTCTACTCTAACCTACACTTCCACCAGGCAATCCATACGCCATTAAAGCATTTACTGTATGCTTTGTTCATCATGTCCAAGGTTTACAACCACTTTAACCACTTCAATACCGGGCACTTTCCTCCCTTCCTGCCCAGGCCAATTTTCAGCTTTCAGCGCTGTCACAGTTTGAATGACAATTACTTAGTCATGCAACACTGTACCCAAACACAATTTTTATCGTTTTGTTCCCACAAATAGAGCTTTCTTTTGGTGGTATTTGATCACCTCTGGGGTTTTTATTTTTTGCTAAACAAATAAAAAAAGACTGAAAATTTTGAAAAAATAAAACGTTTTTCTTTGTTTCTGTTATAAAATTTTGTAAATAAGTATGTTTTCTCCTTCGCTGATGGGCACTGAAAAGGCGACACTGATGAGGCACTAATATGCAGCACTGATGGGCACTGATAGGCGACACTGATGGGCACTCATAGGCGGCACTGATGGGCAATGGAAGGCGGCACTGATGGGCACTGATAGGTGGTACTGATGGGCACTTATAGGTGGCACTGATGGGTGGCACTGATGAGGAGGCACTGGTAGGCATTACTGAATGTCACTGATTGGCATCTATAATGGGCACTGATTGGCACCTCTAATGGGCACTGATTGGCATCCCTGGTAATCATGGGTGGGTATACCTGGTGGTCATGGGTGGGCATCCCTGGTGGGTCTGCACTGATAATCAATCTAATGATTATCAGCACAGACCCCCCTGTTAAGAGAGCAGCCGATCAGCTCTCCTCTACTTGCCTCTGTCAGTGCGAGTGGAGGAAAAGCCGATAAACATCTTTACCAGCTGATCACATGGTAAAGAGCCTATGTCAGAGGCTCTTTACCGAGATCAGAGATGCGGTGTGTCAGATTGACACACCACACCACCGATCGCCTGGCTGCGCGCCCCCATGGGCATGCGATTGCGGCTTATCCTGCTGGACGTCATATGATGTCCAGTCAGGATAATTAGCACCCGCCTGGGTGACTACTGTCTCAACAAATGTAAGTCATTTTTCTGTGTTTACCCGATTGTTAAAAATTTTAAGTTAATCATCCTTAATTAGTCAATTACTACACTATCCAGGCTCTCCCATTTCCCTCTATTCTAGTGGACATCCCTATTTGCCTTTGGGCCATGAGCCAGCCTATTGCACCCAAACACCTTGGACTACCGTGGACCACCACACCCCAAATCAAACTCTATGTATTTCTGCAGGTAATATTTATAAAAAGAAAATATAAAAGAGCATGCAGGATAATGCTGTAATCACTGGTAAAATATAGCCAGATCAACTCAGCTACCCTTACTATATAGATTATACAGTACAGCTGTGTTCATAATGTTGACATTCCAGTTAAGCAGTGCTGACAATAGAATGTGAAGCTGCAGGTTTGACAGCTGTCAAAGGTTTGTTTACCCATGCCAGCCTTCTTCTGTTCTACACAATAATTAGTGGTGGGAGGCTCCACCCTCTTTCACCCGCTATTTTGGATATTTGACCTTTCCACACAAATGGTTTGCCAGTCTGTGGCATTTTCACTTTTAAGGTTACCTACCTCACCCGCATCCTCTGCTTCTGTAACATCCACTAGCTGTTGTAGCATTTGTAGCTCATTGATCCCTATCTGGGCATTGTTGGTGCCTACTCTTTGGCAAATAGCACTATAGAGTTAGAGCCATCATCGATTTTCCACAGAGGCTGGGCAGTTGACTTGGAAACCAACCTGTTAACATGCTTGTAATCAAGAATTTTTGTAAGTGCAGCTCTTTACTTGATTTTATCTTTTTATTTAACCACTTCCCATCCGCCCCATAGCAGTTTTACTGCTACAGGGTTGCTCTCCTGCGCAGAATCACGTATATATATATATATATATATATATATATATATATATATATATATATGTGTGACTCTGCATTTCCACCTTCAGGGTGCGCCGCTTTTGCTGTGAATATTCACAGCAGAAGCCGATCTGCCGGTGCCGGGCACTTGATGTCGCCTGGCACCCCCCCAGTCATCAGCAATACACAGAGAACTGAGATATGCCTAGGGGGAAGGAATTGATTCTGTGTTTCTGCAAGGCAGAGATTAGAATCCATTACTTCCCCTAGTGAAAGCCCCACACTGTACACACAAAAACACTGGCTAGGCACACAGTTAACCCTTTGATCGACCTAGATGTTTGACCCCTTCCCAGCCAGTGTCATTAGTACAGCGACAGTGCATTTTTTTTAGCACTGATCATTGTATTAGTGTCACTGGTTCCTGCAACGTGTCAAAAGTGTCAGTTAGAGTCTGATTGTCTGCCACAATGTCACATTCCCGCCATAAGTCGCTGATTTCCACCATTACTAGCATAAAAAAAATTTCCAGAAATATATCCCATAGTTTGAAGACACTATAACGTTTTGTGTAAACCAATCAATATACGCTTATTGGGATTTCTTTTACCAAAAACATAGCAGAATACATATTGGCCTAAATTTATGAAGAAATTCAATTTTTTTTTTCTATTTTTTATTGGATATGTTTTATAGCAGAAATATAAAGCAGTTTAAAATAGTTTTTTTCTTTTTTTCGTTTTTTTTTTATTGCCGGCCTTTTTTTGTTTATAGCGCAAAAAATAAAAATGCAGTGGTGATCAAATACCACCAAAAGAAAGCTCTATTTTTGGGGGAAAAAAACGACAAAAAAAATTATTTGGGTACAGTGTTACATGACTGTGTAATTGTCAGTTAAATTAACTCAGTGCCGTATCGCAAAAAATGGCCTGGTCATAAAGGGCGTAAATCTTCAGGATGTCAAATGGTTAAAGTGAGGCAGATGGAGTGTCCTAAAGAACAATTTTAGGGACTTGGGAGCTAAATTGAGGAAAAGGACCTCCAAGGTAGTATTCTCAGGAATACTATCAGTACCTCGAGCCACACCAGAAAGGCAGAGGAAGATTAGGGAAGTAAACAAGTGGCTGAGGAGCTGGGGTAGTAAGGAGGGATTTGGGTTCCTGGAGGACTAGGCCGACTTTACAATCAATCACCAGTACTATAGAAGGGACGGACTGCACCTAAATGAGGAGGGTGCAGATCTGCTGGGAGTAAAGATGGCCAAAAAGTTAGAGGGGTTTTTAAACTAGGCAATGGGGGGGGAGGGTCCAGAGGTATAGATAGTCAGCGTGAAACATAGTCCAGAGGGTAGTATTGGAGGCATTATGGTAGGTTGACTAAAGTACATAAACCCAAGGTAAGTATAGTAACAATCTCGGAACACTCAATAAGAGAATAATATGCGACCGGTCTAAACTACGTGGCATGTTCACCAATGCCAGGAGCCTGGCGGACAAGATGGGTGAACTAGAGATACTTTGGATTTTGTGGGAATTTCAGAGACCTGGTTCAACAGCTCTCATGATTGGCTGGCAAACATTCAAGGATATTCCCTTTATCAGGATAGAGAGGGTAAAGAAGGGGGAGAGGTATGTCTAAATATCAAGAATAATGTACAAGTGAATGTGAGAGATTACATCACTAAGGGAGCTAGGGAGGAGGTTTAATACCTATGGGTAGAGCTTTAAAGGGATGAAGCTAAGGGGAAAATAATACTGGGAGTATGCTATAGGCCCCCTAACCTGAGAAAGGAGGCGGAGGTGGACCTCCTATCACAATTTGGATTAGCAGCAAGGATGGACAGTTACATAGTTACATAGTAGGTGAGGTTGAAAAAAGACACAAGTCCATCAAGTCCAACCTATGTGTATGATTATATGTCGGTATTACATTGTACATCCCTGTATGTTGTGGTTGTTCAAGTGCTTATCTAATAGTTTTTTGAAACTATCGATGCTCCCCGCTGAGACCACCGCCTGTGGAAGGGAATTATGCCCTGTACACACGATCAGACATTGATCAGACATTCCGACAACAAAATCCATGGATTTTTTCCAACGAATGTTGGCTCAAACTTGTCTTGCATACACACGGTCACACAAAGTTGTTGGAAAATCAGATCATTCTAAACGCGGTGACGTAAAACACGTACATCGGGACTATAAACGGGGCAGTAGCCAATAGCTTTCGTCTCTTAATTTATTCTGAGCATGCGTGGCACTTTGTGCGTCGGATTTGTGTACACACGATCGTAATTTCCGACAACGGATTTTGTTGTCGGAAAATTTTATAGCAAGCTCTCAAACTTTGTGTGTTGGAAATTCCGATGGAAAATGTGTGATGGAGCCCACACGTGGTCGGAATTTCCGACAACAAGGTCCTATCACACATTTTCAGTCGGAAAATCCGACCGTGTGTACGGGGCATTACAGTAAAGAACCCTCTACATAGTTTACGGGTAAACCTCTTTTCTTCTAATTTTAATGAGTGGCCACGCGTCTTGTTAGACTCACTTCTGCAAAAAAGTTTTATCCCTATTGTGGTGTTACCAGTACAGTATTTGTAAATTGAAATCATATCCCCTCTCAAGCGTCTCTTCTCCAGAGAGAATAAGTTCAGTGCTCGCAACCTTTCCTCATAACTAATATTCTCCAGACCATGGAGATTCATGAAGAATCGTTCTTGCCAAACCAATCTATGAAGCTTCTATGAGGAGGTGAGTTGCCATCTAGATAAAGGAAGGCCCGTAGATGTGGTATATCTGGATTTTGCAAAAGCATTTGACACAGTTCCCCATAAACTTTTACACAAAATTTTTGTACAAAATAAGGTCCATTGGCATGGACCATAGGGTGAGTACATGGATTGAAAACTGGCTACAAGAGCGAGTTCAGAGGGTGGGTTATGGGGGTCCCACAGAGTTCTGTGCTGGGACCAATCCTATTTAAATTGTTCATAAAAGACCTGGAGGATGGGGTAAACAGTTCAATCTCTGTATTTGTGGACGATACTTAGCTAAGCAGGGCAATAACTTCTCCGCAGGATGTGGAAACCTTGCAAGAAGATCTGAACAAATTAACGGGGTGGGCAACTACATGGCAAATAAGGTTTAATGTAGAAAAATGTAAAATAATGCATGTGGGTGGCAAAAATATGAATGCAATCTTTACACTGGGGGGAGAACCTCTGAGGGAATCTAGGATGGAAAAGGACCTGGGGGTCCTAGTAGATGATAGGCTCAGCAATGGCATGCAATGCCAAGCTGCTGCTAACAAAGCAAACAGAATATTGGCATGCATTAAAAAGGAGATTAACTCCAGGGTTGAAGCAATAATTCTCCCACTCTACAAGACTCTGGTCAGGCTGCACCTAGAGTATGCTGTCCAGTTTTGGGCACCAGTCCTCAGGAAGGATATACAGGAATTGGGTGAATACAAAGAAAGGCAACAAAGCTAATAAAGGGTCTGGAGGATATTAGTTATGAGGAAAGGTTGCGAGCACTGAACTTATTCTCTCTGGAGAAGAGACGCATGAGAGGGGATATGATTTCAATTTACATATACCGTACTGGTGACCCCACAATAGGGATAAAACTTTTTCATGAAAGGGAGATTAACAAGACTTGTGGCCACTCATTAAAATTAGAAGAAAAGAGGTTTAACCATTAACTACTTAGAGGGTTCTTTACTGTAAGAGCGGCCAGGATGTGGAATTCCCTTCCACAGGCGGTGGTCTCAGCGGGGGACATCGATAGTTTCAAAAAACTATTAGATAAGCACCTGAATGACCAAAACATACAGGGACATACAAGGTAACACTGACTTAAAATCACACACATAGGTTGGACTTGATGGACTTGTGTCATTTTTCAACCTCACCTACTATGTAACTATGATTCCCTGTGTTATCCAGTTATGTTTTTATTTACCTCTGTGCTTCTCATTTTTATTCTGTGGATATTCAATAGCTGTACATATTCCAGTACGTCTTCCTCTATCCTCTCCAGCTGATACAAAGTGAAAGTAGGAAAAACATATGAAAAACAACAGGGAAAAAACACTAATAGTTTATGTTAATTTAGTTTTCTGCAAAATAAGTCATTTAAAATAAACTCTTGCAGCGTAATTCAACAAATATAGTGCACCCATCATTCGTCTTTTTTTTTTTTTTATCAGATTACGGGGCCCCATTTCTGAGATTGCTATTCACTTCGCATTCTGTTGACAACGTTGTTATTGGAACAGGAATGAAAGGAAATATGTAAACAGTGTATAGAATTAAATAAAATCCTGGGTGTGCATAAGAGGAAGCCCCAAAAGCAGAATGTAAAAAGACCAGATCTAAAACTACAATAAAGGAGATCTTTATGCTCAAAATATAATTCATACAGATCCACAATTTATTTGCCCTGTATTCTATTTTTCATGAAATCGTTTCTTACTGTGCTTTTCTGCCACAGTTCCCATGCCTCTCCTTTTCCCTATTATTTTAATTCGTTTGGAACACAGTGCATGTTAGTTGTAGTCACATGTACTTCACTATACACATTACAGATCCCTTAGTCCATGGTCCATAGTCCCTAGCCAATTTCGGGAGCAAGTAAGAGAGCATTGCACAAAGCAGGTAAGTATAGACATGTTTGTTATTATTTTTTTTTTATATAAATTAAATTACTTTATTTACAACCATAAGGCATGAAAGCATGTATGACCATAAGTCATTAAAATCGATCCATAATAGTTGCATTCAATCTGTACAATAACACATCAAAAATACAGAGTGCAACTGTCAGGGCTGGACTCAGCCCTTCCTTTTTAAAGCTGGCCGCTCAGCTGTTGGCTAATTGCCATCGTCTATCTCTCCACAGTGACCCACCTGTTGATGATATCTTGCTCGTTAGTCCTGCCTACTTAAGCCGTCCAGGCCAGATCATCTCTGCCTTCGCCCTGGTCACATCTCTAGAGACGCTCCCCTGTGTTCCTACTAAAGACTTGCTTGGCTGACATTCCTTCTGGCTCTAGATCCTGCTTGCTGTTCTACTATGCTCATCTCTGGCTCCCTGACGTTTTGGCTTGTCTGACTATCCGTTCTGTTCCGTAACTCTGACTATGTTTTGACTACATTTACTCTGTTTACTTTTTTTTATTATTATTAAACAAGTGGGATTTAACTGTACTTCTGTTTAAGTCTGTTTCATGGTTTCTGACAGCAACTCATTGCTTTAGTAGCTAGTGTGCAAGCTAGTCTTCATGAATCAACGCGTTTCACTTATCAGCTTCCTCAGGATTAATGAAGGGACTTACGGAAATCACTACATAAATGGAAAAGATCAACAATTACCAAGTTGTAACTTACATACAGTGTATATGAAAGAAACACAGTATAAATACATATACTGTATATGAATATAGTTCACACCTTTTTTTTTTTTATCAGATTTTATTTAATTAAATTTGTTTTCCCTCACAACAAAAAAATGTAGCACTAACTCACGGTGGAGCTGCTAATTTAAAGCGGGCTGTTTCCATCACCTTTTACCTGTGGTTTCACCAAATCCAGGTCTAGGGTCCCCGTTGAGCTCGTTATCAGATAATATAGGCAATAGTCACTTTAGTACTTTTCCAATGCCTAATGGGAGATAACTGGAAGAAGTAGCAGGAAAGAGGTAGAAGAAGAGTTGCAGGGAAGTTCAAATACCTTTTCTTGGTGTAGCACTAATGAATTGAAATCTCAAGGATGAATGTATCCTCCGTTCAGGATTTAATCTTTGCTCGCCCGGATAGGTCTCTCTCACTAACCTAGCAGCCAGAACGCAGCATGAACAAAAAGTCTTTGCCACAGACTTGAGTGAAACAAAACTGTGCGATCCTCTGCCACAGGATGTAGTAGTTTTCGATGAACAGCAAACACTGTACCAGAACCTTTAAGCCAACCCGGCAGTACTTGTATGGTAGATTCGTTTAAGATGCGTCCTCCAATCGAGTCACCAGGCCCTTCTTAAGACCAGCCTTGCATGGTCCCTTCCAAGATGTGTCCTCTCCTGGATCTTCCCGATTGTCTGGCTTCTTCTCGCAGGACAGACAGCACAGGACCACTCCAGCGATAGCAGGCCCTAGACAGGCTTCTGGGCCTACCCGCATGGCTGCCGCAATGCAACCCTCCAGGCTGGAGGGCCATGAAGTAGAATTCACTAACACATGCCTCTAGGCAAGGAGGGCCACGAGGTAAAGCTCCCAGAAACATGGCGTCTGTCCCATAAATACTCTCTCCCAGAATGCAACCCGGAGGACCACCTCCGCCGAGTTGTCTGCGGGACAAAAGAGCACTCATATACTTTAGCTTGTTGCTTTCCAACACCGACCCATGGTAACAACGACACCCACAGGCAGAATGTGGAACCGCACGCAACACAGCCAAACTGAAACAAAGGCTAACTTAACAGTAAATTAAATCTGAACTATGTACAGCACAGATGATCCACTAAATGTACATATAAGCGGTAGATTTGAAAATCTACCAGCGCTACAAAAACATACAAATCTAGCATAACATAATAACATACACATCACATAAACCTACAAAAAAAAAAAAGGGGTTTTCAACCCCTTTAACGTTTTTCATCTTAATGACTTCTATGCATTAAGGTGAAAACCCTTTTGTGCTACAGCTCCCCCCCCCCGCCTTTTCTTACCTGAGTCCGATCCGATCCAGTGATGTGCACGAGAGCACGCCGCAGTCTTCCTCCTCATTGAGCAGATTGATAGCAGTGGAAGCCATTGGCTCCTGCTGCTGTCAATCAAATGCTGTAACACAACAGCAGGGCCCAGAGTGAGAATGCACAGGTGTCCCCAGGGAAAGCGGCTTTCCCTGAGGGCACCAGCCGAAGAGGAGGGGCCTGCTCTGTGCAAAAGCATTTCACAGAGCAGGTGAGTATAGACATGTTTGTTATTGTAATGTAGAAAGAACCCAAAGGTTTAATATTACTTTAAGACTACATACTTGAATAAAATTTTCTATTTTTAAAAAAAGTGTTGTGTCATTTTTGTTTTGTTCAGACTATTGTATCAGAAAAAGCCAATGCTTTTTGGGGGTTTAAATGGTCCCCTTTCATCAGGGCTTGCTACTGTTGAACAAAGTGTGAGAGTCTGAGAGGTAATTCATCCAACGATCACCTCAAATGCCGGTCAAGCCATTAAACTGTAAACAAAATAGTATGTGTAGCAAATACGTAAGTGTTTTTTTCTAAATTGAATAAGTCTATTTGTTTCTACATTTCTGTAAGATGAAGACATCCTCTTACAGGACAGGACTATGTGAAAATATGAATACGTTTAGGAGGAGTTTCTCCCTGTAGGTACAGAACATTAAACAATGATGTAGAAATGAACGCCCATTGGCCCCAAGCAACATTATATCGTTAGATAATCAATTGTCCCGCCTGGAGATGCGATGCTCTTTGTTTTTTTGGGGTTTTTTTTTCAGAAAAGGATATTTCAACTAGAGGCCCTTGAACTAGAAAGAACAGTACAGTTGTCCATATGACCAAAACGAGGAACTGCACCTCCTTTTGGACAAAAAAGGCAATTCTAAGGCGGAGAGGATCCAGAGGGAAGGATGTAAAAGTAAGAGGAATAGGGAGAAAAGAGGGAAAGAAGAAAACAAGGGGAAAAAAGAGGGGGGGTTCCCACTGTGGGTACATTAACACGTTGTGTTGGATTACAGTTCTAGGACACGCGTAGGTCATTGTGCTAATGAGAAATAGTCTAGCCAGGGCTGCCAGGTACGTAGAAATTTATTGTGGGTATCAGTTAATATCGCTGTCAGGATGTTTCTTTTCTAGTGTGATTTCACATTCCAGCTGGCATGAGGTATCTTAATGTACCCTAACATGAGACTGTAAGTGTTACTGCATTAGAAACAGAGAGACTGTAAGTAGGAGAAAGGAGTTTTTCCCCATCTCCTCCCCTCCTGTCCAACACCCCAAGAATAGACCCCAGAATTGTTATATGTCTTAGATTCCCCAACAGGAATATCTTCATGCCATTATTACCAATTCTCGTCTTGTGCACCTGGGGGCTTTGCAAACCTCAGCATTTTACAAAGATATTATTTTGCACTCTTTGTAGTATATAATTGATTACAATGGGGACCTGTTTCCGCTGCCATCCTGCACATCAGAGAATGCATAATTGTATGTGTCGAGGTGTTAGATTAATAACCATGGCAGGTAGTTTATTGCAATACTCTGTAGAATAAGTGTTTAGACCAATTTACACCTTTGCAGTCACAAACAGAATTATTTCAATAATACTATTGTTTAGCCACCTCTTTCAGTTAGCAAGGCTGTTACCTGTGAAATAAATCTGTGCTTATAAGGAACACCCATTAGGAGCTTTTTTATTTTCAGTATTTATGTATTAGAATTTTCAATAAAATGAACAAGGTGTACATTTGTTTCATCAAAACAGATGTTCCGGGGGCGTGGCTTGCGAGCGCCGAAGATTGACGCCTAAGCCTTGAGCTCCATGAGCCGCCCAGAGAAACGAACCACCACTGCGGGGATTAAACTGCCTCACACCCAGGAGACCAAAATCCACGTTGTCCCGAAAGAGGAAGGATGAACGGCAGCCACAAAAGCTGACAGATTTCTTCCTGCAGCCAGCGCCAACAAGCATGAGAAGACAAAATAGTGCAGCCGCTCCATCCTCAAGGCTTTTTTTGGTAGGATTCCCAATGGTTGAAGCAGTGGGATACTCAAATTTAGTTCCTCGACCCATTTAGAGAGGGTAATGATTTTGGAGAAGTGGCGATTGTCACTGAGGGAGTAAATTGTGGAGATACCATGTTTGGGGTATACTGAACGGGTGTAGAAGCTATGAAGAGGTTCGGGTATAGTAATCGCAGAGGGGACTTTAGATGTTTTAAGAAAGTGGGAAATCCTCATATAGAGTATCTCACAAAAGTGAGTACACCCCTCACATTTTTGTAAATATTTTATTATATCTTTTCATGTGACAACACTGAAGAAATTACACTTTGCTATAATGTAAAGTAGTGAGTGTACAGCTTGTATAACAGTGGAAATTTGCTGTCCCCTCAAAATAACTCAACACACAGCCATTAATGTCTAATGTTGAGTTATTTTGAGGGGACAGCAAATTTACACTGTTATACAAGCTGTACACTCACTACTTTACATTGTAGCAAAGTGTCATTTCTTCCGTGTGGTCACATGAAAAGATATAATAAAATATTTACAAAAATGTGAGTGTTGTACTCACTTTTGTGAGATACTGTATGTAAAAGCTTCAATGTCCGGTATGTTACTTTCAGTTTGGAGATCTCTGAAGGTTTATAGAGAGCCGTAAGTGTAGAGGTCTGATAGGCTTCTAATCCTATACTCTTGCCAGTGTTGTATCTTAAGGTTTGACAGGTGTGTTGGGGATTTAGGGGAATTAAAGTTTGTAGAAGGAGGACCATCATTTATGTCTTGAATTGCTGGCATGGAGTGGATTGGGTCAGTGATCAGAAGTATGACGTCGTCAGCGAAGAGACTAATTTTATGTTCGATGCCATTGTTTTTGATGCCTGAAATGCGCTTATCCTCTCTAATCCCTACCTAGAGGCTCCATTAAGAGAGCAAAAATAAGAGGAGGGAGCGGGCATCCCTGGTGGGTGCCGTTGGAGTTCCTGAAAGGTTTAGATAAGGTTCCGTCCGTCAGCATTCGGTTTATATTCCTGTGTGATGTGATCTATAGTTGTGATTGTAAATTAAGTTTATTTATGTGGTTTTAATTGGTATTCAATTAGTATTTGAAGGACAAAACAAGCTTCTAGGCAAGAGTTGACACCTAGATGCCAATAAAATTATCATATCCATGTACACATAGATTTCTCACCTTCCTGAACCTCAAAAAGAAGTCCTAGTCACTTTGTCTGCAAGCCCAGCAGGGGACAGTGGGCTGAACGCCCCAAACTGTCTGCCAGCTTTGATTTATATCAACAGATATGAGGAATATATTTTATCTCTCATAAAAGCTAAAATAATAGTTGCAGGGAGATGAAAATAATTCCTTCTGATCGTACACATTGTGGGCTACATATACATGGAAAACTGTATTTGTAACATATGTAGAATCCCGGAGAAACGGCCAAAACTGTTATATGGTGCCTGGTTGTGGTAACTGAACAGTGATTGGTATTGTTGTGATCAGGCTGATGCGCTGCTGTTGAAAATCCTATCCTCGAACCAGAGCAATTCCTGGCCCATTCAACTCTGGTAACTTCAGAAGACGAAAACTGTCCTGTGGGCTGAGACGGAAATATCCTCCAGAGTTGATTGTCCAAGGGCTAAAGTCCTGCCCACATCCATATCTCAATAAATTGAGGACCCTGAGATATGGTGGGGTGATTTATATTGAAAATAAAGGAACATACTACACGCCATACCAGCGGTCTTTTATGTTTTTGGAAGCCTTGAATAGGATGGTGCACTGACGCACCTATGCAATGTGAGTACCCCATTGTGGGGAGTATGTTTTTTAAATAAATATCATTATGATAATACACTATGGAGTTTCTTTTTTATTCATGATTTGGAACGATACTGACTGAGCAAGTTGGAGGTCGGCACCTGTACATCATTATAGAGCCCAGGAGTGGCTCCAAAGCGTGTTTAGACATAGTTTGGTTACTGTGTCACACGCTCAGAGGTGAGCGCATAAGCTTTTGGGGGGTCACCGGAGTGCACCAAAGCATGTTTTTTTCTACTACACCCCTTGGATGAGCATGCTGGATGTCACCATTGATGGACATTGTGTTACTTCCACATTTTTATTTCATCACTTATGAACGTTCTTTCATTTATATTAATTTCCTTTTGGAAATAGTGTGTGCTTTTTAGTTTATGTTTTGCACTTTGATTTTAGCATTATATGTGCACCTTGCACTTATATAATTGTCACTTATTATCGTGGTTTATTAATTATCACTTATCAAATATTGTCTTAGATTTATTGGTAATATTTATATTTATCACCGGTCACTTATGAAATGGTATTTATTTTTTAACATATACAGATTTTTATTTGGGGAGCTATATATGTTTTTTTCTAGCGCAACGCATTTATTCACATATCTCGTGATTCATATTGAGCCCGTCCCTCTGACTGGTGAATTGCGACTTTCTGACTTGCTCTTGTCACAGGATAAACTTCAGTAAAATGTATTTCTGTTTTCATCGCCTTCTATTTTCACAGTGCATAGCCAACTCTGTATGTCCTTTTTGTCTTTTTTTTTTTTGTAACTCTATTCAAGGGCCATGCCATGTCAGCTAGCTGCCGCAGGCGTGCATTTCTTGACAACTAAGGTTAGCAGCATAACGTCACCACCCTGCCTTCTCTGAATGGCATTCATGGTGAGCAGCCAACCTCCTATTTTCAGAATGCAGCAGGACAGCCAGCATGGAAGCAGGAATCTTCTGGGTATCCTCGTAGTAGCTGTGTCTACTACAGTGATTTCCAGCTTCTAGAGGGATCCCACAGGTATGGTATATGCATAGTTATATTGAACCAAGCTGGGCCAATGTAACTATATAAAAATATGCATACCTGGAATTCCTCTTTAATGCTGCCAGCTATCAAACTTTCCCCCATTATAAGGAGAATTCCTGTATTTTTATTAACACAAATATTTTTCCATTTCACCAAATTATTTATTATTTCGTCCAAAGGTATATAAATGATTGTGTAAACTCTCCCCTTGCTTGTTACTAGAATGTTGAAATTTGAGGTGGCACCTATTACTTTGAGAAGAGGGCACAGATGAGATGCATGGCTGTATCTTTAATAATTCTATAATATAATTCTAGAATTTATATAAGAACTATAATAAAAACATAATTATAGGGAGAAGAAACTGGAGGTTTTTGTTAAATATCAAAAGCTCGTGTGTGGAAGTAAAGTGCTATAAATAATATCCCACCATTGGAGGCATCGTCCCAACAACATAATGTATAGGAAGAAAATATGTGACTGAGACTTTAGATATGCCTCAAACCGTAACCAGAAGGATTTCTTAAAAAATATATATCCTTATCACAACATATATGTCACAATGAAATAAATAAATAAACATCATTTCATGGCTTGCAATACCAGAGATCATAATAATGACCAACTACATCAAACGCTTAACCTCTTTCCGACCACTGCACACCGATATACATCGGCAGAATGGCACGGGTGTGCAAAAGGGCGTACAGGTACGTCCCCTTTAAGATGCGGCATTGTGGGCATGCGCACCGCCGCATGCTCCGTGACTGCGGGTCCCACTGACTTGATGTCCACCGGGTGCCCGCGATCGTGTCACGGAGTGGAAGAACGGGAAGATGCCTATGTAAACAAGTAATTTCTCCGTTCTGCCTAGTGACATGACAGAGATCACTGCTCCCTCTCATTGGGAGCAGTGATCGCTGTCATGTGAGTAGTAGCCCATCCCCCCACAGTTAGAATCACTCCCTAGGACACACTTAACCCCTTGATCGCCCCCTAGTGTTTAACCCTTTCCCTGCCAGTGTCATTTACACAGTAATCAGTGCATTTTTGTAGCACTGATCGCTGTATAAATGACAATGGTCCCAAAATAGTGTCAAAAGTGTCCGATGTGTCCGCCATAATGTCGCAGTCACAATAAAAATCGCAGATCACTGCCATTACTAATAAAAAAAAATTATAAAAATGCCATAAATCTATCCCCTATTTTGTAGACGCTATAACTTTTGCGCAAACCAATCAATATACGCTTATTGCGATTTTTTTACCAAAAATATGTAGAAGAATACATATCAGCCTAAACTGAGGAAAAATGTTTTTTTTATATATTTTTGGGGATATTTATTATAGCAAAAAGTAAAAAATATTGCTTGCTTTTTTTTCAAAATTTTCGCTTTTTTTTTGTTTATAGTGCAAAAAAAACAAACTGCGGAGGTGATCAAATAGCACCAAAAGAAAGCTCTATTTGTGGGCAAATAAGGGCATCAATTTTGTTTGCGTGCAACGTTGCACGACCGCGCAATTGTCAGTTAAAGCGACGCAGTGCCGAATTGCAAAAAGTGCTTTGGTCAGGGAGGGGGTAAATTCTCCTGGGGCTGAAGTGGTTAAAGAAGTTGGAAATAAGAGCAACAAGCATGTTTCAATGCGTTTCACAAAATCATCCCCTTTCTCGGGACCTTGGACCTCAGGCATTTGTACATAAGTCAAAAAATGCATACAACAATACATATGTCAAAAAATACATACAATATAAATAAAAATAAAGAATATATTGTAAAAATTCACCTTCACTTGTACATTAATGCAATCTCCAATACATCAAGGAAACTGCCTCAGATAAGTCCCCCTGGCCCGTGGGGAGATTAATGCCCACCATTACCATCCAACTGTAAAATAAAACACAAAATAAAAGGAAAATACAGTATCTCACAAAAGTGAGTACACCCCTCACACTTTTGTAAATATTTTATCATATCTTTTCATGTGACAACAGTGAAGAAATGACACTTTGCTACAATGTAAAGTAGTGAGTGTACAGCTTGTATAACAGTGTAAATTTGCTGTCCCCTCAAAATAACTCAACACACAGCCATTAATGTCTAAACCGCTGGCAACAAAAGTGAGTACATCTCTAAGTGAAAATGACCAAAAAGCCCAATTAGCCATTTTCCCTCCCCGGTGTCATGTGACTCATTAGTGTTACAAGGTCTCAGGTGTGAAGGGGGAGCAGGTGTGTTAAATTTGGTGTTATCGCTCTCACTCTCTCATACTGGTCACTGACAGTTCAACATGGCACCTCATGGCAAAGAACCATCTGAGGATCTGAAAAAAAGAATTGTTGCTCTACATAAAGATGGCCTAGGCTATAAGAAGATTGCCAAGAGCCTAAAACTGAGCTACAGCATGGTGGCAAAGACCATACAGCCATTCAATAGGACAGGTTCCACTCAGAACAGGCCTCGCCATGGTCGACCAAAGCAGTTGAGTGCACATGCTCAGCGTCATATCCAGAGGTTGTTTTTTGGAAATAGACGTATGAGTGCTGCCAGCATTGCAAGGGTTGAAGGGGTGGGGGGTCAGCCTGTCAGTGCTCAGACCATACTCTGCGCACTGCATCAAATTGGTCTGCATGACTGTCGTCCCAGAAGGAAGACTCTTCTAAAGACGATGCACAAGAAAGGCCGCAAACAGTTTGCTGAAGACAAACAGACTAAGGACATGGATTACTGGAACCATGTCCTGTGGTCTGGTGAGCCCAAGATAAACTTATTTGGTTCAGATGGTGTCAAGCGTATGTGGTGGCAATCAGGTGAGGAGAACAAAGACAAGTGTATCTTGCCTACAGTCAAGCATGGCGGTGGGAGTGTCATGGTCTGGAGCTGCATGAGTGCTGCCGGCACTGGGGAGCTACAGTTCATTGAGGGAACCATGAATGCAAGCATGTACTGTGACATACTTAAGCAGAGCATGGTCTCCTCCCTTCGGAGACTGTGCCGCAAGAGAGTATTCCAACATGATAACGACCCCAAACACACCTCCAGGATGACCACTGCCTTGCTAAAGAAGCTGAGGGTAAAGGTGATGGACTGGCCAATCGTGTCTCCAGACCTAAATCCTATTGAGCATCTGTAGTGCATCCTCAGATGGAAGGTGGAGGAGCGCAAGGTCTCTAACATCCACCAGATCCGTGATGTCATCATGGAGGAGTGGAAGAGGACTCCAGTGGCAACCTGTGAAGCTCTGGTGAACTCCATGCCCAAGAGGGCTAAGGCAGTGCTGGAAAATAATGGTGGTCACACAAAATATTGACACTTTGGGCCCAATTTGGACATTTTTCCCTTAGGGGTGTACTCACTTTTGTTGCCAGCGGTTTAGACATTAATGGCTGTGTGTTGAGTTATTTTGAGGGGACAGCAAATTTGCACCATTATACAAGCTGTACACTCACTACTTTACATTGTAGTAAACTGTCATTTCTTCAGTGTTGTCAAATGAAAAAATATAATAAAATATTTACAAAAATGTGAGGGGTGTATTCAGAATTCTATGAAATATATACATAAATATGGAGGCCAATAAAAAATAACTTCCATATAACCAGAAACTGTTTTCACCTGACATAATGTATGCATTCTGGGATTTAATATCTTACCTAAAAACACTTCTGCCAGAGAATACACACTTGGGAAAAAGATAAGGATTGGAGCATATATTAGAAAGGGATTTCCATATGTTCCATATTTATGTTTAGTGTCAAAGAATTTTCCCGTTTTTATTTGGAATATAGATTTTTGCATTTTTTTGCATTTTATTTTACAGTTGGATGGTAATGGTGGGCAATAATCTCCCCACAGGTCGGGTGACTTATCTGAGACCATTTCCTTCATGTATCGGAGATTGCATTAAAGGAGTTGTAAAGGCAGACGGTTTTTTATCCTAATGCATTCTATGCATTAAGATAAAAAACCTTCTGTATGTAGCAGCCTCCCCAGCACCCCTCTAATTACTTACCTGAGGTCCTTTTCTCTGCAGCGATGTCCACGAGTGCTTTAGCTGCCCCAGACACTCCTCCTGATTGGCTGAGACTCAGCAGCGGCGCCATTGGCTCCCGCGGCTGTTAATCAAAATCTGTCAGCCAATCAGGGGAGAGAGGGGGCGGGGCCGGGTCGGGGCTCTGTGTCTGAATGGATACACGGAGCTCTGACTCGGCTCTGATGTGCCTGTAGCAAGCTGCTGGCTGAGGGGGAACTTGATAGGAGGGAGGGGCCAGGAGAGCGGAAGAGGGACCTGAGAAGAGGAGGATCCGGGCTGCACTGTGCAAATCTAGCTGCACAGAGAAGGTAAGTATAACATGTTTGTTATTTAAAAAAAAAAATAAGCCTTTACAATCACTTCTATGTAAACGTGAAGGTGAATTTTTACAATATATTCTTTATTTTTAATTTTTTTTTGGCTCTTACTCTCATTTTTTCCTCTTCCCCGTTTGGCATAGTATGTATTTTTTGACACTTACCGTATTTATCGGCGTATAACACGCACTTTTTTCCCCTTAAAATCAGGGGAAAATCGCGGGTGCGTGTTATACGCCGATCCCCTGCGATTTGAAAATGGCGCAGCCGGCGCCGAAATACACAGAGCCGGTCCTCGGCTCTTCTCGGCCTCTTTCGGATTCACTCGAGTGCCGCCCGAACCTAGCCGAGTGTACTCGGCTAGGTTCGGATAGCTCCGCTCATAGTCACGCCCATCCCGGGCGGGACTACGAGTGAAACCGAAAGTGAACGAGAGCCGCCGAGAAGAGCCGAGGACCGGCTCTGTGTATTTCGGCGCCGGCGGCGCCATTTTCAAATCGCTGTTGGCGATTTTGAAGCCCAGGATGGCAGGGGTCCGGGATCACAGGATCCAAGGCTGCACTGGGGAAAGGCTGCACTAGGGAAAGGCTGCACTGGGGAAGGCTGCACTGGGGAAGGCTGCACTGGGGAAAGGCTGCACTGGGGAAGGCTGCACTGACAAGGCTGCACTGGGGAAGGCTGCACTGGGGAAGGCTGCACTGGGGAAAGGCTGCACTGGGGAAGGCTGCACTGACAAGGCTGCACTGGGGAAAGGCTGCACTGGGGAAGGCTGCACTGACAAGGCTGCACTGGGGAAGGCTGCACTGGGGAAGGCTGCACTGGGGAAGGCTGCACTGGGGAAAGGCTGCACTGGGGAAGGCTGCACTGACAAGGCTGCACTGGGGAAAGGCTGCACTGGGGAAGGCTGCACTGACAAGGCTGCACTGGGGAAGGCTGCACTGACAAGGCTGCACTGACATGGCTGCACTGACATGGCTGCACTGACATGGCTGCACTGACAAGGCTGCACTGGGGCAAGGCTGCACTGAGAGAAGGCTGCAATGATGGGCATTTAAATGTAAGTTTTTTTTTCCTTCAACTTCCCTCCTAAAAGTTTTTTTTCCCTTAAAATTCCATCCTAAATTGGGGTGCGTGTTATACGCCGGTGCGTGTTATACGCCGATAAATACGGTATTTATGGTTATTAATTTTATATTTCTTAAATAAATATTATTGCAGCATCTATTGTATGTATACCTGGGGTCCAAGGTCCTGAGGCAGCGGATGATTCCTCTTACTTCCAACTTCTTTGGAAGTAAGAGGAATCTAGGTTCACACATGTCCAGCTGTGATTTGCAGTCCGGTGCGGTTTTGTTCACCAGTTCAGGTGCAATTCAGGTATAAAATTTTGCTTGAATTCACACCTAAACCAGACTCAGAATCACACAGGACTCTTTTCAGAAACGGACCGCAGTCGCCTAGGACATGTGTGAACTGGCACCATTGAAAGACGGTCCAATTCACATGTTATGCGAAGCAGATGCGGTTAAAAATACATAAATCCAGTTTCTCTAATATGTTCTCATAGCTGAGCTCCTCCGTGCCGCTTATCAGTTTGGTTGCCCTTCTCTTGTATAGCGCTGCAGAGTGGTGATTGAAATTGGTGTCCAAAATGTGCACCTCACTGTTCTCAGAAGAATGTCTCCTTGTCTTCAGGTGTAAGAAAACTGATGAGCCTTGACCTGTACAAATTTGTCCTCCTGTGTTGGGACTTTTATTTGTTGTGAGGTTGTTTTGTATCCTCACTGTACAAGTCTTTGCATCCCCCACTACATTGCATTGCATATATCAATTTACTTTGCTTGTGTTTGGGTGTTACATCTTTAACACATTCCTGTCCGGCCTATAGCACAATGATGTTATATGATGTGCTGTCAGAAAGCACTGCTTGCGGGGCCGCGCATCAGCGCACACAGTGGATGACTTCCTTTCAGGTCATCCATTGTGTACAATTGTGTTGCTAGCTGTGATTGGTCAATTTGATTGGTCAATCACAGCCCATCTGTACCATGTGATTAGCTTTGACCAATCACTGTTAATCACAACAAAACAAACTAAATGAATTGGTTTTATTCAGTAAAATGCTTGCTTGTAGCAATGTAATCCACTGCTATAAGCAAACACAATGTGTAAAAAAAAAAAAAATTCTGATCACTTCTCCAGAGTAGTACAATGTTAGTATGGAAACATTATATTGCTCTGGTCACAGTGTGTTAAAAAAAACTAATTGTAAAAAATAGAAAAAAAAAAAAAAATTAGAAAAAAATAAAAACATTTTTTTCTTTTTTAACTTACATTTATCAGTCAGTTTTCCTGATCACTGCCACACAAGTTATATGATGATGCTGTACAGCACCGGTGACATTATGTAAAAAAAAAAAATTGTCAACAATTTGGTTTTTAATTTCTCCATTTCCCAAAATGTAATATTTTGTCATAATTTTCCAAAAATTATGACAAAATATTACAACTTCAAAAAACCATCCATGCCTCTTACTAAATACCTTGGACAGTCTACTTTCCAAAAAGGGGTCATTTGGGGGATATTTGTACTGTGCTGACATTTTCAGGCCAGGAGAAGTGAGATAGGCCGTCAGTACATCAGGATTGACCCATTTGTAGATATATACCATAGTTTGTGGACTCTATAACTTTCCAACAGAGTAAAATAATATACATTGACTGGCCTGCATAGAGTCCTGAACTCAACCCAATAGAACTCCTTTGGGATGAATTAGAGCGGAGACTGCGAGCCAGGCCTTCTCGTCCTACATCAGTGCCTGACCTCACAAATGCGCTTCTGGAAGAATGGTCAAACATTCCCATAGACACACTCCTAAACCTTGTGGACAGCCTTCCCAGAAGTGTTGAAGCTGTTATAGCTGCAAAGGGTGGGCCAACTCAATATTGAACCCTACAGACTAAGACTGAGATGCTGTTAAAGTTCAAGTGCGTGTAAAGGCAGGAGTCCCAGAACTTTAGGCATTATAGTGTATCTGTCTTCTTTGTGTTTAGATTCTGTGTTTGATGTTATCATCTCAGCCCACTGTCAGATATTTCTGTTATGTTGCAGTGATATGACTGTAGTCAAATGTTCAGTATTATGAAACCTCATGACCTCAAACTTACTTTCTTTCTAACAAAATCGAAACTGATTGGATACAAAAGACACAGACAATGTATTTATCTTTCCTCCACTTTTTGTACACAAAACCCCACAAAAGAGTTAAAGTACCACTTGTCTGACATTTTTTAAGCATAACGAGAAACTGCCATAATTTAAATGATATGAAATAATTATAAGCCTGGGGACTTAGGTGCTCAAAGACAATTACCAACTAAACATTTCATTAATGAAATAATGATTAATTAAAATTACTAATTAAAATGTAGGATTACGATGTTGGTTTTAAGCATTACATTGCGTAATGACATTAACATTTTTAATCAAAAATTCCAATAAGCAAAAGCGAGATGGAAGGAAATAGTTGGGGCTTCACAGCTCTGTAATTAGACAGTTCTGCTAAACCCTTGGGTGTAACTCTTCCCCCTTCTGTTGAACATAGGCTAGGTAAGTTTAATGCAGTGTAATTTAATTACTCATTAAACTTTCTCACTGGATACGGGGAGTCAATTTAAATGTCACAAGAAGTTAAGTAAAGTTTTGGAGCAGATGAATCCGTGGAATGAAGAGAAAAATATCTGTTGCCATAGACAAAAAAAGCTCAGCTCATATCTTTTGGATTGTCGGCTATTTTCCATTGCCTCTGATATTTTTATACATATTTATGCTAGTCAAATAAGCTAAGAAAACTAAGATTTATCTTCATTTGTACTGTAAAGCAGCACTAGGAACATTTTAAGGGTACGCACTTAAAGTAACAGCAAATTGGCTAAAAAAATTCTTCTAATGCCGTGTACACACGGGTGGACTTTTCGGCATCAAAGGTCCGACGGTCTTCCCCACTGACTTTCGACGGACTTTCGACGGACTTCTGACGGACTTTCGAGCGAACGGACTTGGCTACACACGATCACACCAAAGTCAGACGGATTCGTAAGTGATGACGTACGAACGGACTAAAATAAGGAAGTTCATAGCCAGTAGCCAATAGCTGCCCTAGCGTTGGTTTTCGTCCGTCGGTGCTAGAATTCCTGCTCATGATCTGACACTCGCGGTGATACCTCACATGTGTGGGACGATCGCAGTTTGCGCGTGTGTGGGACCAAAGCACACGTTCACCTTTGCGCCCAAGCATGGAAGGACAGGATACAATTTTTTTATTAATTATTTTTTAATTTTTTTTATCACTTTTATTGCTGTCACAAGGAATGTAAACATCCTTGTGACAGCAATAGGCATGTGACAGGTCCTCTTTATGGAGAGATCTGGTGTCTATAAGACCCCAGATCCCTCCTCTGCACTTGAAAGCATGAAAATCACCAAGATCGGTGTTTCTGAATGCTTTCAGTTTTCAAAAAATGGTGCCAATGATTTCCGAGTAAACCAGAATTGATGTCATGTCATCGCTTCCAGGTTACTATTACAAACAGCGGATCCCAGCTTTGCTTGGCTGTCAGGCCAGCCGGCGGACACGCCAGCTGGTTGCTCTGTACTCTCGGTGGGATGAGTGAGCTGCAATATACCCATTTTTGTGTTCTAGGGTTTAAATGTACTTTGACAATGACCATGCACATGGTAAAGTATGAGCAATTTAGGTCACTTTCAACCAGCTTTTGATTGCAAAATGTATTAAAATATATCTAGGAAACCGACCACTAGCAGTTTTGATTGCTTAGTGTCACTGTCAGCATTATAGTGACTTACAAGTTGGTGGAAGAAACCACAGCATCCGGCAGGGGAGCAGGTATTCCACACAACCAGAAGTGTGGAATACATGCAGTGATCAGCAAGCAGCGAAGGGTATAGTAACTGTTCTTTTGACAAGTAATTCTTTACTGACTGACAAGGTCACTTCAAAAGTTTTAATAGGAACTGCTTTTAGGTTTTGATAGAAGTTGTTGGTTTACATGAAAACCCCTGTATGTATGGTCAGTATTAGCAGTGAAAAGGCTGCTAAACTGAGTCCCCTGCTAAAGAGTGGCCACATAAAGTGCCATTGGCATAGTTGCCAACTGTCCCGGATTTCCCAGGACATTCCCGGGACTTGGACGCCATTCCCGAATTTGTGGTGTCCCGGTAAATGTCCCGAGAAATCCGGTTCTTCACGATTTTCGCCACTGCCGCCGCTAGAGGCCCGCGGCCGGCGGAGACAATGGCCGCCATTTTAATGAAGTTCAGGAAGACAGCTGGGGGGGGGGCTAGACGGAGCTCCTGCATCGCCCCCCACCCTCCGCCTCGCCCCGCCTACCGCCCCGCTGCCAGTCTGATATGGAAAGGGGCGGGGGTTCTAGCCATGCGGACACTACTAGGACACCTCTGAGGTGGGGGGGCGCACCGCTGTGGGACTCCTGATGTGAGGGGGGCTCCACTGTGGACACTTGATGCAAGGGGGCTCCACTGGGGACACCTGATGTGAGGGGGGTCCGCCGGAGACACCTGATGTGAGGGGGGCTCCACTGGGGACTGGGGACACCTGATGTGAGGGGGGGGTCCACTGGGGACACCGAATGTGAGGGGGGCTCCACTGGGTACACCTAATGTGAGGGGAGCTCCACTGGGGACACCTGATGTGAGGGGGGCTCCACTGGGGACACCTGATGTGAGGGGGGGCTTCACTGGGGACACCTGATGTGAGGGGGGCTCCACTGGGGACACCTGATGTGAGGGGGGCTCCACTGGGGACACCTGATGTGAGGGGGGGCTCCACTGGGGACACCTGATATGAGGGGGGCTCTGCCGGGGACATCAGATGTGAGGGGGAGCTCCTCTGGGGACACCTGATGTGAGGGGGGCTCCACTGGGGACATCTGATGTGAGGGAGGCTCTGCCGGGGACACCTGATGTGAGGGGGAGCTCCGCTGGGGACACCTGATGTGAGGGGGAACTCCACTGGGGACACCTGATGTGAGGGGGGGCTCTGCTGGGGACACCTGATGTGAGGGGGGGGCTCTGCCGGGGACACCTGATGTGAGGGGGGGGCTCTGCCGGGGACACCTGATGTGAGGGGGAGCTCCGCCGGGGACACCTGATGTGAGGGGGGCTCCGCCGGGGACTCCTGATGTGAGGGGGAGCTCCGCCGGGGACACCTGATGTGAGGGGGTTCTGCCAGGGACTCCTGGTGTGAGTGGGGGCTCCACCGGGGACTCCTGGTGTGAGAGGGGGCTCCGTCGGGGACTCCAGGTGTGAGGGGGGCTCCGCCGGGGACTCCTGGTGTGAGGGGGGCTCCGCCGAGGACTCCTGGTGTGAGGGGGCTCCGCCGGGGACTCCTGGTGTGAGGGGGGGCTTCGCTGGGGACTCCTGGTGTGAGGAGGGGCTCCGCCGGGGACTCCTGGTGTGAGGGGGGCTCCGCCGGGGACTCCTGGTGCGAGGGGGGGCTCCGCTGGGGACTCCTGGTGTGAGGAGGGCTCCACTGGGGACACCTGATGTGAGGGGGGGCTCTGCCGGGGACACCTGATGTGAGGGGGAGCTCCGCTGGGGACACCTGATGTGAGGGGGGCTCCACTGAGGACACCTGATGTGAGGGGGGGCTCTCCTGGGGACACCTGATGTGAGGGGGAGCTTCGCTGGGGACACCTGATGTGAGGGGGGACTCCACTGGGGACACCTGATGTGAGGGGGGCTCTGCCGGGGACACCTGATGTGAGGGGGGGCTCCATTGGGGACACCTGATGTGAGGGGGCTCTGCCGGGGACACCTGATGTGAGGGAGAGCTCCGCCGGGGACACCTGATGTGAGGGGGGCTCCGCCGGGGACTCCTGATGTGAGGGGGAGCTCCGCCGGGGACACCTGATGTGAGGGGGGTTCCGCCAGGGACTCCTGGTATGAGGGGGGGGCTCCGCCGGGGACTCCTGGTGTGAGGGGGGCTCCGCTGGGGACTCCTGGTGTGAGGGGGGGCTCCGCTGGGGGCACCTGATGCAAGGACGGACTCTGCTGGGACATCTGACGCAAGGACGGACGGCTGGTGGCAGGCGACGTGGCTAGTGACACGCTCAGGGATCCCACTGATTCTGCATTATGGTGAGTTGAATGATTTCATTTTATATTACAATGTAATAATAGAAATAATGCACTTCAATCATCCTGACACCATAACAACCATGGTGCCGGGATGATTGAAGTGCTAACACCAGGTGTTTGGAGTATCTTTATCTGCTGATTGTTAAACTCTCTAGAATACAGATGTTTTTATTGTGAAGGATCTGGGGCTGCTGTCCCGTCATTTCCCTCTCCCCCTCTCCCCCTCTCCCCCTCTAATCCCTCTCCCCCTCTAATCCCTCTCCCCCTCTCTCCCTCTCCATCTCTCATTCATCTCAGACTCTAACCACACCCTCTTGAGCCACGCCCATTTAAGCCATGCCCACTATGTCGCGTAAACCACGCCAATATTTCGTTGTGGCGCGCTTCGCGCGCCGCACTTGTATAGTTTTATAAGCCACGCCTACAAACAAATGCCCCCGCCCCTAATTATTGTACGGCTCCGCCTACAGCCACAAAAGTATCTCACTTTTTTTTTTACAATGTTGGCAACTATGCATTGGGTAGCTTTTTAAGCCAGCCATAGATAGTGCGATTTTCTTTCATGCTACTATGAGTTGTAGGAAAGAAAATCACTTGATACTCCCATCAACACAGTCAGTGTTAATGGGGGAATTCCTCATGTGGAGATATTGTGTTCTCCTGGTGGGGAGGGGGGTTTGCGCAGAGTGCCATCCCGGCTGGGAGAAGACACAATGATTATTGCCACTGGCCAAAAATCGCATCAAAAACCTGACCTGCTGGTTGTACCCAGTTTGATCGATCGATCATCTTAGGTACAATCAACCTATTCATACATGCAGGGACTGGCCGAGATTTGAACTGTCTATGGCCGACTTTATATCCCCTTCTCCTGGGGATGCAGCAAGTTGGCAAATACACCAACTTCCCGAGTAAGTACAGAGCCGAATAGTGCATATTAGTGAATTGACCCTTATGAATTTATTTGTACCTATTTATTGTTTTTGTTTTGGGTGGAGTGATTCCCTTGTTCTCTTTTTAATGTTGACTATTTTCAGCTAAACAGAAGTGAAGGGAAGCCCAAAATTTTAGCATTGTCATGAGATCAAGAGGTGATAAGAAATGTTTCAATAATAGCACACAGACTCTATTCAAACCTAAAAAAAAGTTTATTTTACATACATTTTAAAGCTCATTGCACATTTACTTTAAAATAAAATAAGATATTATACTCACCTGCTCTGTGTAATGGTATTGCACAGGGCAGTCCCTACTGTATCTCCTCTTCTGGAGTCCCCCACTGGCTATTCCTTCTTCATCGAGTGCCCCCATAGAAAGCCGTGTACTGAGAGGGCATCCGGGCAGGTGCACCCCTGAGCCTTGGCAACAACCCCGTTTCCTACTCACACAATTTAACTGATGGAGTCCCCTATAAGAGCACGGAGGTAGGTGCTATTTGATGTTTGCTGTGCAACACTGGCGTCTTGGTGTCACAAACCTGATGTATTTTCACTTGAAAAATAGTAAAAGGGCTTTCTTTTCAGCCACAAACACACTACGTATACTAGAATTATCTTTTTTTTTTTTTTCAAGTGTCAAAGTCGCTATAAGTAAAGTTTTACAAATAGGGAGGAAAGAAGTTGGGGAAATGCTTATTTCTACAAGTGCTGAGAACAGAAAGTCCTATCTCAGGAATCTTCCATACATGAAATTCAATATAGGAAGCCTGTCAATAAGCCTGAAAATAATTCTGGCATTGAATGGTAGAGTCTCTCAGAAAATTTTGTAACTTAAATAATATCCATTTAAGTGAGTACAAACTGCACAAATTGATCAATAACAATCAGTGGTGCCAGAGTGCAATTTAGAGCAATTGGGGCCCAAGAAATGTTCGCTTCTTCAACTAAATTGATGGTAAGACGGTTCTCATTCAAACGACCAGTAGTGACTTGTTTGTTTTTGAGAGAACATGGACAGTTTTCTTTTCTTTTTGTAAGAAGAAAAATATAATGATAAAATTTTACATCGCTTATTTTGAACCTTACAATTATATTGAATAATTACAAATAAGCCAAAAATCAATCGGTCAGCTCCAGCGAAATGCACTTAAACCTGTCTCAATGATGTCTTAGTATGAGACGCTTCTCAGGTCATTCAGAATTTATTAACAGGTTCATCTGACCTGCATTCGACCTGCCTCAAGTGGATTTAGCTTTTCCATTATGGGAAAAACCCAATGGCACAGGCCACTTACATCAAGATGTTGTTAAAACGCCTGTAAAATCTCGCCAGCTGGCGATACACGAGTATGGCTTGATTTTTAACAAAGGCATTTTTAACAATATCTTGATGTAAGTGCAACCTTACTTTACATACTACATTTCTTGTAAGATTTTACACTTTGTGAAACCTTTTTGTATTTCTTGGGATGGCTCTATGGAAGCATTATTTGGAAGGTCATTACCTTTGGCCCTGAGTAGTTCACTTAAAGCGGAGCTCAGCTTAAAAAAACAAATACTGCAGCTGCTGACTTTTAATAATCGGACACTTACCTGTTCCAGGGTCCAGTGATGCGGGGGATAGAAGCCCTGCTCGTCTCCCCCTCCGCTCGGCGGCGCCGGCATTGTAACTATGTAACTACACAGCCGGGCACCCACTGCGCATGCACGAGCCGCGCCGCGCGCCGTGACTGGCCACGCAATCATCTGGGACCTGTAACATGTCCCAGATGATTGCCTAGAGGGAGGGGGGAGAGGTGGCCTTCCTTCTGGCGCCGAGGGTGTGCCAGAAGGAAGTGGGAGCTGGAACCCTCTGAAAAAACCCCAAAAAAATGACATGCCAAATGTGGCATGTCAGAGGGTCACCTTCTCTTAAAGCGGAAGTTCCATTTTTGGGTGGAACTCTGCTTAAATGGCATCAAAAGGCACTGGCTGAGTGTGTAGCCACAAGCATTGCTGACCGTGTGTGATGGGAGGTCCTTTTGACTTGGTAAATGGGCATTTGTCCAGATACTGGTGGTGGTGCTCCAGACAAGATCTCACTTTTGGTGACGGATGGTGGCTATATTGCAGATGAATTGACAAGAATTCATTTTTCATTTTGAGGAAGGATAGGGACCCTGGGCAAAATACTCTAGTGGCTAATTAAGCCAATACTATTAAGTTACCATACATTTTACTAGGGAAGAGTCGACCCCCCCCCCCCCCCCCAGTTAGTTACGCAGCAGAACATGCGAACGGGCAAAAAATTTGTGCGAACATGCGAACACCATTGAAAAATCAAAAGTGCTCATTTTAAAGGCTTATATGCAAGTTATTGCAATAAAAAGTGTTTGGGGACCCGAGTCCTGCCCCAGGGGACATGTATCAATGCAAAAAAAAGTTTTAAAAACGGACGCTTTTTCTGGAACAGTGATTTTAATAATGCTTAAAGTGAAACAATAAAAATGAAATATTCCTTTAAATATCGTGCCTGTGGGGTGTCCTTAGTATGCCTGTAAAGTAGCGCATCTTTCCCATGTTTATAACAGTGCCACAGCAAAATGACATTTCTAAAGGAAAAAATTTCATTTAAAACTGCTTGCGGCTGTAATGTATTGTCGGATCCCGGCAATATAGATAAAAATACCAAAAAAAAAGGGTGTGGATGTCCCCCCAAAATCCATACCAGGCCCTTTAGGTCTGGTATGAATATTAAGGGGAACCCCACACCAATTTTTTTTTAAAAATGGTGTGGGGGTCCCTCAGGCCCCCAGGCACTATATACTCTGAACAGCAGTATATATACTATACAGCCTGTCCTATATACTCTGCAGAAAATTGGGCCTTAGGTGCTGGTGGTACCAGAGCACTGTAATCCCTCACAGTTACTCTTGTTGGGTGCAGGAATGGGCCCTGCTGTGAAATATTATATCAAGAATTGTAATTACATGCCCCTGTTGAACAGGGGCAGAAAAATTGGGCCTTTGGTTTTGGTGGCACCAGAACACTGTAAGCCCTCTCAGTTACTCTTGTTGGGTGCAGGAATGGGCCCTGCTGTGAAATATTATATCAGGAATTGCAATTACATGCCCCTGTTAAACAGGGGCAGAAAAATTGAGCCTTGGGTGGTGTTGGTGGTGCCACAACACTACAGTGGGGCAAAAAAGTATTTAGTCAGCCACCAATTGTGCAAGTTCTCCCACTTAAAAAGATGAGAGAGGATGGAACCCCTGGCCATACACATTAGAAAACACCCTCTTATTAAAGGCTTCCCAACTAACGCAGGAGATCACACCATCAGCTTATTTGCCGACTATATAATTCTGATATTAACCGAAGTGGGTCCTTCCCTGGCAGCGGCATATGAAACCTTGACCATGTTTAATAGTGTATCTTATTATAAAATTAATGAAGGCAAATCCCATATATTAAGTCTAGGAATAGACAAACAAACAGAAACCAGTCTTAAGACTCAATATCCATTTTCATGGAATACAGAAGGAATACAGTACCTTGGCATCACTCTGACTGCAAAGACTGAGCAATTGTTTGAAGGAAACTACACCTAATTTCTGAACCAACTCCCCACCAAGTTAAACACCATTTCCAAAACTGAATTGACCTGGTCGGGAAGGTTGGCAGCATTCAAAATGAATATATTGCCACAATTTCTCTATCTGTTCCGCACCCTTCCCATCCCAGCCCCAAACTCCTTTTTTTGCAAGGCACAATGGCAAGGAAAGAAAGCTAGATGTGCCTTCCAAAAATTGATCAAAGCTAGAAGTGTGGGAGGAGTAGGCCATGTCCTCATAAAAGATTATTATCAAGCAGCCATTCTTGCACAGATCCGCCAATGGTTCTCACACAACCACATACCCAGATGGTATGAATTAGAAAACCAACAAAGTCCAAACAAAAAAATATCAGACTTACTCATGGCAAGTTCCTTTATGACACAAACAATCAGAGACATCTCACCCACCATTATAGCAGCACTGCGTGCTTGGAAAACCCCATTCCATGATACTCCCTGTAAATCAATACCTCTACCCATATCATCCTTACAGCTTTTAATACCCAATTTAAATATCAAACATTGGGGGTCTAAAGGCATCGTTAACATCACAGATCTCCAAATAGGTCCATCTATTAAAACTTTTAGATCACTTCAAATAGAGTATAATTTAAACAATAACGATCTGTACACCTACCTCCAGATCTCACATCTGCTAGCAAAAATCCCTACAACTTCAATTACACTACCTTGGAAAATAGCCTTATACCTATCGAATCCCATCACTACAATCAAAGGCATCTCACTATTTTATGGCACTCTGAATCAAAAATCAATCTTCGTTAAATCAGCTTCCATGAAGACATGGGAGATTGACATGTCAACCACGTATTCGACTGAACAGTGGAATAAGGCGCTGTCATCTACCTATAAGTCCACCAAAAGTGCTAACTTATGGGAACTATATCAAAAATTATTACTGAGATGGTACTTAACACCTACAAGAATAGCAAGGTTTGACCCACAAACATCACCACTATGTTGGAGACAATGTGGTCATAGAGGCTCACTAATCCACATATTCTGGAAATGTCCAATACTACAGCCCATATGGTCATCCGTTTTTAACACAATAGATCAGATCACTGGGACAAAAACCGCTAGGAAACCAGAATTAGCCATTTTGCCCCTAGGAATTGAACTAATCTCCCCCCCACTAAGGAAAATAGTTACACACATACTATTAGCTATGAGATTGGAAATCACTAGACATTGGAAACAAAAAGCTATGCCAACTTTCACTGTCTACACGTATCGTACGAAATAATGTTTGCCACATCCCAAAATAATACTCAGTCTCTACACGTATTCTGGAAGCCATGGTTAGATTGGTATAAACTAAATAAAGTTTAAAACAAACTATCTACTACCTACACAAAATGTTAACCTACGTTCCTATCTGTCGAACATATCCCATTGTTGATTACTAGTTTAAAGTTATGTGAATAAATCACTAGAATCTCTCTAAGACAGAACAAAATGAATATAAAACACAAGAACCAGGATGGAGTAAGTGGTGCCGGCCTTGTGAGCGTGCAATACATCTGTCTGTCCTTGTCCATCACCGCAGTTTGTACCCAGAGGGGGCGGTGGGGGAGAAGGGGAGACGGTGCGCGTGCCGCGAGGTGATGGGCAACACAAATATGTCAGTGGAAACCTTGGCCGCGTTTCGGGTTGCGGTTGTGGGGACCACACCTAGTTATATAAATTTTTTTTTTTTTTTATTTTTTTTTTTTCCTGTCTTCTTGGTAGAATATTATACATATTATAAATATGGCTATGTCAAATTGTTATATTTTGACCTACATATGATCTGTCTATTCAAGATGCATAACTGTGTTCGCCTTATTTCCCTATTTCTTATCTACTTCTTTTATGCTTTGTACTGTTTCAAGAAAAATATTAATAAAAATTATTGAAATGAAAAAGATGAGAGAGGCCTGTAATTGTCATCATAGGTATACCTCAACTATGAGAGACGAAATGTGGAAACAAATTCAGACAGTCTGATTTTTTTAATAATTTATTTGCAAATTATGGTGGAAAATAAGTATTTGGTCACCTAAAACAAGCAAGATTTCTGGCTCTCACAGACCTGTATCTCATTCTTTAAGAGGCTCCTCTGTCCTCCACTCATTACCTGTATTAATGGCACCTGTTTGAACTTGTTATCAGTATAGTCCACAACCTCAGTCACACTCCAAACTCCACTATGGTGAAGACCAAAGAGCTGTCGAAGGACAACAGAAACAAAATTGTAGACCTGCACCAGGCGGGGAAGACTGATTCTGCAATAGGCAGCTTGGTGTGAAGAAATCAACTGTGGGAGCAATAATTAGAAAATGGAAGACATACAAGACCACTGATAATCTCCCTCGATCTGGGGCTCCACGCAAGATCTCACACCGTGGGGTCAAAATGATCACAAGAACGGTGAGCAAAAATCCCAGAACCACACGGGGGGGGGGGGGGGCTAGTGAATGACCTGCAGAGAGCTGGGATCAACTTAACAAAGGCTACCATCAGTAACACACTACACCGCCAGGGACTCAGATCCTGCAGATGCCAGAGGTGTCCCCCTGCTTAAGCCAGTACATGTCCAGGCCCGTCTGAGGTTTGCTAGAGAGCATTTGGATGATCCAGAAGAGGATTGGGAGAATGTCATATGGTCCGATGAAACCAAAGTAGAACTGTTTGGTAGAAACACAACTTGTCGTGTTTGGAGGAGAGAGAATGCTGAGTTGCAACGAAAGAACACCTTACTTTACTGTGAAGCATGGGGGTGGCAACATCATGCTTTGGTGCTGTTTCTCTGCAAAAGGAACAGGACGACTGATCTGTGTACATGAAAGAATGAATGGGGCCATTTATCATGAGATTTTGAGTGCAAACCTCCTCCCATCAGCAAGGGCATTGAAGATGAAACGTGGCTGGGTCTTTCAGCATGACAATGATCCCAAACACACCGCCCGGGCAACGAAGGAGTGGCTTCATAAGAAGCATTTCAAGGTCCTGGAGTGGCCTAGCCAGTCTCCAGATCTCAACCCCATAGAAAACCTTTGGAGGGAGTTGAAAGTCTGTGTTGCCCAGGGACAGCCCCAAAACATCACTGCTCTGGAGGAGATCTGCATGGAGGAATGGGCCAACATACCAGCAACAGTGTGTGACAACCTTGTGAAGACTTACAGAAAACATATATAGTATATATATAGTACATATATAGTATTGAGACGAGATGATTGAGATGAACTTTTGATATTGACCAAATACTTATTTTCCACCATAATTTGCAAATAGATTCTTTCAAAAATCAGACAATGTGATTGTCTGGATTTGTTTCCACATTTTGTCTCTCATAGTTGAGGTATACCTATAATGACAATTACATGCCTCTCTCATCTTTTTAAGTGGGAGAACTTGCACAATTGGTGGCTGACTAAATACTTTTTTGCCCCACTGTATAACTCCTACAGATACTCTTGTTGGGCACAGGAGCGGGCCCTGCGTTGAAATATTATATCAAAAAAGCAGCAGACTTTGTGAAAATGAATATTTGTGTCATTCTCAAAACCTTTGGCCATGTCTGTAATGATTCTAAATAGGGGTGATTTTTTCATTATCAACCCCTTTACACCGACTGCACACAAATATGCAGCCTTGGCTTGAAGGGGTTGTAACGGGGTGATGCCTGCAGCTAAGAAGCCACTCATCTGTTATCCCAAGCAGTGGGAGGGGACGCCCCCCCACCACCTTACGTGGCTCCCCAGGGCTCTCCAACTGGGAGGCCCGAGCAACCAGCCAGCATGTCCGTTGGCTGGCCGGAGACCCGAGCGAAGCTGGAATCGGAAACTGCCTATTACTGTCACAAGGGATGTTTACATTCCTTCTGACAGCAATAAAAGTGATCAGAATTTTTTTTCAAAGGGACAGTGTAAATAAATAAATAAATAAATAAGAAAAAAAATTCAAAGTGCCCCATCTCTCCATGCTCGAGCGCAGAGGGGAACGCATATGTAAGTCGAAAAATGTAAACTGTATTCAAACCACACATGTGAGGTATTGTCACGATCGTCAGAGCAAGAGCAATAATTTTAGCACCAGAGCTCCTCTGTAACTCAAAACTGGTAACCTGTAGACATTTTTAAAGCATCATCTATGAAGATTTTTAAGTACCGTAGTTTGTCGCCATTCCACAAGTGTGCGCAATTTTAAAGCATGACAAGTTAGGTATCTATTTACTCTGCGTAACCTCATCTTTCACATTATACAAAAAAAAATGGGCTAACTTTACTGTTTTTTTTTTTAATTCATAAAATTGTATTTTTTCCACAAAAATTGTGTTTAAAAGACCGCTGCACAAATACTGTGTGACATAAAATATTGCAATGATGCACTTGCAGGGCTCTAATGAGGAGAGTGGCTGGGTCTGCATCCCTTTCAAAGTAATTAACCCTTTGGGAGTACCGGTATCTCATTTTCATCTAAATGAAATTTTTGTTTGCAGGGGATAGAAAAGGGGACGGGTTAACTTGAGCTACTCCAAACAGTGCCCAGTAATGCCTATGATAATGAAGGGACTATCTCGGTACCCAGTGATTGGAAACGAGTAATAATAACTTAAAAAATATACATCTATTAAAGAATATACATAAAATACAATCACAACAAGACATATGGAAAAATTGTTGTAGAAAGTAGCATTGGATTAACAATTAAGTACTCTAAAACCTGATGGATGGGAACAAATTGATGCAGATAGAAACGATTACTTATGCTTAGCCATAATTAACTTGCAAAACCTGTGTAATATCTGTGTAACTATGATACTGTATCTGTCTACTTTTAGATGCTCTGGTTGACACCTCCTGAAGAAGCGACACACATTGTGAAATTTGTTGAGGAATCGTCTCTACCTGCATTAATTTGTTCCCATCCATCAGATGGGTTTTAGAGTACTCAATTGTTAATCCTATGCTACTTTCTACAACAATCCTTCCATATGTCTTGTTGTGATTGTATTTTATGTATATTCTTTAATAAATGTATGTTTTCTAATTATTTTGTAATTATTATTATTATTAATTAATTTTTTTATTACCGTATTTATTATTACTCGTTTCCAATCACTGGGTACCAAGATAGTCTTTTCATCATCATAGGTCGTTACTGGGCACTATTGTTTGGAGTAGCTCAAGTTAACCCGTCCCCTTTACTATTAAAGCGGAGTTCCACCCTAAAGTGGAACTTCCGCTCATCGGATTCCTCCCCCCCTCCGGTGTCACAATTGGCACCTTTCAGGGGGGAGGGGGGTGCAGATACCTGTATAATACAGGTATCTGCACCCACTTCCGGGAATAGTTAGCCGCAGCTAGCCGCAAAACCCCCGCCCACCCCCGTTGTGTTGTGGGAAATACACAGTTCCCACAACACAACGGGGACCAGTGTAGACGCACAGCGTGACTCGCGCATGCGCAGTAGGGAACCGGGCAGTGAAGCCGCAACGCTTCACTTCCTGATTCCCGCAGTGAGAATGGCGATGGCAGCACCCAAGGATAGAGGGACGGTTCGGTCTCGGGTGCCGACATTGCTGGAACCCGGGACAGGTGAGTGACCTTATTTTAAAAGTCATTTGCAGCTGCTGACATCTAAAAAATATTTTTTCCGTGAAACCCCGCTTTAACTTAACTAGGATGATGGTTCCCACCCCTACCCTACTTCACATACCAAGTGAGGCATCACACAATTTAACTGTTTGCAGGGGATGCCTAAAATGTGATTTGTATCAGTGCAGACTTCTGGGAAAATCAGTGAGCCAATCACTCAAGCAGGAAGTGACAATTCTGGGGAAGTTCTGTACACCAACAATGTACAGATTGACTCCAGTTTGCCATATTGCATTGAATTTTACACAAAATTACAGCACTGCAGATTGAAAAGGAAAGTTTGTTTTTTTATAACATTAAGTTACAATGAGGCTTGTTTAGCAATTGTATATGCTATATTTTATTTGCTATTTTTTCCAACAAAAGTGGAGTTGCCCTTTAATGCCCTGTACACACGATCGGACATTGATCGGACATTCCGAAAACCAAAGTCCAAAGGATTTTTTCCGACGGATTTTGGGCCAAACTTGGCTTGCATACACACGGTCGCACAAAGTTGTCGGAAAATCCGTTCGTTCTGAACGCTGTGACGTAAAACATGTACGCCGGGACTATAAAACGGGGCAGTAGCCAATTGCTTTCGTCTCTTAATTTTACTCTTAATTTTACTCTGAGCATGCGTGGCACTTTGTGCGTCGGATTTGTGTACACACGATCGCATTTTGTTGTCGGAAAATTTTATATCCTGCTCCCAAACTTTGTGTGTCAGAAATTCCAACGGAAAAAGTCAGATGGAGCCCACACACGATCGGAATTTCCGACAACACAATTCAATCGCACTTTTTCCATCGGAAAATCCTACCGTGTGTACAGGGCATAAGTCTTCCATAACTCTTGCAATTTGTATGGCAGAAATCTTTTTTTTTCTGACAAGATTGGAATTTTACATCAACTCATTCACATCCATCTTTCCAAACTCATTTGTAGAACTTGTTTTCTTTTTGAACATCAGGCAGTTTGCATGCTGGAAGCCATGGTTGTCTCGTTCACAATGGGCTCCTTGTTTTAACTTACAGCTCATTGTCAGATAAACATCAAATCGCAGAGATAGGAAGTAATGGGGTGATCCTAATACAATTTCATTTTCATGATTCAAATATTTCACTATTGCTCTGGAAATGATTATATTTACAGTCCTTTCCTGGTGTACATGGAGGCAGTTTGATACTGCTATTTATCTGATTTTTCATTTTGTAAATTGCTGAAGCATAACACAAATAAATAGGAAAGCTTTAAAGTCCTGGCCATTATACACTTTTTTTCCCCAGTTAGAGGGAGGGAAATGCATTGCTTGGCTATGCGAATGCCAACAAACAAAAACAGTTCAAATGGAAACTATAGTGTGTTGTCAGTGAGTGCACATTTTAAACCATCACTGTAACATTTACCAGAATGTCGTGTTTGACATGATTTTCACATTATTACACTTTTGCTGTTCTGTATTTTGAGTGCTGTATTTTATATAGTGATTTGCAAATGCTTCCTCTACTGATCATCTGTGTATCATAGGATGAGATCAGGATCATCTGATAGAATGTCCACCACTTAAAATTTACCTGGGTCATAAAAACTGGCGTTAACCACTTGACCAGAAGATTTACCCCCTTTCATGATCAGACCATTTTTTGCGATACAGCACTGCATTACTTTAACTGACAATTGTGCGATCATGCAATGCTGTAACCAAATAAAATTTATGTAATTTTTTTCCCCACAAATAGAGCTTTTTTTTAAGAGTATTTGATCACCTCTGCTTTTTTATTTTTTGCACTATAAACAAAAAAACAAGTGTTCTATCATCAAAAGAATAAGGTGTTTTTGGTCACCACATTCTTTTAGAGTAAAAGAAGAAAAAAAAAACCCTTGGGAAATGAGACTTTGGAAGTGACCAATACACCAAATAGTATCAAAAAAATATTTGTTGTATAAACTTAGACATAGTTAAAATTGTCACAGTGGACATAGAAATATGACAACATGTGAAATAAACATGAAAGCTATAAGAATGTGGCGCTTACTGAATCTTACATATATGAAAAAGTAAAGTGCATCCAATATCAATCAATGTGCAAAATATGCAAATCCACAATACATATATATAACGTGATTCTAAATATAATGTGATAAAGACAATAATCCCCACATATAAAGTACATCAATTGTGCAAAATTGGCAAAAAAAAAAGTAGTGCAATATGAGCAATCAAGTCATTAATTTGCAAATAACGATCAGATGTTTCCACAAAGATGTGAAAAAAAATAGTCCCATTTAAAGTGCAAATAAATCCAACCTATATGGTGACATGTAAATTCATCCAGCAGTGCAAAAATGTCATGGAAAAAGTGCAAGTGCCAAATTCAGGAAGATTTCACCATCCGAGGTGCGCAAATGGTTTGCCCCAGCCTCTCACCTCAAGCAGATTGATAACTGCGGCTTTCAGCTAAATACTGGTTCCACAGCCAACCATCTTTTTCCAAAGTGTCCAGGAACACATAGCAATCTCAAGGACATGTATCGATCAGTTCAACCACATGTAAAGGAAGAGGGGAGCTCCATAGTGTAGTATGTCATAAAAATATTTAATGGTAAAAACTAGGGTTGTCCCGATACCACTTTTTTAGGACCGAGTACAAGTACCGATACTTTTTTTCAAGTACTCGCCGATACCGATTACCGATACTTTTTTTTTAATGTCACGTGACAGTGTTTTTTTTTTTCATTTTTTTTTTTTTTTTTTAACAGTGCTTGCTTTTTTTTTTTGGGGGGGGGGGAGGGGGTGAACGTTGTATGTGTGTGTTTTTTTTTTTTTTTTTACAATTTTTATTTTTTACAATAATATTTCTTTTATTCTTTATTGTTTTTTTTTTTTTTTTAATCAGCCCTTTTGGGGGGCTTTGGTGAGATATCAGGGGTCTTAACAGACCTCTGATATCTCCCCCTTGAGACAGAGAAAGAGACAGAGGATAGAGAATCCCCAGTCCCTTTCTCTGCAGCGTCAGCTGCACTGACAATGAATGGAGAGAAGACCGCAGCTTCTCTCCATTCATAAACTGACACATCGTAATCACAGAAGATTACAATGTTTCAGTTATGTGAATGGACAGAGTCAGCTGACTCTCTCCATCCACAAAGGAAGGAGGAGGGGGAGGACGGAGGAACTGAGGGGGAGAACGGAGGGGACAGATAAGAGCAGAACGAGGGGACAGCTGAGAGGGACAGATAAGAGCAGAACGGAGGGGACAGCGGAGAGGCACAGAGGAAAGGAGGGGGCATGGAGGAGGATGCAGTGACAGTCAGCTGTGAGCGATCACCGCTGTCTGTCACTAAAGCTGGTGAAAGCCGCTGGGGGAGAAGCTTGTAACTCCCCCACGCGCCGATCACAGCTGACAGTCAAGGTATCGGGGGAGGCATCGGGAGCATTTGCCCGAGTACAAGTACTTGGGCAAATGCTCGGTATCGGTGCCGATACCGATACTAGTATCGGTATCGGGACAACCCTAGTAAAAACATAGTAACTTACAATTGAAGATCAAAACAAACAGCGTTATACACGTGTAGAATTTCCGGTCTTGGGCGCGTCCGGAAGTGACGACACCAGTCTCTTTCTCTGACGCGTTGCATCACCGTTCACGTGACTTTATCAAACAATTGATGCATATACAGACATTAATTACATCTCTGATGAACCCGACGTTTCTGGCTAGATGCCTTTCTTCAGGGTTTATTTACAAACAGAGCACAAATGTCTATTGAAAAAACACTTATATGATTAAAAAGACAGTAAACATAGGTTGAAAAAAAAAATGCTGCTAAATTGTAGATGATTAAAATGGATTAAAAAGCCAAGGGAATCGTGGTGAGAAACGCCATCTTACCTCCTGTCGATCGATCATACACAAGTCTGATGTCAGATCCGTCACAGCTGTGTGAATGACCGGCCATGGCGAGATCTTTATACACACTGGGACGCCCGCACATGCGCGGTAGCCCCATGTGTATCACGCATGCGCAGGCGGTGAAAGGTTGCCGCACATGTGTATTGTGGTCAGGTGGCATAAAAATACAGGCAACTTAAGTTTATTATGTCATATAGCTTACTAGAAATTGATTTTCTAGATGTTACTATTTCAAACAAAATGGTACATTGGCTAGCTCACTATACCAGAAAAGCACAGCAGGTAATATAATACTTCATGCCAGCAGTGCACACCCACAACCCTTAATCAAATCTATCCCTTTCAGCCAATATTTGAAGATACAGTGTAACTGTTCAGACAAAAACACATTTCAACTATAGGCCAAATAACTCAAAGAGAGACTACTGCTTTGAGGCTATTCCCACAAATGCCTCAAAAAGGCATATAATAAAGCCACAAAAAGATTGAGGCAGGATCTTCTCTTTAACTGCGACCAGCCGCCACAGTTTTACTGCGGCAGAATGGCACGGCTAGGCAAAACGACTTTACCTTACATCGCTTCGCCTTTTGGCCACTAGGGGCGAGCGCACGCCGCCAGAGGCGATGCAAGTGTCCGGCGGACGTGATGACCACCGGGCACCCACGATCGCTCGTGACAGAGAGAGAACCGGGATCTGTGTGTGTAGAGGGGAGTAGAGACAGATTGTGTGTTCATACTAAGTATTAACCCCGATCTCTCTCCTCCTAGACAGTCCCATCCCCATTACAGTTAGAACACACCTAGGGAACACTGTTAACCCCTTGATCGCCCCCTAGTGTTAACCCCTTCCCTGCCAGTGACATTTATACAGTAATCAGTGCATTTTTATAGCACTGATCGCTGTATAATTGTTAATGGTCCCAAAAATGTGTCAAAAGTGTCCAATTTGTCCGCCGCAATATTGCAGTCCCGATAAAAATCGCAGATCGCCGCCATTAATAGTAAAAAAAAAAAAAATAATAAAAATGCCATAAATCTATCCCCTATTTTGTAGATGCTATAACTTTTGCGCAAACCAATCAATATACGCTTATTGTGATTTTTATGACCAAATATATGTAGAAGAATACATATCGGCCTAAACTGAGGAAAAAATTCACTTTTTTTAAAAAAAAATTGGGGATATTTACTATAGTAAAAAGTAAAAAATATTGTGTTATTTTCGAACTTGACGCTCTTTTTTTGTTTATAGCGCAAAAAATAAAAAACACAGAGGTGATTAAATACCACCAAATGAAAGCTCTATTTGTAGGGAAAAAAATGATACAAGTTTAATTTGATTACAGTGTTGCATGACTGCGCAATTGTCATTCAAAATGTTACAATGCTGAAAGCTAAAAATAAGCCTGGGTAGGAAGGGAGGAAGGGGGTGAAAATGCCCGGTATTGATGTGGTTAATTCCGCACACACCAAGCAAGTGCACCTGTTAGTGCAAAAAATAATTTCTTTTGACCAGCTTGACCCAAACAATTTAAAGGGACATTAAACTTGCAGTTAGGCTTTAAGCATGCCTAGGACAGAGAGATGCCTAAATACCGTCCTGTTGGTAGGAAGGATTGTAGTACATTAAAATGTAAAAAATAGCATCTCCTTTGATATTGAAAATTTTTAGCAAAGCTGTGAAGAGTGGGCAAATCTGTGTGGCGGTAAGATAAGAAAAAAAAAGCAAGGCAAACAATTTCTCAGATGAGTATTATATTTGGATAATACCGCAGTTATTCCTGAAAATGCGCTGAGTGTTAATATGCTTTATGTGCATAAGCAGGACCATTACTCCCATCAGTCTGGTCACATGACCACCAACCGTCCAGAGGAGCAAGTTATTTGTCATGTTCATTGTCCACTGTTACTATTTTAGTTGCTCCTTTAAATCACTTTTATTGAAAGAAAAATGCTGAATTTGGAGATCCGGATGACCCCAACCCACCTTGATTCCTCAGAAACCAGTAAAAATAGTATTGTAATTGTGAGTTGAGAAAGAAGCTTGATTATATGGTATTCAATGAAACACTTTTATTGCTGGAAAATAGCTTCACCAGGACAATTATAGTTAATACGCTCAGAATGTTTAGATGGAAAAAAATGATTCTCAATACCTCCAAATGAAAAGAAAAAAATGCTTGTAATTATGCAATAGTATTCATTGAAAAAAAAAAAAAAAACAAATTGGTAAAGTACAGATTTCTAGGTAGTAAACAAAGCACCTGGGACAGTTTAGCATACTCCCTGGAATAAATCCTATTTGATTGGAGTTCCCAACCACAGTAACATGAATGGTTTCACACCTACTGGGGTTTTAAAGCCAAAAACAAAAATGTAATATATATACCAGATTACCAGTTCTTAGATGTGGTGGCTGCATTTGTTTTCTTTTTTTTCAGGCTTTCAGGCTTTTTTTTTCACCTATGCATTAAGGTGAAAAAACTTCTGTCACTGAGCAGCCCCCCAGCTCCCTCGTTTTACTCACCTGAGCCCATTCGCGTTCCCGCTGCTCTACCTCTCTAGCCGGGGTTCTCAGCTCTTGATTGGATAGATTTATAGCACAGCCATTGGCTCCCACTGCTGTCAAACAAATCCAATGATGCGGGCGCCGGGGGGGGCGGGGCCAATCTGGCATTCTGTGTCTATGGACGCAAATGCTGGACTCGGGAGCGCACCCACACGGTAACCCCCAGGGAGAGTGCTTTTCCTATGGGGCTTACCAATGCGGGAAGAATCCGCGTGCGTTGTTAGGGGACCCCAGAAGACAATGATCGGGGCCACTGCACAGTGGAGGTAAGTATGATATGTTTGTTATTTTAAAAAAAACAAGGGTTTACAACCCCTTTATTAAGAATCTGTTGTTGGTTGCTGAATAGTATAGTTAACAATGGGGTGCATTGTAGCACCCGCTAGTGTGCTATTAGTGTCAGAGCATGCAAAACATTGTTTGGTTAATGGTTAAGTATGAGGCATGGAATCTGGGTCAGGGTTTATTTGAGTTTAGGGCTGGATGACTCATACAAGCAGGTCTCTGGTGCCTCCCTTAGGTTCAGGAAAGTTGTAAAACATTTTGGAAACTGGAGGGTGGAGGCTAAAAGAGTCGTTCTGCATACTCAGGGGAGCTTGGCCAATCTCCAGGCAGAGGGCCTGGCAGGGTGGTTGGGCCAGCCTTTAAGTATAGGTGAGTCATGCTGGCAGGGGGAGTTGGGTGGTAGATGGAGATGGAGTGTCACAGAGTCTGTCGGTGACCTTGAGGGGCCCTCTAGGTCTCGGGGGGGCCCCATAGGCTGGAGGCTTGGGCTGGCTCAGGAAGGATCCCATCTGCAGTGCAGTGTGATTGGGAACACCAACTGGGAGCAGTGGGAGCAAGGAGAGGACAGTTAGTACATTAGCACACTTATGCCGCTACACACGAGCAGAATGTCCGACAGAAAAAGTCAGACGGAAGCTTTTCATCGTCTATTCCAATCGTGTGTGTGCCTCATCGGACTTCTTTTTTTGAAAATTCTGACGGACCTAGAAATAGAACATGCTCTAAATATTTCCGACGGAACCAATTCCTATTGTGAAAACCGCTCGTCTGTATGCTGTTCCGACGGACCAAAAACGACGCTTGCTCTGAAGCAAGTATGAGATGGAAGCTATTGGCTACTGGCTATTGAACTTCCTTTTTCCAGTCCCATTGTACGTGCTGTACGTCACCGCGTTCTGGATGGTCGGACTTTGGTTGGACTTTAGATTGACCGTGTGTAGGCAAGACTGCCTGAATGGAATTCCGTCTGAGTTCTGTCAGAGAAACCTTCGGAGTTTATTCTGACGGCTAAACCGGTCGTGTGTACGCGGCATAAGGGATACTACAAGTCTGCCAAACGTAGTCAGCTTTCTGGAGGGACAGCGGTGTGCTTCATCCCTTCATCCTTGCCCTGAGAGATCTCCGGAGCAGCCAGGAGGTCTGGCAGGACATGCTGAGTATTGGAGCTGGGAGCAGATCTACAAAGGGAGGGGATACACTCCTGCAAACTGTTACCTCAAATTTGTGCTACTTTCCAGAAGGGCCAAGGCCCTTAGTCTGTAATGGACTTTTGCTATTAACCTACAAAGGACTGTGAGTTTGTGCAGAAGGAAGCAGTTCAGGATTTTTGTACAGAGAGAGGAAGATTGTCCCCAAGTTTTGCTGTATTCGTCATCTGCTGGGCATCCCATAAATCTCTTCACCCTATCCAAGTTGTTATCCTCTAAAAAAAAACAACAAAAACAAGTTACGGGACTTAATGTATGTATCTGGCTGCAAGTGGAAAAATGTGTGTTGCCTGACTGTGCAGGAATTACTTTCTTAAAATGTTTTCAGCCTAAAAAAAGCAAACTAATGCAGCCACCACACACACCAGGACTGGTAAGCTGCAATATATTACATTTTTAGCCACACTTTATAGGTGTCAAATATGCTCAGACATGGATCTATTCACCAGCTGACTTCCGCAATCTAAGGATTAACTTTCCCAGGCACGCTGCCCCAAGTCGATGGGATATTGATGTATATTTTATATCTGCAACCTGGTAAAGCGCATAGCTGCAAGCTCTTAGCTGTCAGAACTTGCTGTCTTTAACAGCTCTGTTTTTTTATTGATGATCATGAACCAATCAGCATGTTACCTGAGCATGTGATCACCATGACAGTTATGACATCGTAATCACATGAGATTTGTTAGTAAGCAAGATTTGGCTGATAGTGTCACTGTGCTCATGCTGTGCATACAGGAAGAAACACAGTTTATAAAGACAGTACACAGTTTAAAAAAATATATAGTATATACAGTGGGTAAAAAAAGTATTGACACCATTTTTCTAGGTAAGTATATGTCTAAAGGTGCTATTGACATGAAATTGTCATCACATGTCGGTAACAACCCATGAAACCCATACATACACAGAAACCAAAACAAATACGTTCAGAAATTAAGTTATGTGTAATTAAATTGAATGACACAGGGAAAAAGTATTGAACACATGAAGAAAGGGAGGTGCAAAAAGACATGGAAAGTCAAGACACCAGCTGAAATCTACCAATAGTTATAAAGCAATCCTGCCCCCTTGTCAGTGCAAATTAATATCAGCTGGTTCAGTCTCAACTGATGGCCTATAAAAAGGTGTCTCATTACCAAGGTGTTACACAAGATACATCTCATGATGGGTAAAAGCAAAGAGCTCTCTCAAGACCTTCGTAACCTTATTGATGCAAAACATACTAATGGCATTGGTTACAGAAGGATATCTAAACTTCTGAATGTTCCAGTGAGCACTTTTGGGGCCATAATCCAGAAGTGAAAAGAACTTAATTTCACCATTAAACCACCACGACCAAGTGCTCTTCTCAAGATTTCTGACAGAGAAGTGAAAAGAATTATCAGAAGAGTTGTCCAAGAGCCAAGGAGCATGTGTGGAGAGCTTCAGATAGACCTGGAATTAGCAGGTACAATTGTTTCAAAGAAAACAATAATTAGTGCACTCAACCGCCATGGCCTGTATGCACGCTCACCATGCAAGACTCCATTGCTGAAGCATATTGAAGCTTGTTTAAAGTTTGCTGCACAACATTTAGACCAGCCTGTGAAATACTGGGAGAATATAGTCTAGTCAGATGAGACCAAAATGGAACTCCTTGGATGCCATAATACACAACGTGATTGGAGGTCAAATGTCACTGCACATCACCCCAAAAACACCCTCATAAAAACAGTGAAATTTGGAGTTGGGAACATCATGGTGTGGGGCTGTACTTCAGTATATGGTACTGGCAAACTTCGTATCACTGAAGAAAGGATGAATGGAAAAATGTATAGAAACATTCTTGATAAAAATCTGCTGCTATCTACCAGGGTGATGAAGAGGAAACAAGGGTGGGTGGATCCCAAACTCAAAGCCAAGGAAACTCTCAGTTGGTTTCAAAGAAAGAAAATAGAGCTGCTAGCATGGCCCAGCCAATCACCTGACTTGAACGCAATAGAAAATCAATAGAAAGAACTAAATATCAGAGCTCATAATAGAAGCCCACGGAACCTTCAAGATTTGAAGACTGTGTGAAAGAATGGGCCGAAATCACACCTGAGCAATGCATGTGACTAGTTTCTTCATACGGGAGACATCTTGAAGGATTTTGTACAAAGTATTAAATAAATTTCAGTTAGCGTGTTTAATACTTTTTGCCTGTATCATTCCATTTTATTACACATAACTTAATTTCTGAACTTGTTTGTTTTGTTTTCTTTGTATATATGGATTGCATGGGTTGTTAATGACATGTCGTAAAAATTCCATGTCAATAGCACCTTTAGAAAAATATTTACCTAGAAAAATGATGACGTATTCAATATTTTTTTTACCCACTGTTTATATATATATATATATATATATATATATATATATATATATATATATATATAGAAAAAACACATGGAACGATGCTTGATGCCAAAAAGTGTCCTTTTACTGAAAAGTTAATCCATTGAATATTTCAAAATACAAGCAAGCCTTATACAGGCTTGCTTGTATTTTGAAATATTCAATGGATTAACTTTTCAGTAAAAGGACACTTTTTGGCATCAAGCATCGTTCCATGTGTTTTTTCTATCCTTTATGGTGGAGTTTTGGGAGTCCACCCTGACGGTGCCTTGATTGAACAAGGATATCAAGATAAGAGGGTAACCCACCTGATGTTCATTTATATATATATATATATATATATATATGTATATATATATATATTTTTTTTTTTATTATTATTATTTTTTTTAAATTGTGTACTGCCTTTATAAACTGTGTTTCTTTCTGTATGCACAGCGGGGGAACAGAGACACTAACAGCCACGTTTTGCTTAATAAGTAAGTCAGTCTAAGATAAAATACCTGACCCTTATATTTATTAAAATAGTGTACTAATAACAGCCTTGACCTTAAAGTGTCTCTATGGTCAAAATGTAAAATGATACATTGATTTCCACATTGTATTTCAATTATTTTTAGCCAACTTCTATTTAACATTCTTGAAATGTACTTTGTGAGGATCTCGACATGTTTACTTTCTTATATTTTGTGATATGTGGGCACTACGCCCTTTTGATAGACACTGCTGTGTCACCCATTTCACAGAGCCTGCCTTCTGAACTACATAGGTGCTGAGAGGAGAAGTTTCAGGAGGCAGAGTCAGTACAGAAATCACAGCTTGCAGGCACCAAGGTATCTTGGGATATGTAGTCCTTAGAAACTGAAAGTAAACAGCAGAGGAGCAGCTGCAAAGCATGCAAGGAATCCAAGAAGGTGCAAAAAGTGATGGCCAGCAGACAGGCAGAACTTACAACATGAAAAGAGATTTTTCTAGCAAGCTTATAGTCAGTGGCGATGTGTCCATTAGGGGCTCTCGGGCCCCGCCCCCTCTCTCCAGCAAACCTCTCTGTGTACTATGGATAGATTCATGCATTGCATGAATCTATCTATGGTCGCTGTAGCCACCCCCATTCAGGCGTCCAGACCCTTTTCAGGCGCCATACGCCTGAATTACAGTGGCAGGGGGTGTTTTTGAAGCAGCTGATTAAAGCCATAGGCTCTAATAAGCTTCAAAATATTTGCACTGCAAGCGCAAATCATTGCGCTCGCAGTGCACCCAGGTGTGTTAGCAAAGCAAATGAATATTTGCTTTGCTAACACAGAACCACCTCTCAGCCAATCAGGAGGCCCTGATGTAATACCAGGCACCTGATTGGCTGAAGGTAGAGGCAATCCCATTGGCCAATGTATGTAGGCAATAAAATCATAGAAAACCAAAACACCCGATGCCCAAAGTCTCTGATCACTTATTGCAGCAGCACTATGTGTCAAGCCGATCCAGACACATGAAGAAAAAAACATTAATGATCATGGAGATCCCAATAAAGTTCAAATAGCTGTGTTCTATAGTAGTGGAGAGCTTCTTTCACCAAGGATATTCACCACGTGTAGGGGACATCTCCCCAATGAAATTACACTCACCAGAAAATCAGCATACATAAGCCTTAGTGTAACAGCTTTCCTTCTCCTTTATCCAGCCACCAGATGTCAGTCACATTCAGATATGCAATTAAAACGAGCATTTGTAATAAGTGCACTGTGCCTGCTATCCCGTCTCCCGGGAGGTCCTCCGGAGTGTTTACTGGATACAAGAACCAGCCTACTTCCTTGTTCCTCTCCGGTGCGTGGAACGCACATGTCACTTCTGGTGAATTACGTCCCTGACGTGTTTTGTCAGACATCGTCTGAGGGCGTAATCCACCTTCTAGATGGCCAGTATTTATGTAAATGACAGTTGCGCCAGCCAATCGTGTGAGTCCTGCTAACCGGACCACACCCCGCATGAAATCACGCTCTGGGAGCTGTCAGCAATGGGGGATAGAAGCTCCACACATCATTAGCTTACTTGAATACATTTGACCACCGCAAACCTGTCATCACTGGCTATTAAATGGAAGCTGACACACAAGTCCGTTACAGGAATCCACCATAAGTGCATTACCATCTGTAATTAGCAAGCGGATATGGTTTTTTACATATAAAAATTATGATGTACTGCCCGCTGACCGCAAGCCAATGTGCATCCCATTGGCCACTATGCACAACAGGAAGAAGACATGCACAGGGGAGTCCTGCCCACATCGCCGTGCTACACCTCCCACAGCTCGCCGCCTGACCTGCCGCCTGACCCACCACCACAATGGGGTAAATGCCGGATAGTGGGTGGCCGGGGGTTCACAGTAGCTGCATATTATGGGCACAAAGGCTGCAATTGATGGAGCACAGTTGGCTGCATTTGCGGGGCACAGTTGGCCGCATTTGATGAGCACAGAGGCTGCATATGATGGGCACAGAGGCTGCATATGATGGGCACAGCTGGCTGCATTTGATGGGCACAGTGGCTGCATATGATGGGCGCAGTTGGCTGCATATGATGAGCACAGTTGGCTGCATATGATGGGCACAAGGGCTGCATATAATGGGCACAGTGGCTGCATATGATGGGCACAGTGGCTGCAATTTATGTTTTTGTTTCAGTATTTTTCAGTTGGTTTGCGCCCCCTCTATTGCTGCTACAAAGGTGAAAACATTTCAGGTAAGCAAATTAGTCATGCTATCGTCCAAGTAACCAACGCTACTTACACTGCTCATATGACATCCACCTGAATCTAGAGCGTTCCTGCCCAGCTGCCATTTGAATATAGGCCAGACAGGAACAGGTTAACCTGTTAATGTCATTTAAAATTTGTGTTCAATCTCTTTAAATCTGCTGCTGCATTTAAATAGTATGTGGTGATCCTGCCATGAAGGTCCTTTGTTAAGGACTTCCTTTTATGGGGTGACAACTGGAGTTGGACCGAACACTCCCCGGTTCGCACCAGAACTCCCAAACATGTAAGAAAGTTCAGACCCGAACCGCGAACCCTATTAAAGTCTATGGGACAAGAACTTGAAAAATCAAAAGTCCCCATTTTGAAGGCTTATATGCAAGTTATAAAAAGGGTATGGGAGTCTGAGTACTACCCTGAGAGACATGTAGCAATGCAATTTTTTTTTTTTTAAAGATCATTTTTACAGGACTGGTGACTTTAATGATGCTTAAGGTAAAACAATAAACACGAAAAATTCCTTTAAGTATAGTGCCTGGGGGTCCCCTTAGTCTGCCTGTAAAGTGGCACACCTGTACCATGTATAGAACCTGCTGCAGCAAAACTGACATTTATAAAGAAAAAAAAAATTTACATTTAATTTGCTGGCAATACAATACCATTCTCACCTGGCCTGCCAGGCTACATGCTCGGATAAAGGTCTGGTATGGATTTTGGGGGGCCCCCACGCTGTTTTTAAAAAAAATATTTGCGTGGTGTTCCTCTGAAAATCCAAACCAGGCCTAAAGGATCTGGTATGGATTGGAGGGGACCTCCACGCCATTTTTTTGGAACATTTTTCTGTTGCCAGCAATATTTTTTTTTTCATTCAGCTGTCAGCTGGGAAGCCCATTGACAGCTGATGACTCATCCGTTGTTAAGGACACCGCAGCCGGCTCACCAGCCCGCTCCTTAACAACCAGCTATTCACTGTGCCCTGATTGGGCAAAACTTTGCCCAATCAGTGCTTAGAATAAACTGTGCGGTGCGCAGTGCATTGTGGGGTGCTCAGTGGGATATTCAGGAACGGGCGAACAGGCGATGTTCAGACCATACCTTTGCTTGACTTAAACTGTTCGCCCAACTTTAGTGGCAACTGTTTCTTAGTTGTGCTCCTGTGTTGTCAAGCTTTCATATGTAACCCTTACAGAGACTACAAGCCATAGCAACATGCATTGTGCAGCTATAGTCGACCGCTGTCACTATCAGGAAGCTGGTCCAGAAGAATGATGTGCAGTCAACTCTTTATCATGTGCATGTAGACAGGCATGTAGACTGGATATGGATGAAAGAGGCTGCAGGAGATTAGCAGCACTGAGATGAGTATACAGGATGAAAAAGGTGAAAATGTTATTTTATGGAAAAATAAAACAAGACAGTTGTTGATGATACACAGTCCTTTAGCAAAGTAAAGTCCCTAAGAGACATAGGAATCCAACAGGTTGTTCAACTTACCCTCAAGAACCGAAATATCAATTTTGGATGGACTTACATTTTAAAACTGATTTTTCATCTCTCTTCTTGTTGTGAGATATTTTTAAATGTTATCTGGACAGACAAAGAACCTTGCCAAGTGTCAGACGTCAGAGAATGACAGACTGTACATTTCTTTCAAGTTATTTTTTCCCTCAGTCTTTAGCAGTTTTTCTCAAGCTTTCTATTAAAAAATACTATGATGTACAAATCCCGCTCCAGGGAAACTAGAATTTGACTTGAAGTTATAAAGAACCTGTTATCTCCCAATGTTTCCCAAATCACACAGAGTCTGATTTTTTTGATGTGTGGTAGGTGAAATATGTCAAGGAACGTATTGTAAACTGATAGCAAAACATCAACAGGCGGAAACAGATGGTCGGTCTTATTGAACCTCTGGCACATTTCCAGATTGCATCTCGAAATAACTATTACATTAACTTTTGTGCTGCCATGGCAACTTAAAACTCAAACTAGAGTTTACAAAGCAGCTAGTACCATGCGCGGCTGTGCAATGATACTCAGCAGATTTTATGTAGAGCCTTGAGCCTCATAGCTGTATGTTTGCAGTGTGGGATTATATGACACTGGTAACTCTCACTGCTAGTCTACTACTGTGACTACTGTGCTGCTCACTGTTCTTCTTGTTGCCAAGAAAGCTGCACCTGCGAACCTGCAGTGCAAGGATCTCCCTGCTTCTTCATTCTGCTAATCTGTGATCGTTGCACTTCTGTTACTTTTTGATCATTACCCCGCCGGTCATCAGATCACCAGTCAGTCATCAGCAAATATCTCTTGTATGAGGAAGCAAAGTCCTATTCTCTGACCAAGATAACTCCATATAATTTATATGGGTATCAGGGCAGCCATCAGAAATTTTGGGGCCCTTTACACAGCTCTAGATCTGGGCCCCCGGGCCGGACAGAAAACATTCCTCAAGGCCCGCCCACTAGCTGTCCCACCAAATCCACCCACTGGCCATCCCACCAAGTCCTTCATTGAACCTACTTTTATTTTAATACTCTTACAACCTAATATATCCTCCGACCCATGTCCTCTTCCTCCTCCACTCCCATAATCTCCATCCCATGTCCTCCTCCTTCTCCATCCCTAGAGCTCCTCTTCCACTCCCATCTTCTCCATCCCATGTCCTTCTGCTCCCCCAGTCCCTTCTCCTCCATCCCACATCCTCCTCCTTCTGCAGTCCCATCTTCGCCATTCCATGTCTTCTTTCTCCAGTCCCATCTCCTCCATCCCATGTCCTCTTCCTTCTCCATTTCAACCTCCTCCATCCCATGTCCTCCTGCTCCTCCAGTTCCATCTCCCACGTCCCACATGCTCCTCCTTCTGCAGTTCCATCTAGGCCATCCCATGTCCTTCTCCTCCTCCATTCTCCAATCTCATCTCCACTCTTGCAGTGTCCTCCCTCAATAGTCCTTCTATCTACTTGCACGCCTATATACGTCCTCTCTTTGAAGAGGAATATCGTTGTTATGGCAGCAGCTAGCTGCCATAACTCTGGTATCCTCTTCTTCCGCGGGTGGTCCGCTTTCCGATAATAGTGGTCCCTGCTGCTCTCCGGTGCCCTCCACCACTTGAAGGTAGATAAGAAAATCCGGACAGCCGCACTCCAGGAAGATGTAGTTCAAAAATGATTTATTTATATTCTCATGAGCATATAGCATACAAAACACTATGGCAGAAGGTACAGGCAATCATCTAACGCATTTCGCACTTATGCTAAGTGCTTACTCATAGCTTACCGGAGCCGTCGGTCTTCTCCTTCCTGGGAGTGAGGGGAAAATGGCCCCACCAGTCTCCATACCATTGCAGGGCGGAAGCGACGTCAAAATGTCACTTCCGCTCATAGCTCTTAAAGGGTCATTTTCTTTTTTTTTTTCAAATGACAATTTTTTTTTTATTGCATTATAGTGTAAATATGAGATCTGAGGTCTTTTTGACCCCAGATCTCATATTTAGGAGGTCCTGTCGTGCTTTTTTTTCTATTAAGGTATGTTTACATTCCTTCTAATAGGAATAAAATTGACACATTTTTTTTTAACCACTTCAATACCAGGCACTTAGACACCTTCCCGCCCAGGCCAATTTTCAGCGCTGTCACAATTTGAATGACAATTGCGCGGTCATGCTACACTGTACCCAAACAAATTTTTTATCATTTTGTTCCCACAAATAGAGCTTTCTTTTGGTGGTATTTGATGACCTCTGCGGTTTTTATTTTTTGCGCAACAAATAAAAAAAGACTGAAAATTTTGAAAAAAATACACGTTTTTCTTTGTTTCTGTTAAAATTTTTTGTAAATAAGTATGTTTTCTTCTTCAATGACGGGCACTGATATGGCTGCACTGACGGGCACTGATACGGCGGCACTGATGGGCACCGATGAGGTGGCACCAATGAGGTGGCACTGATGAGGTAGCACTGACGGGCACTGATGATGGGCACTAATAGGCGGCACTGATGCGCACCGATAGGTGGCACTAATGGGCACTGATAGGTGGCACTGGTAGGTGGCACTGATGGGCACTGATAGGTGGCACCGATGGGCACTGATAGGCGGCACTGATGGGCACTCGTAGGTGGCATTGATGGGCACTCGTAGGTGGCGTTGATGGGTTGTTATGGGTGGCACTCATAGTTGGCACGGATGGGCACGGATGGGCACTGATAGGTGGGCACAGATGGGCACAGATGGGCACTGACAGGTGGCACCGATGGACACTGATGGGTGGCACTAATGATACTGATTGATGGCAGTGATGCCCCTAAGTGTGGCATTGCTGGGCATCACTGCAACATAATTGTGCCAATCAGTGCCCATTTGTGGACACTGATTGGCACAGATTTGGCACTGACTGGGCACATGTGGATGGCCATGGGGTACATACCTGGCCATTCACATGTTTCCCTTCCCTGGTGGTCCTAGTTGCGATCCCTGGTGGTCCAGTGTGGTGATCTGAGGGGGGCTGCGCTGATAAACAATCAGCGCAGACCCCCCCTGCCAGGAGAGCCGCCGATCGGCTCTCCTCTACTCGCGTCTGTCAGACGCAAGTGAGGAAGAGCCGATCAACGGCTCTTCCTATTGACAGCGTGATCAGCCGTGATTGGACAGACTGACACACCGATCCACCGATCACCGCGATGCGCGCCCTTGCGGGCGCGTGGCGGCATGTTATCCTGCTGGACGTCATATGGCACCCAGTCAGGATAACTGAACCACCGCCCGGCCGTCAATCCGCTGTGGGCTGGGCGGGAAGTGGTTAAAGAACAGTGTAAAAATAAAAAATAAAAGGTAAAATAAATAAGAAAAAAAAATTTAAACACGCCCCGTCCTGCCGAGCTCGCGCGCAGAAGCGAACGCATACGTGACTAGCGCTCGCATATGAAAACGATGTGTAAACCACACACATGAGGTATTGTCATGATTGTTAGAGCGAGAGCAATAATTCTAGCCCTAGACCTCCTCTGTAACTCAAAACATGCAACCTATGGAGATTTTTAAGGATAAAAGTTTGTCACCATTCCACGAGTGGGCGCAATTTTGAAGCGTGACAGGTTGCATACCAATTTACTCGGCGTAACATTATCTTTCACAATATAAAAAAAAATTGGGCTAACTGTACTGCTGTCTTATTTTTTAATTCAAAAAAGTGTATTTTTTAAAAAAAAGTGCACTTGTAAGACCGCTGCACAAATACGGTGTGACATTAAGTATTGCAACGACCACCATTTTATTCTCTAAGGTGTTAGAAAAAAAATGTATAATATTTGGGGGTTCTAAGTAATTTTCTAGCAATAAAAAATGTTTTTAACTTGTAAACAACACATCTCATAATGAGGCTCTGTCTTTAAGTGGATAATCCAGCACCTACCAATCTGTGTATCTCCAGATGATGTGAAATTAAGTTATGGCAATTAATTTAACCCTTGTGTCCAAGCTCTGAGTCTGCACAATCAGAATTGTAAACTCACAACAAAAACACAGGGTTAAATGAATGGTCATACATTACATTCACATTATGTGAGCAGAGTGATTGGGAGATGTTTATATGGATAGGGCTGTGTGCCAGCTTGGGAGATATCCATCACACTCGCTGTCTCTGCATTCTCCTTGTCACTGCAATACCTACAAGACAAATCCTAACAGAAACTTTGGCAGCTTTTCATCCAAGGAGACTTTACTCTGAAAAAACTCAGCTCCCCTCCTCTCTGTAGTGTGAGCAGCAGTCCCAGCCAGCAGTAGCTGCAGTGTGCTCTGCCTCCCCTCAGCTCACTGCACTGGTGATCGGAGGAAGGGGCAAGTTCAGAGATCTCCCAGTGCAGGAGAGGTGGGGCAGAACGGAGCTTTGGAGGTTCTAAATACATACCCCCCAGCGCAGTGTATGTATTAAGCAATGACACTGCTGCTGTCCCCACAGTGGCAAGTATACCCCCCTCCACTTACCCTGGGCCCTCGGTCCACCCTTGGTCAGAATGGAGGAGGAGCCTAGGCTCCATCAGCTAGGTCTGCTCTTGTGATAAGCAGGCGACACCTGTCACAGAGTGCTTCATTGCGGCACCGGTCCTCATGGTATATACGGGGAAGATCCCCAGAGAATCGATCCCCGCCCAGGCCCCTGGGGGCGCCTGGGCCCCCTACAGCTGTATGGGCTGTACCCCCCTGAGGGTGGCCCTAAAAGGGTACTCTCCAAGCATCAAGGACACTTACCATTTATTAGGCAATGCTAGGCTGAATGGTTAAACAGAAACCAACAAGTTTCATAACTTTGAAACTGTTGTTCAGCTGGCAGAAACCCCACTTGTTGAATAGAGTCAACTTCTTGCATTGTCTAAGCACTGAGAAATGCCAACAAACTGAGAAAGACAAGTCTATGAGCTAGCAATCTCTGCCTTTTCAGCTGCTCCAATTGTTGTTCTGTTAATAAAACTGGAAACAACCTGAGAAGAGTACACAAGGAATCAATAACAAAGTACAGCTTTGTGAAATCTTTCTACAAGAGACCAAAAAACAGAGAGAGGTCAAATGAAAGTGAACAGATTTTTTTCACTATAAGACAAAACAATTTATACCTTAGGGATTCTTAGACATATGCAATTTGTTTCGTTACAAATTTTTTTCTCAACGAAGTTCGACAAATTTGTTAATTTGGAAACATTCGAATTAACGAAAACTGTTTAATGATTTTTTTATGAAAATTCGAAAGAACGAAAACCCGAAATTTGAAAAATTCGAAAGAACGAAAATCTAAAAAATTCGAAAATCTGAAAATAAGAACGAAAATCTGAATTTTCAAAAGCACGAAAACCCCGAACATAAGAACGAAAAATCCGAAAATTTGAAAACCTGAAAATTCAAAAATCCAAAATAATAACTAACTAACTAATAATAACTATTACTAACTATTAAAGCTGTTCGTGAATGTAACAAATACGAATTTATCCAAAGTTACGAATTATCTAAAATAACGAATACCGCATCTAAACAAATGAAAAGTAACAAATTAATGTTAATAAATAATAAAACTATTTTTTATTATTATTATTTATTATTATTAAATCATTATGTTCTAATCATTTAGATGTAGCATTCGTTATTTCGGATAATTCGTAACTTGGTATAAATTCATATTCGTTACATTCACTAAAAGCCTAATTTGAAAGGAAATTCCAATACCTATAACTTAATAGATACCAACAAGTGTCTGGGGAATGCCCAGGAAAAAGCCAAAGTCTACTTACCACCAGCTTGCAGACAACCAAAATGACCTATCTAACAGTAAGCGTTAAAAAAGGGGTTTAGTCCGCACGCATTTGCAAACGCATGCGTGAGCCACAGAGCCACGTCACGGCACCCTTGTATCTGTGGTCCTAACACTAAAGTATGAGTGTCCCCACAGTGGAGGCACATGCATTTAATGGATAAATGAGAGCAGGTGGCTGGAAGGGAGCCCACCCCTCCTTAAAGGTACAGGAGCACACCAAACACCCAGCCATAGCACAATGGCTGCAAAGGTGTTGGTGCACTGCTGGACCAATACAAACACTCACGTGATAACAAAAGCTAGCCACCACTCTCATTTATAACTTAATAGTTAGTTATTGTTAGTTAGTTAGTTATTATTTCTGACTTTCGAATTTTCAGATTTTCGGATTTTCGTTCTTTCCAATTTTCAGATTTTCATTCTTATTTTTTGATTTTCAAATTTTTGGATCTTTCAATTTATCTAAACGAATAGAGCGTAACAAATTCAAATTTTGCCAAAGTTACAAATTTATTCGAAATAACCAATTTTGATCTTTGACCGGAAGAACGAAAAAACAAAAAACACAATTTTCAGCAGTGCATATATAGGACATCCTACTATCTAAAGGACTTAATGATGACAAGAAATATAGTACCATCCATATGTATTATTATAATACACACTTAAGATAAGAAATATGTGTGTTTGCGTAACATGGATTCAGAAGTACTTTGGAAATGAAGAGGTGTTATTTCCACAGATCTCCTTAAAGTGATTGTAAAGTCTTGTTTTTTTAAAAAAAATGTAATAATAAACATTTTATACTTACCTCCTCTGTGCAGTGGATTTGCACAGAGCAGTCCAGATCCTCCTCTTCTCAGGTCCCTCTTCTGTGCTTCTGGCCCCTCCCTCCTATTGAGTGCCCCCACAGCCAGCAGCTTCCTATGGGTACACTGGAGCCCAGTCACAGCTCACTGTGTCCATTCAGACACAGAGCCATGCCCCGCCCCCTCTCTCTCCTGATTGGCTCACCTACTTTGGTGACAGCTGTGGGAGCCAATGGCACTGCTGCTGTGTCTCAGTTAATCAGGAGGAGTCTTCCGGACGGCTTAGACATTCCTGGACATCGCTGGAGAGAGATTGGGCTCAGGTAAGTAATTAGGGGGTTGCTGCGGTGGCTGCTACACACAAAAGTTTTTTTGTCTTAATGCATAGAATGCATTAAGATAAAAAAACCTGCCTTTACAACTCCTTTAACTAAAGAGTAAAAATCCTACCTAGCAGCGGGGCTTCCCCTCCAGCACAAGAGTTACTCCCCATTTTCATCTAGGGTACTGGAAAATGCTAATTAAAAATGTGTGTCACCGGTGCAAAATATATCTATATATAGATAGACGCATGATTGGATGCGAAACGCGTAGAGGCTTCTGGGTAAACGCTGACGTCACTTCCTGCCCCAGCCCGCACCAGATCGAGGCTTGAACCACACGCCGATCTCGGGAAATGGAAAACGGCACTAGCTAGCCCTAAAAATGACTGCTGGAAAGACTCAGTGCCGGTCTAAAGGCACTTTACTTGTAAGTATACATTTACATACCTATGTTATTGTCTTAAAGCAGAGGTCCGCCAATTTTTTTTTTTTTTAAAGTCAGCAGCTACAAATACTGCAGCTGCTGACTTTTAAAATAAGGACACTTACCTGTCGAGGGCGCCCGCAATGTCGGCACCCGAAGCCAATCTCTCCCTCGGCTCTCGGGTGCTGCCGCCGCCATCTTTGGTAAGGGAATCAGGAAGTGAAGCTGCAAGGCTTGGTTCCCTACTGCGCATGCGCGACTCGTGCTGCCCAATCCGAATAGCCCCTGCTGTCTCTGGGACCCGTGTGTGTCCCAGCAGGCAGCGCGGGGGGACGGGAAGAGGCGTAGACTTCCGCGGGAGTCTATGCCCGGAAGTGGGTATCTGCACCCAACTCCCCCCTGAAAGGTGCCAAATGTGACACCGGAGGGGGGAGGGTTCAGAAAAGCAGAAGTTCCATTTTTGTGTGGAACTCCACTTTAAATACATTTTTAAATTTATTGCGCAATGATGGTTGCCTGATTTATATTAGATATCGAGATTAATGTGGAGGTATAAGGAGTAACCGTTGGCAACCAGTTTGAGAAATCTTCAAAAGAGTGGAGTGGTTAACCCAGCATAAACCAAGGGCGCATTTTTTACTTGTTTCTGGTGAGTGCCCATTTCAGAAAGTGGTGGTGGCTCACGAATTGGTGAAAAGATCATTCCAGTCACGGATGTAAATTTGTGCACGTGGGATTTGGATGTTCCATATTTACAGAGGACTGAGGGGACTGTTTATCTATTGATTACATGATTATTATCATCACTTTTTATTATTTTTTATTACCACGATGCAAGATTGAGGAGACATAGTTCTATGTAGTAATTGTTTGATGTATCACATTTAGTATTTGTTCGCTTGCTTTATGGTAAGACATTTATTTAATATTTTTGAGATCAGCGCAGTTATACCTCTCACTGCATACTGGAAAAAGCTGTTTGGCTTACTTGATCCTCTGTTCCTGCAGGCTCTTCCTTGCTGCCCTCTGACATCATCATCGCTGATTCTGAGCCTATAGCCCTGCATTGGATGTGAGGACACCGAGGAATAGTCCACTGCCAGAGTGTAGGGGAGCAGAGGAGAACGTTCACTGCTGGGGGAGCAAAGCATCAAGTACTGTAAGTCAGTAGTGTATTTAGGTTTTGTGCTGCCCTAGGCCTGACTAAACTCATGCACCCCCTAATTTGAAGTGGAGGTTCACACAAAAATTGAACCTCCGCTTTTCGGAACCCTCCCCCCCTCCGGTGTCACATTTGGCACCTTTCAGGGGGGAGGGGGGTGCAGATACCTGTCTATGCCTCTTCCCGTCCCCACCGCGCTGTCTGCTGGGACACACACGGGTCCCAGAGACAGCGGGGACCAGTTAGGAAGCGCAGCGCGACTCGCGCATGCGCAGAAGGGAACCGGGAAGTGAAGCCGCAGCGCTTCACTTACTGATTCCCTTACAGAGAATGGCGGTGGCAGCACCCGAGGACCGAGGGACGATTCAGTCTCGGGTGCCGACATCGCTGGACTCTGGGACAGGTGAGTGTCCTTATTTTAAAAGTCAGCAGCTGCAGTATTTGTAGCTGCTGACTTTTAATTTTTTTTTTTGCGGGACTCCCTCTTTAAATATTACCCACCCCTTCCTGTCAAGGCCACACCCCTTGTTGTTTAAGACCCGCCCTGAAATTTTCGAGTGGGGACACTAGTTTTGAGGTCCGGGGGAGCAATGGATTCCCTTAATTTGCATAGATTTCCTCTCACTTCCTGTTTGGCTATGGAGAGGACTTATGCCCCGTACAAAGGAGTGGATTTTTCGTCAGAAAAAACTTGGATGGTTTTTCCGACGGAATTCCGCTCAAGCTTGCCTTGCATACACATAGTCACACAAAAGTTCTCTGAACTTTCGACCGTCAAGAACGCGGTGATGTACAACACTACGACGAGCCGAGAAAATGAAGTTCAATGCTTCAGAGCATGCATCAAATTGTTTCCGAGCATGCGTAGGAATTTTGCGAGTCGGAATTGGTACAGACGATTGGAATTTCCGATTGGAACTTTTTCCGACCGAAAAATTGAGAACCTGCTCTCAATCTTTTGCTGGCGGGAATTCCGCCAGCAAAAGTCCGATGGAGCATACACACGGTCGGAATTTCCAACCAAAAGCTCACATCGGACTTTTGCTGGGGGGAATTTCCAATCGTGTGTACGGGGCATGAGAGGTTATAACCATGCCAATGATGCAGCAGAGAACATAGCACAGTGAGGAAGGTTTGTGGTCCAGGATGATAGGACAGTCAAAATTAGAAGTGGTGCCCCCCCAAAGTTGCGGAATGCCAGCCGGCCACATACCGGAAGCAGTGAGGCTGCTTTATGGGGGCGCTAGACTAATTTGCCTCTCAGCCCAGTCCGCCGCATAAGACTGGTGCTACACTAACAGTGTAGCTCAAGCCGACGGGGACTCTTTCCATGCTGCCCCCCTGCAAGGTGCTGCCCTAGGCCTGGGCCTTGTTGGCCTAGGCCAGGATGCAGTGTTGTCATAAGTACTACTGCTTTCTCTGTCCCCCTAGACCTAAACAAGCACTTAAAGCGGGGGTCCACCTATCTATCGCTTTTTTTTTTTGGAGTTCATTCACAAACTTTTCTTCTCATGATTATCTACTCACATGTTCTGTGTAATAAGTCCGCCTGTGTCCGATTTCGTTGTAAAGAATAACTTATAAAATTCACTGAAGGCGGTTTCCATCTTCATTGTGGGCATTTGAAGCCCACAAGCATGTATTTCCTGGATGCGGTGAATTCTGTGCTCCCAGCATTCACTGAGATGTTGTGATGATGCTGTTGCACAATGCATGCTGGGAAGCCTGAGGCTAGCTCCCAGGGGACTGTGGGAGGTCTGGGAGAGGCTAGAAACACGCCTACTCCCATGGGAGGAAAATCAGGAAGTGCTAAGAAGATTAGAAAAAAAAAGGTAATTACGGCGATTTTAATTTTTTTACACAGCATGTCAGCATCTAGGCAAGGAAGAGAATGCATAGAGATAATGTTCAAAATTTGGGTGGAACCCCGCTTTAACCCTTGCGGTATGGGGAGCAGCCCCACTGCAAGGGAGAATTTTGCTTTCCAGAGTTTTGCTGTAAGGGGTATATTTTTAAAGCAGTGAATGTGACATAACCTACAATGAATGTTTGGTAAAAGTCACATTCTCTGCTTTATACTCGTAAATATAATTGTCCTCTTATAAAGGTAAAATGCACTCTTAGGAAGAAAATAATTTAAAAGGTGACTCTTCATCACAGCTGGCAAACTGTTTATAAAACTATTCTAAAATTACAGTCATACATTTTCCTGAGATGCAAAATTGCTATTTAATTTCAACAAAAGTACTGTGCTGACACAGATTAATGCACTGCCTGCTTTTCCCTTATGCAATTAATTAAATTGCTGATAATCAAATTCAGACTAATTAATGTTTAGTAGATTTAGAAATAAGCAGTTATCTGGAAATATACATTTTAACTTTTGCTACATAGAAAACCTGTATGGGGAAATAAGGAATGATATATTATTTTCATTAGGATATTAACAAAATTTGTAAAGGGTGTAATTTATAAAGGCTGTCTTGCCTATTGCGGATTGGTTTATGTGGTTACTTTAATGCTTATTCTTACTCATCAGTTGGCTGTAATGACTGTTGTATTATGACATGTTATTTCAATGACAACTTTTTCCTTCATTTTTAAAATGTAAAAGAGTATATATTACCCTTTAACCACCTAAATACCAAGCCTTTTTACCCCCCTCCTTCCCAGGCCAATTTTCAGCTTTCAGCGCTGTCACACTTTGAACGACAATTGCGCGGTCATGCTACACTGTACCAAAACTAAATATTTATCACTTTGTTTACACAAATAGAGCTTTCTTTTGGTTGTATTTATTGACCACTGGGTTTTTTGTTTTTTTTTGCTAAATAAACAAAAAAGACTGAACATTTTGAAAACAAAACGTGTTTTACTTCGTGTCTGTTATAAAATTTTGCAAATAAATAATTGTTTTTCATAAATTTACCCTAAAATGTATTATAATGTATGTACAATTCCTTGGTGATTTAGATTTAGTCTGTAGGACTAAAGTTATAGAGTCCACAAACTGTACTGTCCTAAAATGCCAGGAGAGTAGAAATACCCCCCAAATGACCCATTTTGGAAAGTAGACAGTCCGAGGTATTTAGTAACAGGCATGGTGGGTTTTTTGAAGTTGTAATTATTTTTTCATAATTTTTTGTAAAATGAAGAAATAAAAAAAAAACAATTTCACTACTTTTTTACATACTGTCCACCAGTGCAGTACAGCGTCATCATATAACTGGTGTGCTGATGATCAGGGATGCTGACTGGTGATAGTACGAAAAATAAAAAGTTATAATTTTTTTTTTATTTTTTTTATGATTTTTTTTTAACACACTGGGGTTTATTTACTAAGACTAGAGAGGGCAAAATTAGTCTTAATTCTGCAGAGAAACCTTCCAGGTTTTATTGCTAAAGCGTAATTAAACAAGCTGAGGTTAGAACCTGATTGGTTTCTCTACAGAATTGTGACAAATTTTGCCCTCTCTAGCTTTAGTAAATAAACCCCAGTGGGACGAGAGCAATATTATGGTACCATAGTAACATTGTACTGCTCTGGGGAAGAGATCAGGATTTTTTTCCTTTTTCTTACACATCATGTTTGCTTATAGCAATGTATTACATTGCTATAAGCAAGCATTTTACTGAATGAAACTGATTTATTCAGTCTGTTTTGTTGTAATTAGCTGTGATTGATCAAAGCTAATCACATGGTACAGATGGGGTGTGATTGGCCCTGTCTGTACCATGTGATCAAATTGACCAATCACAGCTAGCAACACAATTGTACACATTTTGGATGGCTTGAAAGGAAGCCATCCATTGTGTACAACTGTCATATGACCTACTGTGATTTGTCACATGGTACTGGCAGCGAGTCGGTTGTCTCATCGGTCATCAGCTAAGTACCGTGGGTGCCGTGGGAGTTTAGGCCCTGTTAAAGTGATTGTAAAGTTAAAATAAAATCTTTAAAAAAAATAACAAATATATCATGCCTTACCTCCACTGTGCAACTCGTTTTGCACAGAGTGGCCCCGAACATCCTCTTCTGGGGTCCCCTGGCGGCTCTCACGGCACCTCCCCACATCTGTAACCCCCTCGGAGAAACGTTTCCCCGAGGGGGTTACCTTGCGGGCGTGCTCCCGAGTCCAGCATTCGGCGTCCATTGAGGCCAAATGCAGGACTCGGCCCCGCTCCCTGGCGCTCATGTCATTGGATTTGATCGACAGCAGTGGGAGCCAATGGCTGTGCTGCTATCAATCTATCCAATCAAGACCCGAGAACCTTAGGAAGAGAGAGAGCGCATCCCCGTGGGTCAAGTTCGAGGGTTCAGGTAAGTAAAACTGGGGGGCTGGGGGGCCGGTCACTGAGGGGTGTTTTTTCACCTTAATGCACAAGATGCATTAAGGTGAAAAAACACGAAGGTTTACAACCCCTTTAACATCTAGGCGTCCTGGATCGCGGGCGGAATCCTTGTGATTATGCCCATGATCCTGAGTTGCTGCAAACTCTGCGCTTGCAATCCCCGTTACTTCCAATGGGATCCTGATCGTGGCACGATTTTGCTGCAATTGTTGCCTGATGAATCACGATAAAATCACACAAACAGAACCGCGGGATGCCTGTCGCCCAAAGCTTCTTATATATATGTATTTTAAAAACTGTCAATTTTGGTTTCAATTTTCGGCCAAGTGCATCCCAAATTTTTGGTTTCGTCACCAAAATTTCCATTCAATGCACCTAGTATCATTAACTTTACTGCTTTATTGAATCGGCCCATACATGTACATTTAACAACTCTTCTTGTCCGACAAAGCAATAACAAGTGTCACGATCCCTCTGTCATAATCCAGTCTTATAACCTTCCGGTTGGGTTGATTTACTAAAACTGGAGAGTCCAAAATCTGGTGCAGTTGTGCATGGTAGCCAATCAGCTTCTAACTTTAGCTTGTTCCATTAACCACTTGCCGACCGCCGCACGCCCATATATGTCAGCACAATGGCATCGGTGGGCAAATTGGCGTACCTGTACGTCCCCTTTATATTTCGGGGCTAGCGGGCGCGTGACTGGTTTCCTGGCGATCATGTCACAGAGCCGCAGAATGGGGAAGTGCCTTTGTAAACAAGGCATTTCACCCATTCTGCCTTGAGACATGACAGAGATCACTGCTCCCTGTCATTGGGAGCAGTGATCGCTGTCATGTGAGTGGAAGCCCATCTCCCCATAGTTAGAATCACTCCCTAGGACACACTTAACCCCTTGATCGCCCCCTAGTGTTTAACCCTTTCCCTGCCAGTGTCATTTACACAGTAATCAGTGCATTTTTATAGCACTGATCGCTGTATAAATGACAATGGTCCCAAAATAGTGTCAAAAGTGTCCGATGTGTTAGCCATAATGTCACAGTGATGATAAAAATTGCAGATCGCTATCATTGTTAATAAAAAAAAAAAATAATAATAAATGCCATAAAAATATCCTCTTTTTTGTAGACGCTATAACTTTTGCGCAAATCAATCTATATATGCTTATTGCGTTTTTGGTTTTTTTTTACCAAAATTATGTAGAAGAATATATATCGGCCTAAACTGAGGAAAAAATTAGTTTTTTTATACATTTTTGGGGGATATTTATTATGACAAAAAAGTAAAAAATATTGCTTTTTTTTTTTAAATGCTCGCTCATTTTTTGTTTATAGCCCAAAAAATAAAAACCGCAGAGGTGATCAAATACCACCAAAAGAAAGCTCTATTTGTGGGGAAAAAAAGATGTCAATTTTGTTTGGGTGCAACGTCGCACGACCGCGCAATTGTCAGTTAAAGTGACGCAGTGCCGAATCGCAAAAAGTGCTCTGTTCAGAAAGGGGGTAAAATCTTCCGGGGCTGAAGCGGTTAAAGGGGTTGTAAACCCTTGTTTTTTGTTTTTGTTTTTTTTAAATAATAAACATATAAACATATCATACTTACTTCCATTGTGCAGTGTCCCCGATCATTGTCTTCTGGGGTCCCCCTACGGTGCTCGCGGCTTCTCCCCGCATCGGTAAACCCCATAGGAAAAGCACTCTCCCTTGGGGTACTGTGCGGGCGCGCTCCTGAGTCCAGCAGGGGGGGGTAAAATCTTCCAGGGCTGAAGCGGTTAAGCTTTGACAAAAAAATAAACCTGGAAGCTGATTGGTTTCTATGCAGAGCTGCACCAGATTTTGCACTCTCCAGTTTTAGTAAATCAGCCCCAATGTCTCATAGATTGATACACCTGTGCATGTAGAACACTCATCATATATCCATATAAAGACACCATTTGTGAAGCACTACACTTGATTAACCACTTATGCCCCTGATTTATTCTGTCACACGAAGCGTACTGGGACTTACTAAAACGTCTATTATTCTGTATAATCACGTTATGTTGGATATATCCATTTTGGGTATGTTAATCAACTTGTCAGGGATGGCAATTGTATGTCATTAAATGCATATGAAGAAACATTCTAGAGTTATCCCCCCCCCCCCCCCAGTGGATCTCCGTGTAATTACTATACTTTCTTGAAAGACGACTGGTTATTTTTTTTTTTTTTATGCTTAAAAAATTCCCGAGACAAGGCTTTCATCTCGGCCATCTATCCAGTCTACTTGTGCAAACGTAGACTTGTTACCATGAAAAATGACAAATTTGCCATCTGATCAAAATGTTAACAAGGTAAGTGTCACCGAGATGGATTACTGACTGTCACAGCGAGCAAGAACATGAGGATACATTGATATTTCTCATTATACCCAGTGCTTCCCCAACGTTCACTAACAACATTTCCGCTGTGGATGCAATAAATCACGCACAAATAACAAGCTCAGAAGAAAGGCTACTGGGTGATAGATTTCTTCTAATAGAACTACCTGCAAGGTATAAAATTTTTGAAAACAATCTATCAATACATCTTGTAGTTTCATTTATGATGACTGCAGCAATCATTTAAAGGGGATCCATCACCTCTTTCATTTTTTGAAATATGCTTTTAAAGTATATGTAAACCCAATCACTAACTAATAAAACCTTTAAAGTAGTATTAAGCGCTTGTCGACCAGCCGCTGTCATTATACTGTGGTAGGTCAACGCGATCCCGCAAAACGTCGTAGCTGTACGTCGGTCCCTCTAAGCAGGATAGCAGGCGCGCGCGCCCGCTGCATCGCGGGGGTGCCGATGCTCGTGACCGGCGGTCGTGATGACCACCGGCCTCGAGCGATCGCGGGCACGAGAGGCAGAACAGGGACGTGTGTATGTAAACACACAAATCCCTGATCTGTTCTGTGAGGAGAGACAGATTGTGTGTTCCTAATAGCTAGAAATCACGATCCGTCACTTCCTCTAGGTCAGTCCCCTCCCCCTACAGTTAGAAACACACACTAGGGAACACAATTAACCCCTTGATCGCCCCCTAGTGTTAACCCCTGCCCTGCCAGTGACATTTTTACAGTAATCAGTGCATTTTTTATAGCACTGATCGCTGTATAAATGCCAATGGTCCCAAAAATGTGTCAAAAGTGTCCGCCATAATGTCGCATAGAAATCGCAGATCGCCGCCATTACTAGTAAAAAAAAAAAAACAATAAAAATGCCATAAATCTATTCCCTATTTTGTAGACGCTATAGCTTTTGCGCAAACTAAACAATATACGCTTATTGCGATTTTTATTACCAAAACTATGTAGAAGAATACATATCAGCCTAAACTGAGAAAAAAATAGCTTTTTTAAAAAAAAAAATGGGGATAGTTATTATAGTTATTATAAAAGTACAAAATATTGTGTTTTTTTCAAAATTGTCGCTCTTTTTTTGTTTATAGCGCAAAAAATAAAAACCGCAGAGATGATCAAATACCACCAAAAGAAGGCTCTATTTGTGGGAAAAAAAGGGCGTCAATTTTGTTTGGGTGCAACGTCGCACGACCCCACAATTGTCAGTTAAAGCGACGCAGTGCCAAAACGCAAAAAATGGCCTGGTTAATTAGATGTGGTGGCTGCATTTGTTTTCTTTTTTTTGGGCTCCCTCCCTCTTTTTTCACCTAATGATCTGGCCAATAAGACACCTCCTGTATTAGAGTGTCCCCACTCTGGATGAAGGAGAACAGGAGGCACCTTTGAACAGCAGCATTGCCAGTCTGTGGGACTGAAGTGTTAGATGGACTATCAGATTTAGATACCCTAACAGATTTAGGCTGAACACCAGCTAACACGTTATAGGCAGTTACAGCAAACATATTTTTTCCTTTAGGGATAAAACTTTTAAATAAATAAATACAAGTTGATAATTGTAAGCACCGCTGTCAGTGGTAAATGGTTTGCTCATCCATGTAACTGTTACGTTTGCAGAAAATAAAAGAAATAAAACCCAAAAAGAAAATGAATGCAGCCATCACATCTAAAAATTGCTAAGCTGAATATATAATAAATAATCGCTTTTGGGTTTAATACCACTTTAACATGATAACCGCTTGTGGATCACCCACCATACCTTTACAGCGGCAGGGTGGCCGCTCTTTGCCAGATCACACACCTAGTACGTGATCTTACACTTCCCGGCCTGGGGCATGCGCTGTTGGCGACCCACTCCCGCTCTGATTATACACAGCGGGAGCCCAGCAGCAGGTATCGTGGACTCGATGTCCGTCAGTGTCTGCCGATTACACAGTACAGAGGCAGAACAACAATCTGCCTATGTAAACAAGGTAGATTGTCATTCTGTCCAAAGGGAAGGCACTGATCCTGTGTTTCTGCTAAGCAGGAACACAGATCTTTGCCTTCCCCTAGTCAAAGCACCTCCCCCACAGTTAGTAACCACAACTGTACAGTGACAGTGCATATTTTTTAGCGCTGATCACTGTATTAGTATCACAGGTCCCCAAAAAGTGTCAGTGTCTGCCACAATATCGTAGTCCCACTATAATTTGCTGATCGCCACCATTAATAGTAAAAAAAAATAAAAATATCCCACAGTTTGTAAACGCTATAACTTTTGCGCAAACCAAGCAATATAGGCTTATCTGGATTTTTTTTTACCAAAAATATGTAGCAGAATACATATTGGCTTAAATTAATGAAGAAATTAGATTTTTTACATTTTTTTTATTGGAAGTGATTTATAGCAGAAATTTTTTTGAATGTGTCACTCTTTTTTTGTTTATAGCACAAAAAATAAAAACCACAGAGGTGATCAAATACCACCAAAAGAAAGCTCTATTTGTGGGGAAAAAAGGACGTCAATTTTGTTTAAACATCCCGGAGTTGAATGTAGTTTTCAATATTTTTTAAATGAACCTGAACTAAAACAAATTGTTTTATTATATGGAACATCTAGAAGTGGGATTATGCCTTGACACTACCCTAAATAATTTACAATAATAATTTATAATATTTCCTTGAATCGCTCCTAGAAATAGCAGGCCACTTACTGATATGTGAGTGTGCCTAGACTCTTCTTGCCTATAACTTCATAGCAATATATCTGCAGGTGAGATCTAAGACACTACTGCCTTTCACTGCTAGTATCAGGAGATCCGGAGTGAGATTTGGTCATGTCTCTACTGGGCTGCTCACTGTTCTCCTTGCTGGAGGTTCTGACCTGAGGAAGCAAAGCCCTGTCTACCAAGATGGCAGCCTCCACAGGGACACAGTACTGAACAAGGCAAGGTAAGTCAGTAATGGGGAATGATCAGTTGCAAGAAGACCACAGAAATAGTGGTAACTAGTTCTTTGTCCTCTGCCTGCCTTTTTTTTTTCTTTTTTTGGGCACAACCTTCAAAGTTTCTCCAGATAGCTAAAAAGTTTAACCTTACAGTGAGGGTTCACCCGCACTACAGGGTTAATTTCCCATTGATTTACTTACTCAATTCTCTGCTTCTGTCTACTACTAGACCAGCCCGCAGCTTCATGTCCCCGATGCTGCAATGGTCTAGGGTCCTGACATTATCAAGAACAGCGCAGAGTCCACAGGATGTGATGATGCCAAGGGACAATCCACCAATGTTCCATGGGGAAGTATGTGTGGAGGGCTCTGATGTGATGCAGGGACTTCTGATGTGAAAGGGGGACTTTGATGTGAAGGTGGGCTGTGAATTGAATTGGGATACTGATATAAAGGGGGGCTTCTAATGTTAAATGGGGAACTCTGATGTTAAGGGGAACACTGATATGATGGGGAGGCTTCTGATATTAAAGGAGGCCTTCTGATGTAATGGGGGTATCTGTTGTGAAGTTGTGAAGGGGTCTCCTGATGTAAAGGGGACTTCTGATGTAATAGGGGGCATCTGTTGTGAAGGAGGAATCCTGATGTAAAGGAGGACTTCTAATGTGGCGAGAAGGGCTTATGATGTGAAGGGAGAGATCTGTTGTGAAGGAGGGTGCTTCTGATGTGAAAGAGCGTGCTTCTGATGTGAAAGGGACTCTGATGTAAAAGGGGGTGCAGTGAAGTGAATTGAGACTCTAATGTGAAGGGGAGGCTTCTAATGTGAAATGGGGAACTCTGGTGTGAAGGGGAACACTGATATGATGGGGAGGCTTCTGATGTAAAAGGAGGTCTTCTGATGTAATGAGGGTATCTGTTGTGAAGGGGGCTCCTGATGTAAAGGGGGACTTCTGATGTAATGGGGGCATCTGTTGTGAAGGGGGAATCCTGATGTAAAGGAGGACTTCTAATGTGGCGGGAAGGGCTTCTGATGTGAAGGGAGAGATCTGTTGTGAAGGAGGGTGCTTCTGATGTGAAAGAGCGTGCTTCTGATGTGAAAGGGACTCTGATGTAAAAGGGGGTGCAGTGAAGTGAATTGAGACTCTAATGTGAAGGGGAGGCTTCTAATGTGAAATGGGGAACTCTGGTGTGAAGGGGAACACTGATATGATGGGGAGGCTTCTGATGTAAAAGGAGGTCTTCTGATGTAATGAGGGTATCTGTTGTGAAGGGGGGCTCCTGATGTAAAGGGGGACTTCTGATGTAATGGGGGCATCTGTTGTGAAGGGGGACTCCTGATGTAAAGGGGGACTTCTGATGTAATGGGGGCATCTGTTGTGAAGGGGGACTCCTGATGTAAAGGGGGACTTCTGATGTAATGGGGGGCATCTGTTGTGAAGAAGGGCTCCTGATGTAAATGGAGACTTCTGATGTAATGGGGAGCATCTGTTGTGAAGGGGGGCTCCTGATGTAAAGGGGGACTTCTGGTGTAATGGGGGGGGGGGGGCATCTGTTGGGAAGGGGGACTCCTGATGTAAAGGGGGACTTCTAATGCTGCAGGGAGGGCTTATGATGTGAAGGAGGGTGCTTCTGATGTGAAAGGGACTCTGATGTAAAGGGGGTGCAGTGAAGTGAATTGAGACTCTAATGTGAAGGGAGGGGGGCTTCTAATGTGAAATGGGGAACTCTGGTGTGAAGGGGGAACCCTGATATGATGGGGAGGCTGGTAATGTAAAGGGAAGACTTTTGATGCAATGGGGGCCATCTGCTGTGAAGGGGGACTCCTGATGTAAAGGGGGACTTCTGATGTAAAAGATGGACTTTTTATGTGACCGGAGGGGGGCGCTTATGATGTGAAGGTGAACCCTGATGTGATGGGGGGGCTTCGGATGTAAAGGGAGGACTTCTGATGTAATAGGGGGTCTCTGTTCTGAGGGGGGACTTCTGTTGTAAAGGAGGACTTCTGATGTGACCCGGGGGGGGGGGGGGGCTGGCTGCTGATGTAAAGGGGGGACTTTTGATGTAAAGGGGGGGAGGTGGATGTGAAATGAATTGGGACTCTAATGTGATGGGAGGCTTCTAATGTGTAATGGTAACTCTAATATAGGATGAGATTCTGATGTGAAGGGGGACTCCTGATGTGATGGGGGGCTTCTGATGTGAAGTTATTTCTTGGAGCATGTTTATTCTTTTATTTATATTGTATTAGTTAATTTATAATACTGATTTTTTTTTTTTTTTTAAATATACAACGTGACCCTTGTACTGAAAAGTTTGGAAGCCCCTGTTATAAGATATGCAGTATGTAATATGTCTGTGAATCACTAGACTGACTGAATTAAACCTTTGACGGGGACAGCAATGTACATACATGAAATTTAACTTTGCATTGAGCTGTTTGCCCGGAGTTCCACTTTAGTAAAGTGTTCAATGTTATTTGACACAGGGGTTTTCCTACCTTACAAGCCCAATTGTTAGTGCAAAAATATTTTTAATGCATAAAGTGCAAGGTGATCGAATACATTAAGCAATATAACCACCTTTCTTAAGAGCAATAATTCAATTATGGGATTCCTGGAACTGAGGGAGACTGAAATCATGGAGACGCTCATGCAGCTGACTTGTGGCTTTTAGGAGAGGTTGTAATCTATTTATTTTAATGGACCCAGTTCTTGTTTAGCTTTGGTATCATTTGGCTATTATTCTTGAACTTCTGGAGTCACCTTCGTTTTAATAATGCAAAGGTGAGACTGTCAGTCATCGACAGGATCATTATATCTTGCACGGCGCCCTTGTACCCTGATGCAAAAGTCAGATATGCTGAAGAGAAAGGTGATTAAAACGTGCCCATTATGCAGCAAAAAGAGCCATTCTTTGTGATATTTATGTGCCCCAAGCAAGGTCAAACCTTATATTCTCACTGGCAAAAATGAAAAGAACACGCAGCATTAAGCTGAATTTTATGTTGGAGAAAAGCAAAGTTCAAGGTTGACAAAAGGTCAGAGGAACATGTCTTCTATATCTATAATGATTAATCTTCTTTGTTCTGGAACACTAGTGCAGATAACTCACCAAAAAAAAATTCCAGTAAATCTGCCTACAGAAATATATCTCCATTATTTCAAAAGGAAAGGGTTTGAGATAATTTTCTTTTTGTTCTTTTGTTAAGTTTATGAGATATTTAAACTGTTGCTTTATATCTGTTCATCTATTACATATACAATCTATGTTTTAGAAAAAAATATGACATATATGACAAAGGATTCACAGAGCATCATAGGTTAGCTGATGAGACAGCACAGCAAAGGCTCCATTTGTGTGATAGAAATTTTGGACTGGGAACAATTATATGGATTCAGTCACTACTGATAAGTCCGTCTAAGGCTTCATGCACACTGGATGTTTTTTCAGCTGCTCATTAGGGTGCCTGGTATGTCTTTTTTCTGTCTCTAAATGCCCCTGCACTTTAGCTTATGTGTCCATGCACAGATAAACTATATTGTCAAAAGTATTGGGACACCTGCCTTTACACAGACTTTAATGGCATCCCAGCCTGTAGCGTTCAATATTGAGTTTGCTTTGTGCACTAGTCCAAATCATTTGGTGGAGGGAGGGTTATGGTGTGGGGTTGTTTTTTTCAGGGCTTGGGCTTGACCCCTTAGTTCTAGTGAAGGGAACTCTTAAGGCGTCAGCATACCAAGACATTTTGGACAATTTCATGCTTGTCCAAGGTCCATAAAGACACGGATAAGCGAGTCTGGGGTGGAGGAATTTGACTGGCCTGCACAGAGTCCTGACCTCAACCTGAACACCTTTGGGATGAATTAGAGCAGAGACTGCGAGCCAGGCCTTCTCGTCCAACATCAGTGCCTGACCTCACAAATGCGCTTTTGGAAGAATGGTCAAACATTCCCATAGACACACTCCTAAACCTTGTGGGCGGCCTGTCCAGAAGAGTTGAAGCTGTTATAGCTGCAAAGGGTGGGCCAACTCAATATTAAACAGTGTAGTTGTTTAGAGGAGTTTAGGGGCCTGGGCATTTACAGGCAGGGAAAAAGAAAACACTACCAGTTCATCTAGGAGCAGCAGCTTTTTTGCAGGATAAACGCTTGATACTTGTAAATGCATCTAAATGCGCAATACCTCTAAGCACATTTAGTGCTTGAGTGTTAATTTCTTTCAGTGACCAAAGTAAATTACTATTCTGTCCAATTAAATAAATTAATGCAGCCTAGCACACTTTTACAAGCGTCAAGAGTTTTTCTGCTTAAATGCCACTGCCAGGAGGAAAGATGTTTAGGAGAAATAGAAAAATGTCTAGTGTGCACTGCACAAGGCCTAAATCTGTGTGTAAATTGCAGCATGAGCTATGTAGCCTGTAAACAAAACAGATGTAAAAAGGAGCCCAAAGCTCCACCTGCTGACTTATGCCCCGTACACACGGTCGGATTTTCCGATGGAAAATGTGTGATAGGACCTTGTTGTCAGGAATTCCGACCGTGTGTGGGCTCCATCACACATTTTCCATCGGATTTTCGGACACACAAAGTTTGAGACCAGGCTATAAAATTTTCCGACAACAAAATTCGTTGTCGGAATTTCCGATCATGTGTACACAAATCCGACGCACAAAGTGCCACGCATGCTCAGAATAAATAAAGAGATGAAAGCTATTGGCTACTGCCCCGTTTATAGTCCCGATGTACGTGTTTTACGTCACCGCGTTCAGAATGATCGGATTTTCCGACAACTTTGTGTGACCGTGTGTATGCAAGACAAGTTTGAGCCAACATCCGTCAGAAAAAATCCTAGGATTTTGTTGTCGGAATGTCCGATCAATGTCCGACCGTGTGTACAGGGCATTAGAAAGAGAATAGAGAAAATTAATATGTAATTAAAAATATGATATGAAATATAAAAAAAAAGAATCCTGGCCATAATAAATTAGGAAATTTTGCTGGTATCAATATTATAATATGAATTTTGTTTTATACCATATCATATCTTCTGTTACTTTGGGATTGTAAATGGAATTGCATATGCAAATTTATTTTAAAGGCGGTGAACCATTTTTTTGCAGGCTGTTTGCATCTAAACCACAGTCATATTGGAAAACAATAGATAGCAACAGTCTGAATGCAAGCAGTTAATACTTACAATACCACACTACCATGCCTGTCCCCAGCACTTGATTTGGTACTGGACTTGACCTTTTTAGGGGAACTTTGCTGAGTCAGATTGCCTTCCAAGCATTCAAAACCTTCCCATAAATGTAGTAGCATAAATCAGTCCTAAAAGAGCTAATTCTTTGCATAATTTGGGAAATTATAGTAGTCGTAAAAACTCTTGGATAAAAAAATTATCATATTTACAGATCTTTGATCATAGCTAAAGAAGCCTTAGCAGTGGGCCATACAGGGTAGTCAAGACCAAGCCTTAGATGCATGGCTGCATTGAAACAGGTTTAAAGATTAAATAAAGAACTAACTGTTCAAAAATGGTGGACTTTTTAGGCACAACAGGAGGCAGGCCAGTTTAAAATCAACAACATTTTATTAGACACAATAAAATCTCATATTTATATAAAAACATAACCCCCCACAGGTAGACCCATATTCAAAACATTTCCCAACCCTGTAGTGGACTAGGGAACCCCTCACATTAAAAGATGGTACGGACAGTACAAACAATACATTGCTTGAGAACAGATGCCTGAATGTTGCTTCAAATCCAGGTTGTTAATGCATTTTGCTATAAATATATATATATATATATATATATATATATATATATATATATATATTGCTTTTCAAGTTGGGTTGTACATTGCATTGAATACAGTAAACAAAGTATGTTAGATAGTATCCCTTTTAAGGTAACAATGCTTCAGTATTCAGAATACTTTATTATTCCCAAAGGGAAATGATTAAATAAAGCAAAAAATTATATTCAGTATATAAATATCATAGCAATGCAATGAAGGCTTACATGAAAACAAAGCTACATCGTGGACCGCTTGCAAAACCAGATCTTGGGGGTGAAAATAGGAGCAAAAAGAAGGACAACAGGTCCAAACAGGCCCACACAACAAGCGGTGATTAGGGTGACACACAATTTAAGCCCCTGCGGGCCCCTCATGTGATCAAAGAGCTAGGATACGATGGAAGACCCACTTAACAAGCAAAATCAAAATATCCTGAATACTCACCACACTGGACAGAGATTAGGTTAACCCCTAAAGAAAAAGATGCTGGTTGCTATAGCACCAATGAGAGGGTATATCTACAGTATGTCCTAAAAAAAACCTCACTTGTATTGTGACTGTACACCTCAAAAGTGTATACTGTATGTGGAGGGGTCAACCTGCAAGCATATACTGTACATACAGTCACTAAAAAGGAGAATTACCGGTGCAGAGCCCTCTACCACACTCAAACATGCCCATGGCAATATATACCATCTAGAAAAACAAAGTGGGAAAGAGGTGAAGAACATACTTAGAATCTCAATAACAGATGGAAAGTTCCAATATTGTGCAAGTTGACAAGGCAGACAATATCAAAAGCATTTTGTAGACTTTATTGCAAGCCTTCAATCAACAGCAGAATGGAGGTTCTACCATGGGAGGTAGTGAACCTTCTAGATTAATTAAAAAAGGACCCAACTATAAAAACCAGAGGCAGCCAAGCATCTAGCATTATTTGAAAGTCAGGCTCTGTATTTTTCGCAAAACCAATTTTTGTTTGTTAGACTCTTAACCGCTTGCCGACCGTATACTGTATATGTACAGCTGCAATGCAGCTCTTCTACACAGGATCAGGTACATGATCCTGCACTTTCAGGTCTGTGGCACACATATGTGATGCTGGTGACCTGCTCCAGCTCTGATTAGACACTCTGGGGGCTGATCTGCGGGTACCCATACCACTGATGTCCGCCGGTACCCACCAATCATCAGGCAGAGAGCCAGCATGGTGATCTGTCTATGTAAACAAGTCTAATTGTCGTTCTGTCAGTAGGTAATGTGTTGATCCTGTGTCTCTGCAGGATCACCTCCCCCACAGTGAGATAACACATTGTTATGCACAAATTTAACCCTTTGATCATCCTGATATTAACCCCTTCCCAGCCAGTGTCATTAGTACAGTAAGTTCGACTCGAACAATGGGTGTTCGCCTGTTCACCGAATAGCAAACAATTTGGGGTGTTCGCGGCAAATTTGAAAGCCGCGGAACACCCTTTAAAAGTCTTTGGGAGAAATCAAAAGTGCTAATTTTAAAGGTTAATATGCAAGTTATTGTCATAAAAGGTTTGGGGACCCAAAGGGGACATGTATCAATGCACAAAAAAGTTTTAAAAACGGCCGTTTTTTTCAGGAGCAGTGATTATAATAATGCTTAAAGTGAAACAATAAAAGTGAAATATCCCTTTAAATTTCATACCTGGGGGGTGTCTATAGTATTCCTGTAAAGTGGCACATTTTTCCAGTGCTTAGAACAGTCCCTGCACAAAATGACATTTCTAAAGGAAAAAAAGTCATTTAAAACTAGTCACGGCTATAATGAATTGTCTATGGGAGAAATCAAAAGTGCTAGTTTTAAGGGTTAATATGCAAGTTATTGTCATAAAAAGTGTTTGGGGACCAGGGTTTTGCCCCAGGGGACATGAGTCAATGCAAAAAAAGTTTTAAAAATGGCAGTTTTTTTTCAGGAGCAGTGATTTTAATAATGCTTAAAGTGGAACAATAAAAGTGAAATATTCCTTTAAATTTCGTTCCTGGGGGGGTGTCTATAGTATGCCTGTAAAGTGGCATATTTTTCCTGTGTTTAGGACAGTCCCTGCACAAAATGACATTTCTAAAGGAAAAAAAGTAATTTAAAATTAATAGCGTCTATAGTGAATTGTCGGGTCTCGGCAATACAGATAAAAGTCATTGAAAAAAACGGCATGGGATCCCCCCAGTCCATTACCAGGCCCTTTTGGGGCTGGTATGAATATTAAGGGGAACCCCGTGCCAAAATTTAAAAGAAATGGCGTGGGGGTCCCCCCAAATTCCATACCAGACCCTTCAGGTCTGGTATAGATATTAAGGGGAACTACGTGCCAAAATTTAAAAAAAATGGCGTGGGGCCCCCCAAAAATCCATACCAGACCCTTATCCGAGCACGCAAGGCCACAGGAAAAGAGGGGGGACGAGAGAACGCCCCCCCTCCTGAAGTGTACCAAGCCACATGCCCACAACATGGGGAGGGTGCTTTGGGGTAGCCCCCCAAAGCACCTTGTCCCCATGTTGATGGGGACAAGGGCCTCATCCCCACAACCCTTGCCCGGTGGTTTTGGGGGTCTGCGGGCGGGGGGCTTATCAGAATCTGGAAGCCCCCTTTAACAAGGGGACCCCCAGATCCCCTCCTCCCCCCCTGTGTGAAATGGTAACGGGGTACAAATGTGCCCTTACCATTTTACAAAAAAAGTGTCAAAATGCTACAAAAGACAAGACACAGCTTGGGACAAGTCCTTTATTAAAAAATAAAAAAATAAAAATGTCCCACAAAGTCCATTCATCTTCTTCTCTCGCTCTGCTGACGGACAGAAAAAGAAAAAAAAAACAAAACCGGGCCTGACCCGCCTTCATGGGAGGCACCCACCGTATGACACGTCTTCATTTTGACAGTTCTTATATAACTGAGGGCGGGGCCACACAGTGACATTCGCGGGTGACCCCACCCCTCTCTGATGCACAGGGACTTCCCCATGGCTTTCCCGGGTGTCAGAGGGGGGTGGGGTCACCCGGGAACATCATCGTGTGGCCCCGCCCTCAGTTAGATAAGAACTGTCAAAGCGAAGACGGGTCATATGGCAGGTGCCTACCATGGAGGCGGGTCAGTCGCGGCTTTGTTTTTTTTTTTTTCTTTTTCGGTCCGTCGGCGGAGCGAGAGAAGAAGATGAATACTTTAGACACATACATACTATAGACACCCCTCAGGTACAAAATTTAAAGGAATATTTTCACTTTTATTGTTTCACTTTAAGCATTATTAAAATCACTGCTCCCGAAAAAACGGCCATTTTTAAAACTTTTTTTTGCATTGATACATGTCCCCTGGGGCGGGACCCGGGTCCCCAAAACACTTTTTATGAAAATAATTGCATATTAACCCTGAAAATTAGCACTTTTGATTTTTCATGTTTGTGTCCCATAGACTTTAATGGTGTTCGAACAAATTTTTTGCCTGTTCGCATGTTCTGCCGCGAACCGAACCGGGGGGTGTTCGGCTCATCCATAATTTTTAACACACATCACAGTATTGGTGTCACTGGTCCCCAAAAAAGTGTCAGTTAGTGTCTGATTTGTCCGCTGCAACATCGCAGTTCTACTATAAGTCGCTGATCGTGACCATTACTAGTAAAAAAAAAAACTCCATAAACATATCCCATAGTATGTAGATGCTATAACTTTTGCGCAAACCAATCAATATACGCTTATTGGGAATTTTTTTTACCAAAAATATGTAGCAGAATAAATATTGGTCTTAATTTATGAAGAAATTTGATTTTTTTTTTTTATTGGATAAGTTTTAGAGCAGAAAGTAAGAAATTTTTTTTTTTCATTTGTTGGTCTTATTTTGTTTATAGCATAAAAACCGCAGAGGTGATCAAATACCAACAAAAGAAAGCTCTATTTATGGGAAAAAGTATATAAATTTTATTTGGGTACAGCGTCGCACGACAAAGCAATTGTCAGTAAAATACTGCCGTATCGAAAAAAAAATGGCCTGGACAGGAAGGTAGGTAAATCTTTCGGACGTCAAGTGGTTAAATAGCAATGAAATTCACTTGAATCTGCCACGTAAATTTTATGGGATTATTGAGGGGGCATGGTCGTTATTTTTCTTGACATTAGCTTTCTGCTTCTTTTGTATGGAATTAAAACTGTCTCTCCATGCCTGAGTGGCTTAGAAAACCTTAACAAGAGTCAAGAGCAGAAAACAAGATTATTTGAAGAAGAGATCATTGTACTTCCTAACAAACATAGCAACCGGTAATTGGGTTCCGGGCACTATCCAAGGTGGTGCTTAGAGAAAAGAGCCAGACTTAGCATTCCATCCACCTTTCCTTTAATTACATCACCCTAATGAGACACATTCTCTTCCCTCAAAGCAAAGAAGTAACGGGAAGCTAAGCTATTAAAGGACACAACCAGAAAAGAATCAATGGGGTGGCCTTATCAAGCAGAAAATACAACTTACTTTTATGGTCTTTTATTTACTTTTTCAAAGCAACAAAGAGGGGTAAATGATCAAAACAAAATAATTAGGTAGTGAAATAGTATGGTTGTTTTTGAGATATTTATGTATATAACACAATTAGAGAATATATGACAAAAAGAAAAGATCAGTCCTTGCAATTATATACTAGTTGCTAGCTGATCATTTTTGTGTTGGAAATTTTTGATTGCTGGTAGAATAAAGAATTTTCAAATTGCATTAAATAAGTACATTTGAGTTTTAAATAAAGCTAAAAACTTTAGCTTTGTGAACACAATAAAAAAACTTTGGTATCGAAGAAGTAGATTGAGTCTTTTAAAAGACTCCACCTGATAAAGGTTTAGCAAACCTTATTTGACATTCCAACTGTCATCTTTCCTAAAGAATTTACAGATAGAGGCGCTGAAAATTTTTCAGGAAAAATTAGGTTAGTGCAGTGTCGGATTAAACTCAATGGAGGGCCCTAGGCAGTCAAAACCTTGGGGACCCCTCGCAGGTTTCTGAAGTTTTCTGTAGTGGAATAACATTTAACTAAGTAGTGTTCATGTTGGGCACTAGCTGGAGATGACCATCACTACTGTACTTGACACACATGTAGGTTGCACCAAAAAATTTTTTTACCAACTGACAGCTGAAGAAGATGAGATTTTAAGAGACAAACTGTAATGTGAACCAGATGGCTACGGTTTAAGTACTTTAAAGTGCCACTAAACCCACATCGTTAAAAACTATCAATAAATGGTGTATTACATGCTGTTCATACTCATTCAGTCACTATGAGATTTGTTTTCTGTATTCTGCAACAAACCTGGTTGATCCTGCTGTTCTCTATCTCCTCCTTCTGTCCATGTCCCCAATGCAGCTAGGGATTTTGCAGAGCAGTGTTGGCAGCTCTACACATGCTCAGTTTTCAGTGAGTTTCTATGCAGAGGATTTCCTCCCTTTTACATCTGAGCAGCCCATGTGACTATAGAGTCATACAGGTGGGCGTATACACAGTGGTAAATTACAGCCCACTCCCTCCCACCTCCTCACTGCCCACTAACCAGCTAAACGCATTTGGGTGCATTCCCTGACATCAATGCTGGGTTTTAATTGCATCCTCTGACACTAATATTGGGGGTATTATTGCACTCACTGACATCAATGTTGGGGGTTACGATTGCATCCACTGACATCAATGCTGAAGACTATTATTGCGTCCACTGACACCAATATTGAAGGTTATTATTGTTCTCACTGACACCAATGTTGGGGGTTATTATTGCACTCATTGAAATCAATGCCTGGGGGTTACAATTGCATCCATGCACACCAAAAATGGGTGCTCTTACTGTGCCCACTGACACGGTGTTGAGAGTTATTATTATATCCACAGACATTAATGTTAAGGTGTTAATATTGCCTTCACTGACACAAATGCTGGGGGTTATCGTTGTGTCCACTAACACCAGTGTTGAGGATTATTACTGTATCCAAACAAGTAAAACACATAAATCCACAGTGCTCAGGAGCTAATTAATAAAGTCCATCAAGGATCAGGAATCTTACACCAAATTAATTGTCCATAATCAGTGAGAAAAAATGCTATTGAGGTATCAAACTTTCACATTTTATTCACACACAGAGAATTCAGTTTAATACCATATATAAAATTAGAAGAAATGGCCGCACACCACTGTAGATCAAAATCCTCTTTATTTGGACATCCCAAAAACTACAGGCATCAGAATGCTAGGTAGACACGTTTCGCACGCTTCACGTGCACTTAGTCATTGCATTCTGATTCCTGTCGTTTTTGGGATGTAAATAAAGAGGATTTTGATTCACAGTGGTGTGCGGCCATTTCTTCTAATTTCATTGTGTGCGGAGGCGAGCCGAGCCGAGCACCTACTGGATCATTATGCTTCCTGGTCTCACCTGGAGTGGCAGGTTTTCTTTTTTTCCATTAATACCATATATAACCAGGGGGTATAATCCAATAGAGCCAACTCACTGACAGTGTGGGAGATCTGCCGCTTCTCAAAGTGCAGCCCATACAGAGAGGACAACGTCCTAAACATCCAAACCGACGTGGGAGATGACAGTATCCACAGAGTTGCAGGAATGCCGAGCCAGCCGACAAGGCAAACGCAAGGCAAGCGTAAGGCAAGCGCAGCGGCGCACCAGAGCTGACGTGGGCTGAGATGAGCCTTGAGGGCGGAAGAGAGTCATGGAGGCTGGGTTCCAACGCAAGACCTGGGGTTGCCATAGCGAGGTGTTTTGTGGACATGTGGACTTGATGCTATGTGAATGGTTTTATGGTGTCAGTGCTTGGTAATTCAAGTTTTTGGTGTTTTTATTGTGTCCACTGACACCAATGTTAAGGGTTATTATTGTACTCACACCAATTCTGGTAGTTATTATTGAGTCCACTGATATTAAATGGTGGTGGTTATTATTGCATCCACTGAAGCCGATGTTGAGGGTTATTAGTGCACTCACTGACACCAATGCTCATGGTTTTTATTTCTGCCATCGAAATCAATGCTCGAGTTTTAGTACTTCAGCTTCTTCAGTATGAATTGCAATATGATGTGTAAAATGCAGCAGGACCAAACCTTTTTGGGCATCAGGGTGCATTATAGCCCATCCATTATGAGTGAGCTGCCTAACTTGATGAAAAGCATCTCAGTGCACAAAAATACATGGCTAATGTGCAGCCATTTGAAAGTGTCAGGGGCCTCACTTTAGGCCTTCTGTAGTTTTCTAGTTATCTGGGGCCTCTTTTTTTTGAATAGGAGGCTTCCAAATTCCGATAAGCCCCCCACCCACAGACCGGGGACAGGGAGGTACGAAAGCTTTCTTGCAGGTCACTTTAAGTTAACTTTTTTTTTTTATACCTGCCAGGGTTGCTTTAACATAGAGATTTGAAGTGATTACATAATATTAAGAAGGTAAGCTATATATGTATATATACAAGAAAGAGAAATAATATATGCTTTTTTTTTTTTCGTTGAGGCTTTCAATAGTGAGTTTATGCATGTTTTCATGCATAGGAATTGCATAAGAACTCACATGTCTATGGCACAGAGCGAGAATTCCTTACCAAATGCAAACACTATCCCCAAAATGCATGCAAATGTATGCAGATGCATTCCCTGTGTGTGGCTGCTAATAGTCCAGAAGTTAAAAAAATGCACCATTCAAATTCACACAAATCCTCTTTAATGTGATATTGATTTAAAATGTATTCTGCTTTAATGCTAAAAAAGCAAGCTTATTATGTTATGAAAAAGGAGAATAATCAGTTCTTTCAGGTGTAATATCAAATGTCACTTCTCTTCTCATTTACAATCTCCAAGCAAAAAATGACAATGCATTCTTCATGCTAAGCTCTTTAGCAGAAAGATTGTATTAAATATAAGACAGTTCTGTCATTTCTTGGTGCAAAAACTTTCATACTTGTCATTTTTGCAACATTTTGATTTGTTGTACTCAATAAACCATGCCATTATATCATGATCAACGCGTTAGTACTGATAAGTATGGTATTTAAATCTGTTTATTAAAATTCTTAAAGTTTATCCGTAGTCAAAAACTTTTTAAACTTTCATTTTATTAATTTTTTTTATATTTTTTTAATCAATTTTTGTTTTCTGTACACAATACAAGAGAGTGAAATATTGTCATCAGCATAACAATGAAAAGGCATTTTTTCTTCGTTGTCATTCTTACATAAAAAAAAGTCATGATTTTAGGATCTGAAAATATAAAGGTGACAAGTTTTAAGTGAGCATGTTTAATCCTTAAAATTAAGTTAACTAAAAGTTCACCAACATTATAGGTAGTAGAATTCAAAGAACCAATGTTTACGTTGAATAATAATAATATTAGTGTAGTCTTCTTCTAGGTAGGTGCTAGGAGTAGTGTAGAATAGTTTTTGGTTTCTCTACCTAACAGAGGGACAGCTAGATACATTTAAAGTGGAGTTCCACCCACTTTTACAACTCTTCAGCATCCCTCACTAAACTGTGCACTGTAAACGAATTGGATATTTAAAAAAAAAAATTCTCAGCACCTACTGTATATCTGCTGTATTCATTTTTCACTTCCTCCTCCCTGGCCATGGCCCATCGCATCATTTCCTGTTTGCAATGCCTTCTGGGAAGGGGTGGCAACTTCCTCTGACACTGCCGTTGCTATGGAAACCTGACCTGAAACCTATTACACTGCTTGTGCTGCACTGAGCATGTGCGAGATCTGCAAGGATGAGATCCAGGAAGAAATACAGTCTGGCTTCAGATGCCCACACTTAAGATGGCCACGGCCTGCTGTAAGTTTATAAAATAACAAACTACTGCTATAAACTAACAAAACAGACCTTAGTTTACAGACTAACTTTACTAGAATACATTAAGCTTGTGTATTATAGGGGTATTTTTATTTAAAAAGTATAATTTCGGCCGGAACACCACTTTAATTGCTGAGAGCTATGATCAGCTAGTGTAGCTTGCTCAGTGTGCTCTGGTGCTGCTCATGCTGTCTTGAATTTCTCTGTGTCCAAGCAACCAGAGAAGGTTCTGGATAATAAGCAGAAACCATGCAGATGGGAGCATGACTATTCATACAACCCTGGCCAATTACAAAGGAAGGTGCCCCTATGCATGCTGGGTGCCTGCATTTATATTCTAGGAGCACATGGGCTTGGGGTCTTTCCTAGAATAGGATTGCACCAGCTAGGAGAGAGACTGCTGTCGCACTTGCTGCCATGTGGCCTCAGGTGGGAGACCTGAGGGACTGAATTGAGAGACATTGTGCTGCCATGCAGACTCAGGTTGGAGTCCTGAGGGCCTGAAGTTAGTCAGAGTGACCCTGGTTCTGCAGAGAGCTGGCTGAAAGGGCAGTCTATTCATGATCTGGTCTGATATCACTGGTATAGAGTGTTGCTTGGAATTCGAGAGCAGTACAGACAACCTAAAGGATCTATAGACTTGTGCTTTTAACCTCTTCTGGTGTGCTATATAGTCAGCAGAGGGTATGAACAAGGGAATTTTGGCTTGTGTTCTTAAGAGCTTTTCCAACTGTTTGCTACTGCATAGGACTCTACTACATTTGGACTGCCAAACAGTCTGCTGTAACTGGGTTGTACCTGTTGAGCTTTGCCCTGCTACTACTACTACTACTGAGGTACTTTGCTCACTCTTAATTGTGCTTTATACTTCTTTCAAGGAGAAGTCTACTATATGCTTTCAGCAAGGACTTCACCAGAGATTAACCAAGTGATTAGCTAGATGTCCTCAAATGTGAATAGTTCTATTTCTTGGAGTATCCCACTAAATCCCCTTCCCTCTCCTTATCCCTATCCTACCTTGTCCCTGGCTGCATGGCAAAAGTTGGGAAGACCTGGGCAATTTACCAGCGGCTCCTTGTGGGGTAGCACTACATTAGACTGATGCCGTGTACACACAAGCGGATTTATCATCGGAAAAAGATATGACGGCTTTTCCGACGGGATTCCGCTCAAGTTTGCCTTGCATTCACACGGTCACGCAAAAGTTCGCTGAAATTACGACTGTCAAGAATGCGGTGACGTACAACACTACGACGAGCTGAAGTTTAATGCTTCCAAGCATGCATTGAATTGTTTCCGAGCATGCGTAGGGATTTTGCTCGTTGGAATTGCCACAGACGATTGCATTTTCGGATAGGAAGTTTTCCCAACTGAAAAATTGAGAGCATGCTCTCAATCTTTTGCTGGCTGGAATTCTGCCAGCAAAAGACCAATGGAGCATACACACGGTCGCATTTTCTGACGAAAAACTCTCATCGGTCTTTTGCGGGCCGAAATTCCGATCGTGTGTACGCGGCATAACAATTAAAGTGGTAGTAAACTCATGAAAACAAGTTTCTTCCTGCAAGACAATATCATGATGTGCTAGTATGCATTCATTTTTAATTGCATCCTAAGGCACCCAGCTAGCACACCATAATGCACATATGCTTTAGCTGACCATAACACACGTGTTTGTTAGTTCACCACCATGCACAGATGTGAAACAAAAGTATGGTATACCTCTGTTTTTTTTTTGTTCTGAGAATCAACATGCAGACCTTGCCACTTTCAGCTGTGGGCTCTAAGCATCTGTCTGAAGAATTCCACCTTCGTAGCATCTGTCCTGACAGTTAGTTGGCTGTTGTCCACGTGACAAAGTCCACTGAACTTAGCGACACAATCAAAGGAAAGATATCCACAACCTTTGCTGTCAGGACCTTATGCTTCGTTGTAAGGTTCTGTGCAGAAAGCATGTCCTATTAGAGTTATTATTACAAAGTGAATTTTTTTTTTTTGACCACACATTCAAAAATTTTAGTTGTATGTGTCAATACTTTTGTAGTAAGAATTATGTAACTATAACAACATTTTAATGCAATACCACTTCAACTGAAGATGACCATTAAATAATAAAAAAAGCTGCTGAATTCTATTGTATCATGCAACATAAGGAGATCAAATAAAACCGCTCACACAAGATAACGTTGAAGGTCACAAAAGCATTGGCTAGATTTCCACTGAAACAATTAAATGGAGCTGAAACTGCTTTCAAAATTCTTAGCGGAGCCTATCCAATCGACCTCAAACAGTACAATGACCAATACAGCAGCTATTTCTTAGTGGAAGGTGCATATTGTTTTGCATTCAAGAGAGCATTCATTTAGGTTGAGTTATAGAATCAATTACATGGTGAAAGTATTACCCATAACACCTATAACAGGATATTTTCTTATGGTTTTTATAGTACAGGTTGGAAGATTTTAAGTTGCCTTTACTTCTGAATCATGCTCAATAGCTTGTAATGTTGAAAAAATCAATCAAAAGGGTCCATTCACCTAAAAGAGATATTAAAGATATGAATGGGAACACGTATAATAGCCACAAATAGATTTTAGAAGAAAGACCGAAAGTGCAGTGATCCCACTGACCTTTTAATAATAATAGTCCACCTCTTATTTTTAAAAACGGCAATGCCTGTCTACTGAACAACCAGTCAACAATTCAAAGGAGAGAGGAAATAAACATCCTATCAAAATGTTGCTGCATGAAGGGTATCCATCATAAATATATTCCAGCTGCATCTAAAAACAAAAACAAAAAAGTGCAATAACTTAAAGTCCTTTTTATTTATTAATCAGCCACAACCTGAGTAAAAAAAAAGCCTGTTTCCTGCCAGCATGCTGTAGAGAAGGACCATTGTTCTCTATGTAAAAGCAGTAGTCTCCGCAGAGGTTTAACACTCCCTCTACTGAGTCAGTGCTAAATTTCTCCAAGAGAGACCACTGCTTCCACACAGAAAACAACAGTCTTTTCCTGCAGTATGCTGGCAGGGGACAGGCTTTTCTATTCAGACTGTAGCTGCTTTCAGGGAAAAAAAAGTACAAAAGAACTGTAATGCTGCGTACACATGATCGGACTTTTCGCCAACAAAACCGTGGATTTTCGTTCGAAGGTTGTTGGCTCAAACTTGTCTTGCATACACACGGTCACACAAATGTTGGCCAACAATTCCAAACGTGGGAACGTGGTGACATACAAGACGTACAACGAGCCGAGTAAAAGAAAGTTCATAGCCAGTGCGGCTCCTTCAGCTTGATTCCGAGCATGCGTGAACTTTTGTCCGACGGACTTGTGTACACACGATTGGACTTTCCGACAACAAAGTTTTGTTGGCGGAAAATTTGAAAACCTGCTATCAAACATTTGTTGATGGAAAGTTTGACAGCAAATGTTCGATGGAGCATACACACGGTCGGACTTTCCGACAACAAGCTCACATCCAACATTTCCCGTCGGAAAATCTGACCGTGTGTACACGGCATTAGAATGTGCACACCTTTTGCTTTAATGCACCTAGATTATTTTTAGGTCATTTAAACTCAATTATCAGTTGGGTTTTAACTACTTTTGTATCCCTTATACTAAACCACGTACTTAAAGTATCAGAAAGAGAGTATTGGGAAATCTCTCCAATGAGGACACAGGCAACAATGAATTGCATTTTAGTATAATAGGGAATAGAAGAATCCCAGTCTAGTTTTAATTTTTGTTTGTGCCTGGTGACCCCTTTGCCTCATTCCATGTTCTGCCATGATTGAGGCACACAGTAAAGACAAATATCCCATAATGGAATAGCAGACAGCATTAAAAGCTGGTAGAGGTTCCAAACCTTCCATATTCATTGAAACTGTAAAAAAAAGTCTGGCTGCAGTTGATATTTAACCTCACATTTAAAGTGGTTGTAAACCGCTGGTTGTTTTTTTTTTTTTTTTTCGAAACTGCAAGGTAAAGGCATAATGTGCTAGTGTGCACATTATGTGAAACTTACCTGAAACAATGACATTGCATCGCTGGAGGCAGCGTCCATCTGCACCCGTCTTCCTTCCGGGTCTGTGGACTCCGGCTGTGAGACTGGCCAGAGCCGCAATGACGTCAGTCCAGCGCATGCGCAGGGGAACCATCATTCTCGGCACAGGGTTCTGAAGAAACAGCATGGGTGGTGCATGCGTCGATGACGTTATTGGCTGCATATATAGTAAATATCTCCTAAGCGGTGCACATTTAGGAGATATTTACAGTACCTATAGGTAAGCCTTATTATAGGCCATTCTAACACATGAATATGCTTTGATCTAAACCATTCCATTGTAGCTCTGGCTGTATGTTTAGGGTCATTGTCCTGTTGGAAGGTGAGCTTTCGCCCCAGTCTCAAGTATTTTGCAGACTCTAACAGGTTTTCTTCTAAGATTGCCCTGTATTTGGCTCCATCCATCTTCCCATCAACTCTGACCAGCTTCCCTGTCCCTGCTAAAGAAAAGCATCGCCAACAACATGATGCTGCCACCACCATGTTTCACGGTGGGGATGGTGGGGATCCCAATAAAATACATTTACGTTTTTGGTTGTAAAATGACAAAATGTGGAAAATGTCAAGGGTTGTGAATACTTTTTCAGGGCACTGTATATCTATAAATATATATATATATATATATATATATATATATATATATATATATATATATATATATATATACAGATAAGGTCATAAGTTAACATACCCTGGCAGATTTATGATTTCTTTGCCATTTTTCAGAGAATATGAATGATAACACAAAGACTTTTCTTTCACTCATGGTTAGTGTTTTTATTATCAATCAACTGTGTTTACTCTTTTTAAATCATAACCACAACAGAAACTACCCAAATGACCCTGATCACAAGTTTACATACCCTGGTGATTTTGGCCTGATAACATGCACACAAGTTGACACAAAATAGTTTGAATGGCTATTAAAGGTAACCATCCTCACCTGTAATCTCTTGTAATCAGTGTGTGTGTATAAAAGGTCAATGAGTTTCTGAACTCCTGACAGACCCTTGCATCTTTCATCCAGTGCTGCACTGACGTTTCTGGATTCTGAGTCTTGGGGAAAGCAAAAGAATTGTCAAAGGATCTGCGGAAATAGGTATTTGAACTGTAAAAACAGGAGAGGAATATAAAAAGATATCCAAGGAATTGAGAATGCCAATCAGCAGTGTTCAAACTCTAATCAAGAAGTGGGAAATGAGGGGTTCTGTTGAAACCAAACCACGGTCAGGTAGACCAACTAAAATTTCAGCCACAACTGCCAGGAAAATTGTTCGAGATGCAAAGAAAAACCCACAAATAGCTTCAGGTGAAATACATGACTGTCCGCAAACATGTGGTGTGGCTGTTTCAAAATGCACAATAAGGAGGCACTTGAAGAAAGATGGGCTGGATGGTTGAATCACCAGAAGAAAGCCATTACTATGCAAATGCCACAAAGTATCCCGCTTACAATACGCCAATCAGCACAAGACAAGTCTCAAACCTTCTGGCATAAAGTCATTTGGAGTGATGAGACCAAAATTTAGCTTTTTGGCCACAACCATAAACGCTTCATTTGGAGAGGAGTCAATGTGGCCTATGATGAAAGGTACACCATCCCTACTGTGAAACACGGAGGTGGATCGCTGATGTTTTCGGGATGTGTGAGCTACAAAGAAACAGGAAATTTGGTCAAAATTGATGAACATTTGCATTTAACAGGCAAGAAGCTGCGCGTGGGACGTACTTGGACGTTCAAACATGACAATGATCCAAAACACAAGGCCAAGTCGACCTGTCATTGGCTACAGCAGAATAAAGTGAAGGTTCTGGAGTGGCCATCTCAGTCTCCTGACTTTAATATCATTGAGCCACTCTGGGGAGATCTCAAACGTGCAGTTCATGCAAGACAACCCAAGAATGTACAGGAACTAGAGGCTTTTTTCCAAGAGGAATGGGCAGTTTTACCATCTGAGAAGATAAAGAGCCTCATCCACAAATACCACAAAAGACTTCAAGCTGTCATTGATGTTAAAGGGGGCAATACACGGTATTAAGAACTAGGGTATGTAAACTTTTGATTAGGGTCATTTGGGTAGTTTCTGTTGCCATTATGATTTAAAAAGAGTAAACACGGTTGATTCATAATAAATGGCTTGAGCAAAACACTAACCATGAGTGAATGAAAAGTTTTTGTGTTATCATTCATATTCTCTGAAAAATGGCCAAGAAATCATAAATTCTGCCAGAGTATGTAAACTTATGAGCACAACTGTATCTGTATTAATGTCTCCATTAGCTTATAAAAGAGTAATCCCCCATTGATTAATACATCCCCAATGCTCAAATGAGGAGCTCTGAAAAGTAACCTTTATTTTGTCCATATATGTTATTTTATATATATATATATATATATATATGTAGGAAGGCCAGTATGGTGGCCTGAATTTATGGGAGGAGCCCGGGGGGTACTTAAGCAGCCCGCTCACCTGTGGTGCTTGTCGGTTTCCTGTGCGCGATATACGTCACTAGGCCGACTATTCGATATACCAGCGTCCGCAAGTTCTTGCCTCGCAAGTTCCCGTATTCGATATTCCGTACTCAAAACTTTCGAAGTCCGCGTTTTTCGTTCGTAGTTTGTACCACGCGTCTGGCTTGGCTGTCGCAGGTAAGGTCCCGTCGGACTTTTCGTTTTCATATCATGTCACTAAACCATGATTTCAAATTTTCGTTTCACTCGCATTTCACAAACTGCAATGTATATCGCTCGTACTTTCGACATGTTACCATTTCGACAGCACCGCGACGCAGACGTCGCTTCATTTCTAGCATGTCGGATTTAAAAAAAAAAAAAAAAAAAAATATATATATATATGCGTCGGTAGACAGCCATAGCGAGTCGCAATTTGCAATGTATCGGATCAAATCAGTTCGATACCAATCATTTCTCATTTCTGAAACATTTCTAAACTAATTTCTGACATTTCAAATCATTTCTCATTTCAGTCACCTACCGCGCTCCGATTCGAATCCAGTCGCACCAAAAGATGCGCCGATTCGTTCCGGTGTGCCCCAGTTATTACGGCCTCATTTCTATACATGCTCCAGAGTTACGTTATTGTCAGTCATTTGTACCTCTGTCATGGTTATCATTTCATTTCCACGTATCACGTTCCGACATGAATTCAGTCGCATGGAAATGCACCGATTCGTCTCGGCGTGCCCCAGGATTGGCCTCATTTCTATACATGCTCCAGAGTTACGTTATTACCAGTCATTCGTACCTCTGTCATGGTTATCATTTCATTTCCACGTATCACGTTCCGACATGAATTCAGTCGCATGGAAATGCACCGATTCGTCTCGGCGTGCCCCAGGATTGGCCTCATTTCTATACATGCTCCAGAGTTACGTTATTATCAGTCATTCGTACCTCTGTCATGGTTATCATTTCATTTCCACGTATCACGTTCCGACATGAAATCAGTCGTATGGAAATGCACCGATTCGTCTCGGCGTGCCCAGGATTGGCCACATTTCAGTACATGCTCCGGAGTCCGATTCGTAGTCAGTCGCTACAACAGCACGACCGATTCGAGCCCCCGTCATGGTAAACGATATGTTACATCCTCACTTACCGCGCTCCGTTTCGAATCCAGTCGCATCTTCGATGCACCGATTCATTACGGCGTGCCCCTGGGCTCGGCCTCATTTCTGATACATGCTCCAGAGTCCGGATCATAGCTAGTCGCAGATATCGGGCGATCGATCCATATCTCTGTCATACAATTACTACCATTTCACTCCCACAACGCATCACCGTTTCGAAACCAGTCGCATCTGACATGCACCGATTCGTCACGGAATGCCCCGCTGTTCCAATCGCATTTCATACCTATACCAGAGCTCGGTTAGTTGCCAGTCGCAAACACGGCACGACCAATTCGAGCCTCGGTCAAAATAATCATTTCTCTCATTTCATTTCATACTGCGCTCCGATTCGAATCCAGATGCATCAAACAGGCACCGATTCGTCCCGGGTGCACCAATGTTTTCAGTTGCCTCATTTCAATACATGCTCCAGAGCCCGGTTCACGGTCGAATAAATCATGACACGACCAGGCCGGACCTCTGTCATGGAGTTCATTCATAATCAAGGCAAACATTTGGAATCATTTCATTGTCACAAGATTGCAAGCACCATACAAATCATTGCTTCAAGTTAGTTAGCAATCCCTTCACGAATTATCACCTTTTCATTTTCCTCAGGTCAGTCAAAGTTCAGTAGGTCCACCCTGCACCAGGTTGGACGATATCCCCCCAGGTAAATAAAAAAAAAAAAAAAAAAAAAAGAATGGGAGAATAAGTCGGGTAAGTATGACTCAGCGGATCAAAGGAAAAAACTTGAAATTCATGTCACCCCCAATAGGTCACAGTCAACCAGGAAATAAAGCTCAAGAGATCCTCACCAGAGCAACCATGTCCCAGGCCGGCAGCGAAGACTTCACGGCCCCTCTGTCACCTTCTCCGGTCTCAGAGAGCGGCAGCGTGCAGTCCCTCAGGGGATGGACTATCCCCAAACTGACGGCAGAGCTCAGACGCAGAGGTGTCCCCTTCCCCGCCACAGCAAGGAAAGGCGAGCTCTTCAAACTCCTCTTTCCCCCACCAGCAGCAGGACCCAGTACCCAACAGGCATCCCTCCAGTCGATATCATCAGCCATCTCGCAATTACACACGATGGTGTCATCTCTATCCACCTCAGTTGCAGACGTCCAGACCAGGGTTGCACTTCTGGAGGCCCGACCGGCCACGGCTGTCCCCGACCCAACTGCAACTCAAACCTTGACACCTCTTCCTGCAGGTACCTCAGGCTCGAGCCCCATTGTCTACCCCTCCCATCTGGTCCCAACCAGTATCAGGAAGGACATTTTGGACGGCAAGGACGTCAACCTGGCCTCTCTCCTTATTTCCGTGCATGATTTGGCAGAAAATAAGGCCTACTCCTGGGGCGACATATCGGTGGTCCTTAAAGCCAAAGACCCCAGATTGAACCGCAAGCTATCAGTCCCAGAATTTACCCTGGCCTTTGGCATGCTCAGAGATGTCCTGTGCTCAGCCACCCCTAGCAGGCGGGAAGAGCTGGACTTGTATCTCCATACTGTGGTAGACTTGGGCCACAAGTATGGAGGTTTTGCCTTTTACGATTATCATCGTTCCTTTTCAGCTAAGGCCGCCGCCAGACTCATACAATTCCAAACTACGACAGATTGGAGTCTCATGGACACAGAGCTCTTCTGCCGCCACTTTGCCGGCTTACGCTCACCTCTGTGTGCGATTTGCCAGTCTTCCACCCACACTGCCACCTGGTGCGCCAATGCGGCGATCAGACGGCCCTTCGAGTTTCCCTCTACCTCAGGTACAGTACAGGGTCAGTCGATCCCTGAACCAACGCCTCAGGTGGACAAACTCGGACGCCCAGTCCGAACCGTGGGAGGGGCAGCCATCTGTAACAACTTTAACTATGGGTCCTGCAACTTCAGCCAGTGCCGTCTACTTCACATCTGCACCTTATGCCAAAGAGCACACCCTAGGAATTTGTGTGAAATCAAGCAACACAAGAGGGCATGACTAAGCCGGATCAACCTCTTATGGTTAGGACTGTATCTCACTTCACATCCCACCCCTTCCCTGGCCACCTACCTTATCCAAGGCTTCACAGCAGGCTTTCACACCGGCCTCATTTCACTACCCCACAGTACTCACGAATGTGCCAATCTTCGTTCGGCAGCCATTGACGAACAAGCCATAGATCAGCTCTTACAGGCAGAGGTAGATCGAGACTACGTAATAGGCCCTTTCACTTGCCCCCCTTTCAGCACATGGAGAGTCAGCCCTATTGGGCTTGTCAAGGGCAAGTTCTCAAATAAATTGCGTTTGGTGTACGACCTGTCTGCACCTCATTCTTCCCACATACCCAGTCTCAATTCCCTGATCCCCTCCGAAGAGTTTTCCCTAAAATATTCCTCCGTTGACATGGCAATACAAGCGATCATCAAAGCAGGCACAGGCGCCTGGCTCTCCAAAGCCGACATCTCGGATGCTTTCAAGCTCCTGCCCATCCACCCATCCCTTTGGTGCTGGCATGGCATCAAATGGAAGGAAGCATATTATTTTGCTACAAAACTCACCTTCGGTTCGAAGAGTAGCCCGTGGCTCTTCGACACGTTCGCTCAGTCCCTCGTTTGGATACTATTACACAAGGGTCAATGCCATGAAGTCATCCATTATCTGGATGACTTCCTACTGATAGAACCGCCCAGCAAGCCCCCAGGAGATCTCGACAAACTTAGAGTAATTTTTGGAAACCTCAATGTTCCTATCGCCGAGCACAAAGTCGATGGCCCAGCAAACATCATCACCTTTCTCGGGGTCAGCTTGGATACCTGCGCGATGCAAGCCAGTCTCCCCCCCGACAAACTAACACGCATTAGGGCAGTCCTTCACGAGTTTACACACACCAAGGGCTGTACCAAAAAACAGTTGCAGTCTCTCCTGGGTATGCTCAACTTCGCTATGCGAATTATCCCACAAGGCCGCACATTTGTATCACGCCTGCTTAGATTTCTGTCAGAAACTCAAGACCCTGATCAGATTTTGAATCTAGACTCCGCAGCTATAGCGGACCTATCTATGTGGGAGGAATTCTTGTCCGCCTGGAATGGCATATCTCTATTTATACCTATGGTTTCGGTCCATTCACCCCAGGTGGTGACGGACACTGCAGCCTCCACAGGTTTCGCGGCAATTTTTGGCCATCATTGGTTTTCAGGACCCTGGCCTCAACAGATACTGTTGATACCCGGCTTTTCCCAAACATCTGCCCTCTTTGAGCTTTATCCCATAGTGGCAGCCGCACAACTCTGGGGCCACCACTGGACAGGACAAACCGTAGTCTTCACCACCGACAACCAGGCCACGGCAGACATCATCAACAGAGGCAGGTCCAAGTCCCTAGCAGTCATGTCCTTCCTGCGCAGGTTGGTACAACTGTCTTTACAGCATCAGTTCAATATACACTGTGAATTTATTCCCGGCAGATACAACTCAGCAGCTGACGCACTGTCACGTTTCAATTATCCCTCCTTTTTCAAACAGGTTCCCGATGCCGATCCAATGTCGGCCCCTATCCCTGTCTGGTCACAACTGACCCTGGACTAGTTCAACATCTACACGGAGCTACACAACTCATAAATCATTCCCTCTCCCACAACACACTCAAAGCCTACCAGACAGCTTGAAAGGCCTTTAATAAATTCCTCACGTCCTGCCGTAAAGGACCAACAGATATCAAACAGGTACTGGCCTTCACTGCACACTGCCACACGCAGCTGGCCTTATCCTACAATACCATCCGGCTATACCTAGCCGGCATTCAACATTTCATGGCGCTTGAAGACCCCACGAAATCTTCACTGTTCTCATCTCACGCTATACGAGCCATTCTAAGGGGAATTCAGAAACAACAACCAGTCATCAGCACTAAGCGCTTGCCCATTACGGGGCCCATCTTTAGGGACATGTCAACTATTCTGGCTACTTCACCATTCGGTCTGCTCCCCAGCACGGTCTTACAAGCAGCCGTATATTTAGCTTACTATGGGTTCTTGCGGCCTGGCGAATTCACCTCTAACAAACCCACAGACCAAGTACTATGCAGACGACACTTGCTTCGATACCAAGACCACTTCATCCTGCACCTCGAGGTCTCTAAAACCCAGCAAACGGGCTCAGGAGTGAACATTCACCTCTACAAAACCAACAACAGCTGGTGTCCAGTCGCTGTACTCAACCGACTCCTGTCACTCCTGCCTGAGCAACCAGACACCAGTCCCCTTCTACCATTCCCAGTTAAACCCTTAAGCGCCTCTCAGTTTGTGAAACACATAAGGATACTTCTCCGCAATCTTCACCTTAACCCTAGTCAGTATTCCGGACACTCTTTCCGCATCGGAGCAGCCTCCGCGGCGTCCCGCCACGGGGTTCCAGACCACATCATCAAAAGACTAGGCAGGTGGAAATCAGCCTGCTTCGCCCGGTATATCCCCAATCCGCAAACAGAGATGGCACAGGCATTCTCCAAATTGGCTCAATAAATAACTGAAAACCAATAAAATTATAACCCTACCTGAATGTTTTTGCCCCCTTATTTTGGCATACCGGCCATTAGACCAAGGCACACTTTCAGGTCCATTTCATATGGTAAGTCCACACTTTCAGGTCTATTTCCAATGGTAAGTCTTATCTTTACTATAAGTGTTATCTATGTACATATCGGACATAGGGCTCCAACCATAAGTAGGAAGGCCAGTATGGTGGCCTGAATTTATGGGAGGAGCCCGGGGGGTACTTAAGCAGCCCGCTCACCTGTGGTGCTTGTCGGTTTCCTGTGCGTGATACCTACCCTCCCATCCCCATTTCACAGCATTTCTCAAACTATTCATTTCATTCATTTCTCTTACAGAATAATCATTTCTTAAACCAGGGTATGCCCCCTTATTTTGGCATACCGGCCATTAGACCAAGGCACACTTTCAGGTCCATTTCATATGGTAAGTCCACACTTTCAGGTCTATTTCCGATGGTAAGTCTTATCTTTACTATAAGTGTTATCTATGTACATATCGGACATAGGGCTCCAACCATAAATATATATATATATATATATATATATATATATATATATATATATATATATATATATAATTCATTATACTTTGCTACAATGTAAAGTAGTGAGTGTACAGCTTGTATAACAGTGTAAATTTGCTGTCCCCTCAAAAGAACTCAACACACAGCCATTAATGTCTAAACCGCTGGCAACAAAAGTGAGCACACCCCTGTGAAATGTGAAAATGTCTAAATTGAGCCCAAAGTGTAAATATTTTGTGTGGCCACCATTATTTTCCAGCACTGCCTTAACCTTCTTGGGCATGGAGTTCACCAGAGCTTTACAGGTTGCCACTGGAGTCCTCTTCCACTCCTCCATGATGACATCACGGAGCTGGTGGATGTTAGAGACCTTGCGCTCCTCCTCCTCCCGTTTTAGGATGCCCCACAGATGCTCAATAAGGTTTAGGTCTGGACACATGCTTGGCCAGTCCATCACCTTTACTCTCAGCTTCTTTAGCAAGGCAATAGTTGTCTTGTAGGGGTGTTTGGGGCAGTTATCATGTTGGAATACTGCCCTGTGGCCCAGTCTCCGAAAGGAGGAGACCATGCTCTGCTTCAGTATGTCACAGTACATGTTGGCATTCATGGTTCCCTCAATGAACTGTAGCTCCCCAGTGTTGGCAGCACTCACGCAGTCCCAGACCATGACACTTCCACTACTACACTCAGTGCTTTACATTGAAGTGTCATCTCTTCATTTTTGTTACATGAAAAGATATAATAAAATATTTACAAAAATGTGAGGGGTGTACTTACTTTTGTGAGATACTGTATATATGTATATATATATATATATAAATATATATAAATATATATATATATATATAATAACATATATGGACAAAATAAAGGTTACTTTTCAGAGCTCCTCATTTGAGCATTGGGGAATACTGGATGTATTAATCAATGGGGGTTTACTCTTTTATAAGCTAATGGAGACATTAAACAGCAATCATTTGTTTTGCCTATATAAACCGACAAGTCAAATGGTACTCTAGAGTCCAATTCCCTGCATCAGAACTGTTTTGGCAATACATTAGAGGAGCAGAGCGCCTGCTCACATGATAGCCATCAGCGTGAACATAACTACAAGCAACAATTAGCGTTCTGCCTGCCTGAAATAATTATATAATTAAGTCTTTAGAGAATGTATCCAAAAGAATGTTTTGGATTGAGGTAGTCCGAGCAGTATTATTCACACTTCTCACTGAGATATGACAACATATTTTATGTAAATAATAAATCTGAACACAAAAAAAAATTGTTTTATAGAATGTGTACACTTCCAAAATATCGCTAGTTGTATTTACATTCATTGTTCTTGCTCTGTAATGGTGAATACATTTCAAGCCATTTTTTCAGTTTCAATGAGTGTCAAGAAGATTCCCCAGTTTTTATATCCACAGAGGTAGCATGGACACTTTAAAGCTAGCCATACATGGATCAAAATTCAGCCAGTTCAGAAGGGACTGGTCAAATTTCGATCCATGTTTGGGCACCCTGGTTGTACACAAGCCGAATAACCAAGTTTTTCCCAGATGTTTAGTGCCGCCCGCTATAGCCAGTAACTAATGCCAGCAGAACACAATAGCACTATGGGAGAGAAGGGAACACAGTCAGTATTAATGGGGAAATCAAGCAATTTTCTTTCCATCTACCCATGATGAAAGGCAGGAAAACTGCATCATCTATGGCCTGTCTAAGCCAATCCTCATGAATGTAAAGATGTTAATTGTCTAATAAAAAGGTGTGAAATATGAAAGTTGTGGAATCACATTGTTCTATTTACTTAATATCATCCTTGTTGTCAGGAAATCTACATAGGTGTTGATTTTTTCGATTTACATGGACAAAAGTGTTCACAAACTGCTGGAGTAGAGATGTTAAAATGGCATTGTATGTGGAAGACAGATGCTGTTGAAGGCCTCAACCCCTTTTCAGGGACGATTGTTCCAGTTTGACATTGGTGGCCTCTTTTACTTTTCATGCAAATCAGTTTTCCTCTCTGTTCAAAATGGACACCTCTATGTGTAAGGAGGCTCGTGATTGGCGCCAAACTGCTCAACTCCCCACCCTGCTTCTTCTTGAATAGGACAGCTACCCACTTGCTGGTAATTGTTTCCCTTCGCCATATCGTGCCGAACTCCTGGCCATAGGCCCACTCACAACAACCCTGGCCTAATATTTAAAAATAAAAAAAATGTTCACACAAGAAATATATATTCCACACTTTACTATAGCTTTCAAATGGCTGTGACTTCTATCATCACATTGACAGATACAGATAGAGATAGAACTCCTCAGCACAGAACACCATACATAGGAGTAGGGATGAGCCGAACACCCCACAGAACATGCGAACAGGCAAAAAATTTGTTCGAACACACGAACACTGTTAAAGTCTATGGGACACAAACGTGAAAAATCAAAAGTGCTAATTTTAAGGGTTAATATGCAAGTTATTGTCAAAAAAAGTGTTTGGGGACCCGGGTCCTGCCCCAGGGAACATGTATCAATGCAAAAAAAAGTTTTAAAAACGCCTGTTTTTTCGGGAGCAGTGATTTTAAGAATGCTTAAAGTGAAACAATAAAAGTGTAATATTACTTTACATTTCGTATCTGGGGGGTGTCTATAGTATGCCTGTAAAATGGCACATGTTCCCCGTGTTTACAACAGTCCGAGAGCAAAATGACATTTCTAAAGGAAAAAAAGTAATTTAAAAGTACTAGCGGTAGCGCCAGCAGCTATAATGAATTGTCGGATCTCTGCAATACTCATAAAATTCATTTTATAAAATGACATAGGGTTCCCCCACAGTGCATTACCAGGCCCTTTGGGTCTGGTATGAATATTAAGGAGAAACCCGAACCAAAATTTAAAAAAAAAAAATGCGTGGGGGTCCCCCCAAATTCCATACCAGGCCCTTCAGGTCTGATATGGATATTAAGGGGAACCCCGCGTCACAATTAAAAAAAAATAAATGGCATGGGGGTCCCCCTCAGAATCCATTCCAGACCCTTCAGGTCTGGTATGGATTTAAAGGGGAACCCCGCGCCAAAATAAAAAAAAATGGCATGGGGTCCCCCTAAAATTCCATACCAGACCCTTATCTGAGCACGCAACCTGGCAGGCCACAGGAAAAGAGGGGGTGAGAGAGCGCCCCCCCTCCTGAACCATAACAGGCCACATGCCCTCAACATGGGAAGGATGTCCCCATGTTGATAGGGACAAGGGCCTCATCCCCACAACCCTGGTCTGTGGGCGGGGGGCTTATCGGAATCTGGAAGCCCCTTATAACAAGGGGACCCCCAGATCCCAGCCCCCCTGTGTGAAATGGTAATGGGGTACAAATGTACCCCTACCATTTCACAAAAAAGTGTCAAAAATGTTAAAAAAGACAAGAGAGGGTTTTTGACAATTCCTTTATTAATGTCTTCTTCTTTCCCCTCTTCTTCTTCCATCCTCTTCTGGTCTTTATTCGGTTTTCTTCCTCCATCTTGTTCTTCCCCCGCTTCTTCCTTTTCTTCCTCCTATCCTCTGCTTCTTCCTTCGGTCTTCTCTTCCACATCTTCCTCCGGCGTCTTCTTCCCTGCTTCATTCTCTGGACGATCCGCATCCATGGGAGGTTCCCGCTGTGTGACGCTTCTGTTCTTCTGACAGTTTTTATACAACTGAGGGCGGGGCCACCCGGTGACCCCGCCCCCTCTGACGCACAGGGACTTCACAGGGACTTCCCTATGACTTTCCCCATGATGTCAGAGGGGGGCGGGGTCACCCGTTTATATCTTACCTTGGCTTCAGCTTTTCTGGCTGCATAGCCCAGAGGTCATAGGCTTTCCACACCACACTTCCAGTATGTTATTATGCTATTATTTTTGCATAAGAACCTGAGCACACTAATGTACACAACAATTTGGCCCCTCCCGGTCTTGCTTTGTGTTCTCTCCTCTCATTTGTTGACTACAGTATTTATTAAACAAGTATTATTAAACAAGTGGCAAAGATTGAAAGTGGTTCCTACAGTGAACTTCCTGTAAGGGGATAATTACACGATTACATAGTTAAATCGTTGGTAAGGCTGGATAGACAGCAGTCTATCCAGTTCATCCTGTGGCAGCACTACATTCATCACCTTCTAGTAATGCTGATTAACATATTCTACAAGATGGCATATGGATAGTATAAAATAATACAAAAGGTAGTGCAGATTTGCATGTATACACAATTATTAGCTTGTAATTTCAGTGAGTTTTCCGTTTTGTTTAAAATTTTTTCTAACAAAAACAATAAAAAAATATTTTGGGAGGATAAATAACGTAAAGAACAAATCACAAAGTGAAGTAACCTATAGCAATCAGAAACAATCATTTATTGATATGCTCAATCCCGGTTTCTTGCTATGGGTTGTGACACTTTGTAAGAACTTTGCTCTTTCAAAGGACTTTTGACTAAGCCCAATGCTTCTAACCAAGACTGAGTAGACATGATCAAGAAAGTTACATTTTTAAATGACGGTATAAGATTAAGTCATTCATGAATTTATCTCTTGCCTCTCTCAGTGTCATTGCCTGCAGCAATACGAATCTCCGGTAACAAATTAGATCAGACAAAAACCCGATTCTAGCAAACCATTTATTCCGAGGTGCACATTTAGAAAATTAATTAGTGTTAATAAAAAAGCAGTATGTTGCCTTACATTCAGTGTGATGTTTAGGTTCCTTCAGCTAATTATTTGTTGAATTATTTAGTAAATAGATAAGTAGGGCATTCAAAAAACAATAATCATTGACTTATTGGGTAATTCAGACCATAAAAGTCTCAGTCTTGAAGTTAATATTTGCTTTTTCAAGCCAATAATACAATGGAAAGTTAAAAATAACAAAAATTGTAAATTAATTTGGTGCAGCCTTGGTCAGTATACTAACAAAAAATATTGAAATAGTTCAGGACATTTGGCTTTTGGAATATAAAAATTTTATTTAGACTTGTTTTGTCAATAGCAGTTATTTGCAGTAACAAAAGGAAAAAAACAACAAGAAAGGCGCCTCTTAGTAAACTGTACATTTAATGAAGTATTTAGCATTAAAATCACTCACATATAAAACTTAGATAGTCCGGCATGGGGAACTCAGTATAGGCATACAGGATAGCGTCCTCCTCTGTCCCACAGTCCTTTTCCTCTCTTGCTGACGGCTGGTCTGTGTGGCAAAGACTTCCGGAATCAGTGATAGTTCAAAGCGAGGCTTGGCCACCGCCGAGCAGTCAATTGGGAGGCTGGGACGCTGGAACGCACATCCAAAGTATGTGCTGTACTGCCGTAAAGCGACGCGTTTCGGAGCATGCGCACTCGGGCGCGCTCCTTTCTCAAGCTCGAGAAAGGAGCGCGCCCGAGTGCGCATGCTCCGAAACGCGTCGCTTTACGGCAGTACAGCACATACTTTGGATGTGCGTTCCAGCGTCCCAGCCTCCCAATTGACTGCTCGGCGGTGGCCAAGCCTCGCTTTGAACTATCACTGATTCCGGAAGTCTTTGCCACACAGACCAGCCGTCAGCAAGAGAGGAAAAGGACTGTGGGACAGAGGAGGACGCTATCCTGTATGCCTATACTGAGTTCTCCATGCCGGACTATCTAAGTTTTATATGTGAGTGATTTTAATGCTAAATACTTCATTAAATGTACAGTTTACTAAGAGGCGCCTTTCTTGTTGTTTTTTTCCTTTTGCATACTTGGAGCGGCTTCACCTCCCATCAAAAGGCTGCCCTACTCATAGACTGTTGTCATCTCACGGAGAGCGCACTGTTCAAAAGGACATATTTTCAGCAACATCCAATATAACACAAACCAAGTAACCTGCGCTATTTTGCTGTTTTTTTGTGCATGTTATTTGCAGTAACAGTTTGCTTAACTCACATAAAATGAACATTAAAAGTCTGATTTGTAGTTAAGGGTCTGGGCAAACGTTTCTATCAAAAATGGTATTTTTTGTCAAATAACATAAATTAGAACATGTAATAACTTGGATTGATAAATAAAATATTTCAAGGGGGCTTGGCTTGGATAGAAGCACACTAAAGGAGCTCTGGCGATCACACAGACTTACAGCCTGATACCTAACCTCTGAGATACCAATGCCGGGTAAAAAGCTTTACAGCACCCCACACTCCCATTCCTGACGCGGGCAGGCGACCACCGCTGCACAGAACATATAGGATCTGTTTAGACAGAAGTCCGCGGCCCGTTACAGTGCGGCAGCCAGCCCACCACGAGGAGGACTTCAGTGGGGATTCTGAATCAGCTACAGAAGACACAGGTAGGGGAACTTCCCGCTCTTATAAACCCCTGACCTATGCTGACATGTCCTGCTTCACGGCGGACATTAAATCCATTTCTTCTGGGTACACTGATTTCTTCCCAACTCTAAAGACATGTTGGTAGGTTAATATTTTTTAGTATGCATATGAGGTACGGACTATAGATTGTCAGCTCCTTTGAGGGCAAGGATGTGAATATGTAAAGAGTTGTGTAAATTGTCATCTCTATATATTGGAAAAACCTGTAATAAAAGTGAATGTTTTTAGCCAATAAAGGGTGAAATCAAATACAGTGCTGTGTATTATTTTGATTTGAGTGTCATTATTGCTTTGGGCCATGGCTTAATAAAAAGGTCCGTATCTACAGAAGTCACTTTGTGGCCAATAATAATGGTAGGATTTTGTGTAATTGGTAGGTATGGCATTTTCCAAAGCAACCAAGCAGCTGGTGACCAGGAATGTAGCTTGAGCTCCCCTTCCATACCGGGCAAATTCCGGCATTCCTCTCCTACATGTAAAAATCTTTTTTTTTTGCTAGAAAATTACTCAGAACCCCCAAACATTTAGCACATAAAATGGAGGTCATTGCAATTTTTTATGCCATACGGTAATTGCGCAGCGATTTTTTTGGGTAAAAAAAACACCTTCATAAATTAAAAAAAAAAGACAAAACAGTAAAATTAGCCCAATTTTTTGTATAATGTGAAAGATTATGTTACGCTGAGTAAATAGATACCTAACATGTCACACTTTTAAAATTGTGCACACTTGTGGAATGGCGCTAGACTTTGGTATTTAAAAATCTCCATAGGCTGGAAAGCCGGAGAAAAAAAAAAGATCTCAGCCTTCCCAGCCAAACACACGGCAGTGTTTACAGGTGGGGCCAGACATGACCTCATAACGTCACGTCCAACCTCAGAGTCATAGGGGACCATCTGGTCCTCGGTCAGCTCTATGGTAAACTTCAGCTGTCGGAGGATTCCTTCTCCGGCTCGCCGATCGCACGGGTGAGCTGATAGAAGCACCGGAAGGCGGCGGGAGGAGGGGGGGGCGTACCCTTCCGCCGCCTGCAAAAACAATCAAGTGGCTGAACTGCCGCTATGATTGTTTTACTGTGCAGGGAATCGCCAGCAGAAAAAAAAAGATATCTGAATGATGCCTGTAGTTGCAGGCATCATTCAGATATCTCCACTGAAAGCACAGGGAATCATATGAGATTCAGCGGTATGGAAGTGGTTAAAGATTAACTATAGGCAAAACTTTTGTTTTCATTTTAGATCAAGGGATAATTATAACCCCTGTCAGGTTTTTTTTTTTTTGCCATCTATGTCCCATTTCGCAGATTTTCCTTCACTTCCTGTCCCATAGCCAAACAGGAGGTGAGGGGAAATCCCTGTAAAGGAAGAGAATTCCTTGGGTATCCCCAGGTCACTAGAACTAGTGTCTCCATTGGAAGATTTCTCCTCTATTATGTTTGTGGGAACAACCCAAAATGTGGGATTTTCTTTACTTTTACTTTTGCTGATAATGGTAAACAGGACAAAGAGAGAGGGTGAATCTCCTTAACAGGAGCACAGACAGCAATAAAAACTGTCAGGGGGTTCTAATCCTTCTCCACTCTATCCAAAAAAGTTTTGACTTTAGTTATACTTTAATCGCTTGCCGACCAGCCGCCGTCATTATACTGCGGCAGGTTGGCATGATCCCGCGAGCTGTCGTAGCTATACTTAGGCTTCTTTAAGCGGGATAGCAAGCTCGCGCGCGCGTGCTGCACTGCGGGGGTGCCGATGCTCATGGTTGACGGTTGCGATGGCCGCCGGCCACAAGTGACCACAGACACGGGAGGCAGAACAGGGACGTGTGTGTGTAAACACATAAATCCCTGTTCTGTGAGGAGAGACAGATCGTGAGTTCCTAAAAGCTAGGAACCACGATCGTGACTTCCTCTAGGTCAGCCCCTCCCCCTACAGTTAGAAACACACACAGGGAACACAGTTAACCCCTTGATCGCCCCCTAGTGTTAACCCCTTCCCCGCCAGTGACATTTTTACAGTAATCAGTGCATTTTTATAGCACTGATCGCTGTATAAATGTCAATGGTCCCAAAAATGTGTCAAAAGTGTCCAATGTGTCCGCCATAATGTCGCAGTCCCAATAAAAAATGCTAATTGCCGCCATTACTAGTAAAAAAAAAAAAAAATAATAAAATTTTTATAAATCTATCCCCTATTTTGTAGACGCTATAACTTTTGCGCAAACCAATTAATATACGCAAACCAATTAATATACATATACCAAAAATATGTAGAAGAATACATATCGGCCTAAACTGAGAAAAAATTTACTTTTTTTAAAAAAAAATGGGGGTATTTAATATAGCAAAAAGTACAAAATATTGTGTTTTTTTCGAAATTGTCGCTCCTTTTTTGTTTATAGCGCAAAAAATAAAAACCACAGACGTGATCAAATACCACCAAAAGAAAGCTCTATTTGTGGGGAAAAAAATTTTGTTTGGGTGCAATTTTGCATGACCGCGCAATTGTCAGTTAAAGCGACGCAGTGCTGAATCGCAAAGAACGGCTCGGTCATTCAGCAGCCAAATCTTCCGGGGCTGAAGTGGTTAAATAAAACCAATAAATTAGCAATCACACCAAGCTATTTTGTAAAATACTACCAAAAAACAATGAAGTGTCCTATGCTTAGCAGCCTTGTTTTACATAAAGCATAAGGTTATGTGCAGGAATAATTCCTCAAAATTGATCATGAACATGAGCTAATAGTATTTAGATTCAGTTTCCAAACATGCAATATTGTTAGGGCTTTCACTGTTATGCACAATTAAAGTGAATATCAGGTGCAAATAAAAAAGGGTAATTATATGTATTTTTAAAAGCAAATCTTGTATATTTTATTTACAAAATGTAAGACCATAAATTCCTAAACATAATTTTGACTAGTAACTAGATTCCTTATCCACCATTTTTTTCAATATAAGATTTTTTTACAGGAAGACATATAATCACTCTTGATGTTATCCAAGTTTAATTTGACATTTTATAAACATTGTATTCAGCATTTTGTGATAAATCCCATGATCTATAGACGTTGGATTTTTCCTCCATGTGTTTCATGAACAATGTTCATGTCTTCAGAAGGAAAATGTCAGAAATTGTAGATCTAAAATCGAGTTTAGTAAGGTTAAAATAGTAGGTGCCATACTATGTTTCAAGAATTTGACCCATTCCAATGGGCGAAATATGAAGAAAGCGAAGGGGGGGACCCTACAGAGGACAGGCATTGTTATGGATCTTGGGCAACTACGTCTTATAGTTGGAATTTGATCCCACTGGGATGAGAATATAATATTAACAATGACTCTTATGATGACACTTGATCCAGGGCTTTTTTATCTCCTAAGTGTAAGACTGTGGCCTACCTTTTCAGAACTGTCCCTCCAAGAGTAACCTCCTCTTTTGTTAAACGTTACACCTTTGCTGAATGAAGAACCGCTATCCTCCCTCTGCTCCGGTTGGATAATACTTCTTTATAACATTCAAGATTCTGCTGGAAAATAGCACACCTGATTGTGTAAGCCATTGTTGATAAAAGATGATTTTGATATATATGTCACAAAGGAAATGACCTGGGTTTTGCCTGGCTTGGCTTGTTTAGGGGAAACCTTGAAGCTTTAGAAAGAGGAACTTATTTTCTAAAGCTTAATTGCCTGACATTTGGCTTAACTCTGCTGTAAGTGCTTGGTTATATACAGTACACTTATGCCCCGTACACACGGTCGGATTTTCCGATGGAAAATGTGTGATAGGACCTTGTTGTCGGAAATTCCGACCGTGTGTGGGCTCCATCACACATTTTCCATCGGAATTTCCGACACACAAAGTTTGAGAGCTTGCTATAAAATTTTCAGACAACAAAATCCGTTGTCGGAAATTCCGATCATGTGTACACAAATCCGACGCACAAAGTGCCACGCATGCTCAGAATAAATTAAGAGACGAAAGCTATTGGCTACTGCCCCGTTTATAGTCCCGACGTACGTGTTTTACGTCACCACGTTCAGAACGATCGGATTTTCCGACAACTTTGTGTGACCGTGTGTATGCAAGACAAGTTTGAGCCAACATCCGTCGGAAAAAATCCATGGATTTTGTTGTCAGAATGTCCGACCGTGTGTATGGGGCATAAGTATGCTCTTGTGGTTTAAAATATGTAACTCATATTTATATATTAGTTCAGCAACTCCATGTTATAATTATTGTTGGCATCAGCCAGTTGCAATCCCCTTTACACCAGAGCTCAGACTTGAAAAGAGAGAAGCAGCACGAGGAACCAGTCAATTGTTCTGCACAGAACATGCTAATAGCTGATAAGCGCATCAGTGTGCTTCTTCTTCACTGTTCAATCACCTGGGGGAGGGACAAGACCTGAAAGTGTTACTTAATTGCAGCAGAGAAAAATCAGGTCTCCTGCCCTGACAAACAGGGCTGCACTGTGTGGCCAGAGCTGTGCAAATCTCAGGACTGGATGGACAGAAATGCAAAGACCTTCAGCAGGTGAAACAGCTCCTATTGTATTCTCCTATTGTATCTGAATATTTACTGTATCTGTTTGCTTAGACTGTTGCATACTAAGAATTTCCCATAGCATTATAGTGATCACAAGTGAAGACAATGTGACATCAACTGGAGCAAGAAACCATGGGATTCCACTTCAGTAGTTCTCAGCGGATCCCTACTTGCGGATCTCATGTGGCTGAAAATCAATGTAAAGTTGCCTTTTTAATTTGACTTCAGCAATATGTTCGTGGTTCTTAATAATTTAACTCACATAAAGGTTTCCTCCTGAAAGCCATACCTACCACATATTAATCTTTATGATGCCCCCAAGCCAAGCTCTCATTTTTCACATTTGTATAACGACTTTTAAAAAAATATATGCAAAATAATCTAGTACATTCGTGACATGATATGTTCTCGGAAAGCTAATTTATTCTTACATATATATTTAATGGAATAAGAACATCAAGGAGACCTGACTTTTTACTTTATGGTTATTTTATGATTGCTGCTTGTTCTTTGTATGGTTTTTCTATTGTACTGGTGAAACAATATGTTACTCATAGGACCTTCCGCCTAATATAACCCAAGTCTCCCTCTCTATTACTGAGGCTACCAATCACAAGCACAGCTCTATGCACTGACAATACAGGCTTAGTCTTTTTTTTTTTTTGTGGAATAACCTGAAACAGGAGAGGGGTTCGGGGGTTTCAGGATACTCCAAAATGATAATCACAATCAATAGGAGGGCAAGTTTCTCAGCAGAAATTCTTATAGCAGCAAGACATTAAAGTCCCAACTAGGTCTCACAGTATCCCTTGAGTTGACTTCCACCCAGCCTCCACAGGTAGCTCCTCAGTGCCCTCCAGAAAAAAATCATCAGTAATCTCTTCCAGGCCCCCAGCTCAATTCTTGTCTCAGTATAGCTTCCTTCCAGGGGCAGCAGCCCCAGGAGACCCGGAACCTTCCTTGAAGAGGAAAAAACACTCTGGAAAGGCATTCCAAGTATTTGTAAATAAGAATATAATACAGCGCATGTGAAAAATTATTTAATGTGAAAAATTAATCAGTGTCAAAAAACAGCACCACAAATGTGAGATATTTTCACAAAAAAACAAAGAACAGAAAAAAGTGTTGCGCTAAAAATAATAAATAAAAAATGATAAATAAAAAATGATAAAAAATATATATATATACATTAGAAAAAAACAGTCCAAAGGAATATTAGTCTCTTAAATGGACCATAGTGGTCAAATTAGCAAACTCTGTGATTTTACTGTAGATAATGTGCATCCAATTCCTTCACCAGGTAAGTATGCCGCTACCACAATTAATCGGACTCTTACTGGGCAGCCTGAATCCTTTATTATGAAGAGTCAAATGGGATTGATGTATAAATCCTGGTGGAGATCATCAACAGGGGATATGTAAAGGCACCACGTCAGGAACAGTTCCAGAGTGTTCAGAGAACGCCACCCATACAGCGATCGTACAGCCTGATCCAAATAACACATAAACGCTAGATAGTGTAAAACCTCTCAAGGATTGATTTAATAAAATGTATTACACTTACAGGTACCCAATGTAAAATCATCATTGCATAGTATAAGAAGGCGGCTGCCACAGAGCATCCAAATAGGAATTGAGCGCGATAGCAGGAACAAGTAACAAGGACTGAGCTGCTTGTTCCTGCTATCGCGCTCTTTACCTCAAGCTTGTTTGACCCTTCGTAATAAAGGGTCCAGGCTCTCTGGTAAGAGTCCAATTAATTGTGGTGGCGGCATACTCACTGATATTCTTTTAGACTGTTTTTTCATTTGCATATATATTTTTTATCATTTTTGATTTATTATTTTTAGCGCAACTATTTTTTTTTTGTTCTTTCAAGTATTTATCACTTTCCCAGGCCACCTTCTTACTGCCTCCTTCCAGGGATTGGTTGGGGAATGAAAAATATTCATACTGTGTCTTGTGGCTGTTTGTTTTTTGTGGACGATGTGCAACAATTGGATCTAGCATATTGGTCTAGATTCTAAAGTAATAATATTTTGCCCCCCCCCTTTATCTTTTATATATTAACACACTGTAGTTTGTACCTTGTTTTTTCTTTCTTGTTAGTGTATCACTGTGTCACTTCCCATACTATCAATCACTTTTCTTTCTTATCCACATTCAGGCTCAATCTGGCATAACACTCTGTTAACTATACCGTCTATCATTTTCTGATACCAGCACCGGTTCACAATCTACACATTCACTAGGTACACCATGTTGTGTTATGTTCAGGGCTTTTTTTCAGCTGGAACGCAGGGGAAAGCAGTTCCGGCACCTCCAGCAATGATGTATCTAATGGCAAGAGGTGCTGGGGTGTGTTGGAGGGTCTACTGATGCTGGCTGCTGGAAGATCTATTGTTGCTGGAGGGGATCTGTTTTTGTGTGGTGACCTATTGTTGCTGGGGAGGTCTATTGTTGCTGGTGGGGGATCTATTGTTGCTGGGGGAGGTTATGTTGCTGGCGGGTCAACTGCTGCTGGAAGGGATCTACTGTTAAAGGAGGGGTCCATTGTTTCTGGTTGCTGGAGAGTCTATTGATGCTGGCCACTGGGAGATCTGGTGTTGCTGCCGGGGGTCTATTGCTGGGATGATATTTTGTTGCAGGGGTCCTATGTTGCTGGGGGGATCTATTGTTGCTGGGGGAGTATATTGCTGCTGGCTGCAAGGGATCTATTGTACTGCTTTTCTTGTTATTACCAATTTCGAAACAAATTACTTTAGCATAGGATGACATAATCATACTTGGCTCTATATTCTCTGAATGAGACGGTGCTAGGAGGTGGGTAAGGGGTGGAACCAAGAGATGTTGCTTGGAGGTGGGTAGGGTGCAGAGACAAAGAGTGACTCAGTAGGTGGGAGTTCCTGCACCTATTCTCTGAGAAAAAGTCCTGGTTATGTTAAATCATGCACTCATTTTATTCATTTACAGAGGTTTATGATGATGTTACCCTCATCTATGGGATACCACACTGCCTGGAAAGTCTGTTCACTGATGGTTTGTCACCATTGTGCTCTTGATTATATCACCTCAACTCCCAGGTCTGATGGGTATCCTAGCTGGGCTTCAGCCCCCATCACTTCACATTCCCTTCCCTTTTGTACCACCCTCTCCTATGCTGAGACCCATATTATCTATTATTATCTCTAGATACCTATATTGCATCTGCTCCTGATGAGTAGAGGTTTTTCCACAAAACGCGTTAAGCTATCTGATGCTATTTACCTGTTTACATCTTAAGAATATTTTTAACAATCTTATACTGTACCATGCTGTAACCATTATGTATGTTTTATATTTATGGTATTCATATGGATCAAAAGAGTCTGACATTTCCATGTATTACTATGCTGCCATTCTATTAGGCAATGATGCTTGTATGTATCACATGTATGGAATACAATTTATTTTCAATTCCTTGTTTATAATGTACTATGATAGAGCATTTTTTTCTATTAGAGCCCTTGCACACTGGGGCGGGGGGCGGCGTCGGCGGTAAAACGCCGCTATTATTAGCGGCGTTTTACCGCCGGTATGCGGCCGCTAGCGGGGCGGTTTTACCCCCCCGCTAGCGGCCGAGAAGGGGTTAAATACCACTGCAAAGCGCCTCTGCAGAGGCGCATTGCCGGCGGTATGGCCGCGCCGTCCCATTGATTTCAATGGGCAGGAGCGGTAAAGGAGCGGTATACACACCGCTCCTTCACCGCTCCGAAGATGCTGCTGGCAGGACTTTTTTTACCGTCCTGCCAGCGCATCGCTCCAGTGTGCAAGCCCTCGGGGCTTTCACACTGGAATGCAAGGAGCGGCACTTTCAGGGTGGTTTGCAGGCGCTATTATTAGCGCAATAGTGCCTGCAAACCGCCCCAGTGTGCAAGGGCTCTTAGTTACTTGCCAGACATATTTGTAGCCATTCTACACCGCATGCTTCACACAAAGTCCCACATTCTCCCCCTCTTTAGCAAATATTCATACTGGACATTTACAGGAGGCAGAAATGAAACACCCAGCTAGAAAACTCTGACCAGCCAAAACAATAGATTACCGCTCCTCTGACTGCAGTGAAGCCAAAAACGAAATTTAGCCTAGGGTTCTACACTAAGTTAGGCCGTGGTTTAGGATGTTAGATCTGCCAGTCCATGGCACTTTACAATATATAAAATAAAAGCACATATCAGGGAGATTTTTTTTTTTTTCGCTTTATCTTTTGGAGACACAACAGAAAGAGAGAGGAAATCTCCCAATAGTGAGGGGAATTCTTATTTCAGACAATTGTTACTTGAATATTTGTCATCCTTAGAAGATCTCCTCAATTCATATTCTCATTTCTAAATTGTAAACTTTCCCCTCTCTGTCTCAGTGACATTGGTTATCGGGACAAATACAGAGGGTAAATCTTCCTAGTAGGAAGATAAACTGAAAATAAAACTTGGTAGAGGGTTTTATCATTCACATCTCTATCCAGAACTAAAAAAAGTCTTATGCCCCGTACACACGATCAGACTTTCCGACGGGAAATGTTGGATGTGAGCTTGTTGCCGGAAAGTCCGACCGTGTGTACGCTCCATCGGACAATTGTCGGACTTTCCGCCAACAAATGTTGGCTAGCATGTGCTCAAATTTTTCGCCAACAAATGTTTGTTGTCGGATTGTCCGATCGTGTGTACACAAGCCCGTCGGACAAAAGTCCAAAGTACAAACACGCATGCTCGGAAGTAGAAACGGCCGGTCTTGTAAACTAGCGTTTGTAATGGAGAATTAACATTCGTGACGTGGCAAATTATGAAATCTCCAAATGTAGCGCACAATTCTCTTCTTCTTTAATGGGATAATAATGAAGCTGCTTGCTGGTAATACCGATGGAGTTATTGCAAACGAAGTTTCAAAGGCTTTTTTTTTCTAGTGATATCAAGAATAATATTATTATGCTTTATTTTATTTTTTTTGGGCAAATTAACACAACACCATTATCCCGTAGTTTTTAAGATAAAAAATACAACTATGTTGGTGTCCCTTGTTAATTTTACATTGTATTTTATAAAATGTAACTGCCTACTCCCAAACTGTCATTTGAAGTAAAACACATAGCCAAGTATTATAGGGCGTACACACGGTCGGACTTTGTTCGGACATTCCGACAACAAAATCCATGGATTTTTTCCGACGGATGTTGGCTCAAACTTGTCTTGCATACACACGGTCACACAAAGTTGTCGGAAAATCCGATCGTTCTAAACGCGGTGACGTAAAACATGTACGTCGGGACTATAAACGGGGCAGTGGCCAATAGCTTTCATCTCTTTATTTATTCTGAGCATGCGTGGCACTTTGTCCGTCGGATTTGTGTACACACGATCGGAATTTCCGACAACGGATTTTGTTGTCGGAAAATTTTATCTCCTGCTCTCCAACTTTGTGTGTCGGAAAATCCGATGGAAAATGTCCGATGGAGCCCACACACGGTCGGAATTTCCGACAACACACTCCGATCGGACATTGTCCATCGGAAAATCCGACCGTGTGTACGGGGCATTATTCTTCACAATTTTTTTATTGTGCATTAAAAAATAAAAAAATTAGACATGCTATCTGCCAATAGAACGTAAGCAAAAAGTGCATTCTATGCATCCAAAAATATAGAAAATATACCAAAATAAATCATTATTATTCAACCCAAAAAATAATGTCAAAGCAATAACTCCAAGGCCAATAATAAATAACATGTTATCTCCTCTGATTCCGCAACATGTCTGGTTGATGAACTGCTGTTCAGAAACAAACTGAAAGGCGAGAAATGAAAAACGTGAAAAGAAAAGCGCGAATCAACACTCACCAAACTTCTACTAACATGAAATTAGCAGAAGGAGCCCAAAGGGTGGCGCAAAAGAGCTGAAAAACCACGTAGTACGTAACTACGTTCGGGATTGTTGGCCAACATTTGTGTGACCGTGTGTATGCAGAACAAATCTGAGCCAACACCCTTCGGACAAAAGTCCACGGTTTTGTTGGCCAACTATCTGATTGTGTGTACGAGGCTTTATTGTTACTGGGACAGGCAGTTGGTGTGGTAGAGAAACGTGTATACCTCTCAACCTTTTAAGATGAAAAGAAAAACCTTTAGCCCAAAATATATAGGCAAATAACACACCAATGCCATGCCCCCGACAAAGGAGAATAAATAAATATTCAAAAATAATTATAATTATAAATCCAGAAATGCAATGTTCACCATAGTGCAGGTTTTTCAAAGTAACAAATGCAATCCTTTAGAATCTTGATAAAGATTTACTGCAGTATAACACTTTTATAATTAAATACGGTATTACAATTTTATGCAGGTTAGCAGCACATTATCCCAAAAACAGGGATCGAGGAGGAAAAAGTAAGAGGTATTATGTTCCAAAAGAAGGAAAATATATGGTGTGCTTACAGCCTTCTTATTCTTGGAACACACACAAAGAACCAAACTTTTAGCATAGTATAATCACAGAATTACCTACTCTGCTAGTTTGGTCTTAAGCCTAGTACACACAGGCAGAATGTTGGGAGGCATCAGCTGGTTCAGTGGAAACCATCCGAAATTCAGCCCGCATGTACTGCAGCCTGTCCGATAGATGGTAGCGACGTTCGTTCCGACTTCTGTCGAAGGGGCATGACCAAAAAAGGTCTGGTGATTGGCTTCTGATCAGCACTCTCAGCCAATGGCTGAGAGCGCTGAACTGAGTGTTCTGGTGGGAGCAGTCCCCCCTGTCAGAAAACAATAGCACAGCAGGGGAGATCGCTGTACTAACATTGCATAGTTAGTACAGCGGCTCCTCCTGAGCTGTCAGATTTTTTTTTGTTCAGCCAAAAACGAAAAAAAAACTAGTAGTGTGTACTAGTCTTTAGGTATACTGAAACAGAGTAGACAGACTAACTCTATCAGTTTCTCCACCTCCTAGTCTTGGTGTACCTTGTGTAAAGTAGTTTGATACCATGGTGAGACAGTTGGAGCATTTGATTTTACCATCACTGAGTCAACTAATTTCATTTGAAAGACCTTAAAGGGGTTGAAAAGTCAGAAGGTTTTTTATCTTATTGCATACTATGCATTAAGATAAAAAGCCTTCTGTGTGCCTCAGCCCCCCTAATAATTGCCTGAGCCCTATCTCTGTCCAGCATTGTCCATGAGTGTCTTTGGCTGAGACACAGCTGCGCACCATTGGCTCCCGCTGCTGTCAATCAAAGTCAGTCAGCCAACCAGGAGAGAGAAGCAGGACTGGGTCACATTTCCATGTCTGAATGGACACAGGGAGCTGTGACTTGGCTCGGGTGCCCCCATATCAAGCTGCTTGCTGTGGGGGGTGCTCGACAGGAGGGAGGGGCCAGGAGCAGTGAAAAGGAACCCGAGAAGAGGAGGTTCAGGGCTGCCCCTGTGCAAATCCACTGCACAGGGCAGGTAAGTATAACATGTTTTTTATTTTTATAGAAAAAAAAAACAAGACTTTACAATCACTTTAAAATTTTATCCAGGCCTGCTATTTGAATCTATTCAATCCATATTAAAAAGGTTTCTTTTGTGCCTAGCATATGTGCATTACACTATGTATGATTTTTCTTGAACAAAAACATAATTAGAATTTAGAATTTTATTTGCTTGAGAATTTTTTTTTCATGCTTCTCAGAGTTGTCTCGTCACTTCAGTTGAAAACAATCCTCAATCTTACCCCACTAACCATTAGAAAATAGAACCATGTTTCCACAAAAAAAATTTTATCATGAAAATTCTACTGCCATAAGCTCCGTTTTGGCCAAGTCGGTGGGGGAGGTCCCAAGGTTGTTGCGCTAGCAGCCCGGAAACTTTAGCGGGTGTTACATAGTTACATAGTAGGTGAGGTTGAAAAAAGACACAAGTCCATCAAGTCCAACCTATGTGTGATTATGTGTCAGTATTACATTGTATATCCCTGTATGTTGTGGTCATTCAGGTGCTTATACATAGTTTCTTGAAGCTATCGATGCTCCCCTCTGAGACCACCGCCTGTGGAAGGGAATTCCACATCCTTGCCGCTCTTACAGTAAAGAACCCTCTACGTAGTTTAAGGTTAAACCTCTTTTCTTCTAATTTTAATGAGTGGCCACGAGTCTTGTTTTGAGTTTTATTTCTATTGTAGGGTCACCAGTACGGTATTTGTATATTGAAATCATATCATCTCACAAGCGCCTCTTCTCCAGAGAGAATAAGTTCAGTGCTCGCAACCTATCCTCATAACTAAGATCCTCCAGACCCTTCATTAGCTTTGTTGCCCTTCTTTGTACTCGCTCCATTTCCAGTACATTCTTCCTGAGGACTGGTGCCCAGAACTGGACAGCATACTCTAGGTGAGGCCGGACCAGAGTCTTGTAGAGTGGGAGAATTATCTTTTTATCTCTGGAGTTTATCCCTTTTTAATGCATGCCAATATTCTGTTTGCTTTGTTAGCAGCAGTTGGGCATTGCATGCCATTGCTGAGCCTATCATCTACTAGGACCCCCAGGTCCTTTTCCATCCTGGATTCCCCCAGAGGTTCTCCTTCCAGTGTATAGATTGCATTCATATTTTTGCCACCCAAATGCATTATTTTACATGTTTCTACATTAAACCTCATTTGCCATGTAGTTGCCCACCCCATTAATTTGTTCAGATCTTCTTGCAAGGTTTCCACATCCTGCGGAGAAGTTATTGCCCTGCTTAGCTTAGTATCGTCTGCAAATACAGAGATTGAACTGTTTATCCCATCCTCCAGGTCATTTATGAACAAATTAAATAGTATTGGTCCCAGCACAGAACCCTGGGGAACCCCACTACCCACCCCTGACCATTCTGAGTACTCCCCATTTATCACTACCCTCTGAACTCGCCCTTGTAGCCAGTTTTCAATCCATGTACACACCCTATGGTCCATGCCAACGGACCTTAATTTGTACTGTAAACGTTTATGGGGAACTGTGTCAAATGCTTTTGCAAAATCCAGATACACCACATCTACGGGCCTTCCTTTATCTAGATGGCAGCTCACCTCCTCATAGAAGGTTAGTAGATTTGTTTGGCAAGAACGATTCTTCATGAACCCATGCTGATTACTGCTAATGATACTATTCTCTTTACTAAAATCTTGTATATAGTCCCTTATCATCCCCTCCAAGAGTTTACATACTATTGATGTTAGGCTAACTGGTCTGTAATTCCCAGGGATGTATTTTGGGCCCTTTTTAAATATTGGTGCTACATTGGCTTTTTTCCAATCAGCTGGTACCATTCCAGTCAGTAGACTGTCAGTAAAAATTAGGAACAACGGTCTGGCAATCACTTGACTGAGTTCCCTAAGTACCCTCGGATGCAAGCCATCTGGTCCCAGTGATTTATTAATGTTAAGTTTCTCAAGTCTAATTTTAATTCTGTCCTCTGTTAACCATGGAGGTGCTTCCTGTGTTGTGTCATGAGGATAAACACTGCAGTTTTGGTTACTGAAGCCCCCCGATTCACTCGTGAAGACTGAGGAGAAGAATAAATTCAATACGTTCACCATCTCCCCATCCTTTGTAACCAGATGTCCTTCATCATTCTTTATGGGGCCAATATTGGTTGCCCGCTGTGGACATTCATGTTATGAACTTTATTTATTTTTGGGATGTTTGTACTTCTTTTCCACTTGATTTTGTGACATATGCTTATTTGTATGATCACCTAATGTAATGATTGTTAAGGGCAGCACTTTTTGATCTCCCAAGGTTGTTGGCCTGGAGGGGAAGCAAGTACAAATTCAGCCCTAAAAGTTAGCTCACAGATCTCAGTCTGGCCTTTCTGGCAAAAGTCTTGATTGCAGGATACCAGTCCTAACCTGTGCATATCTGACAATTCCATTCCAACACCGTAGGTAGAATTTCTTTTGTGAGATACCTTTTTTTTATGCAGGGTTGAGTATAAGGCCAATATTACTTCTGAATGCAAATGGCTTTAATCTAGGCGTTGTGTCAGAATAAACGAGCGGCACTTTTTACGTTAGCTCTGCACATAATTACAATTCTTTAATTTATGTTTCAATAAAACACAGAATAAACATTTACAGCGCAATGAATAAACATGGAAATAGAACTTCCACCCAGGCTGCCTTTGTGAAGTGTCTGCCTGGATTTACACAAGTCTTTTCTCTATATTTAATGAGTCATTTCCATAATCTGTGCATTATTGTTTAACATTTCCTTTGGGAATATTTTTTACAAAGTCGAAACAGAGTAAAATACAAGCTGTCAAATGGAAAAAAATAAAATATTAAAGGGGGATTATTGAACTGTCCTATTTTAAGGACACGATGAGCTTTTATCTGTCTCCGGAGGCGCAGACACAATAACAGCTTAGATTGTACGCGCTAATTATCCTATTTTTCTAACACATTATCACCCAGTACTTTACAAACGGAATTTGGCTTAGATATCTTTAGTGAGCAACTAACAACAGGTCAGACAGAAAGGGTAATGGCATTTCATTTACGTCTTACTAACAAGCAAACAAAAAGCAAAGCAAAAAAAAAAAAAGGCTCATGGTTTCATACTAGTGGTGACAGACAGCAATGACACTGACAAGTGTAACAATAATATTTGCCATTCACAAGGACAATGCTAATATAATAACATATGTATTATGAAAATATAAGAAGATGAAGAGACACTCCGTAGCCTGTTTTTGATCCTTTTTTCTGTTAATGATTAAGTGGCTGCATACATATAGAAAACCACACTGCCTAAATGTGTTTCCTTAGGCCACTTTCACACTGGGGCGCTTTTCAGGTGTTTTCAGCAGAAAAAAGCCTCTCATGCCTCCCCAGTGTGAAAGCCTGAGTGCAGGACATTTTTATTTTTTTATTTTTATTTTTTAATAAAGGATTTGTCCCAAACTGTCTACTGTCATTTGTACCATTTTGACACTTTTTGGTGAATAGGTAGAGGTTCAATGTACCCCTACCCATTTACATAGGGGGGCAGGATCTGGGGGTTGCCTTGTTGAAAGGGGCTTCCAGATTCCAATAAGCTCCCCACCCACAGACCCCCACAACCACCGGGCAAGGGTTGTGGGGATGAGGCCCTTGTCTCCATCAACATGGGGACAAGGTGCTTTGGGGGGACCTCAAAGCACCCTCCCCATGTTGAGGGCATGTGGCCTGGTACGGTTCAGGAGGGGGGGGCGCTCTCTCATCCCCCCTTTTCCTGCAGCCTGCCAGGTTGCGTGCTCATATAAGGGTCTGGTATGGATTTTGGGGGGGACCCTCACACCATTTTCTTTGAAACAGGGTTCCCCTTAAAATCCATACCAGACCTGAAGGGCCTGGTATGGATTTTGGGGGGACCCAAACATAATTTTTTTTTTCATTTTGGCGCAGGGTTCCCCTTAATATCCATACTAGACTTGAAGGGCCTGGTATAGATTTTGGGGGGACCCCCATACATTTTTTTTTATTTTGGTGTTGGGTTCCCCTTAATATTTATACCAGACCCAAAGGGCCTGGTAATGGACTGGGGGGGGGGGTGGGAAGCCATGCCGTTTTTTTTCAATGATTTTTATGTATATTGCCGGGACCCGACAATACGGGAAAATAATACTGGAAGTATGCTATAAGCCCCCTAGGGAGGAGGGGGAGGCGGACTTCCTATCACAATTTGGATTAGCAGCAAGGATGGGAAGTGTTTTCATAATGGGGGATTTTAATTATCCAGACATAGACTGGGCGGAGGTAACCACGCATTCGCCAGTTCCTAAATGTCTTGCAGGACAATTTCATGGGTCAGATGGTAGACACACCAACTAGAAATAAAGCGTTACTAGATTTACTGATTACCAACAAAACAGACCTGATCACGGATGTGGAAATATGGGAAATTTAGAAAACAGCGATCACAGGTCAATTGGCTTCAGTATAAATCACACAAATAGGAAACATAAGGGAAATACAAAGACACTGAATTTCAAAAGTGCCAACTTCCCTAAACTACGAACCTTACTAAAAGATAACAATTGGGATAAAATCTTAGGAACAAAGAACACGGAGGAGAAATGGGTTTGCTCTAAGAGCATATTAAATAAGGGCATTAGCCAGTGCATCCCATTGGGTAATAAATTTAAAAGAGCGAACAAAAGTCCTGGATGGCTTACTGCCAATGTAAAAATGCATATAAAAGCAAAAGAGAAGGCTTTCAAAAAATACAAGGTTGCGGCATCATCATCAGCATTCAAACTTTATAAAAAATGCAACAAGAAATGTAAGGGTGCAATTAGGGCAGCTAAGATAGAACACGAAAGACACATAGCAGAGGAGAGCAAAAAAAATCCCAAGAAATTCTTTAAGTATGTAAACAGTAAAAAAGGGAGGACAGACCATATTGGCCCCATAAAGAATGATGAAGGACATCTGGTTACAAAGGATGGGGAGATAGCGAACGTATTGAATTTATTCTTCTCCTCAGTCTTCACGAGGGAATCGTGGGGCTTCAGTAACCAAAACTGCAGTATTTATCATTGTGACACAGAGGACAGAATTAGAATTAGACTTGGGAGACTTAACATGAATAAATCACCGGGACCGGATGTCTTGCACCCAAGGGTACTTAGGGAACTCAGTCAAGTAATTGCCAGACCATTGTTCCTAATTTTTACTGACAGCCTACTGACTGGAATGGTACCAGTGGATTGGAGAAAATGTAGCACCAATATTTAAAAAGGGCCCAAAATACATCCCTGGGAATTACAGATCAGTTAGCCTAACATCAATAGTATGCAAGCTCTTGGAGGGGATGATAAGGGACTATATACAAGATTTTAGTAATGAAAATGGTATCATTTGCAGTAATTATCAGCATGGATTCATGAAGAATTGTTCTTGCCAAACCAATCTATTAACTTTCTATGAGGAGGTGAGTTGCCATCTGGATAAAGGAAGGCCCGTAGACATGGTGTATCTGGATTTTGCAAAAGCATTTGACACAGTTCCCCATAAACGTTTACTGTACAAAATAAGGTCCGTTGGCATTGACCATAGGGTGAGTACATAGATTGAAAACTGGCTACAAGGTCGAGTTCAGAGGGTGGTGATAAATGGGGAATACTCGGAATGGTCAGGATGTGGAAACCTTGCAAGAAGATCTGAACAAATTAACGGGGTGGGCAACTACATGGCAAATGACATTTAATGTAGAAAAATGTAAAATAATGCATTTGGGTGGCAAAAATATGAATGCAATCTATACACTAGGGGGAGAACCTCTGGGGGAATCTAGGATGGAAAAGGACCTGGGGGTCCTAGTAGATGATAGGCTCAGCAATGGCATGCAATGCCAAGCTGCTGCTAACAAACCAAACAGAATATTGGCATGCAGTAAAAAGGGGATTAACTCCAGAGATAAAACGATAATTATCCCCCTCTACAAGACACTGGTCCGGCCGCACCTGGAGTATGCTGTCTAGTTCTGGGCTCCGGTCCTCAGGAAGGATGTACTGGAAATGGAGCAAGTACAAAGAAGGGCAACAAAGCTAATAAAGGGTCTCTAGGATATTAGTTATCAGGAAAGATTGTGAGCACTGAACTTATTCTCTCTGGAGAAGAAACGCTTGAGAGGGGATATGATTTCAATTTACAAATACCATAATGGTGACCCCACAATAGGGATAAACCTTTTTTGCGGAAGGGAGTTTAACAAGACACGTGGCCACTCATTAGAAGAAAAGAGGTTTAACCTTAAACTATGTAGAGGGTTCTTTACTGTAAGAGTGGCAGGGATGTGGAATTCCCTTCCACAGATGGTGGTCTCAGCTGGGGGCATCGATAGTTTCAAAAAACTATCAGATAAGCACCTGAACGACCGCAACATACAGGGATATACAATGTAATACTGACATATAATCACACACATAGGTTGGACTTGATGGACTTGCTGCAGTACAAAAGTTTTATGCATTAAGGTGAAAAAACGTGTGGGTTTACAACCCCTTTAACAAACTTTGTTGCAATTTCCTACCTTTTGTTATTCCGAAGAAATCCATGTTTGTTACTCTATGCTCCTGGGCTGAGTGGGTCTAATGGGAGTGGTTTCATAATTATCAGTCAGCTGTGCACCTGCAGGTCTCTATTGAGGAAAGCTGCTGGGCCTGTATCCCTTTAGACATGTTCCTATTGGGAGTAACTCACCAAAAATAAAATTTTTGTTGCAGGGGATGCCTAAAATCTGACTTTTATCTTAGTGCAGACTTCTGGGAAAATCTGTGAGCCAATCACACAAGCAGGACATTATGTTTCTGGGGGCATTCTGTACACATTCTGTGTACAGAACACCTCCAGGTAGCCAAATAGCATTGCATTTTCAGAAAATTACAGCGGCTGCAGATCGAAATGGAAAGGTCATTTTTAATAACATTTAATTACAATATGATTTGTGTCGGAATTGTATATGCTATATTTTTTTTTCTTCATTTGCTATTTTTTTCCCCCATGAAAGTGGAGTTACCCTTTAATATGTGTAACAATAATTCACTATACATATGCTCTATAAGCACAAAATGTCACACATTGTGTATCATTAAAGTGAACTTCCAAAACTGTGAACAAAAAAAGTCAGCATTTTTAAGTGAAAAATCTGTGATGACACTGCAACAACAAACTGCGGCCCCCTCAGTGCTCCACCACCCAAATGCACACCATCTTCTTACCAGATGGAAATGACCTCCATTACGAAGTTTGTGATAGTGATAACCTACAGTGATAATACACTGTTTTACTTCCTCCATCAGCCATTACCTTTTGTATCAATTGATCCTTCCTTTTTAGAGTGTAAGCTCTAATGAGCAGGTCCCTCTGATTCCTCTTGTACCAAATTGTAATGTAACTGTAATGACACATGACGCCACTCGGCTGGACCAGGCTCAGGAAAGATCCTGACTTTCTTTTCCAATATTTTTATTCAGAAAATTTTTAACAAGTACAAGATCGACATTTACCATCTTAGTACGAAGTAATGGAACAGGTAACAAATCGGTTATGAGTCGGTTACATCACAAATTACCTTGTATTTATGTGAGTTTTTGTGTATCCTTGTCCTTATTTTAGGTTTATATAGTACGGTCAGACCTAAACAAAAAAAGAAATAAACAAAGAAAATAAGTGGACCCAGGGGCCATAATTGGTCCATGGGCCCTAATGCCGTGTACACACGGGTGGACTTTTCGACTGGACTGGTCCAACGGAACAAATCCATCGGACAATACGACCGTGTGTGGGCTTCATCGGACCTTCAGCTGACTTTTTCTGTTGAAATCAGACGGACTTTGGGTTTGGAACATGTTTCAAATCTTTTTGCCGGAACTCCGCCGGACCCAGTTCCTATCGAGAAATCCGCTTGTCTGTATGCTAGTCCGACGGACGAAAAGTGACGCTAGGGCAGCTATTGACTACTGGCTATCAACTTCCTTTTAGTCCGGTCATACGTCATTACGTACAAATCCGTCAGACTTTGGTGTGATCGTGTGTAGTCAAGTCTGTTCTTTAGAAAGTCAGTCGAAAGTCCATCAAAAGTCCGTCGGAAAGACCGTCGGACCTTTGATGACGAAAAGACCGCCCGTGTGTACATTTCAGGTTGAAAGAAAAGAGAAAGAGGAAAGGCATCATAGAAAGAAGAATAGAGGATAGTGTAGGGGGTGCATTCTGGCCCTGGAGAAAAGTACTCCCGAGCCACTCCCATCTCAATATGTAGCCGAGAGGTAGTTAATCCAAGGGTCCCATATTTTGTCAAACAAAGCTATCTTATCGTTTAAAATTTCCTAGAGGCGTTTGTTAAGATCCTGACTCTACAGTTGGGATCCACCCAGATGTCTGGATTAGTAGCTGGCTCAGCCTTTCAGCAAGTCCATGAGAGCCTGAGCCAGTCGCTCCCACCCCTTCCACAGCCCAGCGTGCCAGTGAGTGCACTGGTGCGCATTTATGCGCAATGAGCACGACCATGTAAAGTATTGACAGCTATGCCAGGTCTTTTCCTCAGCCCCCTCACATTTTTATTCTTCTGACTTCTTTTCATGTTGAATAGCACCCTGACACTAGATGTCTGTCTGGCAGTGCTGCCCCTAATCCATGCACCCGACCCCTAATCTACATGCAGGGCATCGGGCACATGTATTTCAATGGAGGTTTTTTTTTAAGCACATAATTAGAGCCTGAGGCTCTAATTGGCTTCAAAAAGGGTGGGCTTGGGGCGCAGAGCACTCAGTCCCCCCCCCCTCCCAAAAAATGGAGCTCCAGCCGCCACTGCTGTCTGGCACAATGTATTTACATTCCAGAGGCACCCAGGGTACTGATAATTGCAGTATTAAACAGTTGCACATCTTCAGGCCATAGTGTTGTCTGTCGTTCTTCGCAGGCCGAAGACTTATTTTTTCAATAAAGCCTCTATACCACATGTAACAGCTGACATAGTGATTGCATGATCAGAAACTACTCTGATTGGTTCCCGATTTTACGGGGGACCAGAGTTGTCATTGGTAGCCAGGTATAACAAATAGCAGCCACGCACACTGTTGGCTTGTCTTGCCAATTCAGAGGTATCCATTAACGTATCCTCACATTGGGCATTCTGCAGGGGAAAGATTATCTACAGGAAGGGGTTAGAAGTGTGACTGTATTATAAATTAAGGAGCTGCTACAATCACTATATTAACCAGCTATTACTTTTAGTTACCTTATGCCCCGTACACACGGTCAGATTTTCCGATGGAAAATGTCCGATCAGAGCGTGTTGTCGGAAATTCCGACCGTGTGTGGGCTCCATCGGACATTTTCCACCGGATTTTCCGACACACAAAGTTTGAGAGCAGGATATAAAATTTTCCGACAACAAAATCCGTTGTCGGAAATTCCGATCGTGTGTACACAAATCCGACGGACAAAGTGCCACGCATGCTCAGAATAAATAAAGAGATGAAAGCTATTGGCCACTGCCCCGTTCATAGTCCCGACGTACGTGTTTTACGTCACCGCGTTTAGAACGATCGGATTTTCCGACAACTTTGTGTGACCGTGTGTATGCAAGACAAGTTTGAGCCAACATCCGTCGGAAAAAATCCTAGGATTTTGTTGTCGGAATGTCCGAACAAAGTCCGACCGTGTGTACGGGGCATTAGTCTGATGGGGGAGCAGTCTATCCCCAAAACACATCCATAACAAAAAAAAACAGCTTATGTTTAAAGTGATGAAAAGGCTCATTTTTTTCCCTCTAAAAATAACAAATATGTTATACTTACCTGCTCTGTTTAGTGGATTTGCACAGAGCAACCCTGATCCTCCTTCTCGGGTCCCTCTTCGGTGCTCCTGGCTCCTCCCTCCTGTTCAGTGCCCCTGCAGCAAGCATCTTGCTATAGGGACACTCGAGCTGAGTCACAACTACTTGTGTCCATTCAGACTCTGAGTCCCGGCCCGGCCCCGCCCCCTTACTTCCCTGATTGGCTAGCTGACTTTGATTGACAGCAGCGGGAGCCAATGGTGCTGCTGCTGTCAGCCAGTCAGGAAGATGATTTTAGGAGGGCTGAGACATTCATGGACATTGCTGAAATTAGATGGACCTCAGGTAAATATTAGGGGGGATGAAGGGGGCTGCTGCACACAGAAGGCTTTTATCTTAATGCATAGAATACATTAAGATGAAAAAACCTTCTGCCTTTACAACCGCTTTAAGTATTACAATTACCTTGTAAAAATTTACATTTATTCAAGCCAATAATTACTGTATGTAGGAAAAAAAAATCTATACAATTTAATTCTTACTTTTTCAAAGTAAACAAAGCACTGGCAGAATATCTTTTCACTTCAGATATTTCATCATTTAAAACTAATTAGTTTTAACATTGCTGCCTACAAGCTATTACTGTATATTATATCTTGAAGTAATCATAAAAAGCTTTTCTTAACATAACCCAATTTAACATCGTCTTGTGAGTCTTTTGTGTGGAAGTATTGAACATTTCCTCCATGAGCAACGGGCTGTGTTACTTGTTATTGTGAATCAGAATCTTTTAGTGCGTCTGTAACAAGGAGTCTTAAAAATCATTATAAGCAATCAATAAAGGTTGTTTTGACTAGAGAAAAAAAAAAAGTTGCACAGTATTGAAGCTCCAGTAGACCAATGAATGGCAGATTAATGCAGGCCAATGTGCTCTGGCCATTAATTACAGCAAGCAGCAATAATTAAGAATATCATTAGGGACATTGAATAATTAAGCATAATGGTTACGGGAAGGTTGTTTATTGTGGATTTATGTTAAAGGGGAACTATAGTCCTTGTAATTAGATACAGTGCATCCAGAAAGTATTCACAGCACTTCACTTTTTCCACATTTTGTTATGTTACAGCCTTATTCCAAAATGGATTAAATTCATTATTTTCCTCAAAATTCTACAAACAATACCCCATAATGACAATGTGAAAGGAATTCGTTTGAAATCTTTGCAAATTTATTAAAAATAAAAAAAACAAAAAAAAATCACATATACATACAGTAAGTATTCACAGCCTTTGCTCAATACTTCGTTGAGGCACCTTTGGCACCAATTACAGCTTTGAGTTTTTTGAGTATGATGCTACAAGCTTTTTGGCAGTTTCTCCCATTCTTCTTTGCAGGACCTCTTAAGTTCCATCAGGTTGGATGGGGAGCGTTGGTTCATAGCCATGTTCAGATCTTTCCAGAGATGGGGTTCAAGTCTGGGCCACTCAAGGACATTCCTTTGTTATCGTGATTGTGTGCTTAGGGTCGTTGTCCTGTTGGAAGCTGAACGTTCATCCCAGTCTGATGTCCAGAGCGCTTCTTGAGCAGGTTTTCATCAAGGATGTCTCTGTACACTGCTGCATTCATTTTTTCCTCGATCCTGACTAGTCTCCCAGTTCCTGCCGCTGAAAAAATCCCCACAGTATGATGCTACCACCACCATGCTTCACTGTACTGATGGTATTGGCCAGGTGATGAATGGTGCCTGGTTTCCTCCAGACATGACGCTTGCCATTCAGGCCAAAGAGTTCAATCTTTGTTTCATCAGACCAGAGAATTTTGTTTCTGATGGTCTGAGAGTCCTTCAACTGCCTTTTGGCAAAGGCTGTCATGTGCCTTTTACTGAGGAGTGGCTTCTGTCTGGCCACTCTACCATACAGGCCTGATTGGTGGAGTGTTGCAGAGATGGTTGTTCTTCCGAAAGGTTCTCCCCTTTCCAAAGAGAAACACTGGAGCTCTGTCAGAGTGACCATCGGGTTCTTGGTCACCTCCCTGACTAAGGCCCTTCCCCCCCCAATCGCTCGGTTTGGCTGGGCGGCTCACTCTAGGAAGAGTCCCAGTGATTCCAAACTTTTTTCCATTTAGGGATGATGGAGGCCACTGTGCTCATTGGGATCTTCAATGCTGCAGAAATTTTTCTGTACCCTTCCCCAGATCTGTGCCTCAATAAAATCCTGTCTTGGAGGTCTACAAACAATTCCTTGGACTTCATGGCTTGGTTTGTGCTCTGACATTCACTGTTAACTGTGGGACCTTATATAGACAAGTGTGTGTCTTTCCAAATCACGTCCAATCAACTGAATTTACCACAGGTGGACTCCAATCAAGTTGTAGAAATATCTCAAAGATGATCAGTGGAAACAGGATGCAGCCAAGCTCAATTTTGAGTGCCATGGCAAAGGCTGTGAATACTTATGTACATGTGATTTTTCTGTTTTTTTTTATTTTTTTATCTGCAAAGATTTCAAACAAACTTCTTTCATGTTGTCATTATGGGGTATTGTTTGTAGAATTGTGAGGGAAATAATAAATGTAATCCATTTTGGAATAAGGCTGTAACATAAGAAAATGTGGAAAAAGTGAAGCGCTTTGAATACTTTCCACATGCACTGTATACATGTGAAAGAGATCAGTATAAAGGGAAGACACAGTGTAGTGTACATTTAATGCAGTGGTTACCTTAAAGATAACCTATGCATTGCCTATGCCAGGCAAAGCAACAGGTTTACTTATTTGGCTGCTTCCTAATTGCTTATAATCACTTTTACTCCACTTACCACCACTCTATTCCCCTAGTAGAACAACGAAAAAGAGCCCCATGTAAACGTCAACGAGCGTCACCATCGTAGTTAGGGCAATGTAACAGTCTCTTTGTCTTCATCTTCACCTTCCCCCAACCCAAACCATCCCACTAATACTCATATTGCTAGTGCTCTTTCATTGCTCCTTCCTCTGTGGAAGCCAACAACAATACCTGGTGCTTCTGGGTGCGGGAGAGCACCTAACCTCCTCTTGTGTGCACTGGTCTGTCAGCCAGTCACTACGACTGAATCCTGTCACATGACGTCACTGCTCCCCCTATCAGTTTACATAATCTGACACTAGAATATTAACTGTTGTCTATGAGGAAGGAAGATGTGGCGGTGGAGTGCTGGCAAGGTGAATATCCATGATTTGGATGAGGGCCCCTATGTAAACACACTGTCACTTTGCCTTAAATGAACAAGGTAAAAATGTCTATTTAAGTCAATCTAGTCAGAGTTTACAAAGAACTAGAGACTTTCCCCTAGGCTTGGTAATTGGTCAATTGGGAACTGAACACCGCATTGTGAGAGAAGAGGGAAGATTCACATGCTCCCCTATACCTGGAAATACTAGATGTTTCATTTTTTGTTCAGTGGGTGAGCTGGGTGGTGGAGGAGTGAAGAGAAGTTACGAGAAAGCTGGCAGTTCAGTCATACTGTTGCTTTGTCCTGTGTGGATTCTGTAGTTGGAATGTAGTATACTGAGAGTAATTCTTTCAATATGTTGGCCAAAGATGTTTTAGCGGGCTGACTAAAAAACTGAACGGATTCCCCTATCCACGCAAGCGAGATGAATCCTCCCCACAGTGCTGTTGTATTCTGACAGTGTGGACTCCTCTGCTCTTGGAATACACTAATCAGTGCTGCAGCTGACAATTTACCAACAGTTCTTTTGGAGAAGAGTTGATCATTAGATTGACTCCTCTTGAATGGGAATGGCCATGTATGGACTGAAATTCGGTCAGTCCCTGCTGAACTGGCAGAATTTGGATCCATCAATGGCCAGCTTTATTTATTGTATAGTGCAACTCCTGGGATACAAAAACCCAATGCCCCCCACCTGTTCCTAGCCATTTATTAATTTAAATATAAAAAAGCTAATTACCCTCTTTTACTTATCTAAATCCACTGTCATGTCTATGACATTTCCTCAAGTAGTGGGATATGATGATGGAAGGCTTCAAGCAGAGCTGTCTGATCTTGTTGCCACACCTTGCATTATGATTATATAATGTCCTTTGGGACCCTGCAAAAAATCTTCGAGGGCCTTTTGGGAGCCTTGCGATTGACACTCCTGGCATACAATGGGTGGTGTCCACATTAGCAGGAAGTGAGATTGATATGGCAAATTGAAACCTTGAGCTTGAGCATTACGAATGAAACTGACAGAAGAAAGAAGACTTGGGACCCAACCTGTTAAATGCCTGTGGTTTTAGTTAAGCTAATAAACTAAGGCCTTTTAGTTAGATCGTTTTATTTAAAAAAAATAAATAAAAACTAGTGATTAGCCTTGGGTTAAGTTGGTAGGGAAAAGTGTTTTCCTTTTGTAACTGGAGATGTGCTTAATAGGAAACATTATTGGAAATTAAGAATTTATAGATATCATGCTTAATGTATCTACTTACCCAAACTGAATCAGCGAACATCCCCTTTGCTTTCAGTCCACATAGTATTAGGAGGTAATTGGAGAAGCATTCTACATTTCTCAGCACCGATCAGGCAGGGAGTGAAGGAGGTGTTTACTGCCTGTAATGATTCTGCCATATGCAGAGAGCTTCTACTTTAAATTTAGTATTGCCATGCTATTTTCAGCCTGTACTAATTTATATAGTTTGTCTTCTGCAAGTGTCTGGATGCTCAGATAAGCATTTGCTTCCTACTGATGCTGGGGAGTGTCTCTGGCAATAATGTAGGGAGGTGACGATGTCCTGAGTTATAAATATTTATATTCCTCCTGGCCAACGACATATGCCCCGTACACACGGTCAGATTTTCCGATGGAAAATGTGTGATAGGACCATCACACATTTTCCATCGGGTTTTCCGACACACAAGGTTTGAGAGCAGGATATAAAATTTTCCGACAACAAAATCCGTTGACGGAAATTCCGATCGTGTGTACACAAATCCGACGGACAAAGTGCCACGCATGCTCAGAATAAATAAAGAGATGAAAGCTATTGGCCACTGCCCCGTTTATAGTCCCGACGTACGTGTTTTACGTCACCGCGTTCAGAATGATCGGATTTTCCGACAACTTTGTGTGACCGTGTGTATGCAAGACAAGTTTGAGCCAACATCCGTCGGAAAAAATCCTAGGATTTTGTTGTCAGAATGTCCGAACAAAGTCCGACCGTGTGTACGGGGCATAAGAGTTTTGTTTAACCGGGGGTACATGCTAGGGCAGAGTAGAAATATTTGGAGGAACTTCCAGGCCTGAAGTCTGTACTGCCCATCGGGAAGGTGACTCAAGGAAGTAGAGAGCAGAAGGATGGCTGCCAGTTAGGAGCATCTTGCAGAGGGAACTTCACTGATGTAAAAGTCTTGGAGGACTGGGCAAAAGCTGGTAACAGTAGACTTCATTTATTTATTACAGGTACTTATATAGCGCCAAGAATTTATTCACCTCTTTACATATGTTATACATTTAAATCAGTCCGTGTCCTCAAGTAGCTTACTGTCTAGGGTCCCTAACTCACATCCATACATATACATACTAGGGCCAATTTTTTTGACAGGAGCCAATTAATCTACCAGCATGTCTTTGGAAAGTGTGAGGAAACCGGAATACCCAGAGGAAACCCATGCAGCCACAGGGAGAACAAGCAAACTTGTTTCTCCAATTGAGCTAATCGTGGAAAGAATACTTTCTGAAAGTACTTGATCTCCCAATGTTTTCTAAACAAACTTCCCATTAAGCAAAGATTTTTGAGGTACTTCAGAACTAGGACTTCTCTTTTGATATTAAGCATGGATGGAGAGGACTGGAGTGCTAAATTTTCAGTGAGTGCTGTGGGGTGTCATGGGACTGTTACCCCTAAACAGGCTAGGAGGGCCTATTAATACTTTGCCGGTCCATAGAGAGTACTGCTACATGACCAATACTGAATATTACAAACCAGGAACACAGTTAGGGCATTCTAAAAAAGGCAAACTACTTCTTTCCTGCCAACATATAAGCAAGAATGTATTTGGGTTCCATCTAAACACATGTTGGCGGAACCCGGAAGGAAGCTGTCAGTCCAGCACAATCAGCTGCAGGCAGTGCATTCACCACCCCGCAACTGCATGTAGAAAAAGAGGCTGGGATGCTGGTGTCATTATTGACATAATATGACTACATAGTGGATTAGGTCAATGATGTCACAAGCCTCTCCGCTCTTTTGTGCAGCTGATTGAGCCAGACCGCCAGCCTCCTTTCGGGTTCAGATGAATCACTAGCTCATCCCTATGTGTGAGCAGTGTTCTGTGAAAGGGGTTGCATTGCCTGTTTGACCGACGTTTGGTATAAAGGGACCCCTAAATGCCAGAGATCCCTTGTACACAGTATGCACAAATGATTTTTCTGCCTCCACTAAAATATCCTCCAGTAATAACCGTGAACCATCCACTCCGGGTTTTAGAAAACAGCAGATCAATTTACTCATTTCCAGTTATGAGGTCTGTTTAGAAGTAAATGATGCTTACTTATTTTAAATATACTCTGTAACATGTTTCATTGTAGGATATGAAAAATGGACGCTTGAAATGCATTAAAAGTTTACTAGAACATATTGTAAAATTGATGCTAATTTTATTTGCATTGCCGCTATAAGTTCAAACCAGTACATTCTCTTTACATCCCACACAAGTGAGTCCCTGCAGGTGCAATTTTGCTTTTACATTGCAAACAGATGGTCATTTTTAGAAAAGAGATTTGTTTTTTTTGCGGCAGAGACAAGAATGTTTAATAAACTTTTATTCTGAAGAGTGGATGAAAAGAGATGACTGCCATCCTCTAGTGATTCATCTTCTTCTTGTATATGAAAAGAATTTTAAGTCAAGTCTGAAGTTTAAAAAATGCATGAAAAACACCTTGTTAGCAGTAAAAAATGCATAGTATGCAAAACAAGGGTAATAAAACATCCAGCAACTTCTATGCAGTTTACCGATATGTAGGAACCAGAAAGCTGGGTTCACAAAGTTCCCCTGTTGTAACTTCATTGCAACACGACTGTGCAATGCATGAAAAAGTGTGTGGGTGTTCTGTGGTGCCATTAACATTCATTTCCAAAGGCACCCCAACACACCTTGCTAAAGGATGTGCATTTCAGTGCACCACAGGGCTTGGTGATGCATTGTGGTATGCCTTCTTACAAAAAATAGTACATAAACCTTTTAAAATGAATAGATTGCCTTAACACACCCCGCAAAGTCACGGTTCAGAGTTTGTGGCCTCATCCGTTGGATTTTTTACCCAGCCTAGTATTCCTGCATCGGGGCGACCTGTCAGGCGACTTGTCAGCCTGACAAGTCTCACTCCATGCAGTACAATGGAACCGTTCTAATAGGAGTAACTCAAGTTGCTCCGAGGAAAAGGTTCCTGTACTACTTGGGGGCGAGTTCGGAGCAGCTTGCATTGACATCTATACAGAAGTCATTTTGCAACTCGTGCTGAAGTCGTGCTGTACAGGGTGGCTACAGAGTTGGACAGCAGTCCAACTTTGAAGCCGCCCCTGTGTGAACCATTTATCAGCATTTTTTTTACCACATTGCATGTCATTGCAGGTCTCCTTCTGAAAATGCTAGAGGCTTGGCTATGTCTGACTTTGGTAAGTGTTAGTGCATTGGTCCAGGTGTGTCAAGTTGTGCATTACTTTGAGTTGCCTTAAGGGGTTGTTCACACTAGCGTTGCTCACATTCAGATTGCTCTTCAGGGAGCATTTGACGGGTGGTGAGTAGGTGTTGTATCGCTTCCTCACTGCCTGCTTTAACCCCTTGTGCCGCACACTAGTGCGCCACAACCATGTGCATTGCACATGGTTGCAGGACGGTTGCAGCGCAGCCTTATTCACTTAAATGGGTTCACTTAAATTGCATTTTGCGGGTAGCACCTGTCAAAAGCGACAGGGGGTATAATTCCTACTTTGGGTGCGACATGTGTACACCCCCAGCCGCTGACTCTGCAGCTAAAGGGGGAGTGGTTTGGAGGAAGTAAAAACATGTCTCAACCAGGAGCCGCCGGTCCATAAGGGTCGCAGGAGCACCGCCCACCTAGTTTGCATGCAGGGTTGCATGTGGGGCGCCGGACTCATAGGTTTCTATGAGGTTTTTTTTTTTTTTTTGCAAGCACATGATTGGATCCTGAGGCTCTAATTGGCTTGAAAAAATTTGGGCATGGGGCGCAGAGCACTGCGCCCTGAACCCACCCACTTATGAAACTAGTGAATCAATAAATTGAACCACAGATAATAGCGCACACATACACAAAAAAAGATTGCTTTAAAATCCTACAAGGTTACTCAAAAACACCTGATCTTAATAAGTAAATATGGGGATTTAGTCACACCATATAGCCATACCGTGCTTAAGCCCACCACTGCGTCAAAGTACCCCGTTTTCAGTGGGTCCTACACTATTCATAGAATGAAAGATAGTGAATCAATATTCGTTATTGGTTTCCGGTTTCTCTTCCTGGCCAATCAGGACAGTAGGTGGATCTAAAGAACACCGGGCTGGCCAGGAGGAGAAGCCAGGGAAGCCGCTGCGCCTCAACCCTGGAGGGATGAGTGCGGACCTGGGGCAGAGGCGGCTGGTGTTTTTTTCTTTTGGGGGGCGGCAAACAATCACCCACCTGTCTGTTGGTCGATGGCAACCCCCCCGGAGGACTGTTGGGACATCAATGCCCCACACTGCGCAGTGTGTCCTGGTGGAGGCAGCTTTCTTCCTTCCTCCTCCTGTGGATCATGGCGGCTTTCGCTGTGCATCTCCCTCCTCCTCCTCCTAGGCCTCCAATAGGATCGCCTGTCCTTTCAGCCAATCGGGAAACGGGTATCAGACCCGTGCTTCCTGATTGTCAGAGAAGCGATTCAGTGTTAGAATAGCGAATATCCATTCGCTATTCTAACACACCTGGGTGGTCTTCGAGCGCAATGCTCTGCATCGGGAGCCCACCCTATTTTGAAGCCTATTAGAGCCTCTGACTCTAATCAGGTGCTTAGAAAAACCTCTGCCGCTATAATTTATGCGCCAAGCATCCTGAAATAGCTGGACGCATGAGTAGGATGGAAAGGGGAGGCGGCACCCTTAATAGCGGGGAGGAGGTGTTTGTTTGCCCCCCCCCCAAAAGAAGTTTAGCACCAGCCACCACTGGTCTCAACTGTCTGGTTTTACTGCCTGCCCCCCAAATATCTAGTATACACAATCAGAAAATCGGATGAAACACACAGCTTTCTGAGCGATCGCCAATAATCTGAGTGTTAGTAAACAACTTTCGAGAGTCGCTCATGACAGTTCATGTGAAATTATCCTTTGGACAAACATACGATACCAGAACATATGATTTTCATTTAATCAGTACAGTATTCGCCTGGAAAAAAATGGAAGATCAAGACCACGCATGCTCAGAAACAAAAGAATACATTACAATACATTACAACACATTACATTACATCACTTCTGAAGTTGTATTCTGTTGTACAAGAATTTTCATAACTTTAGTAAACTCTTTATTTTTCGATATGAGACTAGCATTGAAAAAAAAAAAAAACGACAATCATTCTTCTGATATTCTCATTGTGTGTATGAGGCTTAACCACTTCAGCCCCGGAAGGATTTACCCCCTTCCTGACCAGAGCACTTTTTGTGATACGGCACTGCATCGCTTTAACTGAAACTGACAATTTAACTGACAATTGCGCGGTTATGCAACGTTGCACCCAAACAAAATTGACGTCCTTTTTTCCCACAAATAGAGCTTTCTTTTGGTGATATTTGATCACCTCTGCGGTTTTTATCTTTTGCGCTATAAACACCGCTCATCACTCGGTTCTCACAGCTCCCTGTGCAGAGAGCTGCTGACTGTTAGTCATAGCTCTCTGCTCTGGTCCCTACCTCGCTCACTGGGGCTCTGAGCTGTGGAGGGGGCAGAACTGGCTCAGGCTCTTAGCAGCTCACTGAGAGGCTTAGCCTGGTGCCCATCCATGTGGGTGGATCCTGACCATATGGTCATGATCTTGCCTGGACCCGCTCTGTGATGTCAGCCCAGCAGGCTTCAGCCCGCTGTCTGCTGAAAACAGGTCACAGGAGCGCAGAATGAACTGCACTCCTGTGATCCACAGGAGAAGTGCAGCCAAACAAGCTTAGGCTGTACTTCTCCTTTAAGGTGGCCAATTAATTTAAGTGGGCTACCAACACACAAAAATAGACCTAAAATCACACCTGCAGCAATACACAGTAGCGTGTGATCACGTATTGTGCTCTGCAACACAGGTGCGTTTGAGGTGCATTACTAGCGTATTGGGGTTGAAATCAAAATAAATGGCACCAGTAGGCAAAACTATTCAAGCACTGTATAGTTAATAATGACATTTCTACAAGAATGCACTCAGCTAGAATGACAGCACTGAGGTCTTTGACAAATCCATCTGCACATTTCATCAAACACGCTTACATCTGTTTGTGGTTGCTGAAACATATGTTTGTGTGTAGGGGAATATTATGAAAGCCATAGAGTGTTATCAATGTGCTAACAAAAGAAAGTATCAGAAGACAAAAGTATATATACACTGACAGATTTGCGTATATGAAGCCTGAGCCTCTGTTGTTTAACTGTAATTATTTATGTCTCGACAAATCTCTGATCCATCATTTGCAAGCTGGTTTTGCTTATCTCCCATGGAAAAGCATAAAAACAGATAGAATAGAACATAGAGGATTGGCAACAATTCTTTCCAGCCATCCATAGATATCGGTGAAGCTGTATGTTGGGTCAGGCAGGTGGTAGGTACATGGACCCTGATATATGACAGAATGGAACCGTTCTAATAGGAGTAACTCAAGTCACTCCGACTTAGAAAAAGGTTCCTCTACTTTTAAAAAGTTTCCTGTCTAGATTTAGACCCCCTTTACAATGGAGCGGCTTTGGTAATTTTTCAGCTTTTTTTTGTCAAGGGTTCGTAAGGCATAATTGAGCGCGTTTTAGGCCTCACGCTCACGGTTTTATTGTAAATACTGATTCACCTGACAGGAGAAAATCAACGTTAAAAAACACATTTTTTTCAAATGGCTGTGTTTAGCTGCGCTTGGGTGTTTGTTTTTTTAATTGGCCAGAATTTTAATTTATTTTGGCCATTGAAATAAATAAATGCTCAAGTGCTAAATATGCCTAGCGCTTAGTTAGGTGTATTTAGACGCAATTAGACAGTTTTGCATTTCTTTATGCTCAAAAGCTTCTCTCCTGAATGGGTTTTTTCTGCGTTCAGGAAAAGAAGCTTTGACTGGCTCTCAACACTGCTGCTCCTAAATTCCTTAAAGTGGAGTTCCACCCAAAAGTGGAACTTCCACTCATCGGATTCCTCCCCCCCTCCGGTGTCACAGTTGGCACCTTTCAGGGGGGAGGGGGGTGCAGATACCTGTATATTACAGGTATCTGTACCCACTTCCGGCATAGATAGCCGCAGAATCTGCGGTTATTTACGCCACTTCCTGTTGCCCCCCCGCTGTCTGCTGGGAAACACACAGGTCCCAGGGACAGCAGGGACCAGCCGTATTGCGCTGCGCGACTCGCGCAGTAGGGAACCGGGAAGTGAAGCCGCACGGCTTCACTTCCTGATTCCCTTACCGAAGATGGAGGCTGCAGCACCCGAGGACCGAGAGATGGTTCGGCCTCGGGTGCCGACATCGCGGGCGCCCTGGACAGGTAAGTGTCCATGTTTTAAAAGTCAGCAGCTACAGTATTTGTAGCTGCTGACTTTAAAAAAAAAAAATTCGGCGGAGCTCCGCTTTAAAAGGCTATGTGTGCATGCAGATAGGCTTTTATTGAGGTGTCCTAGTATCAAGAGCTGAAGTGCTTCTGGCAAAGCTTTAAATGGTGCTTCAAATAGCTCAGATGTAAACAGGGCTGTAGGCATTAAAGTATATCTGAAGGCATTTTTTAACATTTGGGATAGTTTAGGGAATGGTTGAAGCCCCTGTCAAGTCAAAGTGAAGAAAATGCCCCTTACTGCAGAAGTGTGCTGGGAAAACAACACTTCCAGGAAAACCAGTTTCCTGGCTCCCCTTCAGCTCTCATAGCTTGCTCTGTCTGAGCTCCACCCAGTACAGAATATAATTTTGAGGTGAAAACCACAGGAAGAGTGAGAACTGTGGGGAGACCCATAAGATCAGCAGATGGAACAAGTGATAGCTGCAGGGGACTTAGGAGACCAACAACAGGAAACAGTGAGAGCTAGGGTTGACCCATGAGCTCAACAGAAGGAACAAGTGAGAGCTACAGAGGACTCAGGAGATCAGCAGGGGGAATCATTGAGAGATGCAGGGGACTCAGAAGCTCAGCAGGAGGAGCCACTGAGAGGTGAGGGAGAACCAGAGATCAGCAGGAGGAATCTGTGAGAGCTGGAGGTGTCTAAGTAGTTCAGCTGGAGGAACGAGTGAGAGCTGTGTGGAACCCAGGATATCAGTGTGGGGAATCAGTGAGAGCTGTAGGAGAACCAGGAGCTTAACAGGAGGAGCCACTGAGAGCTGAGGGAGAACCGGAGATCAGCAGGAGGAATCTGTGAGAGCTGGAGGTGCCGTAGTAGTTCAGCTTGAGGAACCAGTGAGAGCTGTGGGGAACCCAGGATATCAGTGTGGGGAATCAGTGAGAGCTGTAGGAGAACCAGGAGCTTAACAGGAGGAGCCACTGAGAGCTGAGGGAGAACCGGAGATCAGCAGGAGGAATCTGTGAGAGCTGGGGTTGCCTGATGAGCTCAGCAGGAGGAACAAGTGAGAGCTGCGGGGGAACCCGGGATATCGGTGTGGGGAATCAGTGAGAGCTGTGGGAGAACTGGGAGCTGAGCAGGAGGAGCCACTGAGAGCTGTGGGAGAACCAGAGATCAGCAGGAGGAATCTGTGAGAACTGAGGTGAACCTGGGATATCAGTGTGGGGAATCAGTGAGAGCTGCAGGAGAACCAGAAGCTCAGCAGGAGGAAGACGTGAGAGCTGCAGGGGACCCAGGAGAGCAGCAGGAGGAACCACTGAACCAGTGAGAGCTGCAATAGACCCAGGGGATCATGGAAGTGTCAATTTCCCTTCAGACTTTTTGAAGATACTTCAGGATGGCAGAGGAGACCATCAGCACTTTTACAGTCTTACAAATATATCTTGGCAGAAAAACGTTAATATAGCAACAGGGACTCTTTAATAATTTTAAAGAATGCCTAGGGAATTTTTTTTTTAATCCTGTCTGGAGTTGAGCTTTGAATTTCCACCTCTGTGTCATAATGATGCTTGGAGCTGAGAGCTCTCAACATTGCTGTATACCTGAAAACCCTAGATAATTATTCAAAGTGGCTGTGCTATATTCATAACATTTATCCAGGCACCGCCAGCCTTGGAAAAAATACACTACCTTATGTCATTTGTAGCCAGCTAATGCATGTGTAAGTGCTGTTTTCTTAGTGACAGTCAGGTGAATTGTCATTAACGAAAATATTTTCTGAGGACAACATGGAGGATACTGTTGTAGAACTCTCATTCTGCCCAACTGTTATGTCAATCCTTGTGTTTCAGTTCTTTGAGTGACTAACTGTCAACAATAATTAAGGTAAAGTGATAATAAATGCTGTTACACCACTTACTGTATACCTACAGGTAAGACTATAATAAGGCTTACCTGTAGGTACTGTGAATATATCTCCTAAACTTTTTAGGAGAGTTTAGGAGTACACACTGTCTGCAGCAACTGCTCCAACACCAACTCCTATCCCACCACAGTTGCTGCAGACAGGAGGGAGGTGTGCTAATGTTTAAGAACCCAGGCAATAGCCTTGAGACGGCACTCCATGTGGGAGAGGTTCCAAGTCAATGGACTGAGAGAGTTGGGCCAGCTGAGAGAGTCGACTGAGACAACTGGAAGAGAGAGTCCTGGGGACCAGAGGGGACTTTGAGTCTTGGAGGAGTGTGAAAGCCTGGAATGTCAGAGAAGCCCCATCCTAGAAGCCAGGAGTGGGCCTGTGCAGCAAGTCATTCACCAGGTTCAACTCAAAAATCCCACATGTGAGGAAGTCAAGCTTGGTTGATCCTTCGTTTCTAGCAATTGGTACAATGTCCTTCTTAAGGGACACAACTGAAGTTCGTCTGGCTATATAGAACCAACAGCTTCTGTGAGGGAGCGAGTCTAAGTCACCAGATCAGCTGTTCCACCCAATCAGCTGTTCCAATCTATGGGACCCCAGCACACCGCTACCCCGATACCAGTGGAGGATCTTAGGTGGATGGATGATTGAATAAGAGAATTTCATCAGCTGTTCCTACCTGTGGGAATTGACACCCATAATAGGGGTCCCACGGATCTGGTAAGCGGCCGCCTTTTTCAATTTATTACAAGATCCCGGTTCGCAGAAAAAGGTTCATCTTATCCCAGAAAGCATATACTTCTGTTGCAGAACTTTTTTTATTTGTCTTCCTTCAACCATTTATTTTCCCTGGGGACGTTTTGCTACATTATAACCATTTCACATATTATTTCACTGAAGGCACAATATTTAACATTTATTTGTTAATTATTATCACTGTTTTTTTAAGGTATAACACATACACAAATGTCAGGCTAAGGGAGGTCCCTCGGCCTGATTATTTTGACAATAGTAGCGCACCTGTAGTGTAGTCTTCATACACTGTTCTCCGCTTTATTATGGCTCAGACAATTAGTTAAGTATAAATCAAAGGTAGGCTTTACCGACCATTTCCCACCAATAAGGGCTACATATTCAAGTTACATATTTACTTCAACAATGTATTAAACCAATCACAATATTATTAACTCGTAACATCTCTGTATCCAAGCAATCTCATTATGTCACATTATATTATGTCACCTAGACAGATATAAATGCAGACCATCTTATGACACACACGCAACTTCCCTATGTCTGGTCTCGATTTCAACACAAATTCACTTCTTGAACAACAATATATATATTTACTTAATCAGCAAAATGATAACTGTAAAGGAACAGATGAGCCTTATGCCGCGTACACACGAGCGGACTTTACGGCGGACTTTGCCCGGCGGACTTTTCAACGTACTTTCCGACGGACTTTCTGAATGAACGGACTTGCCTACACACAATCCACCAAAGTCCGTCGAATTCGTACGTGATGACGTACGACCGGACTAAAACAAGGAAGTTCATAGCCAGTAGTCAATAGCTGCCCTAGCGTGGCTTTTTGTCCGTCGAACTAGCATACAGACGGCGGTCTTTTCGACCGGACTCGATTTCAACGGATAAATTTTAAACAAGTTTCAAATCTAAGTCCGTCCAATTTTTGAGAAAACAAAGTCCGCTGGAGCCCACACACATCGAATTGTCCGACGAAATCCAGTCCGCCGGGCAAAGTCCGCCGTAAAGTCCGCTCGTGTGTATGCGGCATTAGATTACAAAACACAAGGGGGCTTTTTTTACAATGCTTACGCTTTAGTTCCACTTTAACTTGTTCCGCTAAAAGTTCCGCTTTAACTGGAAACAAGCTTCAAGAGGTACATCTGATCTTCTGCCAGTGAGATTGGAAGCACTAAGTGTAAGTGCAACATGGCTTTACCAGCTGGGCTAACATTAAATAATGTTATTACATTATTATTAACATTAATATTATTAACATTAATAACATTATTACATTATAATTGTTATTACCTTATTACATTAAATGATGTAATAAAGCCACTTTTCAAATCCAATTTAAAGTGAATCTGTGGTCTTTCTAGCTGTACATGTTTACCCTTCTTTTGCTCCCCCACTGCTCTGTTTCAAGGTTCAAAAAAAAGGAAGACCTGTCTAAACTCCAATTTACTACAGTTATGACCTGCACAAGGATAAAGATTCAAATACCCCCATGTGACAGTGCTGGGCCAAACACCAGTGTTGAAAGATACATATTCAGACATCTCAAGTCTCCCACGAGGTGCAGGAGCCTCCCGCATTTTGGGGGCGGCTCCTAGACACCCGCAAGTGCTGCCCAATATCCGGGCTGTGGGGCTGATCCTGGATGGTCCCCCGGTTCACAGTCGGGGATGATCGGTGCAGCAGGAGGGACAGCTGTGAACATCGATCTCCCTATATAGCTGACATCCGCTTCTCCTTCTCTCCCTCCCATGACTGATGGCTAAAAATCTGTCCCTCCTGCTGCACCGTTTACCCCCAATGTGTCCTTCTACCCCCCTTCTTCTCCCCCTGTTGCTCTAAGGCTCCCCTCTGTGTCCTTCACCCCCCCTGTTCTTCTCCAGCTCCCTGTCCTCCTCTTCCACCCTCCCTTGTCCCCCACAGCCGGCTTCCCTCCTCTCCTCTCCCGCCTCCTCTGGGGATCTGTCAGGATGGAGAGCGGAGGAAGGGACGGGTCATTTACCGGCCCCTGCCTTTTCTGAATTGGATACAGTGAGCAAGATCCCTCCTGTGTCCTGTGAAAACTGAGTGGAGTAACCTGTGAGTTACTATGCTCAATTTATGAATAGACAGGAGCCGCTGTCTTCTGTCTAATCATCTTCAATGCTGAGAAAGGAACTGGAGAATCTGTGTCCTCAGCCTCTTTCTCTGTCTCAAAGGGGAGATCTCAGGGTTCTATTTAGACCCCTGATATCTTACCATAACCCCCCCCCCCCCCCACAGGGTTGATTAAAAAAAAATGCAAAAAATATAAAAAAAAAAAATTGTAAACAAAAATTATAAAAAAAATAAATTATAAAAAACTACTGATACCACCCCCCTGCCATACCTACACTGTCCACTGTCCCAACCCCCTCCCCTCAAAAAAGCATTTAATAAAATGTAATTGTAAAAAAAATCATATGTAAAAATAAAAACTACTGACACCATCCACTGCCCTACTGACACCATCACCGCCACATACTCCCAACCCCTTTCCCAACAGCTTCATCCTAGAGATGCATTGCAGTGCCATTCAGACTGAATGACGCTGCAACGCACTACAGTGAGCATGGTGCACATTGCATTGACGCGTGCAAATTTACCACTCATGCGATAGTCCTAACACCATAGGTGTGCACAGCTTATTGCATTAGGGTGTGCACCCTAAAGCTCAAAAACACACCTGTGTGTGTCTACATAGATATGGCCCTGGCACATTGATTCACCTGCTGGGCACAGTAAGAGGGAGATCTTTCCTGTTTTCCCACTGGCACACAGAGCGTTAAAGCCAATGTGCATGAGTTGATTAGGGTGTGCCCAGGCACACCCAGCACCAGGGCTGGACTGGGAATAAAAATTAGCCCTGGATAAAGTTTCACATCAGCCCCATAGCATTATTATACCAGCCCAACAGCAAACGTCATTATTTTCTTGTTCATAAAAGGGAAAAAAAAATACATTTTAAAGCACAGAGACCACCTTCCACAGAAAGAATACACAACGGTAAGGGGGTGAGGGGGAGGTGGGGCTACTGATATAAGGGGGAAACCTTTATATCAGTGCCCCCTTACATTGTTGCATTCAATCCCCCCTTACATCAGTTACCCCCCTCAGACTGGCCTGGCGGCGCTGTCACTGACCTCCTCTCAGGTGCACCATGCAGGGATCAGTCATACAGCTTTCATGTTTTTTTTTAAACTGAATGGGTTGTTTTACAAGGCGATCCTTTACAAACACTTTAAGGTCCTACAGAGGGCTATCGAAATTTGACTGGTTCTGCATGTACTATATGTATCTTTATATCTACCTGGAAAAAAAACTAGAAAAGTAGCACCCCAAGGGCTCAGCAGTTAAAAATTTTACATTTGTTTGAATTCTGCAGCAAGCTCCTCTGACATTTATGTCTTTCTGCACCTTTAAACAAGGCATCCTGAATTCCAGACAATCTAAGTGATGATTTTTTATTCATGTCATAAATTTCTGTCACTAAGGCTTTCACGATTTGGGAAGATGTGACATTCATTTAGATGTAACTCAGCGAACCCTGGTTGTCTCTGCGCCTCCTTAGTACACTGTTGCGGGCCTGACACCGAACTCCTCTTTGCCTTCCAAACCTTTCTGATCAACTGTCAAGTGATTAACAACAGTTGGTATAATAAATCTTATATAAAGTGTTTAATGCCTACAGACAAAATGACTGTGCTATGGAGAATTAATTTGCCTAACAGATGGCAAATGTATTAGATTTATTCCCAGTAAAAACATTTTTTCCAGAATGATTTTATTGGTGCTAAAATCTGTCATTGCTCTGATTTAGTCAGATTTAACATAATCTAAGTAAGACTGCGGTAAGCATATGAACCTTTCAGCACATAGATCTAAAGGGCTACATTTTTTGTCATATCATGTTTAAAAAAAAAAAACTAAAACAAAATATAAAGGAAAAAATCCTGTGAAAAATTACCATTGTAATCGCAAATACAGTCCTAAAATATTCAATTAGGTTTCTCTACGATATATAGTTTTTAACAGGGTGTTGCTTTTAAACGATAAATGCAGTTATAACCAGTTTTTGGTTTTAACCACTTTAGCCCTGGAAGATTTACCACTCCTCGGGACCAGGCCATTTTTTGCGATACAGCACTGCGTTATTTTAACTGACAATTGCACGGTCGTGCGGCACTGTACCCAAATAAAATGTATGTCCTTTTTTCCCACAAATAGAGCTTTCTTTTGGTGGTATTCGATCACGTTTTGAATTTTTTTTGTGCTATAAACAAACAAAAATGATAATTTTGAAAAAAGAAAAAAACAATATTTTTTAATTTCTGCTATGACACACATCCAATAATTTTATTTAAACATTTCATTTCTTCATCAATTTAGGCCAATATGTATTCTGCTACATGTTTTTGGTAAAAATAATCCCAATAAGCATTTATTGATTGGTTTGTGAAAAAGTTATAGCGTCTATAAACTATGGGATATACTTATGAAATGTTTATTTATTTATTTTTCTACTAGTAATGGCGGTGATCAGCCACTTAAAGTGGGACTGCGATATTGCGGTAGACAAATTGGACACTAAATGACACTTGGAGGACAAAGAGGTTCCCCCAGGGGTTTTTTAGCAGCAAAATAATGAGATTTTAAAATATGAGCTCTGGTTGCAAACCTAGAAAAAATAATCCATCGAAGAGTGCGCATGCGCGGAGTTTCCGAGATGGACGCCTAGATTCAGAGCTCCGTCCTGCTCCGGCCTCTCCAGCTCCATTGCAGCTAGCAGCCGGATCACCAGCACCTCTCCCAGGGCTCAATCGACTCCAGAGAAGTCTGGGTACTCCCTTATGTCCTCAGGCTTGGTCAGGAGGATTCTCTACCAACAGCCTGGATTCGGCCTATCAGCCGCGGAGGAAGCCAAGATGGCGTCCGGAGCACAGATTGCAGACGCTGAAGGGGAAGAAGCTATGGACGCAGCCACAGACTTGGGAGCACAGGCAGCCCCTCTGTCTGGGCCTGAACCTGTAAGTAACCTATTCCCTAACATCTTATTACCTGCATCCACGGAATCCTTACTAGAGAAAACACTGGATGAACTTATTGCCACCCCTGTGAGGGACCATGCAGTCAGCCCAGTCATGTCTGCCCTCCTCAGCCCACATTCTCCTGCAAGTCCAATGGACTTTACTATGCTGATGAATACATTTTCCAAGATGCTGTCCAGGGGCCTAGCATAAACGGCATCCCAAATTACATCCACTATACCAGGGGCGTCGGGAGGGGGTGGCTAGACGTGTCTAAAGCCCCGAATGTGACCCCGAAAAGCCCAGAGTCTCGGCCATTTATTTTAAAATTATTAGCCCCGAGTCCCCCATGAAAGTGCAGTGCAGCGCCGCACTGGGCATGAGCGAGCACAAAGTCTGGTCACGCGAGCTGCGGCGCCTAACTCCGAGTGACCGAGACTATTGGACGTCACACGGTCCCGCCCGCGATCCCGGCATTTGACCAGTGAGACATCCATCATAGGCGCCGCGCTGCCATATCCTATGATGGACATCACACTGGTCCAATGAATGCCAGGATCGCGGGACGTGTGACGTCATTATAGGCACGCGCGGCCGGCCCAGAGAGACACACTGCGTCTGCGCACGGCCACGGCGGGATGAAAAGCGCGCACTTGCACTTGAGTCTTGAGGACCGATCTGACCCCGAGCGGCGAGCATTACCGAGTGACATAGCAGGTTCCGCCCTCTGGAGCCTGCAGTGCTTATGATGGACGTCCCACTGGGCCAATGCCGGGACCGCGGGACATGTGACGTCCATCATAGGCGCTGTAGGCTTCAGAAGGCGGGAATTACAATGCACTATGAGATCCCCGCTCGGCTCTCCTCTCCTCTCCTGTCATCGCTCTGGCTGCCTGGAGTCACCAGTGGAGTGCCTGCTGCAGTGCTATCTAGTCTACTCTACTCTGATGGGCGCGCCACACAGTACAGCTGAGCTGCAGGAGGACTCAGAGGTCATGTCACCTGAAGTCTAGTCAGGTAGGTCACTCAGTGTGTTTAAGGTAGGTCAGTGTGTGTCAGGTCAGTGTGTGTCAGGTAGGTCAGTGTATGTCAGGTCAGTATATGTCAGGTCAGTGTGTGTCAGGTAGGTCAGTGTGCATCAGGTAGGTCAGTGTGCATCAGGTAGGTCAGTGTGCATCAGGTAGGTCAGTGTGTGTCAGGTAGGTCAGTGTGCGTCAGGTAGGTCAGTGTGCGTCAGGTAGGTCAGTGTGCGACAGGTAGGTCAGTGTGTGTCAGGAAGGTCAGTATATATCAGGTCAGTGTGTGTCAGGTAGGTCAGTGTGTGTCAGGTAGGTCAGTATATGTCAGGTCAGTGTGTGTCAGGTAGGTCAGTATATGTCAGGTCAGTGTGTGTCAGGTAGGTCAGTATATGTCAGGTCAGTGTGTGTCAGGTAGGTCAGTATATGTCAGGTAGGTCAGTGTGCATCAGGTAGGTCAGTGTGTGTCAGGAAGGTCAGTATATATCAGGTCAGTGTGCGTCAGGTAGGTCAGTGTGCGTCAGGGATGACCCCCCCCACCCCCCCTGGTGCCAGGCGCGGACCTTGGGCTGAAGCCCCTGGTCTTTTTGCCACCTAGCAACGCCCCTGCACTATACAAGCCGACCTGCAAAATCTCGGCTCTAGATTTGAGGCCACGGAGCATAAAGTAGAGCAAACAATCTCCAGAACTAACCAGAATACGGCCCGCATCCAGGACTTACAAGACCAACTGGACACGGCTATCTCTAAAATTGATGACCTGGAGAACCGCTCCAGGCATAATACAATTTTCGAATTAGAGGGCTCCCTGAAACTGTTAAAGACACCCATCTAGCAGTTAAATCCTTCATCAAAGACATCATACCAGACATCCCGGACCATCGTCTGGAGCTAGACAGGGCTCACAGAGCTCTTCATCCCCCTCGCTTGAATGGACTACCCAGGGATATTGTGGTCAAACCACCCTGTATGGGGTTAAGGAAGAAGTCATGCGTATAGCCAGAGATGCAGAGCAACTCTCCATCAGAGACACCTCGTCCAAGTATTCACAGATCTGTCCCCCCCTTACCATACAGTGGAGGAGAGCCCCGAAACCCCTTCTGCAAGTCTTATCGCAAAAAATTATCAAATATTGGTGGTCCTTCCCCTTTCGCCTATCATTCACCTACAAGAATAAGACACACGGCTTTACTTCTATCAATGGAGGGGAACGTCTGATGGTACATCTGGGCCTCATATCCCTGGACCCATCAACCTCTTCAAGCCACAAGAATACCAGATCTATGAAACGTCCATCGCCACAGAGCCCAATTACCCCAGTCTGGAGAAAGCAGCAGTCCAAGCAATCCAAACACTCTCACCCCCCTTTATAACTAGGAGGCCTAAATCCTCTTTCTTTTATTATGTTTGCTTTTCCTTTTAGGTACCACAGTCATTTGTCCCACTTGAACTCTTACCATTTGGAGACCTAGCTCCTCTGACATACGACTGACTGTCCACTAAGGTACCCAGAACTTCTCCAGAATACTCACGGACATTGGACATACAGTGATACAACAGTTTCCCCTGGTGGCCCAATTCCAGCAGTAATCACTGTAGTATCAATGTCGATGTTGTTAGGCCTTAAGTTTTCTGGATCAGGGCAGGCATGGTAGAAGAGCTAGGCAGCAGTATCCTTTACCATTCCCCACTCCTGGCCATCTCGGTCTTAGTTTGCATCCAGTTTGAAGTTTTTTCCTTTACCTTTTATAAAGCGTTATTGTTTGTATGGTTACTAGCTCGTGAATAACTCAGAATCCCGACTGGAAACATAATTGTTATTATTTTATCTGGAGATCTTAGCGCTCCGGATGCTCAGGGGGCAGGCGTCACCCCTGATGGGAATGTATCTTTCCCATTGAGCGTTCCAGAGCTGTGGACATTCCCTTGGGGAGGAAGGGGGGGGGGGGGTTCTCTCTCACAATGGCAACAAATTGTTTTTCATAGAGAACCCCCTTCTTTATACATTGCCAAAATAGGTGGTTGGCGGGGTCAAAGCGTTGTTGTTACTTTAATTGGAAGAGTTGTTCTTACTTTAATTGGAAGAGTCATGAAGAATCGTTCTTGCCAAACCAATCTATTAACCTTCTATCCTCATAGGTGAGTTGCCATCTAGATAAAGGAAGGCCTGCAGACGTGGTGTATCTGGACGTTGCAAAAGCATTTGATACAGTTCCCCATAAACGTTTACTGTACAAAATAAGGTCCGTTGGCATGGACCATAGGGTGAGTACATGGATTGAAAATGGGCTACAAGGGCGAGTAATAATAAGAACCCACCCATATATGCATGGCGTTACCTGCGGCTCCCATGTCCATAAATGTGCCTTGTTTGTAGATGATCTGCTACTTTTTCTAAACTCCTTCAGGATTTTAGCAAGGTCTCAGGGCTTAGAGTTAACATGGCCAAATCTGTGGCTTTAAATATTACCACCCCAGCTCGTTTGGTTGAGCGACTAAAAAACCACATTTACCTGGGACCTTGCCTCAATCCCTTATTTGAGCGTCAATTTAACAGCTAGTGTTGACCAACTTTATAACGACAATTACCCCCACATGTATAAAAAAAACTGAAGGAGGCCTCTCTAGATGGGAGCAAGGCTATCTTTCCTGGTTGGGCAGGGTAAACTCCATAAAAATGACCCTCTTGCCAAGGATTTCATACTTATTTTGCTCCCTACCCATTCTGATCCTGAGATCGCCTCTGCAAAAATTCCTATCCCAGATAATACGTTTCATCTGGGGCAACAAAGAATATCTCTGCCCTAAAAGGGAGGACTAGGTTTACCAGACCTCTGGAGGTATTATCAAGTTGCTCAATTAGCGCAGTTCTTGATCATATACTTACAGGGTAGTAGACCAGACTGGGTCGAAATGGAGAGACAAGCAATTCCATTACATACCATAGATTACCTAGCTTGGGTTCCCTCTAAAATTTGACCTCCATAATAACTCCAGCCTGAAGTAACCAGAGATTTGGTCTATGGAAAAGCAACAGAAAATGTTGCAAAGTATTCAATGGGCATTATGGACATTTGTTTCCCACGGGCAATTCAATGGGCATTATGGACATTTGTTTCCCACGGAACGCTTTTTGTGTGCCCTTCTCATATTCTGGTTGCAATGGACACTTAACGATTTTGAGCCTCAGCTGAGTTGAACATGGGTGTTTGGGGTGGGCGACGTCCTGGCTACTGTAGTACTAGTAGCAAAAGGAAGTGGGTTGGGCCTGTGCTGTATATATATGGGGTGATACGACATGTCATACCTGGTAGTGGGATACTACATGTTGTGGAAGGGGGAATTCACTGTGTGTGCACTGCAGAGCATGTGGTGTGGTTTTGTAAGAAAAATGATTCTTGTTTTTGCTTGCTAGCTGTGCATCTAGCTAACACAGCCTGACTCTATGCTGAAGCTCTTGTTGGGCACAGGCCCTCCTGCTGACCTGATGGAGCCCAAGCCTCCTACTGGAATACTGCTTGTACCTTCAATAGACAGCCTTGTGCTTCGTAGTTGGGAACTCAGTTAGTCTGAGTTAAGGCCCACACTTATCAGTGGTACTTTGATGTGGCATTATGGCTTCCACGTGTATTTGTGAATATATGCAACTAAAACCTTTGTTTCCAACCTGAGTAGCTGAAAAAGAGTAGTTAGGGTTTGTGCTGGATAACTTGAAAGTGTTGAGGGGAACTCACCTTTGTACTGTTTTGTATATTTCCTTGCCTATGTGCACCTTTCCCTTTTTGCTATTATAGTTTGCAAGAACCAGTCCTGCTGCTAATGGACTTTACTGAATCCCACATGAGACAGAGTCAAATTTACCATGACCTGCTTTGTTTAGTCCCTTTGACGTCAGGAACCTTTACATGGCTGTGTTAACACGTGTTTTTTCTCTGTAGGCATGTATTTAATCACTATTTATAGATACTTACATGTGCCGGTTTGGAGTGGGGCAGAATTTGGTCCTAATGGTACTTCCTATTTTTATGTTTATAAGGGATTGCTAGATATATATCCAGTTTTTCCATTATAACGCTAAGAAATATTGAGAAGCCTTAGTCCCTATATCCGTCCCCCAGACGTTTACTGACACAAGCGACTCTCCTCTGCTAGACTGTTTGTGAGTGGTTTAAGAGATACTATATGTAAATAACTTTGATAAAAGGATTTCTTTGTATGCATAATAAATTTATATGTATTTTTATTATTTATTCAGCAGCATATGATACTTTGTAAGTTGGTCCTGAAGAAGCTACGCAATCAGTGAAATGCGTTGACCAGCACACGAAATACACACACCTCCATCATTTTTGAATCTGAAGCATGGATGCAATAATAGAAGGTGTATGTATGGTGGTCCCAAGTGGCACATACAGTATGTATCTTATTTTGGCAATATTGTTCCTAATTAATTATTAATTTTTAAATATTGTACAATAAATTTAGATTTTTTTATATTTTTATATTATTTTTATAAATTTGACTCTGTCTCATGTGGGTGCCAGTAAAGTCCATTAGCAGCAGTACTGGTTCTTGCAAACTATACTTGTATTTGACAATTGGTATAAGTAGAGGTCTCCCGTCTGTTTGCCTTTTTGCTAGTTGCAAACCAGTCAGAGTTGCTGCCAGTGCTGCTTTTTTTAGCATTCTACATTTCTGGGAGTGATGGATTTTTGTTTCCCCAGGCACTTTACTTTCTTCGACCTACATGACCTCAGGGCTCAGCAGACACTAATGCCCCGTACACACGGTCGGACTTTCCGGCATACTTGGTCCGGCGGACCAGAGTGTGCCAGACAATCCGCCCATGTGTAGGCGCCGGCGAACTTTTCCGGCGGACTTTTTCCCAAAAGCCCACCGGACCTAGATTTGAAACAAGTTTTAAATCTTTCCGTCGGACTCAGTTTCTGGCGTAAAGTCCGCTCGTCTGTGTGCTGGTCTGACGGAAAGCCCGCTCGTGTGTATGCTGGTCCAATGGACCAGATACGACGCGAGGGCAGGGTATTGCATTTTGCGCTCGCTGCAATAGGAAAAACAAAATTTCCTATTGCGGCGAGTGCGGGGCATACCAGGCCCTTAGGTCTGGTATGGATTATAAGGGGAACCCCCCTATGCCGAAAAAACGGCGTGGGGTCCCCCCTAAAATCCATACCAGACCCCGATCCGAGCACGCAGCCTGGCCGGTCAGGGAAGGGGGTGGGGAGGAGCGAGCGCCCCCCCTCCTGAACCGTACCAGGCCGCATGCCCTCAACATGGGGGGTGGGTGCTTTGGGGGAGGGGGGGGCGCCCTGCGGGCCCCCCCCTCCCCCAAAGCACCTTGTCCCCATGTTGATGAGGACAAGGGCCTCTTCCCGACAACCCTGGCCGTTGGTTGTCGGGGTCTGCGGGCAGGGGGCTTATCGGAATCCGGGAGCCCCCTATAATAAGAGGGCCCACAGATCCCGGCCCCCCCACCCTATGTGAATGAGTAGGGGTACATGGTACCCCTACCCATTCACCTAGGGAAAAAGTGTAAATAATCTTCCTCCGGCTTCGGGGGTCTTCTTCCGGCTTCGGGGGTCCCTCCAGTTCATCTTCTCCCGGCGTCCGGTTGGTTCTTCTCCGCTCTCTTCTCCCGGTGTTCCAGTTCTTCGGCCGGCTCCTCCGAAGAAGATGAACCGGAGGGACCCCCGAAGCCGGAAGAAGACCCCCGAAGCCGGAGGAAGATCCCCCCCTGGAGCTGTTTAATAAAATATTTTAAAAACCTGTGTAGTGTTTTATTTACACTTTTTCCCTAGGTGAATGGGTGGGGGTACCATGTACCCCATACTCATTCACATAGGGTGGGGCGCCGGGATCTGGGGGCCCTCTTATTAAAGGGGGCTCCCGGATTCCGATAAGCCCCCCGCCCGCAGACCCCGACAACCAACGGCCAGGGTTGTCAGGAAGAGGCCCTTGTCCTCATCAACATGGGGACAAGGTGCTTTGGGGTGGGGGGGCCCGCAGGGCGCCCCCCTCCCCCAAAGCACCCACCCCCCATGTTGAGGGCATTTGGCCTGGTATGGTTCAGGAGGGGGGGCGCTCACTCGTCCCCACTACCTTTCCTGACCGGCCAGGCTGCGTGCTCGGATCGGGGTCTGGTATGGATTTTAGGGGGACCCCACGCCGTTTTTTCGGCGTAGGGGGTTCCCTTTATAATCCATACCAGACCTAAGGGCCTGGTATGCACCGCGACGGGGCTCGCAAGGTGTCAATCTCGCCGATAAAAGCGGCAAGATTGACATCCTTTTCTAGTCCCGTCGCACCTGAGTCACGTTCAAAGTGAACGGACTTGTCCGTGTGTGGGCAAGTCCGTTCATTCTGAAAGTCCGGCGATAGTCCGTCGGAAAGACGGGCGGACTTAGCCCGCCACAATAGTCCGGGCGTGTGTGCGCAAGTCCGTCCGTTTTAGGGTCCGGCGCACCTGGCGGACAAAGTCCGTCAAAAAGTGTGCCGGACCAAGTAGGACAGAAAGTCCGACCGTGTGTACGGGGCATAAAGCTCACACTAAAGCCTTGCAGAAGCTGGAAACACAGTATGTGATGGGGCAAAGGTATCCAACACTTGGTAGTGCCCAATGCTGAAATGTCTGACTCAGGCTGCAGTGCTTGAATGGAACAAAACCACAGCCTGCCAAAGTTGTTTTGTTGCAAAGAGATGCTATTTAGATTTTTTTGGAGCAGCAACAATGTACAGTATGGCTAAAAACATTTGTTTTGCCATAATTCTCTTTAGGGTCACAGAAGTACATTTACTTTTGGTCTCATGTGACCCAGAGTCAGCTTGTAATAGTCTATTGTCCACTATCAGCTGTTAGGGCAGAACATGGAAGTTAATATGTAGGCTTGTTTCTTTTCTAACATATGCCATACTTCTCATTTAATGTACTGAGGAAAGCATCGCAAATATCTGATGCAGCAGACATTCTAATTTAGAGTCAGCCCAGAGCCCCTGAAGGGTATGCACAACTTTTATTTTTTCAGTTTACAAGGCATCTTTAAAAAGTTTCCGCACTCAAAATAACTCAACACGCAGCCATTAATGTCTAAACCGCTGGCAACAAAAGTCAGTACACCCCTAAGTGAAAATGTCCGAATTGGGCCCAAAGTGTCAATATTTTGTGTGGCCACCATTATTTTCCAGCACTGTCTTAACCCTCTTGGGCATGGAGTTCACCAGAGCTTCACAGGTTGCCACTGGAGTCCTCTTCCACTCCTCCATGATGACATCACGGAGCTGGTGGATGTTAGAGACCTTGCACTACTCCACATTCTGTTTGAAGATGCCCCACAGATGATCGATAGGGTTTAGGTCTAGAAAAATGCTTGGCCAGTCCATCACCTTTAACCTCAGCTACTTTAGCAAGGCAGTGGTCATCTTGGAGGTGTGTTTGGGGTCGTTATCATGTTGGAATACTGCCCTGCGGCCCAGTCTCTGAAAGGAGGGGATCATGCTCTGCTTCAGTATGTCACAGTACATGTTGGCATTCATGGTTCCCTCAATGTAGCTCCCCAGTGGCACGCATGCAGCCCCAGACTATGACACTCCCACCACCATGCTTGACTGTAGGCAAGACACACTTGTCTTTGTACTCATCACCTAGTTGCTGCCACACACGCTTGATACCATTTGAACCAAATAAGTTTATCTTGGTCTCATCAGACCACAGGACATGATTCCAGTAATCCATGTCCTTAGTCTGCTTGTCTTCAGCAAACTATTTGCCGGCTTTCTTGTGCATCATCTTTAATAGAGGCTTCCTTCTGGGACGATAGACATGCAGACCAATTTGATGCAGTGTGCGGCGTATGGTCTGAGCACTGACAGGCTGACCCCCCACCCCTTCAACCTCTACAGCAATGCTGGCAGCACTCAAACGTCTATTTCCCAAAGACAACCTCTGGATATAATGCTGAGCACATGCACTCAACTTCTTTGGTCGGCCATGGTGAGGCCTGTTCTGAGTGGAACCTGTCCTGTTAAACCACTGTATAGTCTTGGCCACTGTGCTGAAGCTCAGTTTCAGGGTCTTGGCAATCTTCTTATAGCCTAGGCCATCTTTTTGTAGAGCAACAGTTCTTCTTTTTTTAGATCCTAAGAGAGTTCTTTGCCATGAGGTGCCAAGTTGTACCTCCAGTGACCAGAGAGAGAGCGATAACACCAAATTTAACACACCTGCTCCCCATTTATGCCAGAGCCATTGTAACAATAACGAGTCACATGACACCGGGTAGGAAAAATGGCTAATTGGGTCCAATTTGGACATTTTCAATTAGGGGGTGTACTCACTTTTGTTGCCAGCGGTTTAGACATTAATGGCTGTGTGTTCAGTTATTTTGAGGGGATAGCAAATGTACACTGTTATACAAGCTGTACACTTACTACTTTACATTGTAGCAAGGTGTCATTTCTTCAGTGTTGTCACATGAAAAGATAAAATAAAATATTTACAAAAATAGGAGGGGTGTACTAAGTTTTGTGAGATATTATATATATAAATATATATATATATATATATATATATATATATATATATATATATTAGAAAAAGTTAAAGAGGGAGTCCACCTAAACCGCCTAAAAAAAAAAATATTAAAAGCCAGCAGCTACAAATACTGCAGCTGCTGACTTTTAATACATGGCCACTTACCTGTCCCAGGGTCCAGCGATGTCGGCAGCCGACGCCGAGAACCCCCTCGGTTCTCGGCAGCTGCATCCTAGGTTAGGGAATCAGGAAGTGAAGCATTGCAGCTTCACTTCCCGGTCCCTTACTGCGCATGCGCGAGTCGCGCTGCTCATCGTAACTGGTCCCCGCTCTCTCCTGGGAGCTGTGTGTTCCCAGCAGACAGCGCGGAGGGACAGGAAGAGGCATAGACTCCCATGGGTGTCTATGCCGGAAGTGAGTGCAAATACCTGTCTTAGACAGGTATCTGCACCCCCCTCCCCCCTGAAAGGTGCCAAATGTGACACCGGAGGGGGGGGGGTTCCGAAAAGCGGAAGTTCCATTTTTGTGTACAACTCCGCTTTAAAGAAAAAAACCTAAAAAATTCTTCTTTTTGCCAAGTAAATTTCATATTTACCTGTACAGCAGATAGAATTCTAGGCTTCTTTTCCCATGTTTATTGGCCTAATCTTAAAGTGGTTGTAAACCCTTTACAACAACTTTTTACTACAGGTAACCCTATAATAAGGCTTACCTGTAGCTACCCCGGATATCTCCTAAACCTACACGGTTTAGGAGATATCGCCTGTATCTGCGTGTAATGATGTCATCGGCACATGCGCACTGAAGCAATGGCACATACTTGCTTTTGCTTCAGTTAGTGTGCTGTTACTGGTGGCTCCCGCGTGCATGCGGCTCCGGCCAATCACAGCGCCGGAGTCCTCAATACCCGGAAGTAACTCCGGGAGCGATGTCGCTGGCCGGAGCGGTGTATGAGGACCACTGCGAGGGCTTTGATCTAAGGTAAGTAATTCATAATGAGCTAGTATGCTATGTATATTAGCTCATTATGCCTTTGTTTTGCAGGTTTTTTTTTTTTAGTTAGTGGGTTTACAACCACTTTAATGGCTGTAGTGAAAAAAAAGTTGTTTGCAGCACTCAATAGCTGAAGCTCAAAATAATACACACTACTGAATGGGTTATACGACTGACTTATCCCTTTATGCTTGTCTGCTTTGTGCATAAAAGCAAAGTGAGGTTAGATTTAATTTGAGGCAAATTTTGAAAGAAAACAGAAAAAATTTCACAGAAAAGTTGTACTTTAACAATATAAAATTCCCTTATTCACTACAACAATGGTTTAATAGTTTAATAGACTGCTGGGCTAGGTTCACATCTGGAGAGGATGTAATTCGCATGCGTTCCCACACCCACATGCAGCCGCACAAAAAAAAAACAAATCGTATCCTTATAAAAAATTTTATGCATCCATAATGCAACATTCATTTCCTTTAATAAATCAGGCCAAGGTCCAAGTAAATCAGGCCCATACTGTGCAGATTTAATCATACACTAAGCAATAACCCTTTCTCCAACACGTGGTATCAGAACATTTTTTATGATACATCCACAGAGTATTTCTGAATTCACACATTTATAATTCAATAAACTACATAAATGTCAAAAACATGCTGCTTCATTGGGTAATACTTCTGTGCCTGTTTATGTGTATGTTATATGTACTCTATATGTCTAGTACCTTGTATATTTTAGAACTATGCATCTTCTTATTTCAGTCTCCTGTGACATTAAGATTCCATCATGTCATTGATATTCATGAAGGTTAGAGTTAATTGGATTTTATTATAAAAAACACACACATCCCACATGGGACGCATATTTAAACTCTATATCTATAAACATGTACATTTGTTGGCCGAGACATTTTAAAATCACACACTCACAAACTTAAATCTGCAATCAGCAAAGAGGACCTATCTAATCTGAATCTAGTTTCCAACAGAGGCATTAGTTCATAAATAAGCAAACATACACTATATTGTCAAAAGTATTGGGACACCTGCCTTTACACACACATGAACTTTAATGGCATCCCAGTCTTAATTCGTAGGATTCAAAATTGAGTTGGCCCACCCTTTGCAGCTATAACAGCTTCAACTCTTCTGGGAAGGTTGTCCACAAGGTTTAGGAGTGTGTCTATGGGAAGGTTTAACCATTCTTCCAGAAGCACATTTGGGAGGTCAGACATGGATATTGGACAAGAAGGCCTGGCTTGCAGTCTCCGTTCTAATTCATCCCAAAGGGTTTCTGTTGGTTTGAGGTCAGGACTCTGTGCAGGCCAGTCAAGTTCCTCCACCCCAAACTCACTCAACTATGTCTTTATGGACCTTGCTTTGTGAACTGGTGCGCAGTCATGTTGGAACAGAAGGGGCCATCCCCAAACTTCCCACAAAGTTGGAAGCATGAAATTGTCCAAAATGTCTTGTTATGCTGACATCTTAAGAGTTCTCATCACTGGAACTAAGGGGCCAAGCCCAACCCCTAAAAAACAACCCCACACCATAATCCCCCCTCCACCAAATGATTTGGATCAGTGCACAAAGCAAGGTCCATAAAGACATGGATGAGCAAGTTTGGGGTGGAGGAACTTGACTGTCCTGCACAAGTGCACAGAGTCCTGACCTCAACCCGACAGAACACCTTTGGGATGAATTACAGTACCTCACAAATGCGCTTCTGGAAGAAAGGTCAAACATTCCCATAGACACACTCCTAAACCTTGTGGACAGCTTTCCCAAGAGAGTTGAAGCTGTTATAGCTGCAAAGGGTGGGCCAACCCAATATTAAACCCTACGGACTAAGACTGGGATGCCATTAAAGCTCATGTGCCTGTAAAGACACCCCAATACTTTTGGTAGTATAGTGTATGTTGGGATAGTACAGTGACTTAGTGGTTAGTGCTTCTCCCTTGCAGTCCTGTGGTATCTGGTTCAAATCCTGTTCAGGATACTATCTGCATGGGGTTTGCTTGTACTTATGTGGAATTCCTTGGGGTATTCCAGTTTCCTGCCACACTTCAAAGATATGCTAGTAGCTGAATTGGCTCTTGTGTGTATGTGAGATGGGGACCTTAAATTATAGGCTCCTTGGGTATAGGGATGGATGCGAATGTAAAATATGTAAAGCACTGAAATAAATAGTGAAAGTGTCAGATTCAAATATACTGTATATAGGTGGTGAACATTTTTCAGTGTCACAAATCCATGTGACAAAGTATAGATGCCCCATGCCAAATGACAATTTACAAAACAAAAAATACATCATATCCTATAAAAAGCCTTGTCCATAACAAACCAATTAGCTTCCTTATGCCACTTTTTCAATAGAAAATGTTGCTCTAGGGAACAGGAATTTTGCTTAATTTCAAACACGTTTTCCGCATACAGAGGGGAGTTTATGTGCAGTGATGCAGCTCGTCATATATGCTTCTGTCCATATTTGCTCTGTAGGTTTTTTACATTGCATTATTATAGTGTTTCATAGCAATGCTGATTAAATTTGGCACCGCCGAGGCGCCAGCACACTGCCTTGTGCAGAGATTGCTTCCAGCTATCCAAGTAACATATTTGTATAGGATAATCTTGTGCCATAATCTCCAAGGTAATTATTCCATCCCCCAGATCTGTGGTAAGGGAGAGGAGCAGAGTAAAATAGAAAACAAAGTTTAGAAGCATCTTTTCTTCTTTGCTGGGAGCCAAGTGGGAAAACCTTGTTATATATAATCTGAGGCTTTTTCCCTGCACATAACACGCTGCTCCCATTGTATAATGCATTTCTTGCATTACCATACATTTGAAATAAGTCGAGATGCTACGCAGGGAATATATTTACCAGGACGAAACTCAGTGGAAAAGGGAAGTATTTGTTTGGCATATTTATTTAGATGAGCAATAGAGAAATGTCAGTATGCAAAACGTGCATAATCTAATGTTCATTTATTTCCTTCTTTCTTGTTTTCCTTAAAGTCATTGTAAATCCTTTTTTTACAATGGTCTTACACAGAGCAGCCCCAATCCCACTTTTCTATGGGGACATTCATGCAAGCTTGCTCTGTGTGTCCATAGACACACAGAGCACTGCTTGCCCCCCCCCCCCCCCCCCAGACTGGACTTCATCCAGACCGGCCCACTTTAAATTTGAGTGTCCCCAACAGCATCCCCCTTACATCAGAGTGTCCCCCTCAGTGCCCCCATTACATCAGAGTGTCCCCATCAGCACTCCCTTACATCAGAGTGTCCCCATCAGCACCCCCTTACATCAGAGTGTCCCATCAGCACCCCCTTACATCAGAGTGTCCCATAATCACCCCCTTACATCAGAGTGTCCCCATCAGCACCCCCTTACATCAGAGTGTCCCCATCAGCACCCCCTTACATCAGAGTGTCCCCATCAGCACCCCCTTACATCAGAGTGTCCCCATCAGCACCCCCTTATATCAGAGTGTCCCCATCAGCACCCCCTTACATCAGAGTATCCCCATCAGCACCCCCTTACATCAGAGTGTCCCATCAGCACCCCCTTACATCAGAGTATCCCCAACAGCGTCCCCCTTACCACAGAGTGTCTCCATCAGCACCCCCTTACATCAGAGTCTCCCCATCAGCACCCCCTTAAATCAGAGTGTCCCATAAGCACCCCCTTACATCAGAGTATCCCCAACAGCATCCCCCTTACATCAGAGTGTCCCCATCAGCACCCCCTTTACATTAGAGTGTCCCCATCAGTTTCCCCTTCAGCATCCCCTTACATCTGGTGTCACCTCTCTCCTCCCCCTCCCACGTGTACTCACAGCTCTCCAGAATGAAGGCAGGTTCTTGTTCCTCTCTCCAGTCATGTGATAAGTGACAAGTGATAAGGGGAGAGAGGAAGGAAAGTATGCCGGCTGTCTATCTCTCCCTGCAGGCTGGAGGGAGCAGAAAGCCTAATCCTTACTCCAGTAAGTGTCAGCAGCTGCTTCTTGGTGACAGGAGTGAAATCGTGATCATTCCTGTCAGTGAGGAGTGGCTCCAGGACTGCGCTGAGCCATCGGCCCACCAGGAAACTCCTGGTAGTCCCAATGACCGGTGCATGTCTTATAAGGTGGCTTTACTGTCTTGCAGGGTCTCCCTAGAGCCCCAATGTAGTCACCCTAATGGGCATGCTTCCAGCTGGGACTGCAGCTGAAGAAGCTCCGTGCACCCATACGCAGGCAGCACAGACAGCTTCCTATGTTGCCTGCACCACTGCTCTGCACAGTAGCACTTGACTGACAGCAGTTTACCTTCTATTGGATCTGGTAATGTGAATATTGTGTATAACATGCACAGTGTGCACTGCCCAACTGGAAGTTCAGGGAAGAGGCGCAGAGAGTGACACAGTGGCAGAGATTTTACTGAGAGGTAAAAAAAAAGCTAGGGAATAAAACAAAGCTAAGTACCTTTTTTTTAAGTGTTGCTAGTTATGTGGAATTAGAGGGAAAGGTTACTGCTTGCCGACCAGCCGCCGCAGTTATACTGCGGCAACATGGCTCGGCTGCGCGAATCGCCGTTATGTTACGCTGGTTTCCTTTTTTGTCCACTAGGGGCACACACTCGCCCACGGAGCCGATGCTCGGGGCACATGGAGAACCGGGATCTGTGTGCGTATGAACAGTGATCTATCTCTTCCTGTACACAGTCCATTCTCCCCTTCAGTTAGAACACACACTAGGGAACACATTAACTCCTTGATCGCCCCCTAGTGTTAACCCCTTCACTGTCAGTGACATTTTTACAATAATCAATGCATTTTTATAGCATTGATCGCTGTATAAAAGCCAATGGTCCCAAAAATGTGTCAAAATTGTCCGATGTGCCCGCCATCATGTCGCAGTCCCAATAAAAATCGCAGATTGCCGCCATTACTAGTAAAAAAAAAAGAATAATAAAAATGCCATAAAACTATCCCCTATTTTGTAGACGCTATAACTTTTGTGCAAGCCAATCAATATACGCTTATTGACATTTTTTTTACCAAAAATATGTAGAAGAATACATATTGGCCTAAACTGAGGAAAAAAATAGTTTTTTTTATATATTTTTGGGGGATAATTATTATAGCAAAAGTTCCCCGATATCCTTTTTGAGAACTGGTGCCCAAAACTGAACTGAATATTCTAGATGAGGTCTTACTAATGATTTGTACAGGGGGGCAAAATGATATCTCTCTCTATGGAGTCCATACCTCTCTTAATACAAGAAAGGACTTTGCTCGCTTTGGAAACCGCAGTTTGGCATTGCACTATTATTGAGCTAATTATTAAAAGTAACTTAACAAAAAACAAATACATGTCATAGCACACTTCCAGTTTGTACATACATAAGTATAGATCATTTTTACATATACAGCAATAACATATTGGAAATTGTATGAAAATGTAATAAACATCATAACACATTGCATCACATGATGATGTAAGCCAGTTGTACTCTATAGCGTAAAATCAGTTAAAATTGCAAAAGTTTGCATGGGTCTAGATGAAAATAATTGAACCATGTATAGAAGACATAACTGCATCCAACAATGCTTGATGCGTTTCGTGGATTCGCTCCACTTCCTCAGGAGCGTATGCATACTAATCTCCAGAGGACATGTAAGTAACAGTATGATCTAATATTCAATCAAAATATTGGGGAGGAAATAAAAACGGGAGGAAAAAAAAATATATTGCCCATCCCCATAATACTTACATATTGGCTTGAGTACAACCATGCAGTACAACCATGCAGTACAACCATGCAGTACAACCATGCAAACAACCATGCAAACAACCATGCAGTAAAACCATGCAGTTGGGTGAATGCCAGGATATCAATTAAAACCACCCAGCATGAAGACCACGTCTCCTGAGTCTGTTTATATTCAATCATTTTCCACTACAATTCCCAGTTACTCTTGTGTGATTTCTTATTTTGGAACAAGATGATTAGTTTAAAAATGAGATTCACATTCCTCCCAAAAAACAGTCCTATTATAACACAAAAGAAATTGTAGCAGCAGCTACTTCAGTCATAAAATAAATTAACTTTAATCAACTATCTACCAATTCATCTATGAAACTGCTTACAACTGCACATTACCCCTTAATTAATACATTTTGTCTTTGTGTGTCTTTACTTATCACTGCATCATTATCATTCTTGGCCATTAAATAGGCAATCCCATTAATTATAACCCATTCGGGCCCATAGAGAAAGCTTAGGGAACACAGAGCATTAGTCAAATGTGAGATTAAGACATTATAATGGCCCGCAAATAACATTTAAATAGTATGGGCATGTTTGTTCTCCTGCATGGTAGAGAAAAGTTATGTAAAGCTTGCTACAGACAACACAGAGCGGAAATGCATATACATAATCCAACTGGTGAAAAGTACTTTTTTGTGTCTTGCGTGTTTAAATCAGTGCCCATCTATTTTACAGAAAATGATAGCGGTAACTAAATAATATATTATGTAAGGCCCATTTACACTCCTGAGTTGTTTTAACATGTGTGTTACCTCGTGTGTTATTGCAAAGGGGTGGCAACACATGTAACATGCGTAGCAGCCTCTAGTGTGCTACTAGTGGAAGTATAGGTAAATTATAGTTTGGCTCGGGGCTAAACCTGAGCCATGGAATCTGGGTCAGGGTTCATTAGAGTTCAAGGCTGGATGACTCATCCAGGCTCTCTGGTGCCTCCCCCTGGTTCTAGAATACTGGAGAATGTTGTAGAAATTAGTGGGCGGAGGCTAGGAGGGTTGTCTTGCATATTTAGGGGCCCTTAGTCAATCCCCAGAAAGTGGGCCTGGCAGGGAAAAAAAAGCCCTTAAATAGACATGCGCCATTCCAGCATGGGAGTCGGGTGGAAGATGGAGAAGCAGTGCTGAAGGAGTATGTTGATGGCGCTTGAAGGACCCCTGCCAAGGAGGGTTTTGCCTCGGGCCAAAGCTCGGGTGACTGGTCTGGAAGGATCCTACCACAGGAGGCAATTGGAAGGAAGTGAGGCAGCAGGAGCAAAGTGAGACAGAGTGAGTAGATCAGTATGGTGCAGAGACAGACAAGGGGAGAGACTATCACATGTAGCAGGTTTCTCTTGAAGACAGCGCTGTGCTTAAGTTTTCATCCAGCCTTGCTCTGGGAAGTCTCCAGTGTGTCAATCAGGTAGACTAGGAAGAAGATGCAGCCAGGTGGGCTGGTGAAGTGGCAGCCAGGTGGGCTAGCATTGTCTGCCGAAGTAGAGCTGGCATCAGTGTCTACAGGGAAGCAGAAGGAGTTGCAGGATGCAGTTCACTCCACATGTGCTACTTTCTAAGGGATTGAGAGTTCATAGCCTGTAAGGGGCTGTTGTTATACTAACAAAAGACTGTTAGTCCCTAAAGGAGTGAACCAAGCAGAGCTGTGCAAAGGATCAAGATTTGTGCAGGAGGATCAAGTGGAAATTGTCCCTGGTTCTGTTGTCATTGTCAAGTTGGGCATCCCATAATTCCCTACCCCATGCAAGTTATTATCCCCTAAATAAAACAACAAAAACAAGCTCAAGGACTGTTTTCTGTGTCTGGAAGCAAGAAAGAAATACTGTCTGACTGGCTGTGCAGCAGTGGGGAACCCTGAGATTCCCAACCCCTACGGGAGTAGTGCTACACATGCGTTGAGGTGCCATTTATTTTAAATGGCACTCAAACACACTAAGGCAAGGCAGCTGTGTTGTAATGTTTTGCAATGCTCATCAAGGCAAGGTAATGAGTTGCTGTTGCTTTAAAAAAAGGTCAAGATTTTCGGCGTGCAAGGAAGTTCATTTGAACAGGCTGCCATTAAACAGCGCACGTTAAATACCAATATAACACGCATTAATGTACCACCGAGTACTAAATAGGCCAAAAGGTATTTTTAAATGCAAGTAGTGTAAGTGGTTGAACTTGACTTGACTATCAGCCTCATATAGGCCATGTACCGCAGGGCTGGAGTATGATAGGAAGAAGCAGCACAAGGAGTCAATCAGTTCAAGCGCTGACAACAAGAATGCTGATAGGAGGAGGAAGCTTTATGACAGAGAGATAACTTCATTGTTGAACTACTTCTACTTTCACTGCCCAGGATGACCTAGTTTTAAGAGAAGTGGGTTGAATGATGCAGGACACCAAACTGGTGATATAATTCATTTTTATCTTGTATTTTTGGTCCGGAGTCCTGCTATAATTACCCTTAAATTTAGGCAGCCATGTATATAGAGGTGCTTTACACTTGACAAGAGCCATGTAAATAATAATTATAAATATTTTTTTACACTGTTTGATTTGGTGCTGGATCCCTTAGATCAGTCATTCTCAACTGGGGTTGCTAGGGTTTTCCTGAGCTGTGGCTGGCTGACCTCCTTACTGAAGGTGCCTGCATAGTTCCGGGGGCCAACACTACTCGGCACAACCAACAGCATGACTCAGGGGAGCAATTTTTCCACTCAGGGTTCCCTGAGACCTGAAAATTATTTCAAGGGTACCTCTGGGGTAAGAAAGTTGAGAAAGGCTCTAGATTCTTTAAAGACCACTATATTATAGTAATGTGATTTAATGGGCCATGCAACTTAAAATATCCAGTGCAATTTAGGCTTAATACTGGCATAGAATGAGATTGCTTTTACTGCAGAATGTAAAATGACGTATCATATTTAGGAATATATTTCACTCCATTGCCTCACTATTTACTAGTTGCCTGACTGTCTCTGGATTCCATACTTTCTCACACTGGACCATAACATGCTAGCAAATCAGGAAATGTAATCTAGAGCTCTTGATCTCCATTATTCCAGGCCAATGACTGAGAAATCACTGAAGACATTGGATCAGCATCACAGTCAGGCGACCAGTATTTTCAGAAGAGGATGTCAGAAATGGCATTTCGGTAAAGGTTTCTTTCAGTCTTGCTAACAGAATTACTTCATTAGAAATGGGTTTGAAGCTGAGCTCCAGATAGATATTAAAGGATATTAAATTAATGCAGCTCCCTATTCAGTAATAAATCATTGAATCTACTTTTAAATGCAGTCAGTGTGTGTACCTGAATTTAAATTGGTATGCAATCTTATAAGATCTGAATGCGAGAATTCCAGACAGGGTAAATTGCAGACTAGGGTAGGCGAGTGGACCTACCTGTACTAGATTGCTCCCAGGACTTAATACACAAAGCTATATGCTCTAGAATGTTGCAAGCAGATCCAAGATATTTGAAGGGAAAACATACCATGCAGCAATGGAAAAAAACAAACTGTCAGGTATGTTAGTGGATGGGTGGACAAGAATGAGCTAATGCAGGTGGCAAAAAGCAGGTGTAATCCCTGAACGTAACAAAGGTCAGGCAGGTGGAAGGCAGTAGGTGTAATCCGTGAAAGTAGCAAAGTTCAGGGCAGGTGGCAGACAATGGGTGTAATCCTTGCGCATAGCAAAGGTCTGCAACAAAAATAATCAGGTCATCAGGGATGCTTCTGTGCCAGAAACCAATTACAGATGGGGGGGGGGGGTTGCTGAGTATTTTTGCCTGGCAACTGAAAAGAGAGCCGAGAAAAATATAGTAGCTGGGGGGGCAATATTCTGATACCCAGAAATCAGGACACATACTTGTCCTTGGAGAAAAGGTTCTGTATCCCATTGCTCAGCTGGACATACTGTAAGCTGACATTGGGAGATGAGATGTTGTTTTCTCATTACCCCCCAACCAGGATGCAAATCTCCTATACATCAGAGCTCAACCTAAGACTGGGAGAAGCAGGAACTAGCCAGTTGTGCTGAAGGGCTTATCTGCTAAAAATAATCATGCTGATAGGAGAGGTGGGATCATTCGTCAGTTTCTTCCCCCTTGGCTGTCCAGTCACAGTTTACGGGAGGGACAAGACCTGCTAGTTTAACATAACTGCAACAGAGAAAAATCAGGTCCTACGCCCTGCCAAACTGGGTTAAACCATATGCCAGGGCTGTGTAAATATCAGGACCGGATGAGCAGAAATACAAATCCTTTGGCAGGTAAAACAGAACCCTTTATGAATTTCAGTGTATTTAGCTTGTTGTCTGGAGTTCAGCTCTGAGCATACTTATGGATGCCAGGGCTAGAATAATGAAAAGAATACATTGGTTGTGGCCTTGGGAAGCACAGATACTTTGTGTTGCACCTGCAACTTACTAAAATCCAATTTTTACCATGTCCAATTTTCAAATTTTTTTAGTTTTTTTTTATGTTTTTGCGTATTAAAGGTGATTGGATACATCTAGTAGCTTTTAAAAAAAAAAACATTTGAAGCCCAGTTTAGAGTGTTGTTGCTAATATAAGTTATAACAAAAAAACTGTTAATCTCCAGTTTTGGGTGAAGTGGAAAGACTAGGTTGAAATATCTGGAAAAGTCAGCATTGGTGAACTGTTGAATATATTCCTTTTCTGTTTTTTAAACAAATAATATGTTCATTTATTGTGCTGGCTGCAAACCATTCCTGTTGTAATTAGCAGTATAAATATTTTTTCTTGAAAAAAATGTGACTTTGGTAAAAAAATGGCTAAAATGATTAATTTTCATCATCAGAAATGTTAGTTGCCTTATCAGAAAACCTCTTGAATATTAAGGAGACCATGAAAATTGGACAAAGCGTTGACAAGGGATTCTAAGCGGCAGTTACGCTGCTTTGAATGATCAATTAGATGCTTGCAAACGAGCTTATCACAAATTACATGCCTGCGATATCTATTAATGTAATGACCTTGAAAACCGGCTCATTTTCTGCCTTAACCTAATGAGCATGGTGTGTGTAATCAATTAGGTCCACAATTAAAATTATAATTTGTCCACTGAACTCTGCAACGTTGGTGATGCAAATGTTTCCGCTGTTGTGAACGTGGAGGTAGATGGGGACACAGATCACATTTCTTCAACTGCTCTCAAAATTATCTTATGAAGATTACAGAACTTTTAAAAATACACTCCACCAGTGATTCACTCATCCAAAGGGTCTGGCCTTGGGAGATGTTTTCATCTGCTAATTTGACTGATTCTGACAACTTTTGTTCTTCAACTTTTCTGTAAGGGAGAGGTGACCCTACTGATTTTAGAACAATACACCACAGTTACGGACTTTTTAAACGTGGGTTACTATCTGTCAAGTTAAATAAGGAGAGGTTGTAAAAATGTCCCGTGAACATTAAGCCTTAGAGAACTGTGATACCATCCCATGTGCCCTACAGTACCGGGAGGTTCTTCAAGAGAGGTGCAAAAAATTGGACTCCCCATGGAAGATTTCTCATATTAAGCTGCCACCAAGTAATATACCAATCAGAACATTAGTATTTAATTAGAGGATTCTCTTAAAATTCTAGTATCTAGTTAATTTTGTGAGTCATAGTGAGATCCCCCATCCACTGCCGTAATGGGGTATTTTTTTAAGTATGCAGATTGGATAAAGTCTGTTTTCTTTATTTTCTTTTTTACTTTTGATGTGTATCCTGGAAGTAGAAGTCTAACACACTTAGCACTGCATTTTTTATTTTATTCACAATTAGTCATATTGTTAATGCTGGCTGCTTATTTTCATATTTCTTGGACACTAGTAGCGCAACTTTTTCTTGTATATATTTTGTACACTTACCCTATCACCTAATCCTTATAATTTTCAAGCCTATGCTCCTTTGACAAGCTTCTGAGCAGTGCCAATGTATGCTGTCATTCAGCAGCATTAAATATGGCCTTTTCCCTCGACTGACTTTGGAGAGGCAGGAAAAACTAGAATCGCGATAACCATAAATAGTCACCAATGATCAAAAATAATCTCATAAGTGCATCTAATAATAGTGAAAAAATCATAAAAGCTCATTGAAATCAAAACAATTACCCAAAAACTAAATGTGCATATACACATTAATAATAAAAAACAAACATTGATATGTTCATGGTTAATAAATTAAAAAAAGTAAAAACATATTGCACATCGATATAAAAATATATAAATTATATGTCCATAATGAATCCAGATAATAATTGTGAAGAAAGCAATCTAGTGAATGGATGAAAAATATATATATATAAAATTGGAAACAGAAGTAAACATTAAGAAACAAAAAAACCACCCGTGCAAAATAAAAGTCCATAAGATACAGGCAGGCTTTTTTCGAAAAAACTTTGGATAAGAAACTAAGTCCCTTTGGCCATAGATTCTGATGTAGGTGTTTTGTTCATTAGATTGAAAAACCTTACCATTTCAGAAATACATATGCAATGGGACATCGCGTTCTTGGAGACCTACATCAAATCTGTTATGGTCCCAAGAAGTTTACGATGGGAAGTCAGCCCCCAAAAAGGTGAAATAGATTTGGAGGGCTGGTACAAATACATTAATGACGCTGGTGTGGATCTCTTGCGCTTCCTTATACAAAGGAAGAGTGGGAAGCTCACACGCCTTGATGGAGAAATCAAACTCATCAAGGATAGGCTGATTCCCTTTATCAATAGTGAGGAATATAAGGAATGCTCCAAGACCTTATTGAAAACACTCGAGAAAGAGGAGAAGGATCAAAAAGTTAAAAAGAAGAAAAAATGTATTAGGGACACAGAGGATTATCAATCCGGGTATGTGTTCCTCTGGCAGAAGAAAATGGCTTCTGAGAATGAGAGTGACAATCAGATGGACACTTTTCCCCAGCCAACCACATCAAGTGGAACAGGGGTCAACTGTTCCACCCTTGTTCCAACAAGGCGAGATTCTTATCATTCACCGAGAAGGGGTATTTCACAAAATAAGAACAAAAAGGATAACAATTAGCAAGTTAAGACCTCCAAGAAAGGTCTGGCTCAACCCTTGGATGACAATAGGACTAGAAACAGTTATAGACAGGACTATCGGGGTCAGGGTCTACAACGGGCCCCTCCACCCCCGCAATCCTGGGTTAATAATCCAGTAAGGCAGGGACCATACCCCTACATATGGGAGTTTGACCAACCTGGTCCCTCCTATTATGATAGGATTGGGGGAATCAAGGATATAATATCCCTATGCAAAACTGGTTCTTTCCCCTATACGATTTGGAGGCTCCTGGGAGCCCCAGGTTTAACGATAGGGGTTATGAATTTGATACCCCAAGGAGGAACAATAATGTATACCGGTCAGGTAATTACAGACCGGACTAGAATCAACCAAGACCTGACCAATATTGCAGTCCCGCCTCCAGGCAGCAAAAAAGAAAAAGAACATAGGTGCTGGTATCTATAATTTGAGTAAACATATACTGACAGACCCTGAAAAGAAGCTGTTGGATAAGGGTCTGAAGTTTGCTCCACCTAGGAGCTTGAGCAAATTTCAGACCTACATGGACATACACAAGTATGTCTGTAAGCTAAACATCAAATGATACCTGTTATCTAACCCCGTCAAAGGGGGTCTTGGAGCCCATTCGGAGTTTCAGCACTCCGGCCTTTCAAATGCCTCCCTTTTCAACCCTCCGGGACTATGGCACCCTCTATTCATGTCTTTAGGGACGTAGTATTACATGATCTGGAGCACACTAAGGTCAAAAAGATTAAAATGCAGAGGGATCTGGAAGTGGGCCTTGATTCTTTATGTCAAAATAAATCATTGGTCATCCGACCGGCGGATAAGGGGGCAGGGGATTGTTGTCCTTGATTGATGTGATTATCTTAAGGAATTGCACCGGATTGTGGGTGATAATGAGACCTATGCCCCTCTATATAGGGACCCCGTTTCCAAATATGAAAAAGAATTAGAAGTTATCATGGAAAGAGGCCTCCACAGTGGTGTCCTCACTAAAAAAGAAAGATCCTTTCTAGTACCGTGTGCTCCATGTACCCCTGTCATATACTATCTTCCAAAGATACACAAGAGTCAAACTTGCCCCCCGGGACGTCCCATAGTGAGTGGGATTGATTCAATTACGTCCCGAGTGGGCAAGTATATTGACTATTATTTACAGCCTTTGGTTAAGAAAATTCCATCCTATATCAAGGACTCTAAACAGGTCATCAATCTGCTATCCGGGATTAACCCCAGGAAGGGATTATGGCTAGTCACAGCGGATGTCACTTCGCTTTGTACCATCATCCCCCACTGTTTGGGTCTGGAAGCAGTAAAATTATACTTGGAGAAAGATTCTGGATTGGTTCCAAGACAGATTGATTTCATCATGAAGCTATTAAACTATGCTGCTACTCACAATTATTTTGTGTTTGACCAACAGTTCTATCGCCAGGTTAGGGGCGTGGCTATGGGGGCCAAGTATGCCACTAGCCTGGCTAATCTATTTATGGCCAAATGGGAGGAGGACGTCATTGATACCCAATGTAGACCAGAAGTGGTCCTATGGGCTAGATACATTGATGACGTCCTTCTCCTATGGGATGGTAGGGAGTTGGACTTGTTAAATTTTATGGCATCTCTCAATGATAACGATAGGGGTATCAAATTTAATTTTGAGGTGAGTTTGAAAGAAATTCATTTTCTAGACCTCACCATTGCAGTCGAAGAGGGGAGGTTTGTCACGTCAACTTATTTTAAGCCGACGGACAGAAATTCATATATCTCCTTAGACAGTTGCCATTATGAACCTTGGCTCAGAGCTGTTCCTCTGGGCCAGTTCACACGACTTAGGCGCAATTGTACTGAGATAAAAACTTTTGATGATCAGGCAGCTGTTCATTCCACTAGATTCTTAGAGAAAGGTTATGATTCTCAAGTATTGTCTCAAACTGTGGAGAGGGTGAGAGGTATGGATAGATTGTCACTCTTGGCAGATAAACCACACCAAGTGAGGGAGGGTAATATTTCTTTGCCGTTTGTCACTACATTTTCGGTACAGTACCAGAGTATTAAAAAATTCATCCAAAAGTATTGGCACTTATTATGCAATGATCAGGTCTTAAAAAATATACTACCTGATAAACCACAGGTAGTGTTTAAAGGGGCCTCTTCACTTGGGAATAGAATTGCCCCCAGTGTGCAGGACCCTCCAAGAGCAAACAGGTGCTTCTTTCAAAACCTTCAGGGTTATTATAGATGCAGGAAATGCCAGGTCTGCTCCTTGAAAAGTTGTAAGGAGAGGAAAATCTGAAAATTTACATCAACTAGTACCTCTCGGACCTTTGAAGTGGAACCTTTTATCACATGCTCATCTGAGGGTGTGGTTTACCTCATCCAATGCCCATGTGGGCTGCAATATGTTGGGAGGACTAAAAGGGCCCTTCAGGTAAGGTTAAACGAACACATCGGTAATATTAGAAGAGGTTTTAAAAAACATTCAGTTTCCAGACACTACGATGAAGTGCACCATAGAGACCCCTCCAACACACTATACATGGGGATTGATAAATATAAACCCCACTATAGGGGCAGCTCATTAGTTAGGGAAATCTCTAAACAGGAAATGTCTTGAATTTTTCGTCTCAAAACTTATGTACCCTCTGGTTTGAACGTGGACACTGACGTTAATGCATTCATTAACAACTCCTAGTTTGCATTTTTCGTTACTGTCCATGTTTATCTTTGGTCACTGATTTTTATGAGTCTTATGACTTTATGGTATCATGCAAACTTCCTATTGATCTATCGATGTTCAATTTCAATGCCCCTTTAATTATGACTATGACTGACTATCATGGTTAACATGAGTGGATATTTTTGGTCAATGGATACCCATTGTGTATGCACTTTATATTGCACCTATTTATGACTGTTTAATAACAAAATCATTAATTTTTATGTTCTGTATTTTATTAATGACCTTTGTTTTGAGTCCCCACACAATTTTTTCCTATTTTCAACAGATGAACTTTTTGTCCCATCTGCTGATATTTTTATATTCTATTTTTATATTTTTACATTTTTCTATTACGTTTAAATCTATATTAATTTATTTTTACCATTGAACATACTACATGACAATGTAGTCTCATTGTTTGCTTTTAAGAACAATATCAGACAATTTTTATGGTGTCCACTAGGTGTCACTCTGCCTAAGGCTGGGGGTGTCACCTTTATAGACATTTGTGATACTTCCAGTGCGTGTCCATACGATGTGACACTTTTTTATTCCTAAATGTGCAATTTTAAAGTTTAGTTTGTTTATGTTCTTGCTGCATGTTCCAGATCCGACTGTGAACTGGATTGTATAGGGTCTCTTTTCGTTCGGTGACCAATGCAGATGTCCGTACGCTATTCAGTAAGGCGGACATATATTTATGTTATTGCGCATGTGCACCAATGTGTGGTGACTCACAACGAGGTTTGGTGCGCAATATTTAGTATAATTGGAGGTGACGCAGTGCGCCGCCCGTGCCCCTGGACGACGTAAGTTATTACGGAACGCGTAGTGCGGAGCGACGCACTGACGTCACCTTGTACTTCGCATACCCAGAGGACGGGTTGTCTGCTTGTGCTCCGGCCGGCACAGCAGACTTCAGGCTCTCTATTATCTGCAACATTGTGAGTGTGTTTTCTTTTGTTTTTTTATTTTTATATTTTTTATACTCCGTGGGATCTCCATGATGATCTGATCGGTCGGGAGGGGACCGCCCGGTATCTGTGATTTTGCCTGATATCCTTGGAGCCATATAGTGTTTCCTTATACGCATTTCTTGATCCTCTGTCATGGGGAATCATGGAACTCTGGTAAGAGTTAATTTCTGCTGATCTGGTGGTGGATTCAACTTAGTTTCTTATACAACGTTTTTCAAAAAAAAAGCCTGCCGGTATCTTATGGACTTTAAATTTGCTCGGGTGTTTTTTTGTTTGTTAATGTTTACTTCTATTTCCAATTTTATATATATATTTTTTTCATCCATTCAGTAGATTGCTTTCTTCACAATTATTATCTAGATTCATTATGGACATATAATTTATATATTTTTATATCGATGTGCAATATTTTTTTACTTTTTTTAATTTATTAACCACGAACTTATCAATGTTTGGTTCTTATTATTAATGTGTATACGCACATTTAGTTTTTGGGTAATTGTTTTGATTGCATGTTTTATGATTTTTTCACTATTATTAGATGCACTTATGAGATTATTTTTGATTATTGGTGACTATTTATGGTTAGCGCAATTCTAGTTTTTCCTGATTTTCCTTCTTGTATTAATGTTTACATGAGAATTGCAGCTTTTGGATACAACTCCTCCTGTTATTTGTCTTATTTTTTTCACACTTTTTTGACTTTGGAGAGGGCCATGGACAAGCACAAAAAAAGGAACTTTGAAAGTGCAGCCTGTGTTGTCGTTTGTCCCAGGTAGTAGGCTATTCAGTACACCATGTAAAGGTCTAGGGACCGCTCATGTTTTGATGAAAAGTAATGTGGAATCATGAGCCCTTAGCCTAGGGGAAGGTAGAGTTTTTAAGAACCACCAGTATCTTTAATGTAGAATATTTTATTAAAGCTCTACAGGTACCCCAATGCATTTTGAGGATCTGCGTCCCCTTTCTTAGGGCTTAATTGAAGTGTGCAAACAGAGAGCAGTAGGAGAAGAAAAACTTGTAGTATACAGAATTTTGGCAGTGATCCATCAGGGTGCAAACTACTGGCTGAATAGCCTTCATGTAGTAACCATATTACTCAGAACTCAATGGTTGGGTGCCAGAAGGCCTGTCAGGAAGGTGATGCAGAATGGCATCTGTGCGAATATCCATTCACAGGCACAGGCTTGCTCTTAGCCTCACATCAGGGGTTTCCAGTAGCACTGAATATGCGTGTGTACATGTACAAGGAAGTGTATGCATTCCTGTTCATAATGCTGGCACCAAACAGGATATTTAAACTGGTCAGCTGCACATAGCCAGCACTGTCTTGTCTTTATTATCCATGAATCTGTAATCTACGACTTTGTGCCTGACTATATGCTATCGACCCTGCTTGCCTTGACCTGCTCATGCTACCCAGGCTTGCACCTTAAATTTCCTTGTGCTGGTTCCTTCTACTCTTGACCTTCTCATCCCTTTCCACTACCAGCTCAGGCCTGAATCCCAACCTCACTTCTGCTAATGCTATTGTACCCGGTCTGATCACCAGTTGCTGACACAGCTTGCTTTATATAAGTCCTGTGTCACAATTAACCACCAGAAAGCATTCTCTCAGGCACACCTGCCATTGGCTACACCCGACACATCAGTTTTCTTGTTGCAGCAGTGTTCCTGTTTGATAATCCTATGTCCAATCTCCAGTCTATCATCTCCTTAGGGGATGACACACATCACTGACAAGTCAAGACATCTGTCTTCCTGCAACAGTATCTGGTGAGAACTATAAAGCACTCGTGCTAATTCCTGACCTTGAAACCGCGAGTTTGGTTTACCAGGGGCCCTAAGCTGGAGATGTAAGAGAGGCCGCCCTCATCAACTAAGGTTCCTTTATCAGGTACACGACAAGGTCATTCACTGTTAGCCAATATGTGTACACTTGTGATTTTACATTTCTTCTCAATGATAAGGACAAACAGGGCTGGGGTGATTTAAGTGATAATAAATGAGGGGAGGGAGGAGAAGACTGTAACCATCAAAAACAAAAAACATTATCTGCAACTGAGCAAATTAATTATTCAGGTTGGCCTGGAACATCATAACTACTGTATGTGTGAATAAAAAACAGAAGCCCTGGGCAGGTGGACTGTTTTCTCACATTTTGTTTATGGCTCTATTTCTCATTCTGAATAGAATGTACTTTTAGAAAAAAAATCAATGCTCTTTCAATACTCCAACATCACTTTTTTTGCTTAGAGAATAAAATGCCTTTTCCCTTTGTTAAGTTAAATCCAAGTCTACAGGTCTACAAGTTTTGATATTTGAACCTATTTTTCATGTATAGGGCAAAGCTACAGGCATCTCCTTGCACAGTCATTAATAGCCCTTTAGAAGGTCAGGCGAACAGATCACATCATACAGCAACAAGTGTCACAGACTGTCAGATGAAGCGTTTCTTAAATGTGACCTGGACACAGCTAAAGAAAATTGAACAGTTTCAGGACAGATCGATCAAGCTTCTGCTTGTTTATATCTAGAATGACCAACTTTTAAAGTGCATGTCACAATAGATTTTCATTTATAAACCATACTAAATACCAACAATTGTGTTGGTGATTTTTTCCTTTTTTTTTCTTTTTGAAGTTTTAATTTAACTACACAGCATTTGCATTACAAGAGCCAGAACCCTTTAGGCACAGCAGTGCCAGGGGTGAACATGCCAAACTGCGCCTCCCCCAAGATGTATGAGCATTATGTGCCAGCAAAAATTCCCCCCCCCCAAAAAAAAATTGAGCACTAAACTGCATGTTTACCCCAAGCATACATTCAAACTCCTCCCAGTACAAATCCACCCCCCTGCTGAAATCCCCCTTACCAGCATAAATCTTTGCCCCCCCATCCCCCCAGCACAAATGCGCCCCCCCCCCAAAAAAAAATCACCCTTTCTAGCAAAAATCCTCTACCCCTCAAATTGCCCCTTTGTGTACACACACCCCCCTCCAACCCCCCCCCCCCTTCAGCACAAATTCCCACCCATCCCTCTTCCTAGCACAAATAGCCCCCCCGATCATCCCTACTAGCACAAATCCTCTAACTCTCAAATTTCCCGTCCGAGTACACATCCTCTCCCCCCATCTAAATCACCCCTCCCAGCCCATACCCCCAAAAAATCCCTCCTCCTAGCATGCATACCCCCCAATCATCCCTACATATCCTCCCCCCAAAAAAAAATTCAACTCCTAGCACAATTCCCCTACCCACTCTTTCATATCCCCTCTTCTAGCAAAAAAACCCCAAAATCCCCCCTCCTAGCCCAAATCCTCTTCCCGAAATCCCCCCTCCCAACATACATCCCCCTAAAGTACCACTCATAACATACGCCCCAAAATTTCCTCTTCTAGAACAATTCTTATCCCCTGCTGCCCCCCCAAATTCCCCCTCCCAATACAAATCCCCTCCCACCCAATCTTCTTGTGGAGCCTCCCCACCTCACATGATACCACAGTGCCCAGGGTAGCCGCCCCTCCTGCCCACCCCTTGTCCCGGCCCTGAGCCAGAGAAATTGTATTTTTAGAAAGGGAGTGTAGCAAATCTCTTCACTTCTTCAAAAAAGACCTGAATTCCAGGTATGGCAATTTATACATAGTTGCGTTGGTTCCGTTTGGACCATTGCCTGTATGTATGTGCCATACCTATGGGATCCATGTGGAAGCGCACTGCTTCTACAGTGATCACTGCTAGATTCTGAGTCCAAGCAGTTGCCCTGCTGCTTAGTGTACATGTGAGGTCAGTCACTGGGCATGGGGGCCGTTCAAAAAGTACTTTGCAATTTGTCAATAAATTCAAAGTGTTCTCTGATTGGATGAGGTGGAGATTGTTACCGCCCTGTTTCTTCACCTTGTTCAATCAGAGAATACTTTCGATTCATAGAGAAATAGCAAAGTGTTCCCTGAAGGGTGCCTGCTCAACACAGGACCTGGAAGTTAGTAGTGCTCACTATAGTACTGGTGTTTATTACAGTGATATCCAGCTTCCATGGGGATCGACCCGGTATGGCACCAATGTGGACCAATGTACCTAGGCAAAAATATGCATACCTAAACATCAACTTTAAACCTTCTGACAGATAAACTACTTTCAAGGGTAGCACGGCACTCTGAAGTAAATCAACATTTCTATGAAGCTCAGCCCATCTTTCTCAAGACAAGTCGGGTCTTGAGAAAGATGGACTGAACTTCTTCGAAATTTTGACAATAAAAACACTGCTGCAAGACTCGTGAGTGCCTCTAAACCAGTTCTGGATTTAGATAAACTATGTCTATAGATATCCAAAGCACTTTTAGCCAAACAGTTTTTTAATTTGTTTTGGAAAGAGTGGGGAAGGGAGATGTGCTCACTTCCCGTGTGATCAATGAGACATGAAGTAAGGAAAATATTTCCAACAACACCACTAAATTGAAGTGAGGGTTGTGGGGACTTCTATAAACTTTTTTTGTCCTCTGTCCTTATTGTGGAGGTCTCCTAGCTGTCTATGTGATCACAAGGACAGGAAATGGAGTGAAACCTCTCCAATGGCAATAAGGTGGCAATAAAAATAAGGCTAATCCTTCCCCACATTAACCAAAGCCAAAAAACACATATTGGCTGGAGTTGGGCTTTAACAATGCTTATGGAAACCCAGACTGGATTTGGAGAAAACCACATCAACTGTTGCCTATACTGTAGTTTAGTGCCAATGACATCTCCCTGCTGCTTGCCAACATCTAATCTTTGCTGTATATGTTGAAGACAGTAAATTGTCACACAGGGAAGACATTGATAAAACTTACTGCAGCTGCAAACTGAGGGCTGCCAATCCTGCTGTTCTCATTTCTTGAGCCACATTTCCAGTACTAAACAACAGATCCTTTGAAATAAATTTTAAAGAAGTAGAGAAAAAAGATAACAAATATAACAAAAGATAACCTTGCCGTCATATTGCAGTATTTAACATCAAACTCCTTCCAACGAGATCATAGGGGTGCTGAGTAGCCTAAAAGAAGCCTATTGAGTAGCCCTCTGAAGATGACCATCTTGAACAGTACAAGCAATACCAGCGTTCCCTGGTATTTTGCCAGAGGTAACATGGTGTCACCCTCACAGGGTCTTAAGGGCCGATAATGGGGGTAAGGCATTTCATATTTAATAACTTCTTACTTTAAGTTTTTATTTTTATCTATTGCAGCATTTCTCCATGGCCAGAAGTGTTTTCATGCACAAATAGATGCCGGAACTTTTGTAATATTATGAACTTTGACAGTTTTAGAACATGACAGAATTAATTTAAAGATTCTATGAAGTCTGTAAATTAAAACACCAAGAAAGGTCTGACCAAAGTAAATCCCCTGAACCATCAAAGGAACCAATCCTGCTCAGCCCAAGTTTTCTTTATAGAAGGCACATGACATTTAAACTCCGGGATAAGCAAATATTGCCTAAATATAAGAGGCATGTGAATTTTTCTTCGAATCTTGGTGTGTTTGTGTATTTCTTACAAATTTGTGCAGTAATCCAGGTTGAGACTTTATCTCTGTGTAGGAGCTTCCTGTAATAAAGACCGGTCACTGCTACTCTCTCTCCCTGTGCAGGGTAACTGGTCTTGTCCCCACCCCTACTGTAGTTTTCTGCAGGTATCTGTAGTGGCTGGGGCCTACTGGGCCTGTCCCACAGCTCTGCTCCTTATACAGGTTATATACAGCATGGCGATAATGTCACCACTACTTTTACAAGTCATTTGGTAAACACAAATTGGATTTATAAAATAGTTCTAATCCCTCCCCCCTCTATCCAAAACCAAAAAAAAAAAATTGCCTTTAGTTATACTTTAAAAATACATGCATTTTAAGTACAGTTAGTCTTTAAATGACCCCCACGACTCTTATAGCTATCTACCTGGCCTGCAGCAGTGGCCATCTGGCTTCCAGGGACTGTACAGTAAAAGTCTCAAAGGACTGAGGGCAGGTACAGTATGTCAAATACATATGGGGTTGCTGTGGAACAGGTACTTTTTTGCATAATTCACTTGCTGGGGAGCAGGCAATATTTTTTTTATACATTTCACTTTACTATGCTGGGGAAACAGTATACAGCGCAATGTTGGAATATAATGTTTTTTTATGCAAGGTCTGCTTAAAAAAAAAAAGAAGAAAATAGAAACCAACATGGTCATGTTAAAATGCAAACTGCACAGTAAATGTTGGATGAATGTTATTCTTTCCTTGACTATAAGGACTGACAGAGGATAAGCTAATAACTTCCTGTGATGATGAAGTCAAAACTCTATTTATGTTTTCTCTGCAGTAATTAGTATTCTCTTTTACCATAGACTTTGGAAGCCAGTGTCTGCTTTATTATGCTGTTTGTGCATACCAACCTTGATTAGAGGAGAGGTGTCATGAAATGTACTAATGGGCAATTATTGTCTTATTTTTTGGACTTGGCATTTTCTTGGTTGCATATTAATATTCACAGTTAAAGCATATGTCAAAGAAAAAAAATGCATTTTGTACGTCTCTGCAATAAAGACACATTTCATTATGTTGTATCCCTTTCAAGTTGCTGCAAGGCCTTCAAAATCAATTTTGATGTGCAAAAAATATTTCATGCTCCTAACTTCCTCTGAATTCAAAAGCATGTGTTGTCAACCCTGCCTACTTCATTTCTGATGCTTTACAAAAAAACACAGAGCTCTCCTCACCCACCTCCTCTTGAAAGCCCTCCCTTATCTCTATAACCCCTCCTTATCTCCTCCTCTCCACAAACCCTTCTATTGCACAGGAAGAGAGCACAGGATATTAACATCTCATGTTTTCTGGCAAAATCAACAGGATTTTTTGCACTGTTGAAACACATTTAATGATATAATAACTGAATAAGTGAAGCACTATCCCCAAAAAATAAATAAAATAACATAAATAAAGTCCCAAAAACACAGAGCCACACACACACACACACACCAAAAATAGTGCTCTCTGTTTTATTTATTGAAATTCATCCACAGCCAATCCACAAACAGACATACACTTACAAGATTAATAATAGAATTGCAGCTTCTCACAATTAAAAACACCTCATCCAGATGTAATACCCTTAAATCCAATATTCGGAAGTCAACTGTCACCACTTGCAGACATCTCCAGCCGGAATGTGCCGGGAAAATGCAGAGATCTCTAGTTGGAGAGCACCGGTAATTGCGCAGAGATCACCAGCCTGGGGGTTCCAGTGGAATGCTAGCATCAGGGAAGCTCTACTACTTACGCGTTCCATCTGCTAAGGGCTTCCTAAGAGTACCCTAACAATTAACTTTTCTAATTTTCTCTCTTTTTATGACAAATATACCAAGTGAAAAAGTGAAATTAGGTCGTATGCATTCACTTTAAAAATAGATTTTAAGTTCAAAGTTTGCAAAGGTGAATCCAAAATGGTTTGCTCATACACTTTAAGATGTGCGTAAGAAAAACATTGCAAACTATTATTTATTATTTAGATACCTTTTCCCTACTGTAGTCTAGCTCTGTCAGGAAAGCCGTTGGTATTCTCATATGCACGGTAACCAGAGAACTCCTGCCTGTGGCCATGTAGCTGATGCGCATGTGTGAGCACGAACGTGTGCTCAGGCGCATGTGAGAGTGTACATTGGCACCAGGTAGGCTATTTAAACTGTATTGTCATTGCATCTGTGCATCTGTTCCTGTGTCTGATTCTCTGTTGCTGACCTTTGCTGAACCTGACTTTGCCTAAAAGCTGCCAGGAAAAGACCCCTGACTTGCCTCTGGACTATTCTTCTCCCTGCTCCCCTGGTTTATCTGCCTTGCTGTTACCGAGCCTGGCCTGGTTCCTGACTGTCCCGCTGCCTGCTGTCTGTGACTTTATCTGCTCAAACATTGCCAACCTGGACTGTCTGACCTTGGCCTGCATACCTGCATCTACACTCGCTGACCATTGCCTGTCTCCAGACTGGTCCTTCCACCTGTGTGCTTCTCACCAGCCTCCTCTGCATGTCACAAGGCACATCTGCACCTGCTGGCAGAAGACTTTACAGGCACTCGTGCTACTCTATGCTCCAGCAATTTCCTGTTGCCTTGCAAGGGCTCCTGAGCCAGAGCTGTAAGAGAGCCCTACCTCTGCAATTCAGACTTCATCTCTAGGTACGTTATAAGCTCACATTTTGCAAAATAACTACATGTGAAGATAAAATATACCTTAAAGACAATGTAAGGGAACTCATGGACATCTCATCCTCAGAGAGAAGGACTTTAGTTTCAATTTACTTATGCTCTAGACCAGGGGTCTCAAACTGGCGGCCCTTCAGCTGTTGCAAAACTACAAGTCCTATGAGGCATTGCAAGGCTGACAGTTAGTCCTCATGCACACTGGACGGTTTTAGATGTTTATACAGCAGCTGTTTTTGGCTTTAGATTTTTTTTTCTACAGCCAATAAACTCCCCATCATGTTATCCTATGTGTCCATGCACACGTAGGCTGTTATCAGCAGTTTTTGGCTGGGGCGTTTTTTTGGCTTTAAAAACAAAACAAAACTAGTGTGTTCTGAGAGGAGTTTTTAGCTGTTTTCAGCTGTAAAAATGCTCTAATGTCAAAAAACATTGATAAACGCCCATAAACGCTCAAAAACAGCTCACCAGGGATTTTTGACATTTTTGATCCATTGAAAATTAAAAAAATAAAATAAAAACATTTTTACCAAAAAAAAAAAAAAACGCTAAAAAACGCTAATGCGGAAAAGCTAATAAACGCTATTGCAAAAATGTTAAAACGTTGAAAGACTCACTGCAAAGCTACTGGCATTTTTATAACGTTAATTTAACGTCTAGTGTGCATGAGGCCTTACAAGCATGACTCCCACAGTAACAGAGGCATGATGGGACAGCTGGAGGGCCGCCAGTTTGAGACCCCTGCTCTAGACACTCTCTTACCCATCTTACAGGCCTCCACTGGGATTCCACCTTTTATTGCTCAACCCCAGCCAACTGTCCAGCCTGGAGAACTGGGGAACACTTCCACTGGTCTCTGGTTTGTTTAGCAATGCATCATTATACCCTGCTGAATAGGAAATGTGATTTTTTTTTGCTAGTGGAACACCCATCCACTTGCCAACCTGACCTCTCTCTGACCTTTGCACCTTGCTTCCAAAAATGCTTGCTTTGAGCTTTTCTTTACTGCAACACCAAGCACCAATCACAAAGGCCTATATCCCCATTGTTGCAACAAAGTCCTTCCATACCTATCAACATTTATTTTTAAATTAATTCTTTTTTCATGTTTTTATAATTAAGTTTTTTTTTTTTTCACAAGAACATTGCTTATGTTTACTTACATTGATACAAATTGGCAGACTTACGTGACGATATTAGCAGTATGGTGCAATACAATTTTCAAATACATCTGTTCTGCAAATTCCTAGATAAGACCAATGCAAATAATTATTCACGCAGTTTCTTCTTTTCTCTTTCTTTTTTTTTTTTTTTTTTGCAACTGATTAAAATTGAAATCTCTCCCCAAACAATCTTTATGGCCCATATGTTTTCAGAAGCTGCTAAATATCAGATTATTAACACCATTGCAGGATTCACAGCTTTGAAAATGCAATGCTATCCTTGGCCACTCATTACTGTGCAAATAGAAACTTTATAAGATTTCACTCTTAGCGTTCTGCTTTTTTAAAATACAGATTTAACGTATGCTTCTGTTTTTCCTGATAATTTGCTTTCATTCTAAGTTCTTTGAGACGGCTTTGTAAGAAATATCATTATGTTCCATATACCATAGAAAGACCAATGTCATATGAACAAACCGCAGGGTCCTTTGTTCTGTTCTCTATCAGGATTGCAGCATACAACTTCTCCTCAATGTCAGACCTATTGAAATTTAAAGCATTTCTTTATATTAGCTTAGACACAAGTTAGCACAAGAATCAGTAATTAAGCAATATTGTTCATATCCAACACATTTACTAATAAATGGTAGGAAGATTCTTGTATATAAATGCTTTAGGCTCTTAAAGTGAGCGGTCAGCCAGTTTAAACATTTAAAGCTAAGGGACATGTTAGGGGCTTGCTAAGGGGAGGTCACTAGTATCCTTAACCACTTCAATACCAGACACTTAGACACCTTCCCGCCCAGGCCAATTTTCAGCTTTCAGCGCTGTCGCAATTTGAATGACAATTGCACGGTCATGCTACACTGTACCCAAACAAATTTTTTATCATTTTGTTCCCACAAATAGAGCTTTCGTTTGGTGGTATTTGATCACCTCTGCGGTTTTTATTTTTTGCGCAACAAATAAAAAAAGACCGAAAATTTCGAAAAAAATAAGTTTTTCTTTGTTTCTGTTAAATTTTTTTGTAAATAAGTAAGTTTTCTTCTTCAATGACGGGCACTGATATGGCGGCACTGACGGGCACTGATACGGCGGCACTGATGGGCACCAATGAGGTGGCACTGATGATGGGCACTGATAGGTGGCACTGATGGGCACTGATAGGTGGCACTGATGGGCACTAATAGGTGGAACTGGTATGCAGCACTGATGGGCATTCATAGGTGGCACCGATGGGCACTCATAGGCAGCACTGATGGGCCCTCGTAGGTGCCATTGATTGGTACATATGGGTGGCACTGATTGGTACTTATGGGTGGCACTGATGTGTGGCACTGATGGGCACTGATGGGCACTGGCAGGTGGCACCGATGGGCAATGACAGGTGGCACCAATGGGCAATGACAGGTGGCACTGATAAAACATATTGAGGGTATTGCTGGGCAGATCTGGAACATAATGGTGCCAATCAGTGCCCATTTGTGGGCACTGATTGGCACAGATTGGGCACATTGGGCACATGTGGATGGCCATGGGTACATACCTGGCCATCCACATGTTGCCCCTTCCCTGGTGCTCCTAGTGGCGATCCCTGGTGTTCCAGTGTGGTGATCTGAGGGGGGGGGCTGCGCTGATAAACAATCAGCGCAGACCCCCCCTGTTAGGAGAACCGCCGATCGGCTCTCCTCTACTCGCGTCTGTCAGACGCGAGTGAGGAAAAGCCGATCAACAGCTCTTCCCATTGACAGCGTGATCAGCCGTGATTGGACACGGCTGATCACATGGTAAAGAGCCTCCGCCGGAGGCTCTTTACCAAGATTGGTGTAGAGGTGTGTCAGATTGACACACCGCTCCAACGATCGCCGCGATGCGCGCCGTCGGGGGCGCGAGGCGGCATGTTTTCCTGCTGGACGTCATATGACGCCCAGTCAGGATAACGGAACCACTTCCCGGACGTCAATCCGCTATAGGGTGGGCGGGAAGTGGTTAAAGTAGATTTAAACTCAAAAAGTGATGATTTACTATTTTATAACTTTAAAATGCTACTTGTACTTAAAGTGGTTGTTCAATAATTTGTTAAAAACTGTAAAACTATTAAAAATTGTAGCTGCTGACTTTTAATAATAGGACACTTACCTGTCCCAAGATCCAGCGATGTCCTCACTTAGCCTGTTTCTTCACTGAACTTCGGTTCCCAGCACCAGCATACTAACTATGGGCAGCTGGCTGTGACTGCTTGTGGCTTCGCAACTGACTGCTCACTGCGCATTCGCGAGTGCCCTGCATCTGAATGGTCCTGCAGCTTTCTGGGAGGCTACGGGGGAAGGAGGAGGGGGCAAACTTCTGCTTGAATTGCTGTGGCAATCCGACCGAAAGTGGGAGAGCAGGTACCTGTCAAAACCAATTACCCGCTCCCCCCCCAAAAAATAAAGTGCCAATAATGAAGGAGGAGGGTGGAGAAGGAGAAAGAGAGGAACTTACCCTTTTGGGTGAAGTTCCATTTTAAGCATTAACCTGAAAAATTTTCCCTTTCTGGTGCCTCATAGCTGTGCAATGTGAGATCATCAAAGCCTCAGATTGCTTGTTTCATGGGATTTGGAGTAAGATCTGATGATGTCACTACTCTTGCCCACTGTTTTTATTGCTGGAGAGAGTAAGCACTTTGACTTTTCCACCAACTGTTATCAAAAAATTCTCGACTCATTAGGGAAGCAGCTCTGACTTGAAAAAATAAAGCTTGTCTACTTTACCAGGATTTCTGCCTCCACACAAAGATACAGAACAGAACAAGCCCTGGTAATTCAGTAGCACACAGTGTCATGGTTCCATGTACATTAATCCCAGGTTTTACCCCATGTCTGAGCTACTCTGGTTCCTCCCAATCCACCCTGAACCTAGGTATTACTAAGCGTTTGCACCTATGGGTTTGTGTTCAAGCAATGTGTCTCCACGCTGAAGTCGGACCTCCCTGTACCTTTGATGTTTGCTGTCTCTTCAGTGCACTTGTATTGTGTTTGTTCATTCTTGTCATTGTTCTCAGAGTTTTCCCTCTTGATGCGCTCTTGTATTTCCTTTGGTTTCTGTCCATGTATCCCTTTCTGTTGCTGTGGGTGCTCTCCACAGCATTATTTCTTGTTGTTCGGCTTTGCCCATCTTTTCTGCTTGCTGTGTCCATCTATCGCTGCGCTATTGCCCAGCGTCCCCCAGCATCCCCCACTCTCCTGTGCTTCACATTTGTTCCCTGTGTCCTCCCCCTAGTGTATCTTCTTGTTAGCTGCCATAGTCTTTCCTTTGGTCCTTGTATCCTATGTGATATCTACTGGCACTGTGCAGCAGTGTTTTGCCTTTAGTTAAACATTAAAGCCGAGTTCCACCCAAAAGTGAAACTTCCGCTTATTTGTCTCCTTCCCCCCTCAGGTGCCACATTTGGCACCTTTCAGGGGGAGGGGGGGCGGGGACCTATTTTTGACAGGTACCCTGTCCCCACTTCCGTCGGACCTCGCTGCGGTGAGATAAGGCAGAAGTCCGGCCCCCTCCTCCTTTTTCCACCACTGGACCAAATGAAATGCGCAGCGCGCTTTACGCATGCGCAGTAGTGAACCTGGCGTGAAGCCGAAAGGCTTCACAGCCGAGGTCCCTTACCGGCAATGGTGGTGGCTGCACCCGACAGCCGATCCAAAGATCGGCTGCAGTGCCGACATTGCAGGCTCCCTGGACAGGTAAGTGTCCATATATTAAAAAGTTATCAGCTGCAGTATATGTAGCTGCTAACGTTACATTTTTCGTGCGGTGGGCGGGCCTCCGCTTTAAGTACTGTGTGCTCCTGCTATTGTCACTATTTTTACTTCCAGAATTATGAAGTTCTTGATATCTTTGCCCTTACAAAACAACTTTTCAGTTAGTAAGATAATATTGTTCCAATATTTCCAGTTGTGGGGACTTTGTTCACTACTTATGCACCATAAAATGACTTCCCTTAATTAATCTAGCAAATTGTTAGTAGAAAAGGGGTTGAGAATTGCTGAAGAGAGGCTAAGAGTATATTAAAGGGGTTGTAAAGGCAGAAGGTTTTTTTTATCTTAATGCATTCTATGCATTAAGATAAAAAGCCTTCTGTGTGCGGCAGCCCCCCTCAGCCCCCCAAATATTTACCTGAGGTCCATCTCTGTCCAGCGATGTCCACGAGTGTCTCAGCCATCCGAAATTCTCCATTATTGATTCTCCTTTATTGATTTTTCTTTTCCCCTTTGGGGTACCATATACATGGGTATATATGAGTTTTTTTATATACTTTGCAGCCTGACCACCATGGCTTGAGTTGGCAAGCATCTTGCAATTAACCATACTCCCCTGTGTCTCTCCTGAAGAAGCGGGAGTTGTCTCACGAAACAATATTAGTTGCACAGTTGCTCCAGATTGATGGTGGTATATTTATGGCATTTGTAGGTCCTATCAAAAAGGTATTTTAAATGTATGTGAATACATCTTTCATATTTTTTATATATTCTGTTTGAGGTGTGACTTTTTTAAAGTCCCGTGGGCTAAATATTTTTTGTTGTGTGCATACTACTTTGGGACTGAGACACTACCTCTACCCATTTCATATCAGCTCTCTTTGTATGTCTACCTTAGTAAGTCTTCTCCCTCTTGCTTGCGAGTAGCCATCTTCCAAATATCTGAACCCCTGATACACATGTTGTAGGTATATTTATCAAGAGGTGAATAATGGCTTTATCAATTATGTTTACTTATTGTCAGATGCCTGGTGAATCTTTTATCCTAGTAATAAAGGGGAATGGCAGAGTTGTGTCCATAAGTCAGTGTAACGATGACCCTTTTAACAAAGTAATATAGGTTTTAGAGACAATGTAGGGTTATAGTAAAGTAAAAAAAGTTATAGTAAAGTAAAACTATAGTTATAGTAAAATAAAAGTGAGAATCTTTCAGTATCTGTGCTTATACAACACCTGTAAAAATTTAGAATCATAAAATGATTACCATATGGTCTCTGTCCACCAAGGCATGAAATGCCAATGATCCAGACAGAGTTAATACAGTATATATTTACAATCTGCTTAGTGATACAGGTTTATTATTAAGGCTGTTTGTAGGCATACCATCATCCATACAAAGTCCTGGTATTGAAGGCTATAATAAACTATCTTTATATTATGCATTTTAAGGCCATTAGACATTACCTTGGAAAAGGCACTTAGTTGGAAGCTGTTTAATAGCACACATGTTCCTATCCAGTGGAACACAAGCAGAAGGTTTGATATATCTTAAGTCATTCAGTGAACACAATAACCTGTCCATTCTGTCCCTCAAAAGATTGCATGCTTTCAATAATATTATAGATAATATAGCTTTACTGCAGATTAGAAATTCAGGGATACAAGGTTGAAGGAGAAAATACTACTGGTTTCCATTGTGAATATCAGTTCATTTTTTACAAAACCAAGCTTTTACTTAAGAAGTTGGGGAAGTACAAGTCAAGCAATTATGAAAAATGTTTTAAATATTGTATACTGTATACAAGTTTAACATAAAAGCAAATACGTAATATTTTGAAATCTAAAATATTCTGCATTCTACTATGAATTCCTATGAATTCTTCTGAAAATGGGGACCTTCAATTGTGAATGTTCCTGAATAGAAACATGTAAATTCTTCTACTTTTCTTTCTGGTACATCAGAGAAGGACACTTCCTTACGAATATTCAAACATGTAAGGCAAATGGTCTTGATGAGTTGTTTCAGTAACTGTCAGGTGTGTTCACATTTACTAAGAGTTACAATCAAGTTGTGCATTACTGGAATAAGTTGAGAATGGGGAAAGTAGAAAACTGTGATCACATAGGGGTTGATTTACTAAAACTGGAGTGGGCAAAATCTGGTGCAGCTCTGCATAGTAATTAATCAGCTTCTAACTTTGGCTTGTTCAACTAAGCTTTAACAATAAAAACCTAGAAGCGGATAGCTGATTGGTTAACATGCACAGCTGCATCAGTTTCTGTTGCAGCTGTGCATGCACAGAGCAGGCAAGTATAACATGTTTATATTTCAAAGTGGTTGTAAAGGTTCAACTTTTTTTTCCTTTAAGCATTTTATGCCTGTGTGCAGCAGCCCCCCTAGCCTCCCTAATACTTACCTAAGCCCCATCTCCATCCAGCGATTTGCGCATGAGCAGCGGCTCTACTGGGTCTCTTTCTCCTCATTTCCTGAGACAACAGCGGTAGCCATTGGCTCCTGCTACTGTCAATCACAGCCAGTGAGCAAATAAGGAAAGAGTGGGGGGTGGGGCCAATTTGCGCTCTGTGTGTGAATGAACACACAGAGCGGCAGCTCGGGTGTAAGCCTGCTGGGGTGCCCCTATAGCAAGCTGCTTGCTATGGGTGCACTGGGCAGGGGGGAGAGGCCCAGAGCGCTGACGGGAGACCCAAGAAGAGGAGGATCGGGGCTGCCCTGTGCAAGACTACTGCACAGAGCAGGTAAGTATGACATGTTTGTTATTTCATGGGAAAAATTTGCAATTAATATCACCCTACATAAAAAAATTACTTTACATCATCTTTAAGGAAATAAGAAAGAATGGATGTTCAAAAAGTGGTGCCACACTCCAAAATGCTATTGTGTTAGTATCCCTTTAAATTTGCTTGTGTAGCAATTTTGAAAATCAGCATATTTTATCAAACCAAATATAACATTAATAAAACAAAACAAACAGTGCTTCAGTCAATAAATGTCCTTTGGTATGAATACGCTTGCATATACTCAATGTTTCATCAAAACCAGGCTTAAGTTCATATATCCAAGCAGCTGCTTCCTTAATTAGTGTTCACTATGTGCTCCAATCATCCACATGCATTAGTAATAATCCCCTCATCTGTTGTGCCCTCACCTGAGGGATTAGATCAACCAATGGTCTATATGCGTTTTTGTTCCTTTCTGGGGATCTGTTTTATGCTGTTTCACTCCACTGCTGGTAATCTTGAGATTAGAATCCTCCTTTTCTTACACTTATCTCCATACGCCCAAATCATAAAGAGAGAAAGCTGGACATAGTGCTTTATTATTTAAAACAACTGGTTTATTAAACACTAAGTATAAAAAAACACTCACATTTTTCTTGTTCTTAGAGTGTACCAAACTGTAAAAAGCATTCAGTCCTCACAGTGCGGGTACAAGACAATCAGACAGTGTTACCATGGTATGCTCACAATGGGCGCCTCAGCGTGACACCAGATTGGCCCTTCCTCTATGTGTTACGCCACAGGATCACGTGACTTCCTCAGGGGTATATCCCCCTGAGCTTAAGCCTGGTTTTGATAAAACATTGAGTTATATGCAAGCATATTCATACCAAAGGACACTTTATGGACCGATGCACTGTTTGTTTTGTTTTGTTTTATTAATGTTATATTTGGTTTGGTATGATATGCTGACTTTCAAAATGGATATGCAAGCAGATTTAAAGGGATACTAACACAATAGCATTTGGGAGCGTGGCACCACTTTTTAAACATAATTTTGCACAATGATTCACATTTAGAGAGTGTGTATAGGTGTGAGTGATCCGCTTAGTACGTTTTGCAATCTTACAGCACTTAATAGCACAACAAGTACACACATTTTTAAAGGAAGAATGGCTGGATGCACCCTTCATTCATGGTGCCACCTGGCCAAAGTATAACTTAGCAATTCACCGGATACCTACAGTTCAATGTGCTTAGAAGCACTTTGTTTTTATCACATAAGCTGCCAAACCTGTTTACTCCATTTCTACTTTTACTAGTATCACAAGCACCAACAAACTCACGTGTGATATAATATGTGACAATGTGACAATATCAATGCCTCCTCAGAAAAGCCAAGATGATTAGCGGTGTAATGATCTACCTTCTGATAGACTATATTCTTATGTGACTCATGCTCTACTACCCTGATGGTTCACCTTGTCCCTTTGGGTCACCAGTGCAGCAATGGAGGATGTGTAGGAAGTACATCATTGTATATAAAAAACTTTTGTCCAATGTTTGGTTCTAAAGAAAAGCAGAACAAAAACATTAAAATAGTAGAGTCTATTGTTTTTCCAAAAGATTTACAATGAAACAAAAGACACTAAATTAGACTCAAAAAAATGTCCCTGGCGGACATTGCGCCTTTTGTTTAGCTATTTCTCTGAGTTTTTGCCTTCGTCTCTCATCTCACAGGAACCATAAAGCCAACCAAGTTTGCTCTTTTTCCATAGACTTCTCTGGACATTATCATCAATAGTCCCGATATACACACGAGACAAACCTTGGGCGACACATCTGAGAAATGAACCACTTTACCACACTTCCTTAGACTGTGTAGTGAAACAAACAAGAAAGAAATAATTACATCTTTTCAGTTGTTCCTTTTGTGTAGAAACTTTTTTTTCAGCAGCAGCCGATCCCCCAGGCTGCTCTTTGCAATTCTGTTAGTGTAGCCGAGTAGCCCTGAGGTCGCGGTGGTGGCACGCTCACCATCTCTTAGTTAATGAAGGCTGACGACTCTGTCCCCGGCTCAAAAAAAGGCAAGTGATTCCAAATTACAGTGTTTTTACTTGTTACTTCATTTGTCATTGTCTTCCTTACTTTGTTAAAGAATTGCAATGGCTTGTCCAACATGTATGATGAATATGTTTAACTCTAATTTTTGACTATAATGTTTGACTTCTCCAAATTAAGTATGGATGTTACTAAAGGAAGTCATATTTTTTATAGGGAATTTATGTGTTTTTTATTTAAAGTGGGACTTTGGTCAAAAATAAAATTTTCATATATTCTTCAGTTAGATTAAAGCAACATATTCAGTTTTTTTAAGTCGCTGTCAGGGAAGGCATGGCCATAAAACAGATAAAGTCTCCCGGAGCATACATATGCGCAGACCGTCAACTAGCCATTCAGATGTGCATGGACGTGGGCATAGGCGCACAAGTGTGTAGTCGTACATCCAGGCGTGTGCCTGTCACTAACGCTGGCACCAAATGGGCTACTGTATGGGCTCATTGCTGTTTGGTCTCCAGCTTTTGTGTGTCTGTTCCTGATTCCTGTGTTTGACCTCAGATCCTGATCTGACTTGCTCCAACTTCGGATTGTCTCTGGATTCTGCCTCCTGTTTTCGCCTTATCTACCACCCATTGCTGACTTGACTTGTGACCCGAAAATCCTGGTGTCTGCCTTCTATGTCTTATCTGCCCGACCGTGACTTAAACAACTCGTTTGAACCTGCATCCTGCTCATAAGACCCTGCTACAGCTCTTCAGTCTAGCAAGCTCTACCTGGCTCCTGCTTCCAGCTGCTTACCCATAGTCTGCCACTGTACAAGCTCCATGCCAGTCCATCTGCCACCAGCCAGTTCTGCTGCCACATCCTCCTGCTGACTGCTGCTGCCACGCAGACTAATGGACTGATCACATGGCACACCATGATCCTGCGCCCACTGCCATACTACCAGTGGCCCCTGAGCCACAGCTGAATGAGAGGCCTTTCTCTTCATGTCAGGCTCACCGACCAGGTACATGACAGTCACCTTTGCAAAGCAGTCATTTTCCTAATTGACTCATTGAATCCTTGCTTTTCCCTGCTCTTTTCTTGAGCTCTTTGGACTACAGTGGTGTATGAGGAAGCAGGGAGTTGGCATGCTATTAGCATTGTTCCCGCTAAATTTATGCCTTGGCTATCACCTTAAAGTCACATAACGTAATACACATTAAGCCACTTCTACACTGGTCTCGCCTTACTTGCTTTTTAGGATTACACATCCTCCTCTTATTATTCGTGTTCACTATTACCCTATTCAGTTATTTATTAATGTTTCACAGATTGGTGGAGGTTAGACAATTCTTTATGAGCTTTACATGTTTACCATAGCACCATAGAAACTCTAATATCTTTTATTTGGTCTGTTATATTTTTATATTTTTATATTGTGTTGTTATTAGTAATAGACACATTTGGTTCTTATTTATGACCTTTGATTACATTCTCAGTTTTTTTTTTATTATTAGGCACATTATGGGGCTGGTGGTGGTGACATTTTTGCGACATACAGAAATATGTTTAGTCCTTTTTGCGTTACCACCTTGCCCAGAATAACCTTTTTGATCCCCTTCAGTCTGGATTTCGCCCTCAACACTCCACAGAAGCTGCCCTCTTAAAACTAATAAACGGTCTACTAACGGTCAAAGCCAATGGACACTATTCTGTACTCCTGCTCCTGAAACTTTCTCCTGCCTATACGGTTGACCACCCCTCCTCCTCAAAAAACTTTACTTGGTCTCCGTGATTGTACTCTTTGCTTGTTCTCTTCCTACTTATCCAACCGCACAACCATCAGCCCATGCCCGCATGCCAAGGTTCTAGATGTAATCCTGGACTCTGAACTATCCTTTTGGCCCCACATCCAGTTACTGTCCAAATCTTGCCAACTCAACCACCGCAACATCACCAAAATATGCCCCTTCCTAACCAATTACATACCACAAAGCTCCTAATTCACTCCCTGGTCATCTCTCGCCTCAACTACTGCAACTCCCTTCTCATTGGCTTACCTTTACATAGGCTATCCCTCTTCAGTGCATCATGAATGCTGCTGACTCATTCACCTTACCAATCGCTCACTATCTGCTACTCCTCTCTGTCAATCCCTCCATTGGCTTCTGTTCACCCAACAAATAAAATTCAAAATATTATCAACAACTTACAAAGCCATCCACAGTTCTTCTCCTAGCTACATCACTAGCCTAGTCTCTAAATACCAACCTAATTATTCTCTTCACTCCTCCCAAGACCACCTGCTTTCTAGCTCCCTTGTCACCTCCTCCCATGCTCGCCTCTAGGTCTTTTCCCGAGCCTCTCCTATCCTATGGAACTCCATACCCCAACCTGTTGGTTTATCTCCTACTTTGCTTTTAAACGATCCCTGAATACCCTTTTCTTAAGAAAAGTTTATCCTGCCTACACCTAACAACTGTATTTTTATTTTCTCCATCAGCTCATCCCCCACAGTTATTAGCGTTTGTATCACTTGACTCTCCTTCCTAGATTATAAGCTCTAATGAGCAGGGCCCTCTGATTCCTCTTGTATTGAATTGTATTGTAATTGTACTGTCTGCCCTCATATTGTGAAATATTAGTGAACTGTTGGCACTATATAAATCCTGTAAAATAATAATAACAATAATAATAAAAATAATTTTGTGTATTTAATAGACACGTGCAAAATGTAAAAATGGGTTTATTTTTGTTTTGATTTGTTATTTGCATAAATGAGTTTAGTTAAATTTGTTTAATTCATTTTCAGAATTAGTTTTGTTTATTCGGGTTTGTATCGATTCATCATTCACATAAATTAGTTTAGCTGAATTTGTTAAATATTTATTTAATTTGTTTTCGGAATTTGTTTCGTTTTTCAAACTCAATTCGACCATGTTTGAAAAATTTGAAACAATTCAAATTCCATTCGATATACATTTGAAATCCATTTGAAATCCATTCGAAATCAAGTTTATTCTGTTCAATATTTGAATTTCGGAAGAAGGTTATATTCTTTCAATTTCATTCTTTTCTATTCTATTGTTTTTTTTCTATTCTATTCTTTTCTATTATTTAATTCAATTCTATTCTATTCTGTTATTATTGTTTTCTTTTCTAGTCTATTTGAATTCAACTTTATTCTATTCAAAATTTGAATTACAGAAAGAGGTTATATTCTTTCTATTTTACTCTATTCTAGTCTTTTCTATTGTTTTTTTCTATTCTATTCTATTATTTCATTTTCTATTCTATTCCTTTATTTTTTTATTCTATCCCTTTATTTTATATTCTATTTTTTCATTTTTTTTTATTTTGTGCTCTGTTCTGTTTTGCTCTGTTATATTCAAATTTTTATTTTCTATCCTATTATATTCTTTTCTATTCTATTTCTTTATTTTCTATTCTATTTTATTTACTTCTGAAATTTGAATTTGATTCGAAAACAATTAAAAAACTATCCAATTTCGATTTGAAAATCATCCGAATTTGTCCGAAATTTCCTTTCCATTATTTCGGATTCATTTAAATTCATTACTACTGTAATTCGGAAATTCAGATACATCTGAATTCCTGAATAACGGAAAATTTGTCCAAATTTTAATTTGGAATGAAACTAACTGCACATGTCTAGTATTTAACAGTTGTGGATTTTCTTTAGGTAGAACACTATATAATGGACATTTTTCACTAGTTCAGTTCATGTATTTTGAGCTTACTATATTGTATGTTGTTAAAGCGGAGTTCCGCCTTGGGGAAAAAAAAATAAAAGTCAGCAGCTACAAATACTGTACCTGCTGACTTTTACTATATGAACACTTACCTGTCCAGGGAGCCCACGATGTCGGCACCCCAGCTGATCTTCGGATCGACTTTCAGGTGCAGCCAAATGTAATTTGATATAATTTTTGAGACAGATAAAAAAAAAAATAAATAAAAAATAAAAAAGTTTCTTACTTTCTGTTATAAAACATTTCAAATAAATAGTCTTTCTTCATAAATGTAGACCAGAATGTGTTATGCTACATTTCTTTAATAAAAAGACAAAACCAAATAAATATTTTGTTTGCTTTTTGTAAGAAATATTACAGCTCTATATATGGTATAGTTATACTATACAGCATCTGGTACATTTAATTGACAAAACCTTGAACACACGCCTGTAGAACAAAGGCTTATACTATTGGTTTTAATATACACAAAAGGAAATAGAAATATTTTTCATGCAGATAACAATTATACCAATAGAAAAATATTCTTTTTGTTAGAATAATAGTTGAAGTGTAGAAGGAAATCATATCCAATATAACTAGGGTAATTAATATTATAGTTTGTCACTATGGGTTGGTAGAGACAATGCAATAGAGTCAGTACTGTGAAAAAAAACCAAAGATATAAAGGAGGAAAAAAGAAAAGAAAAGGTAGGAAGGAACATAGTATTTTAGATAGAAGTTCTGTGTTCTATATGCCCACATCCAATTATTTATGTATATCACATCAATACAATTGTAGCCATGGACCTTTTTCAAGCATATAGATAATGACACCACATAATGGTAATGGACACGGTGTTATAAGTGATTTAAAATTCTTTGTATAATGAATTCTGTGCTTTTATATAATTGTTTATGTGGTGTCATTACTTATATGCTCGTAAAAAAGCCCTTGGCTATAATCGTGTTGATGCGATTAAGGTAGAAAGGAAAAGGACGAATGGGAAAGAAGAGAAGGCCAAAAGACAAGAGGAATGATAGGGGGTAGTGGAAGAGTTGGGGACAAAGGGAAGGGGGGGATTGTTGGCACACCCCCCCCATCCTGGCCATGACCACACAATAATGTCACATTAGTTAACCAAAAAATCTTGGAACTCCTGAGAGTATCGAAAAATTGTCCAAGCGACCCTGGCAAAAGTATCTTTGTCTAAATTATCATATTCTGTGCAATCAAATAATATATATATATATACAGTGGGTATAGAAAATAATCACCCCCCTTTAAAATAATCACATGTTGCTGCGTTGCGTCCTGAAATGAAGGCACAAACAAGATATTTGGGGGGCACACCTTCTCATTAAATCTGATGCAGCCATAAGACCATACAATAGAAGAAAAATATTACAGCGCACACATGCAAAAAAACATTCACCTCCAGCAAGGCTAGTTTAAAAACACCTAAACATTCTCAAAAAGACATTTTAAAAAATATGGGGATTTGGTCACACCATATTGCTATATGGGGCTAAGCCCACTTACTGCGACAAAGTACCCCATGATTAGTGGGTCCTACACTCTCCATAGATTTGTGAGATCCTGCTTCTCTGAACCATGAGAGCTACACTCTTCTAAATGGGAGAATCTTGAGGTCTCCACCTATGACACAAGTGGACACTAATGAGAGGTACTTAGTGAGGGAGTAGGGTGCTCCTATCCCAAAAGGATTTGGTCAGAATCCATACAATACACAAACAAGATATTTGGGGGGCACACCTTCTCATTAAAGCTGGTGCAGCCATAAGACCATACAATAGAAGAAAAATATTACAGCGCACACATGCAAAAAAACATTCACCTCCAGCAAGGCTAGTTTAAAAACCCCATATTTTTTCCAAACATCCAGTCTCTAGGCATTATCTCGAGGTTCACAATCGAGATCCTGCCAAGACCATTTTTTTGGGGATCGATAGATATACCCCCCCATTGGAGGGGAGGTTCCCTGATATGTGGGATCTCGAGATTAGAGATGGCCTGGATATATAGGTTGAAATGTTACACTCCTTTTGGGCTTAACGTGGAGGTATATCTTAACGCCTTTATAGACAACTCATGAGTATCCTATTTTTTGTGAACTTGTTGTGAACCTTTGGTGGCCATAACTTTCTATTTGTAATAAGTCCATGTAATTTTTACACGCGATTCCCCTCTTTTTCATTTTTTCAATATATATAGTTTTTATGTTTTATTAAAGATTTAATGAGTTTTTCCTTTTTTAGGTTATTACATTTATTTGTACAACTTTTTTATTTTTCATTTATTTATTTATTTTTTTATTTTTCCATTTTTTATTTTTATTTTTCCATTTTTATTTATTTACTTTACATTATTTTTTATAATTTTCAAAATAACAATTTTTCTAGGTATAAAATAATTTTTTAGATATTAGTATAATTTTTTCCTTAGGTATTAGTATATTTTTTAGTCAACTATTAATAATGGTTGACTTTTCCTTATTTCTACACTAGATGGCATAGTTGGATGTCTACGTATCTATGTTACTTCTTAACAGAACGTGACTTAATTTTAATTACATTCCCCTTTTTTTTGCACACAGTAATACATTTAATTTGTCTGATTGGACTTTCATTACAGTCCTCTTAATCCTTTTTGCCCGAATAGTATTATTTTTACACGCCCACCACGTTTTTATCTATTTTTTTCCTTTTCAATTAGAGTGTTTTGGTGCCGCCGCCTTCACAATGAGGTGTGGTTTCAGTGGTGGTTATATCCAGCGATGAGTCAGTGCATCGCCCGTTCCCTAGACGACGTCTGTTAGGACGAAGCGTACGTCGGAAGGCTGACGTGCTGACGTCATCGGAGTCTTATCGACACGAACGGGTGTATGCAGGCCGGCCGGCTTATTTTATCCTTGTTATGCTTCTTTTTACGCCATTTATGTAAGTGCAAATCTTTTTTAAAAATAAATTGTGGTTACCGATTTACACTATGGAGTTCCTATCTTTTGTTTCTGTGGGTCCTCCCTGGTAACCATCCTTGCCTATTGGACGGAGCCTTTCCTGCTTTTTCCTCTCCATGGTGAAGTCGTACCAGGACGCCTGCATTGATCGGATACCCTATGTGTACAAGCTGTCTTGTAGCTTGCCTCTGGTAAGCGCGCATTACTCTTGGTGGTGGATTTATCACTTAGTGTCATCAGAAGAGTTTTTTCTGCTATTAATATCGGATATCAATTGGGTTCAATTGGGACTTTCCTTTATTCATCACTCTTGGCATTATTTTTTCACCTAATTTGGATTATTTCAGATCATCCAATTTTTATGTCACTATAGACATTTGTTTTCTTGGTATATGGGATGTCATTCACATATGTTTCAATGTACCATATTTAATCTTTGACTAGTGCAGTTCAGTTTTATTTTTTACATTTCAGGGGAAAACCCGCTTCATCAGGGATGATCTGGGATCTCAATGTAACAGTGCTGTAAAAATACATATAAAATTCCTTATTATTTTAATACAAAATCTCCATCATGCAAAAATATGTCATATAATAAATAAATTAAAAGACAAATGAGGAATTTGGCTACATAGATACTAATTTTGGAGTAAAGTGTCAAACTCTACTAGCCAAGTTAAAATTGCTGTGGCCATAAAGCAAAGCATCACGGTCATGGCATGTGTAGATCCCCATCTGGCTATAATTGTAGACTTTAGGTGGGCAGTTTGGGGGGGCATAAAACAGCAGCTTAACCATGTTTTTACCACCCCCTGTCTGTCCATGTTAAAGAGCCCTTATAAGCACAAAACACACCCTAGCTATGTTTGATCCAGCTACAGGACTTGAGCAGACTATAGTTTGGATAATCCCTCCCACCTCTTCAATTCCCTATACTAACTACTTGCTGAGAGAATGCCTACTTCACAAACAAAAGCTGGAAATTACGATAGATAGATAGCAATCATTTAACCACTTTAATACCGGGCACTTTCACCCCCCCTTCCTGCCCAGGGCAACTTTCAGCTTTCAGGGCTGTCACACTTTGAATGAAAATTGCGTGGTCATACAACACTGTACCAAAACTACATTTTTATCATTTTGTTCACGCAACTAGAGCTTTCTTTTGGTGGTATTTAATCACCACTGATTTTTTTTTTTGCTATATAAACGAAAATAGACACGTTTTTCTTTATTTCTGTTATAAAATTTTGCAAATAAATAATCTCTATTCATAAATTTAGGCCACAATGTAATCTGCTACATTTCTTTGGTGAAAAAAAACCCAAATCAGTGTACATTATTTAGGCTGTAGGAAAGTTATAGAGTCCACAAACTATGATAATTATCTGAAAATTAATCAATCCTGATGTACTGATGGCCAATCTAATTTCTTGAGACCCAAAAATGTCAGGACAGTACAAGTATTACCTACATGACCCCTTTATGAAAAGTAGACAGTCCAAGGTATTTAGTAAGAGGCATTGTGAGTAGTTAGTAAGTTGTAATTTTTTTTCATGATTTTTTTGAAAATTAAGAGATAAAAAACAGAAAAAAAAATCACATAATGTCACTAGTGAAGTACAGCGTCGACATATAACTGGTGTGGCGGTGATCAGGGAGGCTGACTGGTGACAGTATGAAAAAAAATAAAATAAAGTGAACAACAGTGCGCTAAACTCAACCTGCTATTTGTGATGCAATAGTATTGGAATATAAATATATAAATATATATGTTTTAAAATGCTTCAGTTCTTCGTGACAAACAATATTCCAATAAATATAGTGATCAAGTAAAAAAGTATTCATGTTAAAGTGAAAAATAGATGTAAATTCCTCCGTGCAAAGTCAATTTTCAAAGGAAACCACCTGGATGTGGGCAGCCTGACCACAGCTGTCTCAACAGCAATCAATCCCTCACTCATAAAATTCTGGCAGCTTCTTTCACTTTTCAGGATTTCAGTGTGCATAGGTTCTCATAAGGGCAAAAAAGAAATACATCATTGCGCAATGTTATTATGTAACATATTCTTCAAAGGATGAATGGTTACACTCACATGTGTAGAAAATCAGTCAGCGCTTTGTATAACGTTCAGAAGGTTGTAGTGAGCGTCTTCTCACTCCGCATCTAGTATGCACAAGCACCGTAGATGTCGTCACTAGGCTCCTCCCAACGCGTTGCCTCACATGTCACGTGACTTTCGCAAAGCTGTGGTCAGGCTGTCCACATCCAGGTGGTTTCCTTTAAAAATTGACTTTGCACGGAGGAATTTACATATATTTTTCACTTTATCATAAATACTTTTTTTACTTGATCACCCTATTTATTGGAATATTGTTTGTCACGAAGAACTGAAGCATTTTAAAACATATATATTTATATATTTATATATTTATATACCAATACTATTGCTTCACAAATAGTAGGTTGAGTTTAGCGCACTGTTGTTCACTTTATTTATTTATTGTTACATGGTGTCAGAACACTATATTTAATTGGTTGTGGCTTGATTCATTTATTTATCCACTATTTTTTTCACATATATAATTTTTTTGGTTTTGTGGATATCCATACCAGCGCTTTAGTATATATAATTTTTATGAAAAAAAATGTATTCTGTTTTTTTTTCTTTTTTTATTACATTTTTTCTTTTTTTTCTATTCTATTTTTCTTTAACACAATGTGACCAGAACAATATAATGTTACCATAGTAACATTATACTACTCTGGGGAAGTGATCAGGATTTATTTCATTTTTTTTACACATTATGATTGCTTATAGCAGTGAATTTCATTGCTATAAGCAAGCCTTTTCATGATTCATTCAGTTTGTTTTGTTGTGATTAGTTGTGATTGACCAGAGCTAATCACATGGTACAGATGGGCTGTGATTGGCCTTTTCTGTACCATGTGATCACATTGACCAATCACAGCTAGCAACACAATTTTACACAATGGATGGCATGAAAGGAAGCCATCCATTGTTTACAACTGTCATGTGACCTGCTTGGTCACGGCGGTCACATGGTACCGGCAGCGAGCCGGTGCACTGATCAGTCATCGGACACAGCCGGTGACAGATCGCGCCGCTGCATGGCCCTACAGCTGTGCTAGCATTGCCTTCGGATAGGACATCACATGATGTCCATTTCAAAGGAGTTCCATTCCTTTCTTCCATTCTTTGCTTCTATACATCCTCCATCTGCAGCAAATTTGGTGTCAATACAGGTGGCTCTCACAGATATTTGAGGATAGCAGATGGTGGCAAAATAAAGAATATGCATTGCCCTACCCTTTCCACCCAACAAAAAAGTTTTCTTGCATTACCTTAGTTACTTTACCAGAGAAAACAAAATGACAACCATATTGTCCCTTTTTATCTTAGGAAAACACAAAAACATCTATTTTTTTGTCAACTTTTATATAGTTTGTCAATGTACGTGGAAGGAATATAAGTTATAAAACAACCTTCAACATATTTCAGGGAGCAAAAAAAAAAAAAGAAGAGAACTGTCTTCCCTTCAAAATTGTTGAATATATTTTGAGAACAGTGAGTTCCAGACAGTTTAATGACACATCTATAATGGCTTCTGAAGAACGCGTTCCTGAAACAATGGAAACACTCATCAAAGTTTTCGCTCACCGTCCATTTTTTTAACAGTCGCGTTTCCAATGAGGGAAAGTGATTTTCATGCAAAGATTGCACAATCTATAATATTTTCAATCGAGATGAGTAGAAAAAATAAAAGTTTTCAGAATCTATTTAAATTTTGTCATCTCTCTGATGAAATGAACAGCCAAGTTTGCAGCTGTCAAGCTCTCCATAGGAAACGGAGAAAAGAAAAAAAATAAGACAGAGGATAGGAAGAAACAAAACAAAAGGCAGATCACTCGCCAAGACCTCCATACAAGGCACTGACAGCTTGGCAGTGGCAAGTCTCTGACATTTAATCTTGCAAACATATTGCCGCTGTCTCTAGCGATGCAAGATTGTTTTCAGAAAGTGGCATTAAATATGCTTAATATGTATTTTCTGTGGCTGAAGATGGACAAAACAGATTATCTCCTTGGAGATTTAACAAAGATGGGAAAGGAAAACAAAGTAAGAAAACAGCATATTGTTCTGGCTAAAGTGCACTTTCTCAAGTAAAGTACCCTTGAGCTACAGAAAAAAAAGGTAGCACAGACATCAGATGGTGTTTGGAAGTGGAAGAATGATCTTTATAAAAACTGCTATTATAAGACCCCATTTACACTGATGGTAAATAGAGTCACTTAGTTCCAAGCAGTGTTGAATCCTACCACTTAGGCATATGTAAACCTAATCAGTAAGATCTCTTATAACCACCTTATTGTCAATGCACAGATTTTTTTATTCAGCCTGCAGGATAAAAAACGAAAAGGTTACCCTGTAGTTATCTCCTGTGCATCCAAACAACTTGCTTGGGAACACGGAGGTAACTGTGGCCCCGGGTAGGCTCTTGTACACCATATCCTTTCCTCGCAACTTGTAGAAAGATTTAAAACGTAAAAACGCATGTCAGAGGCCTCTTTGATAACCGCCTTTCTTTTCAATCCCGAACCCGATCCCTTCTTTTCAATTCCAAGTCTATCGCTTCAATGTTTCATCCTTGGCTACAGGAGAAGCTGTTTCATTTTCATCAGTTGGTGGATCCCACCGCTCGAAAAATTGCTTTCCTTTAATTCCCTTTAATCTACCGCCTTCTGCTATATACGGATAGCGACAGATACAGCATTACACAATTTCTATAACCCCTACATTATTTTCTCAACTGACCTTATTTAAAAGAATGAAAGTTGAGGGCCCCTCTCGGAAAGAATTAATATCAGATATCCACAAATATTTGAATGCATAGCCCATCCAGCCGTTAGAGAAAATGCTTATATGTTTAAGTGGGAGAGGGTTCTGGGGGAGGAACTCACACCTTAATCTTGGCAGATTGGTCCCAGGTGTCGAAGAGCTCTATTTGCACTCTTTATAGGGAAAATTCATATAAAATATTGTATTTCTGGTATCTCACCCCAGAGCTTCTTCACGCCATTCATCCTGTATAGGAAAGAGCTGAAAACCCCCCGGTTCGGTTCGCACTAGAACATGCGAACAGGCAAAAAATTTGTGCGAACATGTGAATACTGTTAACGTCTATGGGACACGAACATGAAAAATCAAAAGTGCTAATTTTAATGGCTTATATGCAAGTTATTGCCATAAAATGTGTATGGGGACCCGGTACTGCCCCAGGGGACATGTATCAATGCAAAACAAAGGTTTAAAAAAGACAGTTTTTTTCAGGAGCAGTGATTTTAATAATGCTTAAATTGAAACAATAAAAATGAAATATTCCTTTAAATATCGTGCCTGGGGGTCCCCTTAGTCTGCATGTAAAGTAGTGCATCTGTGTCATGTGTTTTACATTCCCGCAGCAAAATTACATTTCTAAAGGAAAAATTTTAATTTAAACTCGCTTGCGGCTGTAATGTATTGTAGTCTCCCACTAATATAGATAAAAATCAAGGAAAAAAATGTTTTTTTTTATTTTGGCGTGAAGTTCCCCTTAATATCCATACCAGACCCGAAGAGCCTGGTATGAACTGGAGGGGGGACCCCACGGAAATTTAAAAAAAAAACAAAAACAGCATGGGGTCCCCCCCAAAATCCATACCAGGCCCTTCGGGTCCGAAAGGGCCCGAAAAATAAAAATAAAAAAAGCTCCGCCTTGATGGGAGGTGTCCCGCCGACTGCTGTCTTTTTGCGGTGACAGCTGTTATAAAGGCAAGGGCGGGGCCAGCTGCTGACGTAACCGGATGGCCCCGCCCCCCTCTGACGGCACATTATAGGGGTTGGGTCACCGGGTTACAGCCTTATAAAGTGTAAGGTATGGACTTAGTCCCCCAGAGCCATGATTGGCCAAAGGCACCCTAAGCGCACTGTGATTGGCCAAAGCATGTAAGTGAGGTGTATGCTTTGGCCAATCATCAGACGTCAATGCACTGTGGGGAGTTCTGCGGCACTCGAATTTGCCGCAAACGCCCCATATTTTCGGTTGGTTTGCGAACAACCGATGTTCGAGTCAAACTTACATCGGGTTCATCCCTAATCCTGAAGTCAGCGTTTGGTGTTGGTGATGTCACGAGACATGGGCTTCCTCCCTTGCATATGTTGGCATTGCAATGGAAAACGGTTCATCAATTACTGCAACGCTTTTTTGAATCTACAATCCCTTCTACTCCTAAACTATTTTTGTTGGGTCTGTCTCCTCCAGGCTTGTTAAAGCTTCATAAGAAACTGCTGACTTGCTGAGGCACATCCTTACTGCGGTGAGATGTTTAATTGCTCTCAAAGATTGGGAACTGTGGCATTCTGATGATGGGCTCTTCTAATGGCTTGGCTGCCTTACCTCCAGTTTTAAGGTTTACTGCGCTGTTAGCAGGCCCGGGATACACTGCATTTGGGATTTTCCCCATTCCTTTCTCTTTCTCCTGGATGCTTTCAATCTTCTTTTTCTTTATTCTGCTGCTTGGTATGTATAGTTATACTTAATTTTTTGAGTTTTACGATGCCTACTCGGAAGGCTTTTCTTGCTGTGTATGTAAGTACCCCACTTTAATTGGCACGGTTGTTGCCATCAACCTTTTCTACTACTAGGGATTTTTTCTGTGTAAGCTCCTTATACATCTTGGTCATGTCTTGGTCTTGTGTTCACTTTTCTAAAGCCTTGTCACTAGTAGACTATGCTTGTGGTTTCATATTTTTGTAATGCTAAAAGTTCAATAAAATTTTTATTTATAAAAAAAAATCTAAAAGGTTTCGTCCATCTATGGTATACAGCGCTGATCTGCAGTGCCAACTACTGTATTCTGTCAGCCAATGTTGGCTGTCAGAATACCCGAATGTCTGTTTGGCTGGCATCTTACCATCTGGCTCCTTCAATTTTTCAATTGAAGGATGTCGGGCAGGAGGGTGACAACAGGACCACCCACATTGCAAATTTCGACAAGTTCATTACACCAGCTTGTAAGTGAGTTTTAGCCACTAGATGTTGCCCTCCCTTAAGATATAAATACTCTTGATTGTGAGAATTTAGTGAGTTTGGGTAAAAAGTCTAAAAGGACAGGAGTTAGACTTTAGCTGTCTCCATGGGACATGGTGAAGCCCTTTCTGAAAAAATGTGGCGTTTCCAGTAATTGATATTCCTGGAATACCTGGAGAGGTCCTGATGCCTGGGATAGGACAGAATTGGGGGACAAGACAGAAACCCGACCTAGGGAAGTGTCGATGGCCACTACCAAAATGGGTGAGAAATTGTATGCTCTGAATTTGTATGCCCTGGGGTTATCTGCCTCAAGTTATGGAAGTAAAGCTTTGAAATTTCCCTGGATCTGGTACCTGGTTCAGCCAGGAACAATGAAGAATGAGGTGTCATGGCATAGTAATATACAAATGGGGTTAAATTGTACCTGTTGTGTGCTCTGTCGGGGACTTGCACTGCCACAGAGAATATGGCATGAGGCCTGCTGGCAGTATCCAAGAATGAAAAGTTAATCCACCAATCTTTTTGAACTGGCCTATAAGCTTTACTAAGTTAAAGAAGATTTCTAGGTACGGGTATTTTTTCATAGTGACATTGGTCCAACTTGGAGCAATGTAACTGCATAGACCATGTCTGTAGGATTCCTCTAGAATCTGGAAATCACTGTGGTAGACACCCCTACTACAGTGATCTCCGCTAGCTTCTGGGTCCCGTGCTAGGCAGCTGCCCTGCAGCATTGTGAACAAAAGAGGTCACCCGCTCAAAGAATTCTCAGTTAATACAAAGCATTCTCTGTTAATACAAAGCATGCCCCTGTTGAAGACCCTCTTGGTCAAAACGCGTCGGGCGGTCTCCCCTTCCTTACGCTGCCTTGTTCGTTTTTACAGTGATCACTTTTATTTATTTTTGTACGGTGTTTTTAGAAAGAAAAATCCCTGGTTTACCTGCACTATGCGGGAGTTTCTATTTTATTTTTGCATACTATCCCAATGAAAGAAACCGTATTCCACTAGCCACTTCCACCAGGAGGTCTGGACCAAGCTTGCCCTCAGTTCTCTTCCGGATGACAACTGGATGTCCATCGGCTGACACCTATTGGATCGTCCCCAGCCCTCCGGATACCCCTTCACTACATCAGGGAAGTTGAGGAGCGCGACAGAGGTTCCATTGTCCTGGATATCCTTCTTAGCCTTGGTGGGGCTCCATGCTTTATTGACTCCATGTCAAATGACAGGGGAGTCCACGCCATTTGGTAAGAGTACCCACCCTTCTCTACCTTTTGATGTTTTACACTCTGATGTCCTTTATCTTGGTGTTGGTTTATAGTCACGGATGTCGTATACCTTGATGCTGGTTTACAGTCACGGATCTACATTGTTTATTAGTGACTTTGGTTTTTCTCACTTGTGGACTCACATCATCCACACCTGCTTACGCAGGTCTCTTTTAAATATTACAGTTTTGAATAATTCCTCTGTTCAATGTGGACTTATTATATATTTGCTATATTTTTCACTTTGCATATTGATTTTTGAACACATTTTTCACTGCTAAGCGCATAGTCCCTTATTATTAGGTTTAGTTTTACCTAATACTACATAATTTTGTAGCGCTGCATTTTTTCCTTTCATTCTCTGATCGGACAAAGTGGTGAATGTGACATCACAGCCCCACCTCTCCACCTCATCCATACAGAGAATGCTTTGCAGTCACTGAAAAAAGGAAAGTTATCTCTGAATGATGCCCATTTTGAGTGGGCAACCTCCTGTGTTTACAATACAGTAGGGCAGCCAGAGCACAGGATCCGGAAGCAACTGGAAATCACTGTAGTAGCGGTGCTTACTAAAAGAATTTCCAACTTCTGGAGGGATCCTTAAAGGTGTGGAATTTTGCGTAGCTACATTGGTCCAAGCTGGACCAATGTAACTACAGTATGTAGAAATATCTATATCTGGAAATCTTCTTTATTGTAATTCCAGAAGTAATTTTCATTAAAAAAAATTATTTGCAGCTATCATTAAAATTATACCTGGTAATCCTGTGGTTTACAAGCAGAGGTTTTTAAAACACAGTATGCAGGCATGGCCCACAGTTATTAATTGTCATATAGACATTTCTTGAGTGCTTGTAGACAGGAAGTGGCTGCAATGAGGATGCAGAAGATCAGTAGCACTAAGATGCAACAAAGGATTTCAAAAAAAGACAAAAACAAATATTTTATTTAAACAATGTTTTTTTTTATTATGTATAGTGCTTTAGCAAACTAAATATTATTCATTTTGGGTATACCTATACTTTATATGTTAAAATGACCTAACATGTTTAAGAGTTGGGAGGTGGTGTAGAGTGACTACCCTAATAATATCTGCAGTGTTTGTGACACAGCTGGGCCGTAATCCTAATACATTGCTCTTCCAAGTGGGGGACTCCCACAAGATAGTTGGCTGTATGAATACAGATTACAAAACTTGTTTAAAAGTTGAATTAATTAATTTTTATTGAAAAGCAAAAGAAAGGAACAAAAGAGAAAGGAGGAAAAATTTGTCACTTTCATAGTAGTAATCAATAATCAGTAGTAACAATGACACCTACAAGGCTCGAGTATGTCAATCATAAATATAGTTTATAACATGACCTCTTATTCTTTAGTAACTGCAAAAACGTTTTAACCACTCGCCGACTGGCTCACGCTCATGTACGTCGGCAAAGTAGCATGTTCCTGCGAAACAATGTATTGGTAGGTTGTTCCCTTCAAGAGCTGCCGGAGGCCCGCCTGCACGCCTGCTGCACGGTGGGGGACCCGATGCGAGTGGAAACACACAAATCCCCATTCTGTCAGGGGAGAGGAGACAGATCGTTTGTTCCTAGTAAGTAGGGACAGCAATATGTCTCCTCCCAAGTCAGTCCTATCCCCATACAGTTAGAAACACTAACTAGGGAACACATTTAACCCCTTGATTGCCCCCTATTGTTAACCCCTACCCTGCCAGTGACATTTACACAGTAATTAGTAAATTTTTATAGCACTGGTCGCTGTATAAATGTCAATGGTCCTAAAATGTGTCAAAAGTGTCCGATCTGCCCGCCGCAATGTCGTAGTACCGTTAAAAATTGCTGATCACCGCCATTACTTAAAAAAAAAGAAAAAAAAAAGAAAATGCAATAAAAATGCCATCAGAAGATACATTTGCATCACCCGTAGAAGATTTTTCGTGCTGATATCAGGAGTCTCACTGTATGCTTCTTTGAACTACATTTTTTGCCTTTTTTTCTCATTTAATATTTGGACATTCATTTCATGGCATTATGTGTTATTAGTTCACACATTTCTTGCACATCTTTATCTATGTATATTATTGCACATAATTTTTATGCACATTGCACTTTTAATATTGAGTTCACTTTATTGCTCTATTGCACTTTATCACTGTCAGTGTTTTATACCCATTGATCATTGCACATGTCATTTATTGATCATTCTTTATTACATTCTATTGCATTATTTTATTTATCTTTCATCATTGGTTCATCAGTTGTTGCACTTAAGGTGAGGTAGCGCCACATAATTTTTTAATTTTAATTTTTTTAATAAAAATGCCATAAATCTTTCTCATAGTTTGTAGACGCTATAGCCAACCAATCAATATACGCTTATTGCAATTATTTTTACCAAAAATATGTAGAAGAATACATATTGGCCTAAACTGATGAAGAAATTTGTTTTTTAAAAACATTTTTGGGGATATGTATTATAGCAAAAAGTAAAAAATATAGTTTTTTTTTTTAAATTGTCGCTCTTTTTTTGTTTACAGCGCAAAACATAAAAAACGCAAAGTTGATTAAATACCACCAAAAGAAAGCTCTATTTGTGGGAAAAAAAGGACACAAATTTTGTGCATGACTGCACAATTATCAGTTAAAGCGACGCAGTTCCAAATTGTAAAAAGTGCTCTGGTCGGGAAGGGAATCTTCCGGGGCTGAAGTGGATAAAAGTTGGCCACAAACATTATGGCTGAGGGTATCCCTTGGTTTTCCATAACTTAAAGCGGAGTTCCACCCAAAAATGGAACTTCTGCTTGCTTTAAGTGCAGGTGACCCCCCTTACATGCTACATTTGGCATGTCATTTTTTTCGGGGGGGGGGGGATTCTCTATGTTGAGAGGTATCCAGCTCCCACTTCCTCCCGGGGAAGGAAGATCACCTCTTCCCCTCCCTCCCTGCAATCTTCTGGGACATGTCACAGAAGATTGCTCACGCATGCGCAGTGCGTGCTCGGTTGTGAAGCCACAGCCGGGCGCCCATAGTAAGAATGCCGACGCCGTGGAGAGGAGGGGGAGAGGAGCAGGGCTTCATACACCCGCATCGCTGGACCCTGGGACAGGTGGGTGTCCGATTATTAAAATTCAGCAGCTACACTTTTTGTAGTTGCTGGCTTTTAATTTTTTTTTTTCGGCAGAGCTCTGCTTTAAAGGCTAAGTTCACCTTTTTTTTTTCTTCTAAATTCCAGCTCCCATTTGTACCAATATCATAGTTGCCAAAAGTCCCGATTTTCCCGGGACAATCCCGATTTTGGGACCCTCGTCCTGATTGGAGGCTGTCCCGAATCGGGATTTTCCCTAAGGAAAATCGGGAATGTTGTTTTTTTTCTTTTTGGAGCAGCTGGCTCCAGCAAAATGGCGGCCAGCGCCGCCGCTCGATCTTCCCCCTAGTGTTGAGTAAGTCAGTGGAGAGAGGAAGGGGGCTCGATCCGTGCAGCCAATGAAGCGGCTTCTTTAGCTGCACGGCCCCTCCCCTCTCCACTGAAACAGAAGACATGGCGCCGCCAGCCGAAAAGTTCCCCAGCCCCGTACTGCACAAGCGCTGCGCCTGCGCAGTACAGGGGGTCCTTACTTGCCGAGGGGAACTTTCTCGGCAGAACACCGGCCAGCCGCTCCTGCACTGAGCGGGGGGGGGCTGCACTGGGGGGGGCTGCATTGAGGGGGGGGTCTGCACTAATAGAGGGGGGCTGCACTGAGGGGGGCTGCACTAATCGAGGGGGGGCTGCACTGAGGGGGGGGCTGCACTAATCGAGGGGGGGCTGCACTGAGGTGGGGTCTGCACTAATAGAGGGGGGCTGCACTGAGGGGGGGCTGCACTGAGGGGGGGCTGCACTAATAGAGGGGGTGCTGCACTAATTGAGGGGGGTGCTGCACTAATTGAGGGGGGTCTGCACTAATAGAGGGGGGGTCTGCACTAATAGAGGGGGTCTGCACTAATAGAGGGGGGCTGCACTAATCGAGGGGGGGCTGCACTGAGGGGGGTCTGCACTAATAGAGAGGGGGACTGCACTGAGGGGGGGCTGCACTAATAGAGGGGGGGCTGCACTGAGGGGGGGTCTGCACTTATGGAGGGGGTCTGCACTTATGGAGGGGATCTGCACTGATGGAGGGGGTCTGCGCTGAGGGGGTCTGCACTGATGGAGGGGGTCTGCACTGATGGAGGGGATCTGCACTGATGGAGGGGGTCTGCACTGAGGGGGTCTGCACTGAGGGGGTCTATACAGACTCTGCCGGGGGCACCTGATGCAAGGACAGACTCTGCCGGGGGCACCTGATGCAAGGACAGACTCTGCTGGTGGCACCTGATGCAAGGACAGCTTTGCGCACCGCACTTCTAATTTTTTTGCTAAGCCACACCTACAAATGAATGCCCCGCCCCCTAATTATTGTGTGGCTCCGCCTGCAGCCAAAAAAGTGTCCCACATATTTTTTTTGCAATGTTGGCAACTATGCAATATAGCATGAATGTACTTATTTTGCAGAAATAAAAAATCCTTTCCATTTATTCTACACAGAGGCGGCTCTCTAATTAGGCAAATGAGGCGGTCGCCTAAGGCCTCGCCCTCCCAGGGGCCTCGCCGCCACCTACTTTGCCTAAAGAACCGCCTCTGGCTATCCTCATACTACATCAGTCCCAGGTACAGTCAGCGGAGCTTCGTGCTGCCTCGTTCAGAGTACAGTCAGTCCGCCTCCTCTCTGCTTTGTAACACCCCGTCCCACCAGGGCACTGCCCAGTCTCCACCCCTCTCAAGAAAACTCCACTGGAACAGCAGGTGTCCTTCTCGTCAGAACACCAGCAGACACACACACAGAGACCATCAACTGCCCCGTCCCGCCTGCCAGCAAATCCTGTCCGTACTTTCAGCCGATATCTTGTGCAAGGGCACAGCTAACACCTCAGCACAGGATCACGGAGTCCACCCTCCTTCCAGGGTGGGGCTTCCATGGTGGAGGCGGAGTCAATTCCAGTACGCTGTAGCCTGTCTGTGTGCAGCCGACTGACTGAGCTGTGAGGGGACAGAGCCTTGCTATGTGTGAGGTACATGGGCTTGGGGGGATTACATGTGACTGGGGGGGTACAGGTGACTGGGGGGTGTACATGTAACTGGGGGGGGTACAGGTGACCGGGGGGGTGCAGGTGACTGGGGGGGTGTGCAGATGACTGGGGGGGTGTGCAGGTGACTGGGGGGGTGCAGGTGACTGGGGTGGTGTGCAGGTGACTGGGGGGTGCGCAGGTGACTGGGTGGTGCGCAGGTGACTGGGGGGTGTACATGTGACTGGGGGGGTGTACATGTGACTGGGGGGGTGTACAGGTGACTGGGGGGTGTGCAGGTGACTGGGGGGTTGTGCATGTGATTGGGGGGTGTACATGTGACTGGGGGGTGTGCAGGTGACTGGGGAGTTGAGAACACTGACAGTACTAAGTATTGATTAAAATTAATTGCATATATTAAGAGCACTGGTGTCAGTGTGCTCTCAGCGCTGGTGTCAGTGTGCTCTATCTCAGCGCTGCTGTCAGTGTGCTCTGTCTCAGCCCTGGTGTCAGTGTGCTCTGTCTCAGCCCTGGTGTCAGTGTGCTTTATCTCAGCGCTGGTGTCAGTGTGCTCTCAGCGCTGGTGTCAGTGTGCTCTATCTCAGCGCTGGTGTCAGTGTGCTCTCAGCGCTGGTGTCAGTGTGCTCTATCTCAGCCCTGGTGTCAGTGTGCTCTATCTCAGCCCTGGTGTCAGTAATGAACTGTAATTTAGTAACTTTTGGAAATGCCAGTAAAAACGTGGCGGTGCCAGTAAATTTTGGGTGTTGCGTCAGTAAATTTCAATCTGGTAGATTGGCAACACTGGCATGGGTATTTATTAAAATAATGCACCAAATAAAAGCCGTACCTGTCCTTATAAAACAATGTAAAAATTATTTAGGTAGGCAGATTAGTCATATGCCGCGTACACACGAGCGGAATGTCCGTCAGAAAAAGTCCGATGGGAGCTTTTCATCGTATATTCCGACCGTGTGCATGCCCCATCTGACTTTTTCCGTCAAAAATTCAAACGGACTTAGATAGAGAACATGTTCTGTATTTTACCGATGGAACTAATTACCATCAGAAAAAACACTCGTCTGTATGCTGTTCCGACGAGATTAGCAGAAGGAGTCCAAAGGGTGGAACTGGCTATTGAACTTTTTTCTAGTGCTGTCGTACGCGTTGTACGTCACCGCGTTCTTGATGGTTGGAATTTGGTGTGGCCGTGTGTATGCAAGACAGCGTGAGCGGAATTCCGTCGGAATTCCGTCGGAAAAACCTTCAGAGTTTATTCCGACGGCAAAACCGGTCGTGTGTACGCGGCAATAGAGATATAAAAACTGTCAAGTTAACCAATGCATACTGACACTTATAAATTGTGTCTGGTCATCTAGGCTTCAAAAACACAAAGTAATAAAAAGGTTAAAGAAAGCTATTGGAATCTCTCTTATATTATTCTGAGAACCTAACAATATAATATTTTTGAGAAAAAGAAAAAAAAGTAACTGTAAATAATGTTATTCCAGGTTGAAATGTATGGGCCAGGGCTTTGTCATGGTTGAAGGATGAGCAGAGATTTCAGTATAGGAGCTACAACATTTGTTTATGAATCCCACGATCCAACAAGTGATCCTTATCAAGAACCTAGAGAAATATGAGCGCCATGCTGTGTACACCGCAGTCCTAAACATGTATTAAATTGGTATTCTTTGCTTCAGTGGACAGCCTATCTCAGCGTGTTAAAGGGAGTGAGACACTGGGCCATTATTTATGGTTGACAGACAGTTTGGTAACACAAGGATGCTCTAGTTATCTAGGGGAACATTTGTAACTGATTTGAGCCATAAAACGAGCACAACACACCACAAACTGTCATGAAAGACATTTCAAACAAATATACTGTGAAGTGTACAGCTGACTGAAGGAGACATAAAAAGCCATTGAATAATTCATCAATATATCATTTATCCATACCAGCGGATGTCCTGCTTCCTTGTCATCTGTATGATATTGTAATTTATAGATAAATTCTATTTGCTTATATAAAGAAAAATTGCAGTGCATTTATAAAAGAAAATATATTCCGTTTTTATTTCAGCTACTTCATTAATTTTTACTACAGATTTAAAGGTAAAATATGTTTAATGTATTTTCAGTCAGACAATATTTTGAATTATGGCACAATATTTAGCTAAAAGTAGAAATCCAATCTTAATGTAATAAAAAAAAAAAAAATCAAGGCACGTGTAAAAATAAAAAAAGCTGATGTCACTAGTCCAGTCTGAGGCTGGGTTCACACTATTGCCTTTTGTCCAGTTCATTTTTGCACGGACACAGAAACCCATTCATTTGAATGGAATCCTGCACTTGTGGGAAAATGCAGGGAAAAGGTCCTTGCACCTTTTTAAAATCGCAGCCACACAGAAATCGCAGTGTGATTTCCTGCACCCAACAGTGCACTGCATTTTCAGATGCGTGGGTGTGCCATTAAAAATGAATGCACCCCCATGCGTCTACAAAAGAGCAGTGCATTTTGGCTGTCAGTGCTTGCAGGTGCGGGAACACATGGAACTTATATGCTGTGTCACACCTCAACCACCCAAAACAGTGTGAACCTTGCCTGAAGATCCTTTGGGGAAAAAGGTGTATATACTGTATATATATATATATATATATATATATATATATATATATATATATATATATATATATATATATATATACACACTGTGTATGTATGTGTATATATATATATATATATATATATATACACACAGTATCTCACAAAAGTGAGTACACCCCTCACATTTTTGTAAATATTTTATTATATCTTTTCATATGACAACACTGAAGAAATTACACTTTGCTACATGGTAAAGTAGTGAGTGTACAGCTTGTATAACAGTACAAATTAACTGTCCCCTCAAAATAACTCAATACACAGCCATTAATGTCTAAACCGCTGGTAATTTAAAGTGAGTACACCCCTAAGTGAAAATGTCCAAATTGGGCCCAATTAGCCATTTTCCATCCCCGGTGCATGTGACTCGTTAGTGTTACAAGGTCTCAGTGTGAATGAAGAGCAGGTGTGTAAGGCTACTTTCACACTGAAGCGTTGTGGGCGCTGGCGGTAAAGCGGCGCTATATTTAGCGGCCCTTTACCGTCATTTTAGCGGCGGTGGGCCAGTTTCAACCCCCGATAGAGGCCGCTTTGCAGGCGGGTTTGGAGCGCTACCCCATTGCTTTCAATGGGAAGGGGCGCTTTAGGAGCGGTAAATACACCCCTCCTACAGCGCTCCAATGATGCGGCTTGCAGGACTTTTTAGACCGCCCTGCAAGCGCACCGCTCCAGTGTGAAAGCCCTCGGGGCTTTCATATTGGAGTGCATTGAGCGGCTCTTTCACTTTGCAGGCGCTATTTTAGCATTTTAGCGCCTGCAAAGGGCCTCAGTGTGAAAGCACCTTCAATTTGGTGTTATCGCTCTCACTCTTTCATACCGGTCACTGGAAGTTCAAAATGGCACCTCATGGCAAAGAACTCTCTGGGGATCTGAAAAAAAAAATGTTGCTCTACATAAAGATGACCTAGGCTATAAGAAGATTGTGAAGACCATGAAACTGAGCTGCAGCATGGTGGCCAAGACCATACAGCAGTTTAACAGGACAGATTCCACTCAGAACAGGCCTCGCCATGGTCGACCAAAGAAGTTGAGTGCACATGCTCAGCGCCATATCCAGAGGTTGTCTTTGGGAAATAGACGTATGAGTGTTGCCAGCATTGCTGCAGAGGTTGAAGGGGTGGGGGTCAGCTCAGTTCTCAGACCATACGCCACACACTGCATTAAATTGGTCTTCATGGCTGTCGTCCCAGAAGGAAGCCTCTTCTAAAGATGATGCACAAGAAAACCCGCAAACAGTTTGCTGAAGACAAGCAGACTAAGGACATGGATTACTGGAACCATGTCCTGTGGTCTGATGAGACCAAGATAACCTTATTTGGTTCTGATGGTGTCAAGCGTGTGTGGTGGCAACCAGGTGAGGAGTACAAAGACAAGTGTGTCTCGCCTACAATCAAGCATGGCGGTGGGAGTGTCATGGTCTGGGGCTGCATGAGTGCTGCCGGCACTGGGAAGCTACAGTTAATTGAGGGAACCATGAATGCCAACATGTACTGTGACATACTGAAGCCAAGCATGATCCACTCCCTTCAGAGACTGGGCCGCAGGGCAGTATTCCAACATGATAAGGACCCCAAACACACCTCCAAGACGACCACTGCCTTGCTAAAGAAGCTGAGGGTAAAGGTGATGGACCGGCCAAGCATGTCTCCAAACCTAAACCCTATTGAGCATCTGTGGGACATTCTGAAAATGGAAGGTGGAGGAGCACAAGGTCTTTAACATCCACCAGCTTCATGATGTCATCATAGAGGAGTGGAAGAGAACTCCAGTAGCAACCTGTGAAGCTCTGGTGAACTCCATGCCCAAGAAGGTTAAGGCAGTGCTGAAAAATCATGGTGGCCACACAAAATATTGACACTTTGGGCCAAATTTGGACATTTTCACTTAGGGGTGTACTCACTTTTGTTGCAAGCGGTTTAGACATTAATGGCTGTGTGTTGAGTTATTTTGAGGGGACAGCTAATTTACACTGTTATACAAGCTGTACACTCAATACTTTACATTGTAGTAAAGTGTAATTTCTTCAGTGTTGTCACATGAAAAGTAGAATAAAATATTTACAAAAATGTGAGGGGTGTACTCCCTTTTGTGAGATACTGTATATACAGTATATACACAATTATTTTTTCTTTATTTTTTACTATGGAGGGGGCTAAGGAAGGAGGGGTGAGGATTTCTGCTTTATAGTAGTTTTTTAAAGTAACGTTTAGTTTTTGTTTTTGCTCTTCTATATTTTTTGTATGAAATATACTGTACTGTATATTTAATACAGTTAATATACTGTATATATATATATATATATATATATATATATATATACAGTCCCTGACAAAAGTCTTGTCGCTTGTGTACAAATTGACCTGAAGTGCCGCTAAAATATATTTCTAATCAAGATTTTGTTACAAGAAATGGGTCATTCCCAACAGCTTTTGTAATAATGTTTCAGTGCAAAACTAAACTGACAAAAAGTATTCTAATATTCACAGCTTGGTAAAGCCCATTGAATCAATTTTTGCCAAGACATAAGTGTTGTCGCCTTGTTATATGAGCTTCACCTGTGACTAATAATGGATCAATTAGGTCTCAGGTGTGTATAAAAAGAACACACTCTCAACTGCAACTAGACCTCTGCAAACTGTCTACGTTTCTCCTTCTTTCTCCTCTCCTCTGCGTTTTATTTATTTTTTTCCATTCTACTCTCCCTTTTTCTGTTATTTCTTTTTTTTTTTTTTTTCATCAATTCTATCCTCTCCCCTTCCCTCCTCGTTTCCCTCACTGCCTTCCTCCCCTGTTCCTCCCCATCATCCCTCACTACCTCCCCTCCCCCTTTTTCCCTTTCATTCCTCACAACCCTTCCCTGTCCCCCTGTTTCCTTTTTTTTTTTTTTTCCTCTCTTTTCTTTTTCCCCTTTTTCTTCTTTCTTTTTCTTTCTTGCTCCCCTTTCCACCCTTCATCTTTTTACCCTCTCTTTTTCCTTCCTTTCTTTCTCTTTTCTCTCTCCTTTCTTCCTTTGTCCTCCCTATCCCTTTTAAATCATTCACATCACACATACCCATTATGTTAAATAATTTTTGATCATAAACTCCAATCACTGTTGTAACCTAGGCCTATTAGCCTAAAAAAACTCTATAAAATTAGGAGTATCATTATTATTTGATTTATATAAGCTCATACAAATAACCTATATACATTCCCTATATGCACTGACTGATGCTACTGCTTGATGTCCGGATCACAGGTGCCGCTGACCCACACACGCCCTTTGCCATATGCGGGGCATCCCATATGTGTAATTTACCGTAAGTTGCGCAGTTGCTGCTCGACTCCCCCCTTTTGGGGTGGTGGCTGGCCGGGGGACTCCAGGCTGGGACTGGGCGGTGGAGGCTTTTTGAAAGTCTTAGGCTCAGAAGACTTGGCTACACGCACACTTTTGGTAACTATGCCCAAGACTTATAAAATTACTACATATAACTTTACATTATTGTACTGATATTTTTATGCATACAATTTTCCAACAGCGCATTTCCTCTGAAGATGACCCGATGGGGTTGAAACGCGTCAGCCTATCCAAGCGCTTGTTCATTGCATTATTATTTTTTGTGTAGCCCTGTACATGCTTCTGTGCTTCTTACAAATTTTGTACACAGTTCATGTTTTTTACTCCAATGTCTTATGTTTTAAATAAAACCAATAACATTGCATACCTTTGTATTCGTTTTTTGCTGCCTTGAAAACCCCTTCGTTTTTGGGGGACAAATCCCCTTTTTTGCAAAGACCTCTGCAAACATGCCTAAGATTCACCCGGAGACTAAAGTGTTGATTATCAAGAGGCTGAAGACCAGATCCACTGCTGATGTGGCAGACAACTTCAATGTGTCTCAGTATCAAGTTCAGAGGATAAAAAAAAGATTTGAAGAGACTGGAGACGTTTTGGACAAGGCCAGATCAGGCCGATCCTGCAAGACAACTGCACGAGAGGACCGTTTGTTGGCTCGAAAATCCAAGGCCAGCCCATTTTCCACTGCAGCAGAGCTCCACGAGACCTGGTCACCTGAAGTCCCTGTGTCAACCAGAACAGTTTGTCGGATTCTGTCTCGAAATGGCCTCCATGGTCGAATCAGTGCCCATAAGCCAGCACTAAACAAAAGACAATTGAAAAACTGTGTGGCATTTGCCAAGGGTCACAGCCTGCTAAAAGGATGGAAAAGTGGCAGAAGGTGGATTTTTCAGATGAATCTTTTGTTGAATTACACCACAGTCACCACAAATATTTTAGGAGACCTACTGGAACCCGCATGGAGCCGAGATTTACCCAGAAAACAGTAAAGTTTGGTGGAGGCAAAATTATGGTCTGAGGTTACATCCAGTATGGGGGTGTGCGAGGGATCTGCAGGGTGGAAGGCAACATCAATAGTCTAAAATACCAAGAAATCTTAGCTACCTCTTAGATTCACAACCATGAAAAAGGCCAAATTTTGCAGCAGGATGGTGCTCCATCGCATACTTCCATCTCCACATCAAAGTTCCTTAAGGCAAAGAAGATCAAGATGCTCCAGGATTGACCAGCCCAGTCACCAGACATGAACATCATTGGGCATATGTGGTGTAGGATGAAAGATGAAGCATGGAAGACGAAACCAAAGAATATTGATGAACTGTGGAGGCATGCAAGACTGTTTTCTTTGCTATTCCTGATGACTTCATCAATAAATTGTATGAATCCTTGCCAAACCGCATGGATGCTGTCCTCCAAGCTCATGGAAGTCATACAAGATATTAAATTTGGTTCTCACAGCACCACTACATAATTTGCTGACATATTTTTGGATTTTCAGTAAAGTTGTTCAATTTCTGTATAGGCGACAAAACTTTTGTCTTGCCAAAATTTGACCTGTCTGTCTTGATTAAATGATAAATCTTTTTTCAGTGAAACGAATTTATTTCAGTGCATTAAACATCATTTGGGAGGGCTTTAGCTTTTCATATGAGCTATTTCTAACACCAATTGATTAATTAAAAGTCAAGTTAATAGCAGGAGTTTCTACAAAATAGAGAAGCGACAAGACTTTTGTCAGGGACTGTATATATATACTCTGCATTCAATGTAGCCTATATATACAGTGCATTCGGTGGTGTACAGTTTCTAATAAACTTCAGGCAGTGTACACAGTATATAATATAGTATATTGCGGTATTTAAAAAAAAAAAATCATGTCCGGAAGGCCACCAAGAAGAGACAGACCCTCACAGGCCACTAAAGCGGCAAGCAGCCTCTGTGTCTACAGTCAACAGTGGTGGCCGTGGACATAATGCATCCTCTGCAGGTGGCCGTGGGTAACAAAGCCATCCTCATCCACCTCATTCTCTGTAACCCAGGCTCAGAGTAGTTTGCCTTCCAACACAGCTGCCAAAGTGGCTTATTCCCCCGGCACCTTGTCCACAGTTACTCCTTCCGTAGCCCCACCATCCTGCACAGAGGAGTCCCCAGAATTATTCAACAACAGTGTCGGTTACATGCTACTGGAGGATGCGCAGCAATTTGAAGGCTGTAATGTTGGTTCCCAGATTGAGGAAGTAAGTAAAGTGAGCCTAGAGAGAGGGGGTCCCACAGAAGGACAAGAAACTGGCAGTAATGTATCCCCAGCTGCAGCATACTGCCAAGTTTGCTCCAGTGACGAGGAGGGAGGGGATGATGAGGTCACTGACTGTACTTGGGTGCCTGAGAAAAGAGAGGAGGAAAGTGAGAAGGAGGAGGAGGCACAGCTCTAACGAGGCAGGATGTACTCCAGGGGGCATGCTTAAGGGCAGCCACCCTATTGCATCACACAGCAGAGCTCCGCAGGTGCAGGGTGCAGCTGACTCCCCGCTGACTTTTAAAAGTTCCTTGGTGTGGGTTTTTTCGACACCTGTGCAGCAGCTCGCACCGTTGCTGTTTGCAACCTATTTCTGAAGCGGATCAAGCGTGGCCAGAACAGCAGCCGCTTGGGCACCACATACTTGACCAGACATATGACGACCTACCATGCAGTCCATTGGCAACAGCACTTGAAAGACCCACATTATAGAAAAAGGCAGACTTCTCCTTGCTCCTCATCTGGGATCTCAACCCCTACTATACCTCCAGTCCTCTCAAAAACCTGCACTGAGAGGAATGAAGGTATAGCAATAGGTGTCACAAGTACTTGCAGGCAATCTGCTAGCAGTACACCACCAGTTGATTTCAGCAGGCAAATTTCCCTACCCCAGTCGCTGAACCGTAAAAAGAAATTCGGTCCCAGCCATCCACATGCTTAGCGTCTCCTTTCGTGAATTTGTGGAATGTGTTGTACCATAGTGGCAGGTTCCAAAATGGCATTTCTTTTCATTTCTTTCTCATTTCTTTCAGGTTCCAAAACTGCATTTCTTTTCATTTCTTTTTCATTTCTAAGGCCATTCAGGCTCTCTACCGTCATGTGGAAGGCAATGCTTTGGTCTCGTTGGACAGGGGTAAGGTTCATATTACCACTGATTCATGGTTCAGCAGGCATAGACAGGGACGTTACCTTTCCTTCATGGCGCACTGGGTACACAAGGATGGTGAGCAACGACAATGCATGCATCAGTGACACTGTCCCTCTAGTCTCCCTGCTGAAGCACACGCTTCGTGGAATCATGGACAGGGCACTTGAGGCAGAACAGCGGCCCCTCTCAAGGCCATCTTTATCCAGATAGCATTCCTGCGGGGCCGCCAAACACCCAGGAGGTAGAGGAGGAGGATTGTGTCAGCATGGATGTAGAGGATAACACGCAGCAGTCTTCAAGGGATGGTTTTCAGTCCCCAGAAACCCAAGGAGTTGTACGTGGCTGGGAGCAGGTAGTTATGGATAATGTGATCCTTAGTGACCCAGAGGACTCAGAATCGAATGGCTCTGCGAACTTATGCTGCATGGCCTCCCTAATTCTGCAAAGCCTGTGAAAGGACCCTAAGATTCGTGGTATCAAGGAGAGGGATCATTACTGGCTGGCAACCCTTCTTGATACACATTACAAGGGTAAAGTTTCAGAACTCATCCTGCCTTCGCAGAGGGAGCGGAGGATAAAACATCTTCAGAAGGCCTTGAAGAAAAGGCATTTTCAAAATGCATTTCCAGACCCTGGGAGGTCACCATTTCCTGGTGCTGGACAACGTGTTTCTGAGGCGAGGAAAAGTGGTGGCCCACTGACCGATTCCTTTAAACAATTTTTCAGTCCTCAGCGCCAAGGTCTGATAGGTTCAAGCAACCATCGCCAGCATCTGCATTATATGATGCAGGAATATCTAGGGGCAAGAGCAGACTTGGAGACATTTCCAACAGAGCATCCACTGGGTTGCTGGGTCTTTAGGATGGATCACTAGCCAGAACTTGCTCAATATGCAAGCAAGCTACTGGCATGCCCTGCATCCAGCGTGGTTTCTGAACACACATTTAGTGTTGCTGAAGGGCGTGCCTGTCCACAGACTCCGTTGATACGCTTACATTTATAAAAATGAATCAGTCCTGGATCAGCAGCTATTAAGCACCTGATGCTGATGTAATGATTGAATTTGCTATGGATCTGGGATCCCTTGAGGACTGCCTATGCTGCCTATCCTATTCCTCCTTAATCTTGATGATGCTAGCTTCCAACAATATCTTTGGTTTAGGGCACCATCAACACCCAATGCCCAATTTTTCCGCCCCTGTTTAACAGGAGCATGTAAATAACATTTTTGAAATAATATTTAACAGCAGGGCCCGTTCCTGCACCCAACAAGAGTAACTATGAGGGGTTACAGTGTTGTGGAACCACCAAATCCCAAGGCCCAATTTTTCTGCCCCTGTTTAACAGGAGCATGTAATCACAATTTTTGAAATAATATTTAACAGCAGGGCCCATTCCTGCACTCAACAAGAGTAACTGTGAGGGATTACAGTGTTGTGGCACCACCAAAACCCAAGGTCCAATTTTTCTGCTCCTGTTTAACAGGGGCATGTAATTAAAATTTTTGAAATAATATTTAACAGCAGGGCCCACCTCTGTGCCCAACAAGAGTAACTGTGAGGGGTTATAGTGTTCTGGCACCACCAAAACCAAAGGCCCAATTGTTCTGCCCCTGTTTAACAGGGCATGTAATTACAATTTTTTAAATAATATTTAACAGCAAGGCCCGTTCCTGCACCCAACAAGAGTAATTGTGAGGGGTTACGGTGTTCTGGCACCACCAACACTTACGGCCCAATTTTATAGTGCAGTTCGTATAGTATATAAACTGCAGTTCAGAGTATATAGTGCAGTCAGTGTAGTATATATAATACAGTGCAGAATATATAGTGCAGTGTACAATATATACAGTATTATAGTGTTTTGAAGTGGTTAAGGAGAACCCTATGACAGAATTAGGAAAGAAAATGGCATGCCCCCCCCCCCCAGTACATATCAAGGCCTTTGGGTCTGGTATAGATTTTAAGGGGAACTTCATGCCAAAATAAAAAAAAATGGTGTGGGGTCCCCCCAAAATCCATACCAGACCCTTAGCCAGGCATGCAACCTGACAGGTCGCAGGAAAAGGGGGGGACAAGAGAGCGCCCTCCCCTCCTGAACCAGGCCACATGCCCTTAACATGGGTAGGGGGGTTTGGGGTCCCCCCAATTTGGGGCCCCCCCAAAGCACCTTGTCCCCATGTTGATGGGAACAAGGGCCTCATCCTCACAACCCTTCCCCTGGTGGTTGTGGGGGTCTGCGGGAATCTGAAAGCCCCCTTTAATAATCCCTCCCCTCCCTAATATGAATGGGTATCGGATACATTGTGTCCCTACCCAGTCACCAAAAAAAGTGTCAAAAAGTAAAAACCACAATACACAATTTTTCACAAGTCCTTTATTAAAAAAGAAAAAAAAAGTCCTGTGATGTCCATCCATCTTCATGGCACCGACGGACCTGAAAAATAGTAAAAAAACAAAAACCTCCACCTCTATGGGAGGAGTACCGCCGACTGCTGTCTCTTGGCTGTGACAGCTGTTATATAAGCAAGGGTGGGGCCACCCAGTGACATAACCGAGTGACCCCGCCCCTTCTGACATTGTGTGCCATCAGAGGGGGTGGGGTAAACCGGTTACGTCAGTGGGCGGACCTGCCCTTGCCTATATAAGAGCTGTCACACCAAAAAGACAGCAGTGGGTGGGACGCCTCTCATGGAGGCGAAGTATTTTTGTTTTGTTTTTTTCTATTTTTCGGGTTCATCTGTGCCGTGATTGAAGATAGATGGAGATCGCGAGACACTTTTTTTTTAAATATGATTAGGTATTATGATATGATATAGGAATTTTCAAAAACTCTTCCTTGTCGTTTTTAATTTTTGACACTTTTTTGGGTGAATAGATAGGGGTAGAATGTACCTGATATCCATTCACATGGGGGGGGCAGAATCTGGGGGCCCCTTTGCTAAAGGGGGCTTCCATATTCAGATAAGCCCCCCGCCCGCAGACCCCCACAACCACCGGGCAAGGGTTGTGGGGATGAGGCCCTTGTCCCTTGCCCTTAATATCCATATCAGACCCGTAGGGCCTGGTATGAACTGGGGGGGAAACTCACGCTGTTTTTTTCAATGTTTTTTAATGTATATTGCCAGGATCCGGCAATACATTACAGCTGGGAGCAATTTTAAATGATTTTTTCCTTTAGAAATGTAATTTTGCTGCGGTACTGTTATAAACATGGGAAAGATGTGCTACTTTACAGGCAGATTAAGGGGACCCCCGAGGCACAATATTTAAAGGGATATTTCATTTTTTTTTTTTCACTTTAAGCATTATTAAAATCACTGCTCCTGAAAAAACTGTTGTTTTAAAAACCTTTTTTTCATTGATACATGTCCCCTGGGGCAGTACCCAGGTCCCCAAACACTTTTGTTGGCAATAACTTGCATATAAGCCTTTAAAATGAACACTTTGATTTTTCACGTTCGTTACCCATAGACTTTAATGATGTTCACATGTTCGCACAAATTTTTTGTCTGTTCGCATGTTCTGGTGCGAACCGAACCGGGAGGTGTTCGGCTCATCCCTAGTGCCCATCAATGTAGCCTCACCTGTGCTCATCAATGCAGCCTCTACAGTTTCCATCAATGCAACCTCACCAGTGCCCATCAATGCAACCTCACCAGTGGCAATCAATGCAACTTGCAACTTCACCAGTGCCCATCAATGCAGTCTCACCTGTGCCCATCAATGCAGCCTCACCTGTGCCCAACAATGCAGCCTCACCTGTGCCCAACAATGCAGCCTCACCTGTGCCCAACAATGCAGCCTCACTGCTCATCAATGAAGCCTCACCTGTGCCCAACAATGTGGCCTCCATTCCCTTTGTAGAAGTCACGTGGCATGTGACAAAATGTATCAGCAGGGCCTAGTAACCTCACCACGCACAATGAGGGAGTTTGATCCTGGTTTCTTTGTTTGCTACCAACAGTCAAGTGATCCTTAAGGGGGCTGCACACCCTTTATGTGCCATGTTTGTGATCTGAGTGCACCAGTACCAGTGCACCATAAAATACTGACATATGTGTAAGCCTATTATGGTCTGAAGAAGAAGCAGTAGCTTTAAAATGCATTACCGCCCTCTTCATGTCTGAGCGCCAATCATCTGTTCTTGTGACGTCATGTCTGGCCGGAGCCATCTTGCGGTTCATGCTGGTCATGGCCGTTATCAGCAGCTTCCTGGTTCCTGGTTTCTGGTTCCACCACACATATCATCTGTGCTCAAGGCTGCCACGGCCACAAAGATGATCTGGATAGACTCCAGAACTGGCAATCATTAGAATACGTCTTCACGATTCATGAATCTTGTGAGTTGCTAATTTGCTTTTATTATTAAACCTATGATTTATACTGCACTTAGTCTGGCGCCTTTCTGTCCCTGCAACAATGCAGTCCTACCTGTGCTCATCAATGCAGCCTCACCTGTGCCCATCAATGCAGTCTCAGCTGTGCCCAACAATGCAGCCTCACCTGTGCCCAACAATGCAGCCTCACCTGTGCCAACAATGCAGCCTCACCTGTGCCCAACAATGCAGCCTCACCTGTGCCCATCAATGCAGCCTCACATGTGCCCAACAATGCAGCCTTACCTGTGCCCATCAATGCAGCCTCACCTGTGCCCAACAATGCAGCCTAACCTGTGCTCATCAATGCAGCCTCACCTGTGCTCAACAATGCAGCCTGAACTGTGCCCAACAATGCAGCCTCACCTGTGCCCAACAATGCAGCCTCACCTATGCCCAACAATGCAGCCTCACCTGTGCGAAACAATGCAACCTCACCTGTGCTCATCAATGCAGCCTCACCCATGTCCATTAATGCAGGCTTACCTGTGCGAAACAATGCACCCTCACCCGTGCTCATAAATGCAGCCTCACCTGTGTCCATTAATGCAGCCTCACCTATGCCCAACAATGCAGCCTCACCTGTCCATCAATGGCGTTCACCTGTGCAGGGGAAGAGAGAGGAGAGGAAAAGGATTGCCGGCCAGATCATCAGAGAGCAGGGAACATCACTGTAATGCCCCGTACACACGGTCGGATTTTCCAACGGAAAATGTGTGATAGGACCTTGTTGTCGGAAATTCCGACCGTGTGTAGGCTCCATCACACATTTTCCATCGGAATTTCCGACACACAAAGTTTGAGAGCAGGATATAAAATTTTCCGACAACAAAATTCCGATCGTGTGTACACAAATCCGACCGACAAAGTGCCACGCATGCTCAGAATAAATAAAGAGATGAAAGCTATTGGCCACTGCCCCGTTTATAGTCCCGACGTACGTGTTTTACGTCACCACGTTCAGAACGATCGGATTTTCCGACAACTTTGTGTGACCGTGTGTATGCAAGACAAGTTGGAGCCAACATCCGTCGGAAAAAATCCTAGGATTTTGTTGTCGGAATGTCCGAACAAAGTCCGACCGTGTGTACGGGGCATAACAGCTTTCATTTGAATTGCAGTTTTACCCATGCTCACCATCACATACAGCCCCACCTCCTGGCCCGGGTACTTTGATCTACATCACACTTCCTGGCATTGAACCGGTGTTCTGTCAGCCCGAGGCAGTGCGCACTTTTGAGGAGGGCTCCATTATATTGTCAAAAATATTGAGACACCTGCCTTTACAATCACATTAACTTTAATGGCATCCCAGTTTTAGCTTGTAGGGTTCAGAACTGAGTTGGCCCACCCTTTGTATCTATGACAGCTTCAACTCTTCTGGGAAGGCTGTCCACATAGGTATCTATGGGAATGTTTGCCCATTCTTCCAAAAGTGCATTTGTAAGGTCAGGCACTGATGTGGATGAGAAGGCCTGGCTCACTGTAATTTATCCCAAAGGTGTTCTATTGGGTTGAGATCAGAACTCTGTGCAGGCCAGTCAAGATCCTCCACCCCAAACTCTCTCATCCATGTCTTTATGGACCTTGCTTTGTGCACTGGTGCGCAATCATGTTGGAATAGGAGGGGGCCACCCCCAAACTGTTCCCACGAAGTTGGGAGCATGAAATTGTCCAAAATGTCTTGTAGACAGCCTTCCCAGAAGAGTTGAAGCTGTTATAGCTACAAAGGGTGGGCCAACCAAGTATTGAACCCTACAGACTAAGACTGGGATGCCATTAAAGTTCATGTGCGTGTAAAGGCAGGCGTCCCAATACTTTTGACAATATAGTGTATGTCTAAGAAATATTGTAAAGATGGTTCTAACCTTTGTTCTCCCATGTCCAACCCTTCCACTTCCATTGCCAGTGGTCTACCTATGATGAACAGTAATCTCAAAAGGTTACAGATCCAAAATGCCAAAGACACATCATACAGCTTATACACTAGCCGGGGCCATTATAGTGATTCTCTGTTCAGCTTCACTGTGCTGCTCAAATAGGATGCAGCCCAGGAATCTGAGTGATGGATTTCATCTGAGACATCACATGTACGCATTTTGTTTTACAATAGATTACCCCTGAAACTAAAGTATTGTTCCATTATTGCTTGTTATTTCAATCTATGTTCATATTCGATTTTTGTGGAGGTATAACAATGGAGCAATGAAAAGGATAATGAATCTGTGCAACAACAATATGTAAGAAGCCCAAATACTTTTAAGCAAAAAAAAAACAAAAAAAAAAAAACATTGAATACTTAAAGCCATTATAGCTCAATTGTTATTTTGAAGGTAAAACTCATCACAGCGTGTGGCAGTTACTGCAGCCTTCTTGAATACAGTAGATTATATTGATTGTGCGCCATTTTATTCTGTAGGCAAGGCTCGCTAGAATAAAAAATAGAATTAGAAAATAAATTCATGTCATTTCAAAAATCTTTTTTTTTTTCCTTTTTATATGCGGATAGCTTGAAGGCCTCATGCAGGCTGGAAGTTTTCTCAGCTGCTCCTAGGGGCATCTAGCATATTTTTTCCTGCCTCTAAATGCTAAAGGCATTTACAGGAGTTTAGAGGCAGGAAAAAAAAAACACTGCCAGTGCGGCCAGGGGCAGCAGAATTTTGGCAGAAAAAATGCTTGATGCGTCTAAAAGCACATTAACGCTAGGCGCGATTAGCGCTTAGGCATTAATTCATTTCATTGGCCAGGATAAATTGTTATTCTGGTCAATGAAATAAATTAACGCCAAAGCACTTGACACCTGTAAACATGCCTAAACAAGTTACACATTTTTACAAGCGTCAGGCGTTTTTTCTGCCTAAACTCTGCTGCCAGGAGGAAAAGCTTCTTGGAGAATATGCAAAACGTCCAATGTGCATGAAGTCTAATAGTTCTTTAACCACTTAAGGACCGGAAGGATTTACCCCCTTAATGACCAGGCCATTTTTTGCGATGCGGACTGCGTAGTTTTAACTGACAATTGAGCGGTCGTGCGATGTTGTACCTAAACAAAATTTATGTCCTTTTTTTCCCCACAAATAGAGCTTTCTTTTGGTGGTATTTGATCACCTCTGCGGTTTTATTTTTTGCACTATAAACAAAAATAGAGCGACAATTTTGAAAAAAAATAAGCAATATTTTTTACTTTTTGCTATAATAAATATCCCCCCAAAAATATATAAAAACACATTTCTTCCTCAGTTTAGGCCAATATGTATTCTTCTACATATTTTTGGAAAAAAAAATCGCAATAAGCGTATATTGATTGTTTTGCACAAAAGTTATAGCGTCTACATAATAGGGGATATATTTACGGCAATTTAATTGTTTTACTAGTAATGGCAGTGATCACCGATTTTTAGCGGGACTGCGACATTGCGGCGGACAGATCGGACACTATTGACACTTTTTTGAGACCAGTGACATTTATACAGCGATCAGTGCTATAAAAATGCACTAATTACTGTATAAATGACACTGGTAGGGAAGGGGTTAACACTAGTGGTGATCGAGGGGTTAAATATGTTCCCTGCAGGTGTTTTCTAAATGTATGGGGGACTGTGTGCCTAGGGAAACATACAGATGCATCTTCCTGCAGAAAGACAGGATCTGTGCGATCTCCCCGGTCAGAACAGAGATCTGCCTTGTTTACACAGGCAGATCCCCGTTCTGTCACTGCGGGGAATGACTGCGGGTGGCCAGCGGAGGAAGGGAAGGAAACAAATAAGCCGAAGTTCCACTTTTGGGTGGAACTCCGCTTTAATGACTGGGTTTAAGTCTACATATGAAATTGATGACCATGAGCACCTCCTTAGTAAATTTGATTAACCACTTCAATACAAGGCACTTTCGCCCCTTCCTGCCCAGAACAATTTTAAGCTTTCAGCGCTGTCGCAGTTTGAATGACAATTGCACGGTCATGCAACACTGTACCCAAACTAAAAACAAATAGAGCTTCCTTTTGGTGGTATTTGATCACCTCTGCGTTTTTTATTTTTTGTGCTATAAACAAAAAAGAACTATGAAAAAAAAAACTGATGGGCACTGATAGGCGGCACTGATGAAAGTGATAGGCGGCACTGATGAGCACAAATAGGTTGCACTGGATAGGCAGCACTGATGAGGAGCTACTGACAGGCATGACTGAGTGGTAGGGATGAGCCGAACACCCCCCGGTTCGGTTCGCACCAGAACCCGCGAACGGACCGCAAGTTCGCACGAACGTTAGAACCCCATTGACGTCTATGGGACTCGAACGTTCGAAATCAAAAGTGCTCATTTTAAAGGCTAATTTGCATGGTATTGTCCTAAAAAGGGTTTGGGGACCCGGGTCCTACCCCAGGGGACATGTATCAATGCAAAAAAAACTTTTAAAAACGGCCGTTTTTTCGGGAGCAGTGATTTTAATGATGCTTAAAGTAAAAAAAAAAAAGTGAAATATTCCTTTAAATATCGTACCTGGGGGGTGTCTATAGTATGCCTGTAAAGTGACGCGTGTTTCCCATGTTTAGAACAGTCCCTGCACCAAATGTCATTTTTAAAGGAAAAAATCTCATTTAAAACTGCTTGCGGGTTTAATGTCATGTCGGGTCATGGCAATATGGATGAAAATCAGTGAGACAAACGGCATGGGTACCCCCCAGTCCATTACCAGGCCCTTTGGGTCTTGTATGGATATTAAGGGGAACCCCACACCCAAATTAAAATAAGGAAAGGTGTGGGGCCACCAGGCCCTATATACTCTGAACAGCAGTATACAGGCGGTGCAAACAAGACAGGGACTGTAGGTTTGTTGTTAAGTAGAATCTGTTTGTAATTTTGAACATTTTTAATGTGTTTAGCTCCAGCCAAAAAATCTTTTCTAAGCTTTTTGGAAAACATAGGGAAGGGTTATCACCCCTGTGACATTTGTTTTGCGTCTTTCCTCCTCTTCAGAAGATTTCACCTCACTTTTTTGTCCCAATGAAAAATGTTTTTTGAAAATTTGGGTTTTTTTGTGGAACAAGGATTGGAAAGCATCAGTGGAAAGGAGAAATTGTTTTCCCATATTAACTCTTACATGAGAGAATTTCCCTTCCTATGGGTAGATTTCATCTCACTTCCTGTTGTCTCCTTCCGTTTGCAAGTAGGAGTCGTTTGTAAGTTAGATGTTTGAAAGTAGGGTCCTGCCCTATATACTCAGCAGAAATTTGGGCCTTAGGTGTTGCTGTGGCCAAAACACTGTAAGCCCTCACAGGGCCCTGCTGTGAAATATTAGATCAAGAATTGTAATTACATGCCCCTGTTGAACAGGAGCTGAAAAATTAGGCCTTAGGCACTGGTGCTGGTGCCACAACACTGCAACCCCTCACAGACACTCTAGTTGGAACGCAGGAACGAGCCCTGCTGCAAAGTATTGCATCAAAAATTGTAATTACACGCCCCTGTTAGACAGGGGCAGAAAAATTGGGCCTTAGGCACTGGTGCTGGTGCCACAACACTGCAACCCCTCACAGACACTCTAGTTGGAACGCAGGAACGAGCACTGCTGCAAAGTATTGCATCAAAAATTGTAATTACACGCCCCTGTTAGACAGGGGCAGAAAAATTGGGCCTTAGGCACTGGTGCTGGTGCCACAACACTGCAACCCCTCACAGACACTCTAGTTGGAATGCAGGAACGAGCCCTGCTGCAAAGTATTGCATCAAAAATTGTAATTTCACGCCCCTGTTAGACAGGGGCAGAAAAATTGGGCCTTAGGCACTGGTGCTGGTGCCACAACACTGCAACCCCTCACAGACACTCTAGTTGGAATGCAGGAACGAGCCGTGCTGCAAAGTATTACATCAAAAATTGTAATTACACGCCCCTGTTATACAGGGGCTGAAAAATTGTGCCTTAGGCACTGGTGGTGGCGCCCAGAACCAAAAATGTTCTTACAAGCTATCAGCGTGATGATTGAGGAGGAAGAGGATAATTACTCAGGGATAATCACTCAGCATCAGCATAGGCAGTCTTTGAAGGGATCTGAAAAAAATTATTCAGTTACATCAGCATCAGGTGCTTGGTAGCTGGTGGTGATCCAAGACTGATTCATTTTTATGAAGGTCAGCCGATCGACCGAGTCAGTGGACAGACGCACCCTGTGATCGGTTACCACGCCTCCAGCAGCACTGAATGTACGTTCCGAAAGAACGCTGGATGCAGGACAGGCCAGTAGCTCAATTGCATACTGTGCAAGCTCTGGCCAGTGATCCATCCTCAAGACCCAGTAACCCAGAGGATTTTCGGTGGGAAAGGTGTCCAAGTCTGATCTTGCCCCTAGGTATTCCTGCACCATGTAAAACAGACGCTGGCGATGGTTGCTGGAACCGATCATACCTTGGGGCTGCGGACCAAAAAATTGTCTGAACGCATCGGTCAGACGGCCACCTTCTCCACCGCTCCTTCTTTGACTGACCGAAGCCTCAGCAACACGTTGTCCAGAAACAGGAGTTTGTAACCTCCCAGTCTCTGGGAACGCGTTGCACAGACCTTTCTGCAAGGCCTCCCGAAGATGTTTCATCCTCTGCTCCCTCTGCGATGGCAAGATAAGGTCCGCAACCTTACCCTTGTAACGTGGATCAAGGAGGGTTGCCAGCCAGTATTGGTCCTTCTCCTTGATACCACGAATACGAGGATCCTTACGCAGGCTTTGCAGGATCAGGGAGGCCATGCAGCGTAGGTTTGCTGAGGCATTCGGTCCGGAGTCCTCTGGGTCACTAAGGACAACAACGTCCGCAGCCACCTCCTCCCAGCCACGTACAAGTCCATGTGTTCCTTGGGACTGATCCCTTAAAGACTGCTGATGCTGAGTGCCAGGCTCCACCTCCATACTGACACAATCTTCCTCCTCCTCCTCCTCCTCGTCCTCTTCCTGTGTGATCGGCGGGCACGCAGGAACACTGTCTGGATAAAGGGGGCCTTGAGAGCTAAGGAAGTCCTCCTCTTCCTGCCTCTGTTCTGCCTCAAGTGCCCTGTCCATTATTCCACGCAGCGTGTACTCCAACAGGTGGACAAGGGGGACAGTGTCACTGATGCATGCACTGTCAGTGCTCACCATCCTCGTGGCCTCCTCGAATGGTGACAGGACAGTGCATGCATCCCTGATCATGGCCCACTGGCGTGGGGAAAAAAAACCAAGGTCCCCTGACCCTGTCCTGGTGCCATAGTCGCACAGGTACTCATTGATGGCCCTCTGCTGCGTGTGCAGCCGCTGCAGCATGGCCAACGTCGAGTTCCACCTGGTGGGCATGTCACAGATTAGGCGGTTCTTGGGCAGGTTAAACTCCTTTTGGAGGTCCGTCAGCCGAGCACTGGCATTATATGACCGGCGGAAATGCACAGAGACTTTCCTGGCCTGCCTCAGGACATCCTGTAAGCCCGGGTACCTGCCCAAGAACCGCTGCACCACCAAGTTAAGGACGTGAGCCAAACAGGGCACATGGGTCAGTTGTCCCTGTCGGAGGGCAGAGAGGAGGTTGGTGCCATTGTCGCAAACCACCATTCCTGCCTTAAGTTGGCGTGGCGTCAACCACCTCTGAACCTGCCCCTGCAGAGCTGACAGAACCTCTGCCCCAGTGTGGCTCCTGTCCCCCAAGCACACCAGCTCAAGCACCGCATGGCATCTTTTGGCCTGCGTACTTGCGTAGCCCCTTGAACGCCTACGGAGCACCGCTGGTTCCGAGGAAGAGGCCATGGAGGAAGAAGAAGAGGAGGGGGTGGAGGAGAGAGGTGTGTCACAATCAGCATTTTGGAGGCGTGGTGGCGGAACAACCTCCAACACTACTGCACCTTGTCCTGCATCCTTCCCAGCTGCCAGCAGAGTCACCCAATGCGCCGTGAAACTTAAGTAACGTCCCTGTCCATGCCTGCTGGACCATGAGTCAGCGGTAATATGCACCTTACCGCTGACCGCCCTGTCCAGCGAGGCATGGACATTGCCTTCCACATGCCGGTAGAGAGCCGGAATCGCCTTCCGTGAGAAAAAGTGGCGTTTGGGTACCTGCCACTGAGGAACCGCACATTCCACAAACTCACGGAAGGGGGCAGAGTCTACCAACTGAAAAGGCAGCAGTTGAAGTGCTAGCAATTTTGCCAAGCTAGCATTCAACCGCTGGGCATGTGGATGGCTGGGAGCAAACTTCTTTCGGCGGTGCAGCAGCTGGGGCAGGGAAATTTGCCTGGTACAATCTGACGTCGGTGTACCAAAAACAGATTGCCCACAAGTACTTGGCTGTGACACACCTAATTCTACACCTTCATTCCTCTCACTGCAGGTCTCAGAGAGGACTGAAGGTCTAGTGGGGTTGGAAATCTCAGCTGATGAGGAGCAAGGAGAGATCGTCTTTGTTCTTTGGTGTGGGTCTTTCAGATACGCTTGCCAACGAACTGCATGGCAGGTCAACATATGTCTGGTCAAGCATGTGGTACCCAAGCGGGAGATGTTTTGGCCACGCGAGATACGCTTGAGACATATGTTGCAAATAGCAGCGGTGCGATCTGATGCACTCGTCTCAAAAAAGGCCCACACCAAAGAACTTTTTGAATAACGCGCAGAGACTGCAGCGCCCTGCACATGTGGAGCTTTGGGGTGTGATGCAGTCAATGTGCTGCCCTTAGGCTGGCCCCTGGAGGGCATCCTGCCTAGTTGGTGATGTGCCACCTCCTCCTCCTCCTCCTCCTCCTCCTCCTCTCTCCTATCAGGCACCCACGTTGAGTCAGTGACCTCATCATCCCCTCCCTCCTCATCACTGGAGCAAACCTGGCAGTATGCTGCAGCAGGGGGAGCATGACTGCCAGATTGCTGTCCTTCTTGGGCACCCCCTCTGTCCGTGCTCATGTTACTGCCTTCATTGAGCTCAGTATCATCATCAGAGCCTTCCAAACGCTGGGCATCCTCCTGGAGCATGTACCCAACACTGTGGTCAAACAGTTCGAGGGAATCCTCATGAGGACATGGTGGAGCTAGGGAAGGAGTCACTGATGACATTGAGCTGAGGGAAGAGGCCGCTGCTTTGCCAGACAAAGCACCCTGGGCATGGGTGAGAGAGGATGAGGAGGATGAGGACGGCTTGGTCATCCACTCGACCAAGTCTTCCGCATGTTGCGGCTCAACACGGCCAGCTGCCGAAAAAAAGGCCAAGCGTGTCCCATGGCCACGTGCTGATGAGGATGCACCGTCTCCACGACCAGCACTAGACACAGAGCCTGCTTGCCCTCTCTTATTGGCTTGTGACTGTCTGCCTCTCCTTCTTGGCCTTCCAGACATACTAATGGCCTGTAGCTGCACTAAGCTGGGATAGAACACCTGTAATTTTCTTCAGGTAGCTTTATATACTGTAACCAGACAAGCCTGCCTGTCAGTAGGAAGATAACAGGAACGGATCTAGCTGAACACTGTGAGCAGGACGTACTGCACTAAATGTATATAGCAGGAACGGATCTAGCTGAACACTGTGAGCAGGACGCACTGTACTAAATGTAAATAGTCTAGCTGCCTGACCGTGGTACTAATAGGATCAAAAAGAACACCTGTAATTTTCTTAAGGTAGCTTTATATACTGTAACCAGACAAGCCTGCCTGTCAGTAGGAAGATAACAGGAACGGATCTAGCTGAACACTGTGAGCAGGACACACTGTACTAAATGTAAATAGTCTAGCTGCCTGACCGTGGTACTAATAGGATCAAAAAGAACACCTGTAATTTTCTTAAGGTAGCTTTATATACTGTAACCAGACAAGCCTGCCTGTCAGTAGGAAGATAACAGGAACGGATCTAGCTGAACACTGTGAGCAGGACACACTGTACTAAATGTAAATAGTCTAGCTGCCTGACCGTGGTACTAATAGGATCAAAAAGAACACCTGTAATTTTCTTCAGGTAGCTTTATATACTGTAACCAGACAAGCCTGCCTGTCAGTAGGAAGATAACAGGAACGGATCTAGCTGAACACTGTGAGCAGGACGTACTGCACTAAATGTATATAGCAGGAACGGATCTAGCTGAACACTGTGAGCAGGACGCACTGCACTGAATGTAAATAGCAGGAACGGATCTAGCTGAACACTGTGAGCAGGACGCACTGCACTAAATGTAAATACCAGGAACGGATCTAGCTGAACACTGTGAGCAGGACGCACTGCACTGAATGTAAATAGCAGGAACGGATCTAGCTGAACACTGTGAGCAGGACGCACTGCACTGAATGTAAATAGCAGGAACGGATCTAGCTGAACACTGTGAGCAGGACGCACTGCACTGAATGTAAATAGCAGGAACGGATGTAGCTGAACACTGTGAGCAGGACGCACTGCACTAAATGTAAATACCAGGAACGGATCTAGCTGAACACTGTGAGCAGGACGCACTGCACTGAATGTAAATAGCAGGAACGGATCTAGCTGAACACTGTGAGCAGGACGCACTGCACTGAATGTAAATAGCAGGAACGGATCTAGCTGAACACTGTGAGCAGGACGCACTGCACTGAATGTAAATAGCAGGAACGGATGTAGCTGAACACTGTGAGCAGGACGCACTGCACTAAATGTAAATACCAGGAACGGATCTAGCTGAACACTGTGAGCAGGACGCACTGCACTGAATGTAAATAGCAGGAACGGATCTAGCTGAACACTGTGAGCAGGACGCACTGCACTGAATGTAAATAGCAGGAACGGATCTAGCTGAACACTGTGAGCAGGACGCACTGCACTGAATGTAAATAGCAGGAACGGATCTAGCTGAACACTGTGAGCAGGACGCACTGCACTGAATGTAAATAGCAGGAACGGATGTAGCTGAACACTGTGAGCAGGACGCACTGCACTAAATGTAAATACCAGGAACGGATCTAGCTGAACACTGTGAGCAGGACGCACTGCACTGAATGTAAATAGCAGGAACGGATCTAGCTGAACACTGTGAGCAGGACGCACTGCACTGAATGTAAATAGCAGGAACGGATCTAGCTGAACACTGTGAGCAGGACGCACTGCACTGAATGTAAATAGCAGGAACGGATGTAGCTGAACACTGTGAGCAGGACGCACTGCACTAAATGTAAATACCAGGAACGGATCTAGCTGAACACTGTGAGCAGGACGCACTGCACTGAATGTAAATAGCAGGAACGGATCTAGCTGAACACTGTGAGCAGGACGCACTGCACTGAATGTAAATAGCAGGAACGGATCTAGCTGAACACTGTGAGCAGGACGCACTGCACTGAATGTAAATAGCAGGAACGGATCTAGCTGAACACTGTGAGCAGGACGCACTGCACTGAATGTAAATAGCAGGAACGGATGTAGCTGAACACTGTGAGCAGGACGCACTGCACTAAATGTAAATACCAGGAACGGATCTAGCTGAACACTGTGAGCAGGACGCACTGCACTGAATGTAAATAGCAGGAACGGATCTAGCTGAACACTGTGAGCAGGACGCACTGCACTAAATGTAAATACCAGGAACGGATCTAGCTGAACACTGTGAGCAGGACGCACTGCACTGAATGTAAATAGCAGGAACGGATCTAGCTGAACACTGTGAGCAGGACACACTGCACTAAATAGTCTAGATAGAAGATAACAGGAACGGATCTAGCTAAACTGAATACAGTGTATATATATATATGCAACACCTGGGATGCATATATATACACAATACACTGTAAGTGCAGCTAACTGACTGACTGTTCTGCCTAATCTATCTAACTCAAATCAAATGACACTGTCTCTCTCTCTCTCTATCTCTCAGCACACCGGTACACACACTACACAGGGCCGCCGTGCAGGCGGCCTTATATAGTGTGGGGTGTGTACTAAATCCCCTGAGCCATAATTGGCCAAAGCCACCCTGGCTTTGGCCAATTACAGCTCTCTCTACTGACGGCGCTGTGATTGGCCAAGCATGCGGGTCATAGTGCATGCTTGGCCAATCATCAGCCAGCAATGCACTGCGATGCCGCAGTGAATTATGGGCCGTGACGCGCCACACGAATTTGGCGCGAACGGCCCATATCGTTCGCAATTCGACGGACGGTCGAACAGCCGATGTTCGAGTCGAACATGGGTTCGACTCGAACACGAAGCTCATCCCTACTGAGTGGCATCTGAAAGGCACTGACAGGCATTACTGATGGGGCACTCATTGGGACTTTTATGGACACTGATTGGCATTGTTGTGGGCATTAATTGCCACTTTTATGGGCTCTGGCAGGCATTTATTATGGGGCACAAGCTGGCAGCTGGATGGGCACATCTGATTGGGGCTGCACTGATAATCAATGTGCTGATTATCAGCACAGACCCCCCCTCTGACAGGGAGAGCCGCCGATCGGCTCTCCCTGTCAGCGTGAACCAAGAAAAAGCCAGCACTTCCTGGTTCATGCGATGATCAGCTGTGATTGGTCACAGCTGATCACGTGGTAAGAAGCCTCTGTCAGAGGCTCCATACTACGATCAGAGTTGCAGTGTGTCAGACTGTGTATAGGCTCCATGGGACATTTTCCATCGGAATTTCCATCGCACAAAATTTGAGATCTGGATCTCAAATTTTCTGACAACAAAATCCGTTGTCGGAAATTCCGATCATGTGTACACAACTACGATGCACAAAATGCCACGCATGCTCGGAATCAAGCAGGAGAGCAGCACTGGCTACTGAATTTCATTTTTCTTGGCTCGTCGTACGTGTTGTACGTCACCGCATTCTTGATGTTTGGAATTTCCAACCAACTTTGTGTGACCGTGTGTATGCAAGACAAGTTTAAGCCAACATCCGTCGGAAAAAAACATGGATTTTGTTGTTGGAATGTGCGATCGTGTGTACAGGGCATAAGAATTGATGCTGGTTTAAAGCCAAAGGATAGCCATACCAAACATTGATTTCATTTAGATTTCTCGTCTGTTTGCTCACTTTACATTTTGTAAATTAATAAAAATAAACAGTTAAAGGAATTTTTTGAAAGCATTCTTGCTTTACAGCATTTCTTCACACCTACCAAAAGCGTTTGCACAGTACTGTACATCCTCTATGCACCAGAGCAATTTTTATTTCTCTGCTATGGGCCTATTTATTTGGCAATAATGTTGCCAATACTCAACACAACATAGAAATACATACTGTATATCTATTTAAAGTGATTCTAAATTTTTTTTTTTTTTTTACAATTAAAATAACAAACATGTTATGCTTACCTCCTCTGTGCAGTGGATTTGCACAGAGCAGCCCAGATCTTCCTCTTCTCAGGTTTCTCTTTGGTGCTCCTGGCCCCTCCCTCCTGTTGAGTGCCCCCACAGCAAGCAGCTTACTATGGGGGCACACGAGCTGCAGCTCCATGTATCCAATCAGACATGGAGCTGCTGCCCGCCCCTGCCCCATCTCTCTCCTGATTGGCTCACTGAGTTGTATTGACAGCAGCTGGAGCCAATGGCACTGCCGCTGTGTCAGCCAATCAAGAGGGAGAGTACTGGACGGCTGAGGGACTCATGCACATCACTGGATAGAATGCATTAACCGCTTGCTGACCGCCGCATGTACATTTACGTCGGCAGAATGGCACAACTGGGTAAATGGACATACCTGTACGTCCATTTGAATTCCCCGCCGTGCCTGTGAGCACGCGCCGCTGGCGGCGCACACGCGCCCCCGTCGCATGCTCCGTGATCGCACCTGCAGGTCCGGGTCTCCCGGCGATCGTGTCACGGAGAGGTAGAACGGGGAGATGCTTTTGTAAATGAAGCATTCCCCGTTCTGCCTAGTGACAGAACAGTGATCACTGCTCTCTGTCATCGAGAGCAGTGATCACTATCCTGTTTGTTCAAGCCCAGCCCCCTCACACTTAGAATCACTCCCTAGGACACACTTAACTCTTTCACCCCCCCCCAGTGGTTAACCCCTTCACTGCCAGTGTCATTTACACAGTAATCAATGCATTTTTATCGCACTGATCGCTGTATAAATGACAATGGTCCCAAAATAGTGTCAAAAATGTCCGATGTGTCCGCCATAATGTCACAGTCACGATAAAAATCGCAGATCGCTGCCATTACTAATAATAAAAATAATAATAATAAAAATGCCATAAAACTATCCCCTATTTTGTAGACGCTATAAATTTTGCGCAAACCAATCAAGATACGCTTATTGTGATTTTTTTTTTACCAAAAATATTTCGAAAAATACACATCGGCCTAAACTGAGGAAAAAAATTGTTTTTTTATATATTTTTGGGAGATTTTTTTACAGCAAAAAGTAAAAAATATTGCTTTTTTTTTTTCAAAATTGTCGCATTTTTTTGTTTATAGCGCAAAAAATAAAAATCGCAGAGATGATCAAATACCACCAAAAGAAAGCTCTATTTGTGGGAAAAAAAGGATGCCAATTTTGTTTGGGTACAACATCGCACGACCGCACAACTGTCAGTTAAACTGACGCAGTGCCGAATCACAAAAAATGGCCCAGTCATTCTGCAGCCAAATCCTCTGGGGCTGAAGTGGTTAAGATAAAAAAAATCTTCTGCCTTTACAATCACTTTAAGACGGTAATGCTTTTTTTAGTCATATTGTTTTGCAATAAAAAAATATTTTGTATGCATCCTTTAGAAAAAATATATAACAAAACAAAACAATGCACTTTTTTTAAACTTTTATTAGAGTTAGTTTAAATATAAAGAGTGTTATTGCAGACAAAAGTATACATGTTATTCTATTTGGTCTAACAAGTCACTAAAATTAAGATTCTGGTACAAAGCAAAGTTATCTACTTTTTTTTTTCATTTTGCAGTTTTTTTTGTCAAATGTGTTTATTATTTTTTAAATATAACAGAGATTGACAAATTAAGTACATACAAGGATGGTGGTACAATATTCAAATAGCAATAAAGCTAAACATATCGATTTATGAACAGGATGAGTACATAACAATGTAAAAATGTAACAAGTAGAGCAGCGAATAAACCAATAAAGTATTACAACAAAAGCATTTGAAAATTCCATCAGAAATAAAAAAGTAAGCTAATGACTGTTGGTTCATTTTGAAAGAGCATTGATAAGGAGATCAATCTAATAGGTATATATTAAAAACAGAAGAGATAATGTGTTTAATAGTACCATACAATATTAAAAGAAAGGTAGAAAACAAAATATAGGAGTAGATAGAGAGAAGAGGGTAGAAAAAGGGGGGGGGGGTGAATGGGGGGGGAGGGTAGTGGTAATGCAATCCCAAATGAATAGAGAGTATAGTCGAGGCAAATAGAGTAAAATTACCAAGGCAAAAATAGTGTGTCATCAAAGTCTGGAAGTAAACAATGCTTAACCCAAGGAGGCCAGAGTTTCTCAAATTGACCGATTCAATCTGTTTCGATTGATTCCATTTTAGTATATATAAGAGCTTTATAAGTTCTGTGTATGGTTTCAGCTAAAATTAAATATTGAGTTTTACATGCCTTAGCAATGGTTTGTTTTGCGGCTGTTAGGAGCTGTAAAAGAAGGAGAAATTGATTCTGTGTGATCCCATCAGGTTTCATAGGGCTGTAGCAGGATTAGGCTGTATAGGTGTTTTAAAGATTTTGGCGGCAAAGTCAAAAACTGCCTTCCGGAAAGGAGATAATTCTGTGCTGTATAAGCCGTAAAAAAATTAGATGGGACTGGGATGGGCAAGACTCTAAAAAGTTTTAAAAACTTGGGCAATATAGCCATCTTAATTAATTTGTCCTATCCAGGACAGAGGGATAGAGGACCATTATGATAATAATTCAGTAACCTGTTTTAGTAATGGAGGGAAGTTAGCTGAGTATAAGTCGGTTATTTTAGGAGTGAGTTGTATTCCTAGGTATGGAAGTCTATGAGGTGTCCAAGAGAAAGGGAAGTAAATCTTTAGCAAGCTGAAGGTCTGAAAGAGGCAAGGAAATGTTGAGTGCAACTGATTTTTGATAGTTAACTGTTAAGCCAGAAATGTGTGCAAAACGGTTTAGGAGAGAGAGGTAATTAGGTGCTTCGATATGGGGAGATGACATGAAGAGTAAGATGTCATCTGCAAAAAGACATACTTTATGATGACATCCAGCTAATTCAAAGCCTTTTATGTTTGAATCAGATCTAATTAAATGGGCCAAAGGATAAATGCATTCGGTTTGTCGTATAAGGATGAAATCCACTTAAAAAAATACTGTCCAAACCCCCATTTTTGAAGAACATATTGTAAGTATGGCCATGAGACAGTGTCAAATGTTTTTCTTATATCAAGCGTTAAAAAACAGGCAGGTAGATGTCTGGATTTTGCGACATGGGCGAGTAAAGAAGCTCTAGGTTATCACTTGCTTGGCACGAGGGGATAAACCCAACTTGATTTTGATAAACAAGATTCAAGCGGGTTTCAAGAATTTTAGCTAAAAGTTTAATGTGAATATTACGAAGCAAAATAGGACAGTAATTTGTCCAAGAGGTTGTATCAGATTTAGATTTGGGAAGCATGTAAATTATGGTCATTAAGAATTCTGAACGAAAAGAGTGTTCCTTCAACAATGTATTGAAGGCCTCAGTTAGGACAGGAGATAATATATCAGATAATTTCTTGTAGTAGGAAGCAGAAAATCCATCTGGGCTGGGACGTTTATTAAGTTTTAAAGCCTTAATAGCCGCAATGACTTCTGTTGCAGAGATGGGACATTCGAGTCATTAACAATGGGTTTGTGAGAATGTTGAAAGGGTAATCTGTGAAAAAAGGGAATCAGCAGCAGCATGGTCAAAATTATGGTTGGGCGAATATATTTTAAAAAGATTTAAGCGGAATGTGTGTCATATTTTAACAGGGATACTTGTGTATGAATCACGGTTTAGTTTAAGTCGCACAGATGTTATAGATTTTTGCAGTGATTGTAAGGTTCGAGCTAATAGGGTATCTGGTTTGTTTGCTTTGAGGTAATAAAGGTGTTGTGATTTACGTATTAATTTATCTACAGAGTCAGTAAGAAACAGGTCGAATTCTAAGCGGGCTCTAGCAAGTTTAGCTTTAGTAGAAGGGGAGGGAGAATTTTGGAATGCATCGTGACACAGATTGAAGTGATTGTCAAAATTTTGGTGAAGGAGCTTACGTTCACATTTGAGAAATGATGCTTGCAGTATAAGCGTACCTCGAATTACAATTTTATGGGCTTCCCAAAGAGTGAGAGCGGAAATATCTGCAGAAGTGGTATAAGTGAGATAGTCATTGAGAGCATGTTTAATATCTAGACAATGGGACGGGTGAGTTAGAATGGAATCGTTAATGCACCAAGACGAATCCTGGGATCTGGGGATAGGGGAGGAGATGGTAGTAGAAGCTGCACTAAGGACCAAGTAAAGAGCATAATAACTGATAATAGGATCTCTGGGGCCATGCCAACATTTAGGAAGATATGATCAATCCTAGAAAACCATTTTTGTGGATGGGAGTAATATGTAAAGCGTTTACGAGCTGGATTGAGCTCACGCCAAAAGTCTAACATGTTATGTTTAGAGATAAGTTGCTGAAACTAAAGCTTAGGGGAACAGGAGGTGGGAGAAGGGGGAGATTTATCCAAGAAGGGAAAAAGGACTTGGTTCGAGTCTCTGCATAATATCACTGTACCTAACTTGCATGAAAAAGATAAGAAATAAATGATAATGGATGTATTAGGAGCATAATATGATACAATGGTTACAGCAACATCAGAAATGTGCCCAATAAGAATGAGATAGCGGCCTTCAGGATCTTTAATTTCAGATGAAAGTACAAATGGGGTTGTATGGTAAATAGCTATAAGAGCACCTCTTTGTTTAGTAGCTGCTGAGACTGTATATACCTGTGGATAAGAGGAGCTGACAAACTTAGGGGTGGATTGTTCAGTAAAATGGGTCTCCTGTAAGCAAAGAATGTGTATTTTAGCTGCGGCAAATGAACGGAATGCTTTAGTGTGTTTTTGTGGTATATTAAGACCTTGGACATTTAGGGTCAAAATGTTTAAGGGGGCCATATTGGTAATATAAGGAGTTGCATAATAAAAATGTTAAGTTCTGACAGTAGGATTGCATCTAATTCAGTATAGGGGGTAGGAAAAGGGAAAGGCTGAAAGAATAGGAAAGGAATTGGCTCTCGTCAAGCAGATATTACTAAGATTTGTAAAATAATAAAGAAATAATGAAGAGAGCTAATAGCTCAACAGAATGGCGTACTGGGTGAGTGACAAGCGGTCCACCAGAGGCCAAAGAGCTATCGTCAGAAGCCCACATAATAATGGGGATCTGAGGGTAGCAAACTGGAGGCGCAAAAACACCACCAAAGGGAACACTGCCAACAATAAAAAGTAATACATAAATAGAAATTATACCATTGTTCCATTAAGTTCCATACCCAATCAATGTGTCATGATTGACAAAAATGTAATTTATTAAGTTTGTATATTTGAATCTGAGTCATATTCCCCCAGTGTTGCCACAGACACCTTAGAGCGATGAGAGGATTTCACTGAGTGTGAGGTAACAGGGGGAGGGGATGAAGCTAGTGCCATTCTGACTGAAGCCTGAGTCAGCGCTGCTTTGTTGTTTTTTAGCTTCAAAGAACTCCCAAGAACCATTACATTAAGTGGCAGTGGTTATTAGTAGACCAGGTAACAATATTTACCAGGTGAAGCTGAGCCGGGACACGGTATAATATGGCAGAAACGTCCCTTCGGGGGCAGAGCTCTAAGCTGGCATGACTGCTCAGTCAGGCTCCGCCCATGCGCCTCCCTTGCAGTTGTTTTAATGCAACACTAAAAAAGACACACAAAATGAATAACAATGAAAAGGGGTTAAATTGTATTGTTTATAAAAATAGAAATAAATACAAGCAGAAAAATTGTATTCATGGGGAGAATGGGAAGAAGGAGTAAATTACTGTGGAATATGGTAAACTAAGCATTATTAAGAGGAAAAAAGAACACATTTTATTATGAAAAAACTTGTAGGGACGAGCTGACAGTTCTTGTTTGGAGGCTCAGCGAATAATCAAAATAATATGTGTTCAGGCTGGCTGGGTCGAGCTGAACTTCTGACTGCCATGGAAAATTATACATTTAACAGCAGTATTACTACCTATGCTAAATGTTACAGTTTCCTGCTCAGGATTCCTGGTTGCTAGAGAGCCAGCGCCACCACCAGAAACGTCTCTCTGCCTGGTCTATTTAGCTATCATCTTGGGATTCTTGACTGACAAATAAATGTAAACAAATGGGAGGAGACAGTGTAAAAAAAAGGCATAGGGGGGCCCAACATTCATGCCAAGTGCTTCAGGTCTGGTATGGGCTTTAAGAGGGAAACCCACACAAAAAACTAAAAAAAGGGGTGGGTTCCTCTGAAAATCCATACTAGACCCTGGCATGCAGCCTGGCAGGTCAAGAACGGAGGTGAGTTAGCATGTGGCCCCTGCTGCCTGAACCATACCAGGCCACATGCGCATGACATGGGGAAGATACCTTAACGGGGGGGACCTCCTGGGCAAAGCATCTTGTCTCCATGTGTATACTCATGTTGATGAGGACAAAGGCCACTTTCCCACAACCCTGGCCTAGTGGTTGTGGGGGTCTGTGGGTGGAATCTGAAATCCCCCTTTAAAAATAACAAGGGTCAAGAATACAGCTCACTCGACATGAAAAGTAAGGGGTACATAACACCGTAACTCATTCATGAAAAATATATAATATATATTAAAATATATATAGAAAAAATATATATAAATATAAATAAGTTTTATTAAAAGAACAATGTAAGACAACTACTTTATTAAAACAAGATTACTGTCAGGCACGTGCTGCCTGCATTAAAAGAGGTGTGTCAAAGCTCCTGTGCGCGTTAGATGAGCTTTGGCTTCTAGTGGTCTATAAAAGACGCTCCAGGGGCACTAGGTCCTTGCAATTTGATCTGCAGCTGTTCCCTGAAACCTGACTCTGTGCTTGTATCCTGTTCCAGTGTTTGACCTGGCTTCCTGACCATGCTTTTATCTCCAGTCCTGACCTTGGCTTGATTGACCCTGATTCCTTCTGTCTGCTAGCCTGATCACCTGTTGTCAAATCCCAGCCTGGACTACTCTCTGCCTGTTGATTATGCTGATTGCTCTTCTGTGTATGACCTGGCTTGTCTGACCTTGCTCCAGCCTGCTGACTTGCACCCACTGCCCTGCATCCGCTGCACTCCTGCACCAGCTGTTTCGGCTTTTTGTCTGGCACCACCACTTCCAGCTAAAGAGAACCATGCAGGCACTCTTACCCCACTGTGCTATTACCACCACTGTCTCGACCCCAGTGTTCTCCGAGCCGGGGTTCTACGAGAGGTCTCCCTCTGCACCTCAGGCTCACAACTAAGGTACGTGACTATTACTATGTACTTACAAGTAGAGTGCACTCTCCAATCCAGTGCACTAAATACAAATGCTCATTACAATATATCAGGACATTGCCCTCTTAAGTTGAAACATCCATCCAGTGGAGAAGTTAAAATGGGCGCTTGCCAACTTTTGCATGTTCTAATGCCACGTGGCTCTGCCCACTGAGGTGCTTCGTCACGTGACATAGGTACTTCTTCATCGGGACAATATTACATAGTAATTTTGTTTTAATAAACTAGCTCCTTATTTGATATACTACACTATGAAAGTTTTTATTTGATCTATCCCTGGCTGAGCTCTGGAAGCATGTTGTAATCCTGATCCTGATGTCTGTGAATTATCTCCTAGAGTGCTCCTGCAGCGGTTACACCTAGTGATCTGGGAAGGCTTGTGCTGTCCTTACCTTTATGGGGGTCTCCAGGTGAGATAAAAGGCACCTTGAATAGGTGGTGGAGCACAGAGGTGAACACTATTTGTAACTTTATATGGGATGAGAGCACGTGGGTGTGGATATAGTGCACAGTGAAACAAAAGAATATACCAGCAGTGGACTGTCATTTGTCAAGAGACCACGTGTGTTAATAGACTGCACAGAGGAAAAGGAAATGACATCAGAGTGGACATTTTTTATTTACAAGCCAATGTACTTTTTTATTTGTAATGCTGTTTTATTGTCTACTGATGTATAGATTCATACTATATTGATTATAGGTACAAGCTACTCATTCCCTCACTTGTTATCTCTCGCCTTGACTATTGCAAATCCCTTCTCATTGGCTTACCTCTCCATAGGCTATCCTCTCTTCAGTCTATCATGAATGCTGCTGCCAGACGTATTTCACCTTACCAACCGCTCAGTGTCTGCCACCCGTCTCTGCCAATTCCTACACTGGTTCCCGATCGCCCAGCAAATTAAATTCAAAATACTAACCACAACATACATAGCCATTCACAACTCTGCCCCGAGCTACATCACCAATCTTGTCTCCAAATATCACCCAAAACCGTCCTCTCTGCTCCTCTCAAGACCTCTATTCTCAATCTCCCTTGTCTCCTCCTCCCATGCTCATCTCCAGGATTTCTCCAGAGCCTCTCCCATCCTCTGGAACTCTCTACCTCATTTTTTTTGATAGCAGCAAACAAATTCTCTTGCGCACAAGTGTGTTAATCAGGTGGTCTATAGTTTGTGATGGATAATGTCTCAGGCCTTGCTGCCCTCCATGATAGGGGTATCCTAGCAGTCAAAAAAGAAATAAAGAAAAGAGGGCATACCAGCCTTGTGCATTATCCTTCGAAAGGTTTTATTAAAATAATGAATTAAAAACTACTCACAAGCATGTGAAAGAAAATTGCAATGTGAAAGCCTTTAACTGGTGGCAATCGGTCTGATGACAACAGTCTCCAGGTGATAAAGGAGAGGACATGAGGACCACTGCTGGCTGACACTTTTTCGAAAGGGATACCTTCTTCCTCAGAACCTCTCTTTCACATGCTTGTGAGTAGTTTTTAATTCATTCTTTTAATAAAAGGTATCAAAGGATAATGCCCAAGGCCGGTGTGCCCTCTGTTCTTTATTTCTTTTTTAACTTTCTACCTCAACCTGACCGGCTATCTCCTAATCTAGCTACCTACAGGCAATCCCTGAAAACTCATCTTTTCAGGGAAGCCTATCACACCTCCAACTTATCTTTTACCACTTCCATCATCTCATTCCCCACAGTTACAACCCTTTTGTACCACCTGCCCCACCCTATTAGATTGTAAGCTCTTCTCTTGTATTTTATTGTTTTGTAACTGTATTGTATCCCTTTTATATTGTAAAGTGCTGGGTAAACTGTTGGCGCTATATAAATCCTGTATAATAATAATAATAATATTTGGCACATATATTTTTTTTTTGCGCTTATGAATTGCGCAATGAATTTATTTATTTGATGTGGGAACACATGACAGTGGAGAGTGGCAGCAACACATATATATCACACTAATATACAGTATATATACTTTTTTTTGGTGTTGGTGAAGATTTTTTTCTGTTTAGTATAATGTCAGCTGACTTACTGGAAAAAAAAAATTCTGACATCTGATCCCTTCGCTCCTTGCTGGAACCAACAGCTCTAAGACCCTATTTTGACCTCATTACTACTGAATGAATGAACATGTAGCTTTGCAGGATTTGCAGTTTTTTTTTTTTCATAAGTACACTCCTTGGTGCTAGTGGGTGCTTGTAGGTCATAGATTGTCCAAGATGGAGAAATTGTGGACAAAAAGCCACAATGCCACACATATGGTGGGACTGCCTGAAAATAAGAGTATTCTGCCAGGAAATAATCTGTTCTATAAAGGAAATAACAGGCGAGAAGATAGATAATAACATATTGACTTGTTTGTTTCATGACTCTAATGCCCCGTACACACGGTCGGATTTTCCGATGGAAAATGTGTGATAGGACCTTCTTGTCGGAAATTCTGACCGTGTGTAGGCTCCATCACACATTTTCCATCGGATTTTCCGACACACAAAGTTTGAGAGCTTGCTATAAAATTTTCCGACAACAAAATCCGTTGTCGGAATTTCTGATCGTGTGTACACAAATCCGACGCACAAAGTGCCACGCATGCTCAGAATAAATAAAGAGATGAAAGCTATTGGCTACTGCCCCGTTTATAGTCCCCACGTACGTGTTTTAAGTCACCGCGTTCAGAATGATCGGATTTTCCGACAACTTTGTGTGACCGTGTGTATGCAAGACAAGTTTGAGCCAACATCCGTCGGAAAAAATCTTAGGATTTTGTTGTCGGAATGTCCGATCAATGTCCGACCGTGTGTACGGGGCATAACACTCCTAAAAAGCAGTACATGAAAAAAGTAACGCCAAAACTATTAAACGCTGCAAAGGGACTGATCCCAAAAAATTGGTTAAATAGTGAAAGACCAGACTTAAGGGAATGGTTCAGACAAGTGGACTACTATAATAAAATGGAACTATTAGGCTGTAAGGACAAAGGGCAATTAGATAAATTCAATACTATCTGGGGCGGGTGGGGAAAATATAAAACCTCGGACAGTTATTGACAGAAGATGTTGGAAGGTATAGGGCCTTAAGACAGGATAATATTTGGGAAAGAAAGAAATAATTTAACGGTGAGAAGGGGGGGGGGGGGCAGGTGGAGGTTGGAGAGGGGGGGTAGTGGGTGGGTGGGGTAGAACGGAAAAATCAAGTCGTTTTTTGTATAAATATATATAAATTCTTCCATTTTTTTAAAGACGCCACAATGATGTGAAATTGAGAAGGGACAAAGTTTGAATGGCAAGTTGAAATAAGTCTCTAAAAAGTGATCACTGAAGTGGAATTAAAAAAAAAAAAAAAAACACTCCTTGGTGCTAGTGGGTGCTTGTAGGTCATAGATTGTTTTCTTTTCAGCAAATCTCCCCAAGTACTTAAAGTCCCCAAGAACAAATGATTTGTGTTTAGATATTGCAGAAATGTATTTGAGACACAATGGAGTTGATTTACTAAAACTGGAGAGCGCACAATCTGGTACAGCTGTGCATGGTAGCCAATCAGCTTCTAACTTCAGCTTGTTCAATTGATCTTTGACAAAACAACCTGGAAGCTGATTGGTTTCTATGCAGAGCTGCACCCGATTTTGCACTCTCCAGTTTTAGTAAATCAACCCTATTATCTGTAAGGGTCCCTTGATCTGAAATGTAAAACTAAGGTTTGACCTTTCAAAGTGCACCTGATTTAGAGGTGTGGGGACAGTACAGAAGTCTGGCTGCAGCTCTGTATAGAAATGAAACCACTTTATTAAAATGAATACATTTTGCTGCTGTACCTATACTCTGCTGCATCTCACTTTTTCATTTGTTCTGATGCCTCCATATATTTTAATGCATGAAAACAAATTGTAACCTCTATAAGTCTCCTTTAGTTTACTTTATGCTGTTTTTTATTGGCTTCAGGACAAGTTTTTCCATATTTATTATAATTTCAAATGTGTGTTTAATGGTAGGATACAACTAGAAGGTAGGTGGCAATCACATTGTAAAATTAGGTTTTATGATTACATTATATATTCAGATTATTTTATATAGCAAAATCGTGCAGGGACAATAATATGCTGATTGTGCTGGGAAAAGGACATTAGGTAGATGTCCAAATATATGAACTGAACTCCAGTAAGAAAGGATATGTGTATTGTTTAGCTTAGACATTGTTACACTTAAATAGCGCTAGATGCTTTTCCTCATTGCTCTAAGGGATTTGACGTGCTTCTTCTGATGCAATTTAGTGCAAAAACTTCAGATGGGTGAAACTAATGCCCCGTACACACGGTCAGATTTTCCGATGGAAAATGTCCGATCAGAGCGTGTTGTCGGAAATTCCGACCGTGTGTGGGCTCCATCGGACATTTTCCATCGGATTTTCCGACACACAAAGTTGGAGAGCAGGAGATAAAATTTTCCAACAACAAAATCCGTTGTCGGAAATTCTGATCGTGTGTACACAAATCCGACGGACAAAGTGCCACGCATGCTCAGAATAAATAAAGAGATGAAAGCTATTGGCCACTGCCCCGTTTATAGTCCCGACGTACGTGTTTTACGTCACCGCGTTTAGAACGATCGGATTTTTCGACAACTTTGTGCGACTGTGTGTAGACAAAACAAGTTTGAGCCAACATCCGTCAGAAAAAATCCTAGGATTTTGTTGTCGGAATGTCCGAACAAAGTCCGACCGTGTGTACGCCCTATAACAGTTTTTGGTTTGCCAAAATTTTGTCAGAACTTCCAATATTTAAAAATAATGTTTAATTTAAGCTAAATGCCTTGTACTCAACGGGTAGGTAAAATGACAATAGGTATATCATTAGCCTGTCTTCACATAATATACTAATCACATGCACACATTTTTTTTAACAGACAGGGTGAGAAAATTCCTTTGTTGTATTAAAAAGAACATCATTTAATTATATGACAAAGGGAACAAGATCAACAGGTCATGCAAAAACTTGCCTATCAAGTGACTGTTATTGAAAAAAAATAAAAAAAATAAATAATAATTCTATGTTCATTCCCTGTGTGTATGGAAAATATTAATAACTATAAGAACAGTTATATTTTATAGGTCCAGCACAATGTGTGAGTTGAACTTCCCACCTTAGCCATGTGTAAGCTCCAAAGTATGGCTTTGGAGTGGCAGGGGAACATAGGCAAAATGAGTATGTGTAGCTTCAGGGGGTGGCATTGAAGCAACCCTTTCCACTGTCTGCTCCAACTTTAAAATAATTGGAACCCTTAAAATTATTTTCAGGTCTCAGGGAACCCCTGGTAAAATTAGTCAGACAGGAGTCATTGGGAAAATGGCTCTTATGTTGGTGGTGGTAAGTGGAAAAGTGGAAAGAATGCCTTACAGTGGCGACCAGAATGATGCCCTTGCAGTCATGCCAAGTGGCATTAGACCTGAAACTATGCAGGCAGTTTCAGGTGGGAGGTCAATTAGCCACCCCTGGAGGAACCCTAGGGTTCCATAGAACCCTGGTTGAGAATGGCTGGTCCAACTGTTTTTCACTCCTTCTGGTCACCAGGACTGGGGAATCAAAATCCCCTGTAGCACACAGGAGTTACAGATGAAAAAGATCCACCCCAACTCCTGCACAGCTAGCCACACCAAATTTTCACAAGCCCCCAGAGTCAGAGAACAGTCCGTAGTTTTGTTTTTGTTTTTTATTAGGGGGTTAATAACTTAGATACGGATGGAAAATTATGGGATGCCCACTTGACTTCAGCAATCTTCAGGGATAACTGCTATGGTCCCTCGCGCTAAAGTGAGATAAAAGTGAATGTGGTGACAAACAAAAATAAGGTAAAATGAACAAATCCTAAAGGTGAGTGATTTTTATGGTGATATCTAAAAAGACTGCAGCGAAATCGACAAGTGTACACATAGCACTCGACCCATGCAATAAAAGATAAAAGAGATTTCGCGCATAAAATCTATCATAAAAATAACACACAATAATTGGTGAATATAAGCTGTGAAGAATCAGTAATAAGAGCAGGTAAAATGCATCAATCAAAACTGGATAAAAGTAAATAAATGTGATCAAATAAGTATATAAATATCACAAAAAATAAGTGCAAATATGCAAAACCTGTGCTGTAAAATCCAAATGTGTAAATCAACAAATTCAAATAGATGGCTTAAGCCAAATCGCAAAAAAGTGCAAAAGTGCAAAAAACTGTGCAGCAGCTGCAAACAGCGTGGTAAAAGGATGCTACCAAATATATGACTATAAACTAGAGTTCACATAGGAAACAATATAGAGTCCATAACTTGTGATGGTAGTAATGGTAGTGCTGATCTTCATACAACAACTGACGGCCCAACCAGGCTCTCTAGACTCTCACCTCAAAACAGGAAAACAAAGGCATCAATGCAGATCCTTCCTTGTTGTGACAATAGAAGTCACAGGATGGTTGTATTCCCCTCTGCTTGCTGTCAGGCACCTGCCAAAACAAACTGGGAGTATCTCCACCTGGGACTTAGCCTCTTGATGGAAGGCAGCAAACGCAGATCTGCGTTTGCTGCCTTCCATCAAGAGGCTAAGTCCCAGGTGGAGATACTCCCAGTTTGTTTTGGCAGGTGCCTGACAGCAAGCAGAGGGGAATACAACCATCCTGTGACTTCTATTGTCACAACAAGGAAGGATCTGCATTGATGCCTTTGTTTTCCTGTTTTGAGGTGAGAGTCTAGAGAGCCTGGTTGGGCCGTCAGTTGTTGTATGAAGATCAGCACTACCATTACTACCATCACAAGTTATGGACTCTATATTGTTTCCTATGTGAACTCTAGTTTATAGTCATATATTTGGTAGCATCCTTTTACCACGCTGTTTGCAGCTGCTGCACAGTTTTTTGCACTTTTGCACTTTTTTGCGATTTGGCTTAAGCCATCTATTTGAATTTGTTGATTTACACATTTGGATTTTACAGCACAGGTTTTGCATATTTGCACTTATTTTTTGTGATATTTATATACTTATTTGATCACATTTATTTACTTTTATCCAGTTTTGATTGATGCATTTTACCTGCTCTTATTACTGATTCTTCACAGCTTATATTCACCAATTATTGTGTGTTATTTTTATGATAGATTTTATGCGCGAAATCTCTTTTATCTTTTAATCTTCAGGGATAGTTTTCTATATACATCTATATACCGTGTCCTTCACTTTCCTCCTGCACACATACTTGCTTGCTCCAGCTGAAGGACTTTGAGATGATCTGACAGGCTCCTAGTCAGATTTTAGCATCGGCTCATTACAGGCAGGAACTCGCAACCCCCTTTAGGTGTACCTCAAATGTAGTGAAACAGCATTTAACTTCTCCTCTGTGGCCACTGATCCCAGCAACACCTCTTCAGGCATTGCCAACCCACCTAGCTGCAGCTGCCCCTTTCCCCAGCCCTTCTGGATGCCTCTCTACACCAGTCCACTGGACTGACTCTTCACTAGCCCACCTGGCTGACTCTCAGGAGATCTCTCAAGGAAAGGACTGAAGAATTAAGGACACCCCTGTCTTCAAGGGAGACTGGCTACATGCGGAAGTCCCCCCCCCCCCCCTTTGTTAGTTCCCAACAGTTTTGCACTACTCACTCTGTCCTCTCTTGCTCCCGTGCCTCCGGGAAAACCTCCACCCCTTGTGTTTTTGGCAAGATCCTTCCAGCACCCGAGCCCAGGCCCAAGGCAGGTCACCCATCCAGTCTAGGGGGCACCCCTCAAGGCCACCGACAGACTCCTCAACACTGTATCTCCATCTTCCATCCGACTGCCCCCTGCTGGCATGACCCATGTCTACTTATGGAGTTTTCTCAGCCCCCGGCCCACCCACTGCTGAGGATTGGCCAAGGCTTCATGAATATTTAAGAAAGCTCTTCCTAACGCCCACCCTCTAGTCCTAGAAGATTCTCCAACTTTCTAGACTAGGGGGAGGCACCAGAGAGCTGCCAGGATAAGTCAACCAGCCCTGACCTCTATTAAACCCTGACCTAATTAAGACTCATCAGCTTAAATGTGAGTTAGAGTATGTTTTCGCTACACTTACTTCTAGCACACAGTAGAGGGTGCTACACCCGTATAAGCAGCAAACTGACTTGTCAGAGTTTACACTGGGTAATGACTTTTTTGCCGGCTCCATGTTACAGTTCTGGGCAAATCACAAAGCACCTAAGGCTGTGACATGGTGCAGGCAGAGGGAATTACATGGCCATCCATACCTGTTGGGCCTTTCTCCCCAATCCGAACAGAGCAGTGTGGAAAGGGAGAGAAATGAGTATGTGCTGATGGGAAGGGGTTTAAGTGACCCTTTTTTTCCTCTGTTGAACAAAATAAATATTTTCTTTCCATCTGTTCTAGGGCTCTTTCCATTGGTCTTGAGGCTCTTCCCATCAGGACCTTCCCTTTAAGTAGATGCGACAAAAAAAGTCCCCTGCGCTCATTTTCTGTGACTTTGGTGTGTTTTGAGTGGCATAAACCGCAATGTTAAAAGCTGCAAGGGAAGTCACAAGGAAATCGCCAGCGAATGGTACAACTTTGGGGTCCCAGGAGTGTGAACTGAGCCTTACCCCCCCCAAACACACACAGTGGCAGAATGCCCGGGCCCAGTCGTAAGTGCGACTGTTGTGACCCTGGTAATTTTGCCACTGTTTACAGTGAGTTTGGGTAAAGAGACATTGTCCCCTTATCCATGTAGGTCAAAGTGACAGTGTCTCTGTAAAGGACCATAACTGACTCTTATACTCACCCCTATACTTAACTTATCAGTGCTCCTTTGCTACTCCTCTGTAGCGGGAACTGAAAGGACTCTTTCAGTGACATGGGATGCGGTGATGTCACTCCTCTGGTGATGTAACAGTGCTCCATACTAGTGATTGGCTGCAAGACCCGGGCAATGTCAGATGGGAGGGGGGCATTATGGATGGCCATGGAAAAGAAAGAAGCAGTGCAGGAAGAGTGCTGATAAGTTGAGCATAGGGGGGGTTAGGGCTCATTGAAAAGCTACTGTCCCTATGCCCCACATGGGCAAGGTGACATGTATATTTTTTCAACCTCACTGCAAATAGATTATTCTGAAAGTTTTTTTTTTTTTCTGTAACTCATGACATAGAAACTATATCAGCAGACATTCCATTAAATTTTCAGAATGAAAAATGCTGTTTGCCAAACGACCTTCCAACATTTTTTTCTCTAAATCCACGCCATGCTCCCCTTTTGATTACCTTCACATTTTTTTTTCTCCAAATTACAATACTTTACATTATTAAAATGTCCTCTGAGAAAACTAATTCGACATTTGTATTACTGACTTAATGAATAATTCAAGGCTACCTGATTCAAACTAATGCATCGTAATAATGATATTTTTCATATGTCAAAGGCATGCAGTACATTGAGCTATGTCTGTTCTGAATTAACTGATTTATCAGAAACAAATACACATCCTTTTAAGACCAGACTGCTGAATGTAGTTTTTCTGTTTTCCATCATGGATAGAATATTGGTACGGCAGCTGAAAATGTGACAAGATAATAGGATTTCAGCATAATAATAGCAAAACAAGAATGAGGAGCTCTCTAATTATTAATAGACTGTTACAATCGTAGTGCTGTATTAACATCTAGAGTAGATACGTGGAGTTTAAAATGAATGATATGATATCTTTTTTTATAAAATTTATAGATTCTGCGTGTGCATTTGAATACTTGGAGGGATGGTTAAGTAGAATTTTTCAGATTACCGTAAAATGGACAAAACTTCAAATATGTTTTCATACTCATAATGCAAACATGAATGCCGTGCTACCTTTAATAGGAAAATACAAATTTCAAAGAGAAATCACCGTGCCTTTTAATGGCACTCATTTTGAATTCTTAACAGTAACATTGATACCAAAGTGCTTTTTTAATATGTGTGCTGTGTTGTGTGTGTTGAACACATTATATATGCATATTTTTGACCAGAGGGCTCACTAGCCAATATATCACACAATACATGGCATAATCATTGGGATTTGATTGATTTGCTGTTCTACCACAAGGGTCTCCAAACTTTCTAAAGAAAGGGCCAATTTACTGTCCTTCAGACATTAGGGGGCCAGATTGTGCCCAATAAGTGTAACTATAGCCCGATCTTTGTTATTAGGGGAAGAAATAGTTAGTGTCATTGGGAGCCATAGTGCCCCATTTTTATTGTCAGTGGAAGAAATTATACCCCATTGTTGGTATCAGTTGGAGGCATAATGCCCCATTATTGGTGTCAGTGGCAGGAATTATGCCCCATCATTGGTGTCAGTGGCAGGAATATTGCCCCGAAGTGGCAGGAAAAATGCCTCAAGGACCAGATAAAGGCAAGCAAAGGGCTGCACCTGGCCCCATGCAGGGCCGCAGTTTGGAGACCACTGCTCTACCACATTTTTGCTGTCAAGTTTAGAAAACACATTTACTGTCAGCACTTTAAAAGGAACCTGTTCCTTTGCTCGGCTGACAGGTTCTCTTCATAAGAACTCCCTTCACCCCCTCCATTGATATTCACCTTTCTTGTGCTTCTCCACCAATCCATTGTTCTAAAAGTTATTGGATACACCAAGTGTGTCTGGGCATGCTGGTGCATGTGACCTTCTCCCCTTCAAGGATGTGGTGCTTGGATCTAAGTCGCTATTCATAAGGCCAGAATATTGTCATGTGAGGCAGGGAAAAGGGTGTTAGCTTTCTTGTATAAGGAGACCTGCTTCTTCTTGCAGTTGAATATGTTACCCCAATATTTCATATTCCTGATACTTGTTGGTTGTACCATGTACTTGTATTCAAAAGTATCCTGTTCTCTTTGTATTGCTTCCTTTGTGTGAAAAACCTGGTGATCCTGCCAGTCCCCCTGTATTCCTATTTCAAACTGACCATGGGAGGCATAGAAGCATATTTACCTCAGTATGGTCAGGTTTCTGCCTGTCCTCCAATGGCCACAGCCCCCTGCACAGCCAATCACTGGGAAGATCAGTGTACTGTTGTTTCACCACCCAGACCTCTCCAAGCCCCTTATGAAACAGAGAACAGAGATTATGTAATGACTTAAAAAAAAGAAAAAAAAAGTATTTAAGTATTTATAATCTGTGTGTATATATATATATATATATATATATATATATATATATATATATATATATAATCTATCAGGTAAAATAATTATTGAACACCACCATTTGACATGAAATTTTCACCACATGTCGGTAACAAGCCATGCAATCCATACATACAAAGAAACCAAAACATATAAGTTCAGACATTAGGTTATGTGTAATAAAATGGAATGACACAGGGAAAAAGTATTTTAACACATGAAGAAATGTAGGATCAAATAGGCATGAACAGTCAAGACACCAGCTTAAATCTAATAATCAGTAATTAGAAAGCAATCCTGCCCCTTGTCAGTGCAAATTAATATCAGCTGGTTCAGTCTCAACTGATGGCATTGGGTATAGGATTTCTAAATGTCTGAATGTTTCAGTAAGCACTGTTGGGGCCATAATCTGGAAGTGGAAAGAGCATAATTTCACCATAAACTGGCCACGACCAGGTGCTCCTCGCAAGATTTCTGACAGAGAAGCCAAGGACCACTTGTGGAGAGCTTCAGATAGACCTGGAATTAGCAGGTACAATTGTTTCAAAGAAAACAATAAGTAATTCACTCAACTGTCATGGCCTGCATGCACGCTCATGATGCAAGACTCCATTGCTGAAGAAAAAGCATGCTAACCCTAGTATAAAGTTTGCTGCACAACATTTAGAATAGAAGAGAGGGAGAATATAGTCTAGTCAGATGAGACCAAAATTGAACTCATTGGATGTCATAATACAGACCATGTTTGGAGGTCAAATGGTACTGCACATCACCCCAAAAACACACTCATACCAACAGTGAAGTCTGGAGGTGGAAACATCATGGTGTGGGGCTGTTTTTCTTCATACAGGAGGCGCCTTAAAGCTGTCATTGCCAACAAATGATTTTGTGCAAAATAATAAATAAACTTCAGTTAGCGTGTTCAATACTTTTCCCTGAGTCATTCCATTTGATTACACATAAATTTGTTTCTGAACTTATTTGTTTTGGTTTCTCTGTATGTATGGATTGGGTTGTTACCGACATGTAGTGAAAATTTCATGTCAATAGATCCTTTAGAAATAGATTGACCTAGAAAATTGATGACGTGTGGAATACTTATTTTACCCGCTGTAGCCAATCACAGTACAGCCCTGGGTGTTGTTTGTGAACAGAACATACAGGATCTGCCTGGTTCTTCCTCCCTGAGCTCTCCGGAGAAGAGTCCGGTGTGAGTAAAACCAGCACATATACACTTGTAAATATTTGTTTGGCACATTTAACCCTTTGATTGCTCTGTCACCAGTGTCATTAGTACAGTATACAGCAGGGGTAGAAACCCAGATAGCAAGGATAACTTGCCACAAATTTGTGGCAGTGTTGAATTGTAAATCTGTTAACTTGCTGCACATTTTCACTGACAAGTGGTACACTTCCAAAGCACTTGAAGCACACGTTCTAGTTGACACTTTTCCAATTTGTAGCAAATTTGCATGACAAGTCTCTAGCAAGAGCAAAGTTGCAGTGGTGAGTCTACAGCAAGAGCTCTGCAAGTCTACAGCATAAAAATTCAGTCACAGTGACCCCCTGTGGTGGGATGACTATTGCACAACATAACTGAACCAGAACTTGCAGCAGACTTGCAGAATGTTTGCATAGAAAGTTGATCTGGAGTCATGCAATGTGGATTTGTTGCAATTGTGTAACAAACTTGTGAAGCTTGGCAAGTCTAGCAATAGCTTAGCAAGTAATTTTCAAACACAATTGCTTGCTATCTGGGAACCTTTGAGAGATGGAGATCTACCCGGACAACATGGAAGAGATCAAAGATCACCAGGTGCTGCACCCTTTTTTTTTAAGAAATTAACTAGCAAGCCCCCAATGAAAAGGAAAGACTGCATTAAGAAAACTTAGAAAAATCTTATAAAACTAATGTCACTATAGAAATGTAAACTTAGCCTACCTTAAAATGTAGCTTCAGTGAGAAATTTTGCAATCACTTCCATTCACAATTTTTTTTCATGTCTAGGGTGTAATCGGTTACCCCCACAATGCAGAACATCTGGTACTGCAGGCTGATTTCTTTGACTAGTTTCAGGCCTGGCTATTTGCTCAGATTCCTAGCCAGTGTAAGTAATATGTAAGGCAGTGTACAGAGGTCAGTAGTACGTAGGGCAGTATACAGAGGTCAGTAATATGATGGACAGAGTATAGAGGTCATTAATATTTAGGACAGTGTACAGAGGACAGTAGTATGTGGGCAGTATACAGAGATCAATAGTATGTAGGGCAGTGTACAGAGGACAGTACTATGTGAGCAGTATACAGAGATCAGTAGTATGTAGGGCAGTGTACAGAGGACAGTAGTATGTGGGCAGTATACAGAGGTCAGTAGTATGTAGGGCAGTGTATAGAAATCAGTAGAATGATTTCTATACAGGGAGGGGTCAGAAGGGCATGGTATTGGGGGATGAGGAGGGCATAGTACTAGGGGCTCAGGAGGGCTGAGTACAAGGGGCTCAGAAGGGTATGGTACTGGGGGGTCAGGATGGCACAGTACTGAAGGGTCAGGAGGGCATGATGCAGGGGGGTCAAGAGGGCACGGTATTGGGAGGTCAGGAGGGCAGAGTACAGGGAGGTCAGGAGGGTATTTTACTGGTGGGTCAGGAGGGCATGGTGCAGAGGGGGGTCAGGGTATGGTAGTGGGGGGCCGGATTAAGGATGAGCCAAACACCCTCCAGTTCGGTTCACAACAGAACTTCCGAACAGGCACAAAATTCGGACGAACACACAAACACTGTTAAAGTCTATGGGACACAAACATGAAAAATCAAAAGTGCTAATTTTAAAGGCTTATATGCAAGTTATTGTTATAAAAAGTTTTTGGGGACCTGGGTCCTGCCCCAGGGGATATGTATCAATGCAAAAAAAAGTTTTAAAAATTGACGTTTTTTCAGAAGCAGTGATTTCAATAATGCCTAAAGTGAAACAATAAAAATGAAATATTCCTTTAAATATCGTGCCTGGGGGTGTCTATAGTATGCCTGTAAAGTGGTGCAGTTTTCCCCTGTTTAGAACAGTACCACAGCAAAATGACATTTCTAAAGGGAAAAAGTAATTTAAAACTGATCGCGGCTGTAATGAATTGTCGGGTCTCGGCAATATAGATAAAACTCATTGAAAAACATGGGATGGGTTCCCCCCCAGCCCATTACCAGGCCCTTTGGGTCTGATATGAATATTAAGGGGAACCTCAAACCAAATTTTTTAAAAAAAAATTGCGTGGGGGTCCCCCCAAAATCCATACCAGGTCCTTCAGGTCTGGTATGGATATTAAGGGGAACCTTGTGCCAAAAAAATGGCGTAGGGGTCCCCCCAAATCCATACCAGACCCTTATCCGAGCACGCAACCTGGCAGGCTGCAGGAAAAGAGGGGGCGGACAAGAGAGCGCCCCCCCTCCTGAACCGTACCAGGCAACATGCCCTCAACATGGGGAGGATGCTTTGGGGTCCCCAAAGCACCTTGTCCCCATGTTGGTGGGGACAAGGGCCTCATCCCCATAACCCTTGCCTGGTGGTTGAGGGAGTCTGCGGGTGGGGGGCTTATCGGAAACTGGAAGCCCCCTTTAACAAGGGGACCCCCAGATCCTGGCCTCCCCCCATGTGAATTGGTAACAGGTACATTGTACCCCTACCATTTCACAAAAAAATTCTCAAAAATAGTAAAAAAGACAGGAGACACTTTGTGACAAGTCCTTTATTAAAAAATAAAAAAATAAAAATGTCCCGCGATGTAGATCCATCCCACGCCGCCCGACGGACCCTCAGCTATATAACAGCGGTCACCAAGAAGACGCATCACTCAGCGGGAGCCTCCCATAGAGGCAGCGCTGTTGCGGCTTTTTTTTTTCTTTTTTCGGTCCATTGGGAGGCGTGAGATGGATCTACATTGCAGGACATTTTTATTTTTTTTATTTTTCTAATAAGTGACTTGTCCCAAAGTGTCTCCTGTCTTTTTTACTATTTTTGACACTCTTTTTGTGAAATGGTAGGGGTACAAAGTACCCGTTACCAATTCACATCAGGGGGAGGCCGGGTTCTGGGGGTCCCCTTGTTAAAGGGGGCTTCCAGATTCCGATAAGCCCCAGCCCGCAGACTCTGACAATCACCGGGCACAGGTTGTGGGGATGAGGCCTTTGTCCCCATCAACACTGGGACAAGGTGCTTTGGGGCATCTTGAGGGCATGTGTTCTGGTACAGTTCAGGAGGGGGGGGCGCTATCTCTTCCCCCCTCTTTTCCTGCGGCCTGTCAGGTTGCATGCTCGGATAAGGGTCTGGTATGGATTTTGGGGGGACCCCTATGCCATTTTTTTTATTTTGGTGCAGGGTTACCCTTAATATCCATACCAGAGCTGAAGGGCCTGATATGGATTTTGGGGGGACCCTCGCACAATTTTTTTAAAAATTTTGGTTCGGGGTTACCCTAAATATTCATACAAGACCCAAAGGGCCTGGTAATGGGCTGGCTGGCGGAACCCATGCCGTTTTTTTCAATGAGTTTTATCTATATTGCCTAGACCCGACAATACAGCCACGATCAGTTTTAAATTACTTTTTTTCTTTAGAAATGTCATTTTGCTGTGGTAATGTTCTAAACACGGAAAAACTGTGCCACTTTACAGGCATACTATAGACACCCCCCAGGCATGATATTTAAAGGAATATTTAATTTTTATTGTTTGACTTTAAGCATTATTAAAATCACTGCTCCCCGAAAAAACGGCCGTTTTTAAAACTTTTTTTTGCATTGATCCATGTCCCCTGGGGCAGGACCCGGGTCCCCAAACACTTTTTATGACAATAACTTGCATATAAGCCTTTAACTACTTGGCATCCGCGCTATAGCCGAATGACGGCTACAGTGCGGACCTACATTCCCGGGAGGCCGTCATATGACGGCCTCCCCTGTGCACGCTCCCTGCGCGCGCCCTGTAGGGCGCGCGCCGGGCGCGTTGTGATCACCGAATCTCTGAGACTCGGCTGATCACCGATCTGTGTAAGGGGCCGGTCCCGGCCCCTTACCATGTGATCAGCTGTCAGCCAATGACAGCTGATCACATGATGTAAACAAAAGATCGGTAATCGTTTTTTTTTTACTCACGCTGACAGCGCGAGTAGAAAAAAAAAGCCGATCACCGGATCGGATGTGAGGGACATCGGTCCCCAAGTGGAAGAGGCACATCTGCCTCATCAGTGCCCAATAGAAGTGCCACCTAATAGTGCCCACAGTGCCACCTAACAGTGCCCACAGTGCCACCTAACAGTGCCCACAGTGCCACCTAACAGTGCCCACAGTGCCACCTAACAGTGCCCACAAGTGACACCTATCAATGCCCACAAGTACCACCTATCAATGCCCACCTGTAGTGCCAATCAGTGCCACCTGCCAGTGCTGCCCATCACTGCCACCCATCAGTGCCCATCACTGCCACCCATCAGTGCCCATCACTGCCGCCTATCAGTGCCCATCACTGCCGCCTCATCAGCGTACATCAATGAAGGAGAAAAATTACCCGTTTAAAATTTTTTATAACAAAATATAAAAAAAAAACCTTTTTTTTTTAAAAAAATTCAGTTTTTTACATTTTTTTAATAAAAAGTAAAAACCGCAGAGGTGATCAAATACCACCAAAAGAAAGCTCTATTTGTGGTGAAAAAATGATAAAAATTTCATTTGGGTACAGTGTTGTATGACCGCGCAATTGTCATTCAAAGTGCGTCAGCGCCGAAAGCTGAAAATTGGTCTGGATAGGAGGGGGGTTTAAGTGCCCGGTAAGCAAGTGGTTAAAAGCCTTTCAAATGAGCACTTTTGGTTTTTGTTAGTGTCCCATAGACTTTAACGGGTTTCCGCGGCTTTCGAATTTGCTGCGAACACTGCATAATGTTCATTGTTCGCCGAATGTACAAACAACCAAAGTTCGGCCCGAACTTATGCTCGGGCCGAACCGTTTGCCCATCCCTAGTCAGGATGGCACAGTACTAAGGAGTCAGGAGGGCATGGTGCGGGGGGGGGGGTCAGAAGGGCACGGTATTAGGAGGTCAGGAGGGCAAGGTACTAGGGCATGGTGCAGGCAGGTCAGGAGGTTATAGTATTTGGGGGGGGGGGGGGGGCAGAGAGGCACAAATGTTCTTTACTTATAAGTGTATACATAATGACTTAAGTCACTGATCACCATCATTACTAGCATAGTGTGTATAGCTGTGTAAATTCCAGTATATATAGTATGCCATAGTTTGTAGACGCTATAACTTTCACACAAACCAAAAAAGTGTACACATTTATTGTGATTTTTTTTTTTTTACCAAAATCATGTAGCAGAATACATTTTGGCCTAAATTTATCAATAAATTTGATTTTATTGGATATGTTTCATAACAGAAATTAGAAAATGTTAATAATAATCTTAAAATTTTTGATATTTTTTTGTTTCCGGTTAAATACCAGCAAAAGAAAGCTCTATTTGTGTCAAAAAAGAAATATTTAAATTTCATTTGCATATAGTGTTAAAATGACCGTGCAATTGCCATTAAAGTAGCACAGTGCTGGATAGCAGAAAATGCCCTGGTCGTGAAGGGCATTTGAAGGGCAAGTGAGTAAGTAAAACTTACAAGGCTTGTCCCACCCCCAAGCCTGTGACTGGACAGGAGAAGGAAAAATGACAGAATGAAGACCTCATTTTATTGTCTCTCTGCTCTCTCCTCCTGCCAGCATGTTATTGAGCACATGATCACTGCAGTACAATTGACTTGCTCTTTGTGCTGCTTTTATCTTTCCCAGTCTCATCCCAGCTGTATAGAGGAGTGCAATAGACTAATCACTTGTAAAAAAAAAAACTGATACCTACTCAAATACAGCTATAGTGTTTAAAAAAATGATGTATTAATAAATACAGAACTGCACTAATTTGCTTCTTTTATATCTGCTTTGCTTTCAACTCAAAAAAAGTGGATTGGACAAGAAGGACACAACAAAAAAACTGTAAAAGAAATGGAAACAACACAGAGCCAATATAAGTCAAACATGTTATAAAGTTGAACCTGTGCATTCCTCATTCAGCCTTTACTATGGCTAATGACCTTTACCAATATTGTTCCACATGATCATTCCTGTTCTAGATATTTCAGCTGCCAGACCTCTCAGAAGCTTATCTTGCTTTTCCAATATTTGCTTAATTAAGATTTGCAGCTCATTATGGAGAATTAGCAATGTTTTTTGGATGCTGCTGGATGGGAACCAGAGAGAGGCTTGGCATCTTCAGACATCTTGACACTAATTCAGTAGAGTTTTGTGATTGCTGTGCGTTGCACGGAGAGAGAGATATTTGCTTTTTTCTTTAATTAAAGGAAATTTGTCACATGTGATGTAACATAGTGTTGTAGAGCAGAGTGAGACACTGCTGGGATCATGTTCACTTCCAACATTTATGCAGCAATTTTTGAGTAATTAGGGATTTTGTCACCTTATTTTTAACCACTTGCTTACTGGGCACCTAAACCCCCCTCCTGCCCAGACCAATTTTCAGCTTTTAGCGCTGTCACTCTTTGAATGACAATTGCGCGTTCATACAACACTGTACCCAAATGACATTTTTATCATTTTTCCCCAAAAAATAGAGCTTTCTTCTGGTGGTATTTGATCACCTCTAGGTTTTTTTTTTGTTAAAAAAATTTAAAAAGACCGATTTGCAGCCTATCAGACTAAGCACTGATAGGCTGCACTGATGGGCACCGATAGGCTGCATTGATGGGCACTGATAAGGTGGCACTGATGGGCACTAATAGGCGGCACTGGTGGGCAATGATGAGGTGGCACTGGTGGGCACTGAAAGGTGGCATTGGTGGGCACTGAGAGGTGGCACTGATGGGTGGCACTGATGGGCAGCACTGAAGGGCATTGATAGGTGGCACTGAAGGGCACTAACAGGTGGCACTGATAGCTGGCACTGATGGGCACTGATTGGTGGCAGTGATGGGCACTGATCGGCACTGGTAGGTGACACTGGTGGGCATTGATAGGTGGCACTTGTGGGCACTGATAGGTGGCACTGAATACTGGCACTTACCTACTGTGGGCACTGATTCGTGGCATTGTGGGCACTGATTCGTGGCACTGGCAGGCGGTAATGGTGGGCACATATGAGGCGGCTTCACCTCTTTCTCTTCGGGACCGATGTCCCTTCAAACAGAAGCCGGTGATCAGCTTTTTTCTCCTCCCGCTGTCAGCGTGAGATGAAAAAAAAAAGATTACCGATCTTCTGTTTACATGACGTGATCAGCTGTCATTGGCTGACAGCTGATCACGTGGTAAGGGGCCGGGATCGGACCCTTACTCGGATCTATGATGACCTGAGTCTCATTGACTCGGGTGATTACAGCATGCACGCGCCCTTCAGAGGGGCATGGCGAGCCTGCAAAAGGAAGGACGTCTATTGACGGCCTGCCGGCAAAGCAGATCCACACTGCAGCCGTCATTCGGCTATAGCGTGGATCTAAAGCAGTTAAAAGCCAATAAGTTTCTTCCAAGCTGTGATTTGGGGCATGTTAACCTCTTCCCTCCTGCTTGCCCACCACAGCCCTTTAACTGGGTTTTAATGTTTAACTAAAGCAAAACTTTTTTTTTCTTTTCCATTTTGGATAGCGTAGGGAAGCGTTATAACCCTCTTTAGTTTTTTTTTGCCATCTGTGTCCACTTGGGGAGATTTCCCTTCAATTACTGTCCCATAGCCAAACAGGAAGTGAGAAGAAATCCCTCCTAAGTGAGGGAATCCTGGCGTGTCACCAGTACTAGTGCCCCGATTGGAAGATTTGCTGTTCTGGTGTCAACCCAAAATTTGGATTTTACTTTCACTTTCAGTGTTAACAGTAAACAGGACATATAGAGAGGGCGAATCTCCCTAACAGGAACAAAGACAGCAGTAAAAATTGACAGGTGTTCTAATCCCTCTCCACTCTATCCAAAACTAAAAATAAAGTTTTGCTTTCAGTTAAACTTTAAAGCAGGGGGTGTGGGGCAAATGTCCCAATCACATGGCTGTCACAGTGGTCACATGATCAGAAGGGTATCCCAACGCAGTCCCAAGGTGTGCAGTCATGTTGGAACAGTCATGTTGTTCCCACAAAGTTGGGAGCATGAAATTGTCCAAAATGTTTGGCGCCTTAAGAGTTCCCTTCACTGGAACTAATGGGCCAAGCCCAACGCATGAAAAAACAACCCCACATCATAATCCCTCCTCCATCAAATGATTTGGACCAGTGCACAAAGGTCAATAAAGACATGGATGAGCGAGTTTGGGGTGGAGGAACTTGACTGGCCTGCACAGAGTACTGACCTCAACACGATAGAACACCTTTGGGATGAATTAGAGCAGAGACTGTGAGCCAGGCCTTTTGATCCACATCAGTGTCTGACCTCACAAATGCGCTTTTGAAAAACTGATCAAACATTCTCATAGACACACTCCTAAACCTTGTGGACAGTATTCCCAGAAGAGTTGAAGCTGTTATAGCTGCAATTATACTCAATATTGAACCCTACGGACTAAGACTGGGATGAAATTATAGGTTATGTATGTGTAAAGGCAAGCGTCCCAATACGTTTGGTAATATAGTATATGTATGTACATCATGTGTGTTACATGATCGAGAAGAGAATAAGGTATCTCTAATATTTTATTTTAGCTTTGGATAGAGTGGTGAGGGATTATAACCCTTGACAGGCTTTTATTGCTGTCTGTTTGTCCTGATAAGGGTAAATTCTCATCTCACAATATTATGAAAACCATATTTAAAAGACATAAAATTATGCGGCAGCTGGTCCCTCATGCACACACTGTATATAAAAGCACAATATACGGTATCTATGATACTACCCCTAAGTGCCGAACTGGGGAATTGCTACAACATTCACATAGTGCTTGACTTGTCTGCACCAGCCCCCAGGATGGGACTAACCCAACGCCTTTTGAATATTCTTCCTCAGGAGTAGAAGGATGTGACATACATACATATCTACAATTAAATTAAATTGGTTTAAAAGCAGTAAATAATGTTTCAATATGTAACATACCACATCAAGAATGGCACACTTACAATGTCAAATGTGTACAGAAGAGAATTAGTCAAATATTAATATAAAATATTAAAAACACACTGGACCGTGAAAATACCTCTCCAGCTTCAACCACCATCAGGAGGGTCGCCCAACCATTCTTCAAGCTAGTTAAAAGGTTCCACTTGCCTCCATACCATTTCTTGCTTGTGCAACAGTTCATCGCCTATGTTTCAAGTGTCTGCCCACTCAAAACTCGGAGGTGCCAAACATCCCTGATTGATCCCTTATTCCACCTTCAACAATACACAATATCGGATATGTACCGGCCTTTGAACTCCCACTTTTCTAAAACTTTTCATTGTTCATCAGTTGGCTCTTGGAGTAAAGATCTTCAGTTACCTAACATAGTAGACCAAATCCTGGATGGCTACAATTCCATATGTTCACATGTCAAGAATGAAACTTGGTGTGAAGCCTAATTCAAGCCCATTAATCAGGCATATTTATCCCACTGCTCTGCAAACACTTGACATCAGCATTTGTGTCCTTTATGCCACTGCACCCGACCAATACTGCTACACCGTTTCTAGACCTGTCCAATTATCTTCACTTATTGGGATCAAGTTTTGAACTTTGCAGCAACAATTACTAAGAAACTATTTTGTAAGGATTCCCTTACCTATGTCTTTGGTGCCCCCACACCGTCTCCACCGTCTCCACTGGCTACCCAGGGGTCTGGCAGGACTTCTTATTGCAATTCGTCATGCCACTTGCTTCTTGGTGGCAAGGAGAGTGATTCTGCAAAAATGGCTCTCATTGACACCTCCTAGGGCGGCAGACATTAAAAAAGAGTTGACACTATTGTTACATAGAGAAAAATTAGACATGGAGCTGTCTCGGTGCACGAATGTCAAAAGTTTCTATAAAAAATGGTGGATGTTTATTAATGGTGCTTTAACACTGCCTGAAATAAATTCCATTTCCTCCCTACTTCAGCACCTTGACTACTACCACAACAATAAGGCTAATACCCATCTTCAAATAAAGTATCCGCTCCATAACTACTGTTTAACTTATCCCCGATGACTGGAGTCTTCTTCAGTTGAGATTAGAGGGCACTTTCTCACATTGTGCCTAGAGGATTAGTCCACCCCCCTCCTCTAACCATTGCCCTCTTCCCCCTTCCCCTTCCCCTCCCCTTAGCCTATTTACCCCCCCCCCCCTTTTTTTCCTTTATCCTTTGGTTTTACCTCTTCCTGCATGGTTTTTCCCCTTTATATCATCTAAATAGCTTTATTTCCTTTTCAGGAAAAGTTCAAACTAGTTTGTTCACTTAGGCATCTCTACATTTGGTCACTAAGATTTTTTATAGAGTCTACTTTGGTATCCATCCATGCCTTTATAAGAATAGTGTTATCGTATCTGGCTAAGTGTTATCATAATCGCAGCTATAGGTGATGTTATTATCAGATCTGTTTATGTTTATTTTATATCATTTCTTACTGAAAAATTTCAATAAACCATATTAAAAAAAAAAAAAAAACACCAGCAGGAAAGCAAAAAGTTGCACAGTGATGATGTTTGGCTTTAATAAGGTTGGATGTGATGACATCAGTATGATAGCCTCTGTTTTGTCTCTTTAATATACTTCATATATATATTGTGCAAGTCCTCCCACTTAAAAAGATGAGAGAGGCCTGTAATTGTCATCATAGGTATACCTCAAATATGAGAGACAAAATGTGGAAACAAATCCAGACAATCACAAGAATTCATTTGCAAACTATGGTGGAAAATAAGTATTTTGTCAATATCAAAAGTTCATCTCAATGCTTTGTTATATATCCTTTGTTGGCAATGACAGAGGTCAAACGTTTTCTGTAAGTCTTCACAAGGTTATCACACAGTGTTGCTGGTATGTTGGCCCATTCCTCCATGCAGATCTCCTCTAGAGCAGTGATGTTTTGGGGCTGTCGCTGGGCAACACGGACTTTCAACTCCCTCCAAAGGTTTTCTATAGGGTTGAGATCTGGAGACTGGCTAGGCCACTCCAGGACCTTGAAATGCTTCTTATGAAGCCACTCCTTCGTTGCCCTTCAGTGTGTTTGGGATCATTGTCATGCTGAAAGACGCAGCCACGTTTCATCTTCAATGCCCTTGCTGATGGCAGGAGGTTTACACTCAAAATCTCACAATACATGACCCCATTCTTTCTTTCATGTACACGGATCAGTCGTCCTGTTCCCTTTGCAGAGAAATAGCCCCAAAGCATGATGTTGCCACCCTCATGCTTCACAGTAGGTATGGTGTTCTTTGGTTGCAACTCAGCATTCTCTCTCCTCCAAACACGACGAGTTGTGTTTCTACCAAACAGTTCTACTTTGGTTTCATCTGACCATATGACATTCTCCCAATCCTCTTCTGGATCATCCAAATGCTCTCTAGCAAACCTCAGACGGGCCCGGACATGTACTGGCTTAAGCAGGGGGACACATCTGGCACTGCAGAATCTGAGTCCCAGGTGGCGTAGTGTGTTACTGATGGTAGCCTTTGTTACGTTGGTCCCAGCTATCTGCAGGTCATTCACTAGGTCCCCCCCCGTGTGGTTCTGGGATTTTTGCTCACCGTTCTTGTGATCATTTTGACCCCACGGGGTGAGATCTTGTGTGGAGCCCCAGATCGAGGGAGATTATCAGTGGTCTTGTTTGTCTTCCATTTTCTAGTTATTGCTCCCACAGTTGATTTCTTCACACCAAGCTGCTTGCCTATTGCAGATTCAGTCTTCCCAGCCTGGTGCAGGTCTACAATTTTGTTTCTGGTGTCCTTCGACAGCTCTTTGGTCTTCACCATAGTGGAGTTTGGAGTGTGACTGTTTGAGGTTGTGGACAGATGTCTTTTATACTGATCGAACAACACGGGGCACTCACATGAGTGTAGACGGGTAGGCCGCACACCCCATTCAGTGCATGAAAAAGACAAGAGAGAACCCCCTATCGGGGCTTTTAAGCAGCCAATGAAGTGCAATGGATGGTTGAAAAAATTGGATTTTATTAGTACAAAAAATATATAAATAACGTTAAAAGAGAAAATTCATAGAAATAAATACTGACTGTTAGAGTCAGGACACGAACTGAGTATGGCGTACATATGCAACAGACAGCAGCTTACAGTGAAAACCAATGCAAGACACAATGTATACGGGGGCAGCCTAAATTTCCCCAATTGTAAGCGTTTTGGATAACAATAAATGCCTCTAAATGAAGACAATAGGCCATACAGTATATGTGGGACAACAATAATTGTATATAATAATCCTGATGCGTTTCGACCCTTCCCGGGTCTTCTTCAGAGGATGGCTGTCCACACTAAAAGAAAGGGGGTAACATATATCAAACATAGCATTAAATTTCCACGGTGCCAGAAACCATGCAGGCATACCCTGTAAAGTAACTGCATAAGTTGTATAGTTACCTATCACAGGAATTGTGACACTACAATGTCATTCTTGACATTGCGAAATGTTAGAGATGATACACTTATTCCTTCGCTCCCCTGTCTCCCCCGTGTCGGACCAACTCCCCCAGGGATGGGTGATGGACCAAATGAGTCTTACGAGAGATCACGCTTGCCAGCCCCCCATGCGGGAGAGGGAGGGAAAGGAGGGGGCGAGACGGGCAATCCAGAACCGCACCCAGATAGGATTCACATTAGTGCTACAAATCAAAAATAGAAAATAATGAAGGGTCAGTTGGTTCATACCATATAGTTGGGAAGTTTACCAACCATGGAGTTCAATGTGCTTACTAAATTATGAGTCCATGGATCTGCAGGAGGGCATTGCTAGAGAGTGAAAAAGGGGGAAGGGAAAAAAAAGGGGGGAGGAAGGGGGGGGGGAGGGAAGGGGGGAGGGGAAAGGGGAGGGGGGGAGAGGGAAAAGGACGGAAGAAAGGGAAAGGAAGGGCATGTGAGGAAAGAGTGAGAAGAAAGGAGGGAGAAAAGGGTGAATAAAGAAAGAGTGAGTGAAATACAATTGAACTGGAAAATAGCCAATGCCCTGCTGACAATTATTCACCATGCGACTTCAAAAATGTATAAGGAGATTGATAGGATAAAAGCACCAACAGACCATAAGGAATTGGACAAGTGAACAAGGGGAGGAGAAAAAGGAAGATGCAGGCCAACAGTGTTGGGTGGGGCGAAAGGGAGAATATGAACAACAAGCAAACAAAGGGAAAAGGGGAAGGGGAAAAAGACAGGGGGGGGGGAAACAAGGGGGGGGGGGGGAAACAAGGGGGGGGGGGAGAGGGGAGGGGAAAGAGAGAGGGAGGGGGAGGAGACGGGAAAAGGAGAGGTACGAAGGGAGGGAGAAAGGGGGGAGAAGGGAAAAAGGGGGGGAGGGGGGGGAAGGGGGGAGGAGGGGAAGAGGGTGGATGGGAAAAGGGGGGGGAGGGGAGGGGAGAAGAAGGGAGGGAGGGAAAGGGGAGGGGGGGGGGGGAAGAGGAAGGGGAGGGGGGGGAAGGGAGGAAAAAGGGGAATGCAATCAGGGTAATGGTAGGTGAATGGAAGAGAGTGGAAGGTGATGGAATGGGAAGTGGGGGTGTGAGGAAGGGAAAAAGGGGGAGTGAGACAGGATGTGGAAATGTGAATACTCGATGAGAATTGTGGAGGGAGGAAGGAAGAAGTGCGACAGTGAATAAAAAGGAAATACATCTAATTGCAATACACACAAGTGAACGTGACAAAAACACCAAAAAACAACAACACAGTGACAAGTGCAGGGGTGGTGGTGGGACTAATTACCCAGTCAAGCTGAACTGAATAACAGAGTGGGTACATTCGTTATTCTGAAAGAATTGGATTGAGGATAAAAAGTCGTGACAAAGTCAAGAATCGTTTCAAAAAAGAAACAAATTGCTAAGCAGCTTGTATAAACATATTACCATCATTACGGGTACACTTACCACTTTGATGGATAGGTCAGCACCTTGCCTGGCGTCTCTGCGTCAAAGAGAATCCAATAAAGTGCCTCTAAGGTTTCCTCTATTAATAAGGAGTGTCAATTGACTAACTCCCATCAGGTGCAAGTATGTGGCCGCCCCCCCCCCCAGCCCACCCCCCGCCTCTCACCGCAATGGGGCGGAAACGAGCAACACAGCTGTGTGCTCAACGTGACCCCCCCGGCGTTCCGGAGAGGATGACTCCTCCGGGCATCCCCGTCCGCCTCCGTCGCAACTGCGCAGGCGCCGCTACGTCACGCGCACGCGCACTAGGGCGCGCGCGCGTGAGCACGGCGTCCGGAAGGGATCCGGGACGCCGCTGGCAGGGCAAGAGGTGCCCACTGACGGTGCTGCCACCCAGTGGGCACATTTAGGAGACGCGGGCCCAAGCATCTCCCCTCTTACCCTGCCAGGAAGACACATAGGTGCACCCCCGCCCCCAGAGGAGGAGGACAGGCACTGAAGGAGAGGTGGAAGCGAACATCAAGCCATACAGTCATACATCCGATACTGTGCAAAGGTCTCTGATGTAGAAACAGTGTTAACAATCCTCATCACTTGTTCACAGGGTACTGCATGCATGATCCATGCAAGGCGGATTAACTACATGCTGACCATACCATATACATCGTTCATTACATGTCATTGTTAGTTTAAACAGGGTTATACACTTACAATAGCATCGTCCGCTTGCAAATACATATTTACATCACGTGTATAGAAAAGGGAAATAAAAATTGCATGACATTACATGTTGTTATATGTGAAGAACTTAGAACTGTGTTTTAGGCTAGATTTTCCTCAAAGTGGGAGAGCGTTTAAACGTATGTGGTCCATTAACGTTTAATACCATAACCTACACGACCGTATGCACATCATACATCTAAACATGATGGAGAGAACAGTGGTAACATAAATGATTGTACATGGGGAAAACCAGGCAGTGTATGTAAGACTGGGAACACTGGATGAATGAAGTAGTGATGGAAAACTCCACTTGGGTCAGCACGAGAAAGACAAAAACAGGGGAACACAGGAAAGGAAAAAGGCAGGGAAAGGAAACACTGGGAAAGGGGGAAGGGGGGGGGAAAGGGGGGTAAAGGATAGAGAAAAAAAAAAAAAGGGGGGGAAGGAAGAAAGCAAGGGGGGGGGAGGGGGGGAAAAAGGGGGAGGGGAAAAGAAAGGGGAAGGGAAGAGGAAGGGAGGGGGGGGAAGGGGGGAGGGGAGGGGAGAAGGGGGAAGGGGGAGGAGAAAGGGGGAAAAAAAGAGGGGGAGAGAGAAAGGGAAAGGGGAAGGGGGGGAGGGGGAAAAAAGGGAAGGGGGGAAGAGGAGAGGGGAGAAGAAGGGAGGGAGGGAAGGGAAGGAGAAGGGAAGGGAGGGAGGGTGGATGGGAAAAGGGAGGAGGAGGGAGGAGATTAGGTAGGGAAGGGGAATGAAAAGAAAATGGAGAGGAACGAAGAGAAAGAAAAAAAAAAAAAAGAGAAAAAGGAGAAGGGGGAGGAAACGAAAAGGAGGGGGGGAAAATGGTAAAGTAGATAGATCCAAGCGGCAATATGAAATGAACGTTTTATTTTCAATACATTATTGTGTCTTCCCAGATGAGAACCCCTGCAAAAAAGGGGCATATGAAATTGATTTGTTTAAGCCTGGTGGAGAGGTGGCCTGCAACTGGAATATCCATCTCTGCTCTTTCTGCAGCAGAGACTTATTCCAGTCGCCACCTCTGGTGGGAATCTGTATTTTATAAAGGGCCACAAAGGTAACTCTGGGGACACTATAATTGTGTGTGCTAATTATATGCCTCCCAATTGGGAGGTATGGGTTCCCCACCTCCATGCTATAAATATGTTGGGAGATGCGTTTCCAGAATTCCTGCCTGGTTTTCCCCACGTAATATGCACCACATTCACATTCCATCAGATATACAATTCCGCGAGTGCGGCAATTCACAAACTGTGTGGGTGTAAAGATGTCACCATTAGGCAACATAAAGATTTTATCCTGTTTGATGAGTGAACAATATGAGCAATGTCCGCAGGGGAAAGAACCCACTGCAGGACATTGCTTCAATATCATGTTTGCGTTGGTATATTCACTCCGAACGAGCTTGTCACGTAGTGACATGGCTCTTTTGTACGTTATGGAGGGTTTTTCATGAACGAATCCACACAGTTTTGGGTCATCCGTGAGGATGTTCCAATGGCGCTCTATGATCTTTTTAATAACCTGGTGTTGTCGAGAATACCGCATGATGATTCGGGTAGGGTTACATTCAGAGCCTTGAGGGGGTTTGGATTTAAAAAGTAGCTGAGATCTAGAGTGTTCTAAGGCTTGGTTATAGGCTTTTTTAAGGCAAGATCTACTATAACCCCTTGCTAGGAGTCGATTTTGGAGCCCCTCTGCTTCTTTTTTGAACAGAGTATCGTTTGAACAGTTTCGCCGAAGGCGCAAGTACTGTCCATAAGGGATCGAGTTCTTCAGTGGGATCGGGTGAAAACTCTCAGAATGAAGAACCGTATTCCCTGCAGTCATTTTTCGAAACAGGGTGCTGGAAAGGTGTCCATCCCCGGTGACTGAGATGGAGAAATCCAGGAAGGTGACGCTGTGGAAATTATGGGTCATCGTAAACCTCAGGTTGCGATCGTTTACGTTAATTTTACGAAAAAATTCAAGTAGTTTGGTCTCAGGTCCCTCCCAGACGACGAAGACGTCGTCGATATACCTCAGCCATTTGATTATATGGCTGGTGTACTCGACAAGGCCCTCGTCGTCCAGGAGGGACTTCTCCCACTCCCCCAGGTACAGGTTGGCGTAAGAGGGGGCACAACAGGTCCCCATAGCCACACCCTGCACCTGGAGGTAGTGGGAGTTGTCAAAGCAAAAATGATTGTAGTGCAATATATAGTGTAGCCCAGTCAAGATGAATCTGGCCAATGCTGGATCGTATTGGGAATGCTGTTGCAGGGCCCTTTGTACAGCATCCAAACCCTTGGAGTGGGGAATGCTGCTGTACAACGCCTTAACATCGATGGTTACCAAAATTGCATTTTTAGGTATCCTCAGATCATGAATGAGTTGTAGAAATTGTATTGTGTCTTTGACAAACGAGGGCAGGGACAGAACAAGAGGCTGCAAATGTGCATCTATAACCCGGCTTAGATTTTCCGAGATGGCTCCATTGCCCGAGATAATGGGGCGGCCTGTGGGTTTAGTCGGATTCTTATGTATCTTGGGTAGACTGTAAAATGTGGCTACCCTGGGGTGTGCAGTTCTGACAAATTCATAGATGTCTTTAGTGATTTCCCCTCTATAGAATGCACGGTCAATCATATTATAAAAGATGGTATTGTATTGATTGATGTTGAGGACTGAGATTACTTTGTACCATTCTTTGTTCTTTAGTATGTCAAGACACATTGAAACGTAGTCGTCATTGTTCATGACGACTACGTTGCCCCCTTTGTCCGAGGGTTTTATCACAATATCGGAGTTTTTTGTGAGACGTTGGAGGGCCAAATTTTCTTCATTAGAAAGGTTGGCCGGTTTGGACTGAATTCGCGATAATTTACATATATCGCGAATTGTTTGCCTTAAAAATATTGCTACATTAGGATTAATGCTAGATGAAGGAAAAGTAGTAGAGGCCTTTTTAAACATTGTTAGGGGGTTTGGGATCGACTTGTCAGCCTCCTGCAGTAAGGCGTCCAAATCGATTTGGTCTATAAGATCCACTGTGTTGTTTTCTTGATAAAGAAGAGTTAGGTCACGTAGGGCCCTACATTCCCTCATACTGAGGGGAGACCCATCCACAGTGTCACCTTCCGAGTCATTCTTCGCATGCAGGTATTTGAGTAATAACCTGCGTGCAAAGAGTTGTAAATCAGTAACTGTTTCGAAAACGTCAAACTGTTGTTCAGGGCAGAAAGTTAGTCCACGAGATAAAAGTTGCACTTCGCTGGGTGAGAGGTTGGTCGAAGATAAATTAACCACACTTAGGTGGCTTGTTGTATTCGCACCACAAAGGGGTCCAAACCTTTGCCTGTTTTGTTGGTTTGTGGGGACATGGGTCCCCGAGATGGGTTTAAAGCTTTTTGTGAAGCTACTTTGTTAGAGCCAACAGAGGGGGTGGGATATCTTGAGGATTCCTGTGTGGATAGGGTATTGCCGTTTGATTCTAAAGAAGTTGCCCTGCCCGCTTCCGCAGCACAATCTGCAGTCTGATCGGGCTGGGCAACTTGGGAATCGGTTTGTATAGAAGCGATATCCATCGCCCGTTTTTTTGAGTCGTGTTCAGGGGAATTTCTGAAACTCCGATCTCTTTTCTGCTGGACTTTGTTGCGTGTTTGATTGCGTTGGGAGGAATTCTTGCGTTCAGGTTCGGGATCCAAAGATCTCCGAGCTTTGGGAGTTTGAGTATTCGTTTTATGCTTAAATTCACGACGTGATTGGTTATTAGGTGCACCCCCTTGATTTTTCCATCTATAGGCATACCCCTCTAAAAAGGCATGTTTGTCCCTCCAAAATTGCGTTTCCTTGTTATGCAAGATATTTTTATTAAAAATTGAAAGATTTTCTTCCAGGCAAATTTGAGATTCAGCGAATAGGGGATGCTGGGCGTATTGGCTCAATGTTTGTTCCAGTTTACCAATAACGCAATCTAAGAGGGCAATTTGTTTGTCGTACTCCCTGGACAGGATTAACATCATCTCCCTGGAGCACGACTTGAGATTGGCCTCCCATTCAGCCCTACACTCGTCACTTATTAGATCAACATTTGGGAAAATTTGGACACGTAGTCCATATGGATTAATTTGTTCCTTGAGGTATCTGCCGAAACTCTTGACATGCCAAAAGAGGGCAGATTTTCTCTCAAGCACCTTAGTTAGTTTTTGAAATAGCGATGTGATAGACAGGGTTTTTTGATCTCCCTGTTCGAAGGAATTTTCATACTGAGTCATTAGGTTAGCCCAATCAGCCCCCGTGAATTTACTCATCCTGAATCAACAATTGCAAGGAATTAATAATCAAAACAAATACTCAAATGGCATAGAAAAAAGGGAAGAAAAACATACACCAGGATTATAAATAACGCCTAAAAAAACCAGTTCACAGTTCGTGTCTAAACTCGGGTGCCAGGAAAACGGGGGAGGGTGTTTAACCACCCAAAAAATCAAATCGAACAACACGGGGCACTCACATGAGTGTAGACGGGTAGGCCGCACACCCCATTCAGTGCATGAAAAAGACAAGAGAGAACCCCCTATCGGGGCTTTTAAGCAGCCAATGAAGTGCAATGGATGGTTGAAAAAATTGGATTTTATTAGTACAAAAAATATATAAATAACGTTAAAAGAGAAAATTCATAGAAATAAATACTGACTGTTAGAGTCAGGACACGAACTGAGTATGGCGTACATATGCAACAGACAGCAGCTTACAGTGAAAACCAATGCAAGACACAATGTATACGGGGGCAGCCTAAATTTCCCCAATTGTAAGCGTTTTGGATAACAATAAATGCCTCTAAATGAAGACAATAGGCCATACAGTAGATGTGGGACAACAATAATTGTATATAATAATCCTGACGCGTTTCGACCCTTCCCGGGTCTTCTTCAGAGGATGGCTGTCCACACTAAAAGAAAGGGGGTAACATATATCAAACATAGCATCAAATTTCCACGGTGCCAGAAACCATGCAGGCATACCCTGTAAAGTAACTGCATAAGTTGTATAGTTACCTATCACAGGAATTGTGACACTACAATGTCATTCTTGACATTGCGAAATGTTAGAGATGATACACTTATTCCTTCGCTCCCCTGTCTCCCCCGTGTCGGACCAACTCCCCCAGGGATGGGTGATGGACCAAATGAGTCTTACGAGAGATCACGCTTGCCAGCCCCCCATGCGGGAGAGGGAGGGAAAGGAGGGGGCGAGACGGGCAATCCAGAACCGCACCCAGATAGGATTCACGTTAGTGCTACAAATCAAAAATAGAAAATAATGAAGGGTCAGTTGGTTCATACCATATAGTTGGGAAGTTTACCAACCATGGAGTTCAATGTGCTTACTAAATTATGAGTCCATGGATCTGCAGGAGGGCATTGCTAGAGAGTGAAAAAGGGGGAAGGGAAAAAAAAAGGGGGGAGGAAGGGGGGGGGAAGGGAAGGGGGGGAGGGGAAAGGGGAGGGGGGAGAGGGAAAAGGACGGAAGAAAGGGAAAGGAAGGGCATGTGAGGAAAGAGTGAGAAGAAAGGAGGGAGAAAAGGGTGAATAAAGAAAGAGTGAGTGAAATACAATTGAACTGGAAAATAGCCAATGCCCTGCTGACAATTATTCACCATGCGACTTCAAAAATGTATAAGGAGATTGATAGGATAAAAGCACCAACAGACCATAAGGAATTGGACAAGTGAACAAGGGGAGGAGAAAAAGGAAGATGCAGGCCAACAGTGTTGGGTGGGGCGAAAGGGAGAATATGAACAACAAGCAAACAAAGGGAAAAGGGGAAGGGGAAAAAGACAGGGGGGGGGGGAACAAGGGGGGGGGGGGGAGAGGGGAGGGGAAAGAGAGAGGGAGGGGGAGGAGACGGGAAAAGGAGAGGTACGAAGGGAGGGAGAAAGGGGGGAGAAGGGAAAAAGGGGGGGAGGGGGGGGAAGGGGGGAGGAGGGGAAGAGGGTGGATGGGAAAAGGGGGGGGAGGGGAGGGGAGAAGAAGGGAGGGAGGGAAAAGGGGAGGGGGGGGGGGGGAAAGAGGAAGGGGAGGGGGGGAAGGGAGGAAAAAGGGGAATGCAATCAGGGTAATGGTAGGTGAATGGAAGAGAGTGGAAGGTGATGGAATGGGAAGTGGGGGTGTGAGGAAGGGAAAAAGGGGGAGTGAGACAGGATGTGGAAATGTGAATACTCGATGAGAATTGTGGAGGGAGGAAGGAAGAAGTGCGACAGTGAATAAAAAGGAAATACATCTAATTGCAATACACACAAGTGAACGTGACAAAAACACCAAAAAACAACAACACAGTGACAAGTGCAGGGGTGGTGGTGGGACTAATTACCCAGTCAAGCTGAACTGAATAACAGAGTGGGTACATTCGTTATTCTGAAAGAATTGGATTGAGGATAAAAAGTCGTGACAAAGTCAAGAATCATTTCAAAAAAGAAACAAATTGCTAAGCAGCTTGTATAAACATATTACCATCATTACGGGTACACTTACCACTTTGATGGATAGGTCAGCACCTTGCCTGGCGTCTCTGCGTCAAAGAGAATCCAATAAAGTGCCTCTAAGGTTTCCTCTATTAATAAGGAGTGTCAATTGACTAACTCCCATCAGGTGCAAGTATGTGGCCGCCCCCCCCCCCAGCCCACCCCCCGCCTCTCACCGCAATGGGGCGGAAACGAGCAACACAGCTGTGTGCTCAACGTGACCCCCCCGGCGTTCCGGAGAGGATGACTCCTCCGGGCATCCCCGTCCGCCTCCGTCGCAACTGCGCAGGCGCCGCTACGTCACGCGCACGCGCACTAGGGCGCGCGCGTGAGCACGGCATCCGGAAGGGATCCGGGACGCCGCTGGCAGGGCAAGAGGTGCCCACTGACGGTGCTGCCACCCAGTGGGCACATTTAGGAGACGCGGGCCCAAGCATCTCCCCTCTTACCCTGCCAGGAAGACACATAGGTGCACCCCCACCCCCAGAGGAGGAGGACAGGCACTGAAGGAGAGGTGGAAGCGAACATCAAGCCATACAGTCATACATCCGATACTGTGCAAAGGTCTCTGATGTAGAAACAGTGTTAACAATCCTCATCACTTGTTCACAGGGTACTGCATGCATGATCCATGCAAGGCGGATTAACTACATGCTGACCATACCATATACATCGTTCATTACATGTCATTGTTAGTTTAAACAGGGTTATACACTTACAATAGCATCGTCCGCTTGCAAATACATATTTACATCACGTGTATAGAAAAGGGAAATAAAAATTGCATGACATTACATGTTGTTATATGTGAAGAACTTAGAACTGTGTTTTAGGCTAGATTTTCCTCAAAGCGGGAGAGCGTTTAAACGTGTGTGGTCCATTAACGTTTAATACCATAACCTACACGACCGTATGCACATCATACATCTAAACATGATGGAGAGAACAGTGGTAACATAAATGATTGTACATGGGGAAAACCAGGCAGTGTATGTAAGACTGGGAACACTGGATGAATGAAGTAGTGATGGAAAACTCCACTTGGGTCAGCACGAGAAAGACAAAAACAGGGGAACACAGGAAAGGAAAAAGGCAGGGAAAGGAAACACTGGGAAAGGGGGAAGGGGGGGGGGAAGGGGGGGTAAAGGATAGAGAAAAAAAAAAAAAAGGGGGGGAAGGAAGAAAGCAAGGGGGGGGAGGGGGGGAAAAAGGGGAAGGGGAAAAGAAAGGGGAAGGGAAGAGGAAGGGAGGGGAGGGGAGAAGGGGGAAGGGGGAGGAGAAAGGGGGAAAAAAAGAGGGGGAGAGAGAGAGGGAAAGGGGAAGGGGGGGAGGGGGGAAAAAAGGGAAGGGGGGAAGAGGAGAGGGGAGAAGAAGGGAGGGAGGGAAGGGAAGGAGAAGGGAAGGGAGGGAGGGTGGATGGGAAAAGGGAGGAGGAGGGAGGAGATTAGGTAGGGAAGGGGAATGAAAAGAAAATGGAGAGGAACGAAGAGAAAGAAAAAAAAAAAAAAAAAAGAGAAAAAGGAGAAGGGGGAGGAAACGAAAAGGAGGGGGGGAAAATGGTAAAGTAGATAGATCCAAGCGGCAATATGAAATGAACGTTTTATTTTCAATACATTATTGTGTCTTCCCAGATGAGAACCCCTGCAAAAAAGGGGCATATGAAATTGATTCGTTTAAGCCTGGTGGAGAGGTGGCCTGCAACTGGAATATCCATCTCTGCTCTTTCTGCAGCAGAGACTTATTCCAGTCGCCACCTCTGGTGGGAATCTGTATTTTATAAAGGGCCACAAAGGTAACTCTGGGGACACTATAATTGTGTGTGCTAATTATATGCCTCCCAATTGGGAGGTATGGGTTCCCCACCTCCATGCTATAAATATGTTGGGAGATGCGTTTCCAGAATTCCTGCCTGGTTTTCCCCACGTAATATGCACCACATTCACATTCCATCAGATATACAATTCCGCGAGTGCGGCAATTCACAAACTGTGTGGGTGTAAAGATGTCACCATTAGGCAACATAAAGATTTTATCCTGTTTGATGAGTGAACAATATGAGCAATGTCCGCAGGGGAAAGAACCCACTGCAGGACATTGCTTCAATCTCATGTTTGCGTTGGTATATTCACTCCGAACGAGCTTGTCACGTAGTGACATGGCTCTTTTGTACGTTATGGAGGGTTTTTCATGAACGAATCCACACAGTTTTGGGTCATCCGTGAGGATGTTCCAATGGCGCTCTATGATCTTTTTAATAACCTGGTGTTGTCGAGAATACCGCATGATGATTCGGGTAGGGTTACATTCAGAGCCTTGAGGGGGTTTGGATTTAAAAAGTAGCTGAGATCTAGAGTGTTCTAAGGCTTGGTTATAGGCTTTTTTAAGGCAAGATCTACTATAACCCCTTGCTAGGAGTCGATTTTGGAGCCCCTCTGCTTCTTTTTTGAACAGAGTATCGTTTGAACAGTTTCGCCGAAGGCGCAAGTACTGTCCATAAGGGATCGAGTTCTTCAGTGGGATCGGGTGAAAACTCTCAGAATGAAGAACCGTATTCCCTGCAGTCATTTTTCGAAACAGGGTGCTGGAAAGGTGTCCATCCCCAGTGACTGAGATGGAGACATCCAGGAAGGTGACGCTGTGGAAATTATGGGTCATCGTAAACCTCAGGTTGCGATCGTTTACGTTAATTTTACGAAAAAATTCAAGTAGTTTGGTCTCAGGTCCCTCCCAGACGACGAAGACGTCGTCGATATACCTCAGCCATTTGATTATATGGCTGGTGTACTCGACAAGGCCCTCGTCGTCCAGGAGGGACTTCTCCCACTCCCCCAGGTACAGGTTGGCGTAAGAGGGGGCACAACAGGTCCCCATAGCCACACCCTGCACCTGGAGGTAGTGGGAGTTGTCAAAGCAAAAATGATTGTAGTGCAATATATAGTGTAGCCCAGTCAAGATGAATCTGGCCAATGCTGGATCGTATTGGGAATGCTGTTGCAGGGCCCTTTGTACAGCATCCAAACCCTTGGAGTGGGGAATGCTGCTGTACAACGCCTCAACATCGATGGTTACCAAAATTGCATTTTTAGGTATCCTCAGATCATGAATGAGTTGTAGAAATTGTATTGTGTCTTTGACAAACGAGGGCAGGGACAGAACAAGAGGTTGCAAATGTGCAAAATCTATAACCCGGCTTAGATTTTCCGAGATGGCTCCATTGCCCGAGACAATGGGGCGGCCTGTGGGTTTAGTCGGATTCTCTCAAATGCTCTCTAGCAAACCTCAGACGGGCCCAGACACAGGGCCGATCCTAGGGTCACAGACGCCTGGGTGCAGAAATATTTTGGGCGCCCCCACGGGGGCGTGGTCCTCTTACTAACTCCTCCCCTTTGCAAATGTTTCTATGGCAACGACTCAAACACAGATATGCTCCTCTAAGGAGTCTTTGTTAACCTGGGATCCTCCCATGATCTCTTAACAATAAAGAGAACAAGATAGTTAGAGACTGCAAACATACTACAGGGGATGGTCAGAGACTGCAGACATGATACAAGAAATGGTCAGAGACTGCAGACATAGTACAAGAGATGGTCAGAGACTGCAGACATAATACAAAAGATGGTCAGAGACTGCAGACATAATACAAGAGATGGTCAGAGACTGCAGACATAATACAAGAGATGGTCAGAGACTGCAGACATAATACAAAAGATGGTCAGAGACTGCAGACATAATACAAGAGATGGTCAGAGACTGCAGACATACTACAGAAGATGGTCAAAGACTGCAGACATGATACAAGAGATGGTCAGAGACTGCAGACATGATACAAGAGATGGTCGGAGACTGTAGACATGATACAAGAGCGGGTCAGAGACTGCAGACATACTACAGGAGATGGTCAGAGACTGCAGACATGATACAAGAGATGGTCGGAGACTGCAGACATAGTACAGAAGATGGTCATAGACTGCAGACATGATACAAGAGATGGTCAGAGGCTGCAGTTATGATACAAGAGAATGTCAGAGACTGCAAACATAGTACAAGAGATGGTCAGAGACTCCATGAATAGTACAAGAGATTGTCAGAGACTGCAGACATACTACAGAAGATGGTCAAAGACTGGAGACATAATACAAGAGATGGTCAGAGACTGCAGACATAATACAGGAGATGGTCAGAGACTGCAGACATGATACAAGAAATGGTCAGGGACTGCAAACATGCTACAGAAGATGGTCAGGGACTGCAGTTATGATACAAGAGATGGTCAGAGACTGCAGACATAGTACAAGAGATGGTCAAAGACTCCATACATAGTACAAAAGATGGTCAGAGCCTGAATACATTGTACAAGAGATGGTCAGAGACTGCAAACATACTACAGGAGATGGTGAAAGACTGCAGATATGATACAAGAGATGGTAAGAGACTGGCTGCGTTTGATGGGCACAGTGGCAGCATTTGATGGGCACAGTGGCAGCGTTTGATGGGCACAGTGGCTGTGTTTGATGGGCACAGTAGCTGCTTTTAATGGGCACTTTACTGCGTTTGATGGACACAGTGTCTGCTTTTAGGCGGGGCACAGTGTCTGCTTTTAGGCAGGGCACAGTGGCTGCATTTGATGGGCACAGTAGCTGCTTTTAATGGGCACAGTGGCTGCTTTTTATGGGCACAGTGGCTGCTTTTAATGGGCACAGTGGCTGCTTTTAGGCGGGGCACAGTGGCTGTGTTTGATGGGCACAGTAGCTGCTTTTAATGGGCACAGTGGCTGCATTTTATGGGCACAGTGGCTGCTTTTAATGGGCACAGTGGCTGCTTTTAGGTGGGGCACAGTGGCTACGTTTGATGGGCACAGTAGCTGCTTTTAATGGGCACAGTGGCTGCGTTTGATGGCACAGTGGCAGTGTTTGATGGGCACAGTGGCAACGTTTGATGGGTACAGTGGCAGCGTTTGATGGGCACAGTGGCTGCTTTTAGGTGGGGCACAGTGGCTGCTTTTAGGTGGGGCACAATAGCTGCTTTTGATGGGCACAGTGGCTGCGTTTGATGGGCACAGTGGCTGCGTTTGATGGGCACAGTGGCTGCGTTTGATGGGCACAGTGGCTGCGTTTGATGGGCACAGTGGCTGCATTTGATGGCACAGTAGCTGCATTTGATGGCACAGTGGCTGCGTTTGATGGCACAGTGGCAGCGTCAGATGGGCACAGTGGCTGTGATTGATGGGCACAGTGTACCCCCCACACACATATCTGTTCCCCCTCTGCACGTCTGTTCCCCCTCCCCACACACATAGCTGTTCCCCCCTGCACATCTGTCCACCCCCACACACATATCTGTACCCCCCTGCACATCTGTTCCCCCTCCCCCCACACACACATATCTGTACCCCCTTGCACATCTGTTCCCCCTCCCCCCACACACACATATCTGTACCCCCCTGCACATCTGTTCCCCCTCCCCCCACACACATATATCTGTGCCCCCCTGCACGTCTGTTCCCTTCCCACACACATATCAGTTCCCCCTCTGTACACAGTGCAATGAACTATAAACTTGACAGCAGAGAATTTTTTTTATTTACTTGTTACTGGGTGCAGGCTGCAGCACTGAGAATGCTGCCTGTGCTTCCACTATACCTGAGCCAGCGGCGGTGATGCTTTACTCTGTGAGAGCGGCGCTTCTGCCTGCCTGTCCGTTCCACAACAGATCCCTAAACGACCAGGAGGAGGGGGGATATCGCGGCAAGCCTGGAGATACACATGCAGGGCTTCCATCCTTCAACGACCAATGCAGCACTTCCGGTGGGCTGCTCCTTGTCCCGGCTCTCTCCTCTCCTCACTGCCGCTGCTAGGGCGGCACTGTAGGCTGGGGACATAGCGTTCCGGGATGTCTTAGGCGCCACCGCCCCCTAGCCTGGCGGCTGGCGCCATAAGGCACCGCAGCCGCCTGACCCGCGATTTCTTCCTCCGCTCCCTCTTAGCCACGCTGTGTGAAGATGGCAGAGGTGGGCGGAGCTTGTTTATTAGCCGCGGAGGCGGCGCGCTCTGAATGCTGGGGCGGCCGCGGCGTCCCTGACTCACGTCACGGTTTGCTAGCTAGACGCCGGCCGGGCGGCCGGCGATTCTAGCTCGGCGCCCCTCTTCTGTAAAAAGATTACAGCGCTGGGGTGCGGTGCACCCCGTGCACCCCGGCCAGGATCGGCCCTGCCCGGACATGTACTGGCTTAAGCAGGGGGACACATCTGGCACTGCAGAATCTGAGTCCCAGGTGGCGTAGTGTGTTACTGATGGTAGCCTTTGTTACGTTGGTCCCAGCTATCTGCAGGTCATTCACTAGGTCCCCCCCGTGTGGTTCTGGGATTTTTGCTCACCGTTCTTGTGATCATTTTGACCCCACGGGGTGAGATCTTGTGTGGAGCCCCAGATCGAGGGAGATTATCAGTGGTCTTGTTTGTCTTCCATTTTCTAGTTATTGCTCCCACAGTTGATTTCTTCACACCAAGCTGCTTGCCTATTGCAGATTCAGTCTTCCCAGCCTGGTGCAGGTCTACAATTTTGTTTCTGGTGTCCTTCGACAGCTCTTTGGTCTTCACCATAGTGGAGTTTGGAGTGTGACTGTTTGAGGTTGTGGACAGATGTCTTTTATACTGATATCAAGTTCAAACAGGTGCCATTAATACAAGTAATGAGTGGAGGACAGAGGAGCCTCTTAAAGAAGATACAGGTCTGTGAGAGCCAGAAATCTTGCTTGTTTGTAGGTGACCAAATACCTATTTTCCGCCATAATTTGCAAATAAATTCTTTCAAAAATCAGACAATGTGATTGTCTGGATTTGTTTCAACATTTTGTCTCTCATAGTTGAGGTATACCTCTGATGACAATTACAGGCCTCTCTCATCTTTTTAAGTGGGAGAACTTGCACAATTGGTGGCTGAAAAAATACTTTTTTGCCCCACTGTATATATATTGCACTGCAAAACTAGTCTGAACCTTGATAGACTAAAAGGTTTACTGTGGTGGCCACACAATATCTACTTAGTCAATCGTTGCATGTCCAAGCAATCTTGGACAAAGTGAACACATTCACTTTAAATCATTACTGCCGTAATAAAGACATGCAATCAGTGTTTAATTATAGGCAGATTACACTTCATGCTTTGAATACAACATTGCATAGGGCTTTGTATTAACCACATAACCTTTAAGACCATTTTGCTTTTAGGTACCTCCAAGTATTTCTCTTTTGACCATTTTCCTTGAAACAGCTATTAAACTGCAAGAAGAGACCTGCATCATTGGTTTCAACTGTATATTTCTTACCAATGCATTTTTGTGTGGTCTATTTTAAATTAAACATCCTTTGTACAATTTAGCTGTCCAGAAGTAGGGATGGGCGAACGGTGGTTGTTCGGATGTTTGGTGAACACCGAACAATATGCGGTGTTCGGGGCAAATTCGTAACCCGCCGGAACACCGTTAAAGTCTATGGGACACTAACATGAAAAATCAAAAGTACTAATTTTAAAGGCTTATATGCAAGTTAGGCTCCATGCACACAGGACGCTCAAAAAAGTCATTCTGGACGTCGGACTGCTGGTAGGAAATTGTGGCTTTAAAAACTCGATTTTATCAGCGTTTTGCATTGGCGTCAATGCGTGTTTAGCTGGGTTTCTCTGCCTCTATTCAAAATCAATGGTTCCCTATGGGATGATCCTACTTGCGGTGCGACTTGTGTGCTGAGGATGTTGAAGGGGACCACCCCGCCAAAATGGAAAAAGAAATTGGCGTAGGGTTCCCCCCTCAGCGATACCAGACCCTTCGGTTTGGTATGGATTTTAAGAGGAACCCCCCACGCCCAAAAAAATGGCGTGGGGTCCCCCAAAATCCATACCAAACCCTTATACGAGCACGCAGCCTGGCAGGTCACGATAAGTGGGGGGACAAGCGAGCATCCCCCCTCCTGGACCATACCAGGCCACATGCCCTCAACATGGGGGGTGGGTGCTTTGGGGCAGGGGGGCCCCCACCCCAAAGCACCTTGTCCCCATGTTGATGAGGACAAGGGCCTCTTCCCGACAACCCTAGCCGGTGGTTGTCGGGGTCTGCGGGCGTGGACTTAACATCATCTGGAAGCCACCTTTAACAAGGGGCCCCCCAGATCACGGCCCCCCACCCTAGGTGAATTAGTATGGGGTACAACATACCCCTACCCATTTACCTAAAAAAAGTGTCAAAAATAAACACACTACACGGGTTTTTAAAGTATTCTATTAAAGCAGCTCTGGCTCCTCTCCCTTGTCTGGCGACGTGTTCTCTCCTCTCTGGTTCTTCTCCCCTCTGCTCTGTCCTCTCTCTCTGCTATCTTCTGCTCTTTTGCTGGGTCTTTTCCTCTCTCCAGTTCTTCTCTCTGCTCTGTCCTCTCTCCGCTATCTTCTGCTCTTTTGCTGGGTCTTCTCCCCTCTCCAGGTCTTCTCCTCTCTTCGCTGTCCTCTCTCTCCGCTATCTTCTGCTCTTTTGCTGGGTCTTCTCCCTCTGTTTTTTTTAATTCCGATGTTGACTCAACACGATCTCCCGATGTAATGCTGGGTCTGCCGTGTGCAATAATTGGCATGGGGCGGGGCCACCTGCTGACGTCATCCGGAGGCCCCACTTCCTTATTACGTCACCACCTGGGGCATGATGGGACAATGACGTCATAAGGAGGTGGGCCTGTGGATGCCTTTAGCAAGTGGCCCCGCCCCATGCCAATATAAGTCATTGCACACGGCGGACCCAGCATTACACCCGGAGATCGCGTTGAGTCAACATCGGAAGAAGAACAGAGGGAGTCCCTTTGGGTCTGGTATGAATATTAAGGGAAAACCCCGAACCAAAAATTAAAAAACAAAAAGTGCAGGGGTCCCCCCAAAATCCATACCAGGCCCTTCAGGTCTGGTATGGAAATTAAGGGGAACCCTGTGCCAAATTTTAAAAAAATGGCGTCGAGGTCCTCCCCAACATCCATACCAGCGACACACCGCAACATAGATCGAGCAGCCATTCTGAAGGACGTCATATGACGTCCACTCAGAATAATGAAACCCCTGCTTAGCCTTTAATCTGCTATAGACTGGGAAGGAACTGGTTAAAGGAGAAATATACAAAAAAATGATAAGTTAAACCCACAAGTGCTTTTTTTTTTTTACGACTACTATTCCTTTATACTGGCTTTTGAAATGTACAGATGCAGCAATTTATAAATTGTATGAAAGGTTTAGCGCTGGGAAACACTCTTTGAAAGGTAAAAAGTGCATTTTATATACAACTATATAGAGCAGACCAAAATGAGGTACGAATAAGGAGGAAACAGGGACAGAGAGACTTTGTTCCAAATAAGGAACAGTCCCTCGAAATCAGGAACAGTTGGGATCTTTGTCTCCTCCTGTCTCATAAGTTTGTGGATGTCTCTCCTCTACTCAGAAACACCCGCCATGCACAGTCACCAGATTGCTTCCACCTGACAGAGGTTGTCCGTTTGATATAAACAAATAGCTGCGCAAAAAATAAAACCATAAAATAACAAACAAATATCAGCGACTATTCCACCACTGTGCATTACATAAATAAAATACTAAGCCCTTTGTGTGTAAATTCTACCACAGCTCTTGTGGTGAAATCCAACATGAGAACAGAGACTCCTTTAAAAGACTCCTAATAGAGACTCATATGCCAGATCTTCCACCAATGTGGAATGCCAGCCACCAATGGCAGATTTTCCAATGTAAAAAAAAAATGCACTATACATAATTTAGATAGATTAGAGTGTAGAAAGAAGTCCATCTCATTTTGAATCCAATAAATAAAAAATATACTATATTAGATTTAATGACATGTAGTTCTACACATGTGGTATACAGTACTTGCTTCAATGCTTGTGTGTCTGCCTTCTTTCTGCACTCTAATCTATCTAATTTATGGATAGTGCATTTTTCATCCCTTTCATATCACCAAAGAAAGATGGCCTCACTGGGGGCTTTATAATATTAGGAGCCAGTGTTCTCTCAAACAAATTATTCTCTTAAATAGTACATGTGGATTATCCAGTAAACAAGATGATAGTACTTTATCCCCTTTTAGGATCTGCCAGTGCTCTTTCATGATTTCTAATGATTTTAATGTTTTTTTTTTTTTAAATGATAGCTTAGAGTGCAAAAAGAAGTCCATTTTTAGTTTGAATAAAATGAATTAAAAAAATACTACATAGGATTTGATTAGTTACATGTGGTATACTTGCTTGAACATATCAATTAAAATTAAAAAAGGTTAAGAGGGACACAGTATTTCAATGCATTATTTCATAAAAAGCACCCAAGTGGTATTAAATTTGTGGGGATTGAGAAACTGAGAATGCATTGGCAAGGTTGTAACAAGAGGAGAGATATCTCACATACTGAGAGCAGATGGACCTTTGATCTGAGATCTTATACCCCTTTTGGTTTAAATATTGATTGGAACATTATTTGTTTTATTAATACTATTTACATAGTTTTTTCAGTATTACTGAGTAATTTTCTTTGACATGGGTTAATTTTATGTAATGAGGTTGGTAGCAGAGATTTACCATTCTAGGAGGTGAGGATGCTGGTCACATGAGGTCACAGTTTACTGTATTCCATTTTAGTCTATTTTCATTTGAGCATGTACTGTAGAATAAACTACCAAAAATGTATACTTGTATAGTTGATCATCACAACCAGCAAACATATTACTAAGATATTACTCACATGAATGCAAACTATACCACTGTTCATGGATTTTCCACATCCCCTCCCCAGTCCAGGACTAGGGATGAGCCGAACACCCCCCCAGTTCGGTTCGCACCAAAACTTGCGAACAAGCAAAGAATTAGGACAAACACGCGAACACCATTAATGTCTATGGGACACAAACATGAAAAAATCAAAAGTGCTAATTTTAAAGCCTTATATGCAAGTTATTGCCATAAAAAAGTGTTTAGAGACCTAGGTCCTGCCCCAGGGGACATGTTTAAATGCAAAAAAAAGTTTTAAAAACAGACATTTTTTCAGGAGCAGTGATTTTAATAATGCTTAAAGTGAAACAATAAAAATGAAATATTCCTTTAAATATCGTTCCTGGGGGGTGTCTATAGTATGACTGTAAAGTGGAGCAGTTTTCCCGTGTTTAGAACAGTACCACAGCAAATGACATTTCTAAAGGAAAAAATGTCATTTAAAACTGATTGTGGCTGTAATGAATGGTCGGATCCCTTCAATATAGATAAAACTCATTGAAAAAAATGGCATGGGTTCCCCCCAGTCCATTATCAGGCCCTTTGGGTCTAGTATGAATATTAAGGGGAACCCCGAATCACAATAAAAAAAATTGCCTGGGGGTCCCCAAAAAATCCATACCAGGCCCTTTAGGTCTGGTGTGGATATTAAGGGGAACCCTGTGCCAAACTTTTTTAAAAAATGGTGTAGGGGTCCCCCTAAAATTTATATCAGACTTCGGGTCTGGTATGGATTTTAAGGGGAACCCCGAGCCACAATGTTAAAAAAATGGCGTAGGGGTCCCACCAAAATTCATACCAGGCCCTTATCTGAGCACGCAACCTGGCAGGCCACAGGAAAAGAGGGGGAGATGAGAGAGTGCCCCCCTCCTAAACCGTACTAGGACACATGCCCTCAACATGGGGAGGATGCTTTGGAGTCGCCCCCCAAAGCACCTTGTCCCCATGTTGATGGGGACAAGGTCCTCATCTCTACAACCCTTGCCCGGTGGTTGTGGGGGTCTGCAGGTGGGGGGCTTATCGGAATCTGGAAGCCCCCCTTAACAAGGGGACCCCCAGATCCCGGCTCCCCCTATGTGAATTGGTAATGGGTACATTGTACCCCTACCAATTCACAAGATAATGTCAAAAATAGTAAAAATGACAGAAGACACTTTGGGACAAGTCCTTCATTAAAAAAATAAAAAAATAAAAATATCCTGCGATGTAAATCCATCTCACGCCACCCGATGAACCAGAAAAAGAAAAAAAAATGCAACAGCTTCGCCTCCATGGGAGGCTCCCGCACACTGCAAGCTTCTCGCTTTGACAGCTGTCATATAGCTGAGGGCAGGGCCATTTGGTGACGTAAATGGGTGACCCCGCCTTCCTCTGACGTCATGTGCGTCAGAGGGGGCGGGGTCACCTGTTTACATCACCGTAAGGCACCAAAAATACGAAAAATAAAAAGCGTGGATGTCACCCCCAAAATCCATACCAGGCCCTTCAGGTCTGGTATGGATATTAAGGGGAGCCACGCACCAAATTAAAAAAAAATGGTGTGGGGGTCCCTCAGTCCTTATATACTCTGAACAGCAGTATATACAGTATACACTATACGGCCTGCCCTATATACTCTTCAGAAAAATTGGGCCTTAGGTGTTAGTGGTGTCAGAACACTGTAACCCCTCACAGTTTCTCTTGTTGGGTGCAGGAACGGGCCTTGCTGTTAAATATTATATCAACAATTGTAATTACATGGCCCTGTTAAACAGGGGCAGAAAAATTGCCCCTTTGGTTTTGCTGGCACCAGAACACTGTAACCTGTCACAGTTACTCTTGTTGGGCACAGGAACGGGCCCTGCTGTTAAATATTATATCAAAAATTTTTTTTTTTTTCAAATAACAGTTTTTATTATTGTTATCATTCTCAGTTGCATTACAGAGTAAAGAAGCATGGAAAGTTGTAAATATTATCCAACATATCTTATCCACTATTAAACAAATATATATGAAGCAAGGGTGTTAAATTCGTGCTATGTTTCAAAGATATCTCATCGTTTAACTTATAGCAATTCCTTTTGTAGATAGAGGATGTTAATCCAGTTACATTATAGTAGAGTAATATCTATGAGAACTCGGATATTTTAAAATCTGTGATATAGAAGAAGGAATAGAAAAAGAGAGAGAGAGAAAAAATAAGGAGGAAGAGAGAGGGGGATATACAGTAGGCCATCTGAGTAAGGTTGATACCTGGTCATGGTGGGTCCTCCCGGAGATGCCACAGTTCCCAGACCCCGTTGTGAGCCTCCAGTCTGTCCTGCATCCTAGCCGTCATTTTCTCCATCAGTTCAATATCTTTAATTCTCGAGTAAAGATCTTCAGGAGAGGGTGGGGAACGACGTTTCCAGTTTAGGGCTACTAGGCATCTGGCTGCTGTGAGTATGTGTCTTACTAATTTCTTATATGGTGTGCGTAGTTTAAGTGGTGATAGTCCCAGTAAGAAGAACTTTGGAGAAGCTCGGACCTGCATTTCCAAGAGATGGGACAGAAGGAGTTGAACCTTGTCCCAAAAGGGGGTAATCAGCGGGCACTCCCAATAGATATGTATGAGGGTGCCTTTTCCTCCCAGACAGCGCCAGCATCGATCTGAACTAGTCGGGAAAATTGCATGGAGCACCTCTGGGGTCATATACCAGAAGAATAAAATTTTGTATGCATTTTCCTTATAAAGAGTGCATAATGAACTCTTTGCTGTCTGGTTCCAGATCGCCTGCCACTGTGCTATAGGGAGTTCCTCATCAAGTATTTTCTCCCATTTAAGCATGTAAGCGTGCTTTCCTTGCTCTTCCAGGGAGAAGGTGTTTAAAATCTTGTAGATTCCTGATATGATACCCTTCTGGGCATTCCCCTCCAATATTATAGTTTCAAAGGAGGTTGGGGGAGAGAACTGCAGGTTCGAGGTTATAGTTAGTGCGTAGTGTCAGATTTGTAAGTATCCATAGAATGCCTGTTTCGGCAAGCCATGTTTTGCTTGTAATTCAGAAAAAGGTAATAATTTACGGGATCTGGGTTCCACTATACTCCCAAAATGGAATAGGTTTCTAGAGGACCAGGGGTAGGACATCTGATGTGTTAGACTGTCTGGCACTTTGGGATTGCAGATAAAGGAGGTCATTGGTGATTTCTCTGAGGATAGTTTATGAGGTCGGGCCAGCGTGCGCCAAGTCCGCCGTAGCAGAGACATGGGGCCTAGCATCCGATCGGGGGGTACCTCCGCACTCGCACTCCATAGCAGGTTGTTCGGGTGTATTGGGGCTAGCCAAAGCTTTTCAATTTCAGTCCATTTGTTATATGATTTATGAGTAAACCATGAGGCTATCGCTTTTAATTGCGCAGCCTGGTAATATTTAATAATATCAGGGAATGCCAGGCCTCCCTCGTTACGTGACGCCAGCATTACCGTCCTCGGTATCCTATGCCTTTTATAGTTCCAAACAAATTGGAGTAAGTCCGCCTGGAGCTTTTTCAAGTGTTTGAGTGGTATAGGGATAGGGAGTGTTTGGAAGAGATATAGGAGCTTCGGGAGGATGGTCATTTTAATAGAGGCTATGCGGCCTAAAAGGGAGATATGGTGTTTTTTCCACTGTGCCAGTGATGCTCTAATGGAGCGAAAGAGGGGTGGGAAGTTTTCTTGGTATAAGGTATCGTATTTTGGAGTAATAAAGGTCCCTAAATATTTCAGAGCTGTAGTTTTCCAGCTATAGTGGAAGTTAGCTTTTAATAGTGTGAGTTCTGTAGCAGGGATATGTATAGGCAGGGCTTCTGATTTTGATGCATTGATTTTGTAACCTGAGAGAGCTCTAAAGTTATCTAGTTCCCTATGTAGGACCGGGAGGGTGGTATGGGGTTGGGTCAGTGTAAGGATGATATCATCAGCAAATAGGGAGATCTTAAATTCCCTATCTCTAACCATTATCCCCCTTATGTCCTGGTTATTCCGGATCGTGGCGGCCAGGGGTTCCACACATAGTGCAAATAGGAGGGGCGACAATGGGCACCCCTGCCTGGTGCCATTTGCCACCGAAAAAGGTGTGGAAAGTGCGAAGGGGGTTCTGACCTGTGATGAGGGGTTGGAGTAAAGGTGCCTGATTGCTCGCATAAAAGGTCCACGAAAGCCCATGTGGGTCAGCGTGGCGAACAGGAAGGGCCACCCCAGACGGTCAAAAGCCTTCTCGGCGTCAAGGCTCAGTAGCATGGAGGTGAGTCCCCCCCTGCCCGCCACGTCCACCAGATCAATCACCCTTCTGGTGTTGTCACCTGCTTGCCACATTGGGACAAACCCCACCTGATCCTTGTGGACCAGTGATGGAAGGATCATGTTTAGGCGGTTGGATAAAAGCTTAGTGAAAATTTTTAGGTCGGAGTTCAGGAGGGCAATGGGTCTATAATTGGCGCATAGGGATGGATCTTTGTCTGGTTTGGGGATTAGGGTGATATATGATCGCTGCATATCTAGGGGGATGGGGGTGTCACGGAGGAAGGTATTAAACAGCCTACACATATGGGGGAGCAACTGATGAAGGAATGTCTTATAATATTCATAGGGAAAGCCGTCCGGGCCAGGGGCTTTATGGGATGGTAGGGATTTGATAGTCAATTCTAATTCTTCCTCCGATATCTGTGCATTAAGCGATTGCAGGTCGGATAGTTGGAGTTTTGGGATACCGCTCTGTTCTAAATATTGTCGCATCTTTTGGGATAGGTCTGGGGAGGGAGGGTTACTGGGTATGTCAGGGCTGTTGTACAGATTTTTATAGAAATCTGCGAAGGTGTGGGCAATGTCCACTGGATGAGATAGTAGCTGACCTGATTTGTTTTTAATCTGATTTGGGGATAGCATGTGGGTGCGTTCACGGAGTTTGTTGGCCAGGAGAGAATGGGCCTTATTGCCTTTGTCATAAAACATTTGTTTCAGTCTGGTCAAGGCTTTCTCTACCTGACCTAGGGCCAGGTCCCGAAGAGTCATACGTAGGTTTGTTATTTTTTTAAGCAAGGGTACTGTGGGGTTAGTTTGGAGCTTGTGTTCTAGTGTTTTGAGTTCTCTTTCCGCTTTCACTTTTGCGGCTTGGGCATCTTTTTTTAGTGCTGTGGAGAGTGCTATGCATTTACCTCGGAGGACCGCCTTATGGGCTTCCCAAAGCGTGGCGGACGAGACTTCCTGATTATTATTCTCTTTAAAATAGAGCTGGAGAGTGGAAGTTAATTCTGCCTGAGAGGGCTAGTGTTGGAGGAGGAAAGTGTTAAGCTTCCAATTATAAGGTCTACGGAAGGCTGGGTCTAGATCTATGGTGAGTAAAATAGGGGCATGGTCAGACCATGAAATCGGGAGTATTTGAGCCTTGCGAGTGAGTTGTAAGGTGTGGTTGTTGACAAAAAAGTAGTCTATCCTGGAGTGGGTACGGTGTGGGGCCGAGTAGAACGTATACTGCCGATCGCCTGGGCGGAGAGCCCTCCATGCATCAAAGAGCGCATATCGTCTGGAGATTTGTCTGAATAGTCTCGAGTCTCTAAGGACTCTGGGTGATGCTGCTTGGGGGCCCACCGTCTGGCGATCAGCATAGGATGAATGGGTAAGGTTGAAGTCGCCCCCTATTACCAAGACCTTTGGTGTGACTTTAAAGAGGCGGGCGTACACCTTGGATAGAAAGCTGTGTTGTTTGGTGTTCGGTGCATACAGAGTACACAGGGTAACTTCCTGCGATTGCCATAGGCCCTGCAGGATTATGAAGTGGCCATGTGGATCACAGTGCTGGGTCACGCAAGCGAAGGGGGCTCCCCTCTTAACAAGTATGGCCACTCCTGCCCTTTTGTGGGTACCCGAAGCCATATAGATCTGGGAGTAGTATCTGGAGGCGAATGCGAAGGAGCCCCCCTTGTCATAATGAGTCTCCTGGATCATAATGATATCTGCCCCTGACTGTCTGAATTCCCTCAGCGCCAGATGCCGTTTTTTATTGGAGTTTAATCCGTGTACATTTAAGGAGAGAATCTTAGCCATGGCAGTGTGTGTGGTAGATGATAAGATGCTCACCTGGTGTTGATGCACCTGCATTCAGGACTGGGGCTCGGGGCAGACCCTCTCCGGGAGGAAACCACAAGTTTGCTCGAAGATGGCTGGGTAGGTTTGGTGATGGCCGGGTAGGAAAGGGAAGAGAAAGGTCAGAGAGAGAAAAGAACACTGTTAGAGTACAAAAAACATGGAAAATGTACATTCCTAGCAAACCTATATAGGCCAGTAGGCCTAGGGCTGGACGGAGTCTCCTGGGCCCCCCCACCCCTAGAAAGAGGGGTGGAGAGGGGCACAGGGGAGCCCGTGGCCAGCCGAAAATAACAATTCTACAGCACATAGTCTGCGACCCTGCGCTGATGCCTATTAAACTATCGAGGGGGGGCGATAGGGAACGGAAGCTATACCCATCTCTCCAGGGCTCATCTGACTTAAGCCCTAGATGATAAGGTAAAATTCAGCATAGGGGGCAATCTCGGGGGTCCTAAACTGGAGTTGCATTAGACAAACTAAAATAAACTGCAGTCTAACTTGGCTTATATATTGAGCCTAAGTGCTCATGTCCTTTATTTATCTAGAGTCAGTGCTTGCATCTCAGCGATTCTTTTGTTTGGCGGGCTTGCGTTGCGGGTCAGAGTCCCGGGGTCGATTGGAGGAAGACACTCTCTGCCAGATTGTAGGCGGTGGTGGTGGGCTTGCGACAATGTCCCAGTCCGGTAACTTTGGTGCTGGAATTTCAAGGATGTTGCAGAAAGTGCGCAGGTCCTCTGGGTATCTCAGTACGGCGGATTTGCCCTGATGCTTTGCAGTAAGGCTGAAGGGAAAACCCCAGCGGTAGGTGATGTTCTCCTTCTGCAAAAGCTGTAGTAGAGGCTGGAGGAGTCTGCGTTTTTGCAGGGTGATCCAGGAGAGGTCTGGGTACAGTTGTATCTGGACATCCTCAAAAGTCACTTTACGCGCCAAACGTGCCCGCTTCATGATTTCTTCCTTGATGGGGTAGGAGCTGACTCTGCATATAATATCTCTTGGTTTGTCGGTGGCGCCTTTAGGGCGAAGCGCTCTATGGGCTCTGTCCATGTCTATGTGCTTATTGGGCGGCTCCCCAATTAAATTATTGAAAACAGATTGTAGGGTTGTTTGTAGGTCTTCAGGGCCTTCCGCCTCCGGTATGCCTCTCACTCGAATGTTGTTACGGCGTCCCCGGTTGTCCAAGTCCTCCACGTGTCTCTGCATATCTCTCAGCATTTCTCTGTGGTCCGCTCACTGCAGTTGAGTTCTATGGACTGCCAGTTTGGTTTCTTGTATCTCTTCCTCAGCCATTTCCATCCTGTCCGCCAGGTGTTTAAGGCCTGTCTGGAGTACTTGGATTTCTGTCCGGCAGGTTGATTTCACATATTCAATAAGCTGTCTGAAATCTTCCTTTGTGGGTATAGCTTGTAAGTATGCTTGCCACTGGGGATGTAGGGGTGGATCCATTGTGGTGCCATAATGCTGGTTAGGTGATGACCTGCCCGGTGGTGTAGCATTAGGGTGTGCGGTTCCCCTCTCCTGGTATAGTTGTGTACCAGTTGCTGGGGAGTCCCATGGGTCTGTCCATGTTTCAGCTTGTTGCTGCCGGGGGGGACTTGTAGAGCTGGCCTTTGCTGGGAGTGGGAGCAGAGCTCCTGCCTTCTGCGCATATGAAGGTGTGGGGAGCAGATGGTGTCTGGAGGTGCTGGAGTCTCTAGAGCGAGAGAGTCTCTGTGCCTTAGGCGGGGGGGATGTGACCGTGACGGCCCAGGCTCCATCTTGTGTTCCCTCAGGGAGCTGATGCACTCTGGTTGAAGGGCCTGCGGGGCTGGGTAGGGGTGGATAGTCCTGGGAGAGATCTGAGGAGAGCGGGGACAGCGGGGATGTGTGGTCCTGGCTCTGAATCAGAGGGTCGGAGGCTGTTCTCAGAAGTCTCGGGAATGCGCCCGAGCACTGAGTGTATGGCGGGGCGGAGGTAGGCAGCATGGCTAATGGCGGCCCGTATGGCTGTTCCCTCTGGACGGCAGGTTGTGGGGGAGAACTCACCGCTCCGGTGTAGAGGCTGCGCTCCTGGAGGTTCAGTTCTACCAGTGCTTGGTCCTCTGAGTGCAGGGGAAGATCTGGAGCAGTTTGTGAGGCCTGAGTGGAGCTCCGGTGCTGAGGCGCGGAAGTGACCGGCGCCATGTTGGTCTCCTCGCTCCGGGATGCGTCTGGCTGTGTAAAGAAGGAGCGGAGGTCCGTGGATGCACCCGGAGGGGGTTGTGATGATCCCCTGTGTTTAGAGGAGCGGGTGGTCCGTGATTTGCCCATAAATCTGTGGATGGTTGCCCCCAAGATTGCCTTTCTCGCTGCGGGCTCAGAGAGCAGGGAGATTAGGCTTCCATCTTGTTCGGCTTCCGGTCACGCCCCCCTATATCAAAAATTTTAATTACATGGCCCTATTAAACATGGGCATAAAAATTGGGCCTTTGGTTTTGGTGGCGCCAGAACCCTGTAACCCCTCACAGTTACTCTTGTTGGGCGCAGGAACGGGCCCTGATGAAAAATATTATATCAAAAATTGTAATTACACGCCCTGTTAAACAGGGTTAGAAAAATTGGGCCTTTGGTTTTGGTGATGCCAGAACACTGTAAGCCCTCACAGTTACTCTTGTTGGGCGCAGGAACGGGCCCTGCGTTAAAAATATTATATCAAGAATTGTAATTACATGCCTGTTAAACAGGGACAGAAAAATTGGGCCTTGGGTGGTGGTGGTGGTGCCCTTAACCAAAAATATTGTTGGACGCTAGCATCATCAAGATTGAGGAGGAATAAGATAGTCAGCATAGGCAGTCTTCAAGGGATCCCAGATCCATAGCAAATTCAATCAGTTACATCAGCATCAAGTGCTTGATAGCCGCTGATCCAAGAGATTCATTTTATGAATGTGAGCCTATGAATGTGGACAGGCGCAAACCCTCCAGGAGCACTGAATGTGCATTCAGAAAGCACGCTGGATGCAAGACAGGCCAGTAGCTCAATTGCATATTGAGCAAGTTCTGGCCAGAGGTCCATCCTCAAGACCCAATAACCCAGTGGATGCTCTGTTGGAAAGGTCTCCAAATCTGCTCTTGCCCTTAGATATTCCAGCATAATATAATGCAGATGCTGGCGATGGTTGCCTGAACCAATCAGAACTTGGCACTGAGGACTGAAAGATTGTTTAAAGGCATTAGTCAGCTGGCCACCTTCTGCACCGTTCTTCCTCTGACTGAACGAAGCCTCAGCAACACATTGTTCAGCACCAGAAAATGGTAACCTCCTAGGGTCTGGAAATGCGTTACACAAACTTTTCAAGCCCTCCTGAAGATGTTTCATCCTCTGCTCCCTCTGCAAAGGCAGGATGAGTTCTGCAACTTTACCCTTCTAATGTGGATCAAGAAGAGTTGCCAGCCAGTAATGAATGATCCCTCTCCTTGATACCTTGAATCCTAGGGTCCTTTTCACAGGCTTTGCAGAATTAAGGAGGCCATGCAGCGTAAGTTTGCAGAGGCATTAGATTCCGATTCCTCTGGGTCACTAAGGATCACATTATCCGTAACTGACACAATCCTCCTCCTCCTCTTCTTCCTGTGTGTTTGGCAGGGCCGCAGAAATGCTATCTGGATAAAAGGGACATTGAGAGGAAAGGAAGCTCTCCTCTTCCTCCTGCTGTTCTGCCTCAAGTGTCCTGTGCATGATTCCACGAAGCGTGTGCTCCAGCAGGAAGACTAGAGGGACAGTGTCACTGATGGATGCATTGTTGCTGCTCACCAACCTTGTGGCCTCCTCAAATGGTGACAGGACAGTGCATGCATCCTTGATCAGTAGTCACTGGCATGGCGAAAAGAAGCCAAGCTCCCCTGACCCTGTCCTGGTGCCATACTCGCATAGGTACTTATTGATGGCACTCTGCTGTGTGTGCAGCCCCTGCAGCATTGCCAACATTGAGTTCCACCTGATGGGCATGTCACAAATGAGGTGGTTGGTGGGCATGTTGCATTCCCTTTGAATGTCAGCCAACTGAGCACTGGCATTGTATGACCGGCGGAAATGACCACAGACTTTTCTGGCCTGCCTCAGGAGATCTTGTAAGCCTGGATACCTGGTCAAGAACCGCTGCACCACCAAATTTAAGATGGGTGCCAAACATCGAACATGGGTCAAGTGTTCCTGTCGGAGGGCGGAGAGGAGGTTGGTGTCTTTGTCGCATAAAACCATTTCTGGCTGAAGCTGACATGGTGTCAACCACCTCTGAGCCTGCCCCAGCAGAGCTGACAGAATCTCTGCCCCAGCATGGCTCCTGTCCCCTAGGCAGACCAACTCAAGCAATGCATGGCATCTTTTAGCCTGACTGCTTGCGTAGCCCCTTGAACGCTTATGGGGTACTGCTGGTTCAGAGAAAAAATCTGCAGAAAAGGCCATAAAGGAAGAAGAGGAGGCGTGGAGGAGAGAGCTGTCGCAGAAACACCACTAGCATTTTGGAAGCTCCAACAACACTGAACCCTGTCCTGCATCCTTCCCAGCTGCCAACAGAGTTACCCAGTGCGTCATGAAGGAAAGGTAACATCCCTGCCCATACCTGCTGGACCATGAGTCAGCGGTAATATAAACCTTACTGCTGACCGTCCTGTCCAACAAGGCCAAAACATTGCCTTCCACATGCCAGTAGAGAGCCAGAATGGCCTTCCGTGAAAAGAAATGGCATTTTGGAACCTGCCACTGAGGTACAGCACATTCCAAAAATTCACGAAAGAGAGCAGAGTCTACCAGCTGAAAAGGCAGCAGTTGCAGTGCTAGAAATTTGGCCAAGCTAGAATTTAGACACAGAGCATGTGGATGGCTGGGACCAAATTTATTTTTACGGTTCAGCAACTGGGGTAGGGAAATTTCCCTGCTAAAATCAATTGGTGGTGTACTCCTAGCAGATTGGCTGCAAGTACTTGGAACACCTATTGCTATACCTTCATTCCTCTCAGTGCAGGTTTTTGAGAGGACTGGAGGTATAGTAGGGTTGGAGAACACAGATGAGGATCAAGGAGAAGTCCGCCTCTTTCTATGATGTGGGTCTTTCAAGTGCTGTTGCCAATGGACTGCATGGCAGGTCATCATATGTCTGGTCAAGCATTTTAGTGCCCAAGCGGCTGTTGTTCTGGCCACGCTTGATCTGCTTCAGACATAGGTTGCAAACAGCAACGGTGCGATCTGCTGCACACGTGTCGAAAAAGGCCCACACAAAGGAACTTTTAAGAGGCAGCATAGAGTCGGCAGTGTGCCTCCTCCTCCTCTCTTCTCTCAGGCACCCAAATACAGTCAGTGACCTCATCATCCCCTCCCTCCTCATCACTCGAGCAAACTTGGCAGTATGCTGCAGCTAGGGGAACATGACTGCCAGTTTATTGTCCTTCTGTGGCACCCCCTCTCTTTAGGCTCACGTTACTCCCTTCCTCAACCTGTGAAACAACATCGGAGCCTTTAAATCGCTGTGCATACTCTAGCAGCATATAACCAACACTGTGGTCGAATAATTCTGGGGACTCCTCCGTGCACGATAGTGGGGCTACGGAAGGAGTGACTGTGGATAAAGAGCCGGTGGAATAGGCCACTTTGGCAGCTGCCTTGGAAGGCAAACTACTCTGAGCCTGGGTGACAGAGAATGAGGAGGATGTGGACGGCTTTGTTAGCCACTCCACCAGCTCTTCTGCACGTTGTGGCTCAATAACACGGTCAGCACCCCAAAATGTTAGCAGTTGCCTATGGGGTCAAACTTTAGCCTCTTGTTTATTTTCAGTCATTATTTCCAATGATTTGCTTTGGGTTTCCTTTCACTTACAGGAAGCCGGCTCTTCTTTCCCCTATTTCAGGGGATTTTGTCTTGTTTGGATTGCCCTCTTGCATGTGTCATGTAAGGGGTCAATGGGTAACTGATACCTATGCAATCACTCCTTGCACCATGTGTGGTGCAGGTTGAATTTATAAGAATATGCGTGCTTGTCGAGAGGGGTGGGAAGATGTTTTATTTAAATATTAAACAAAAAAAAATAAGAATCAAAAATGGGGATTTTGAATTACTTTCACCATGTGGATTCACAAAATCTTTTCTTTGTAAAAACTACAAAATGTTCAAATGTTCTGTGCGTGTTTTGCAATAAAGTTGTTTAAAAAATAAATAAATAAATAACACGGCCAGCAGCAGAAAAAAAAGACAAGCGTGCCCCACGGCCACCTGCAGAGGATGCACCATGTCCACGACTCCCACTGTTGACTGTAGACACAGAGGCTGCTTGCCCTCTTTTAGTGGCCTGTGAGCGTCTGCCTCTCCTTGGCAACCTTGATCCTTGACATGATCTATTTTTTGTTTTGCAACACCACAGTACACTGAATTATATACTGTGTACACCGCCTGAAGTATATTAAACCACCGAATGCACTTCATATATAGGCTACACTGAATATGCAGAGTATATATATATATATATATATATATATATATATATATATATATATATACATACATAAGACTGTTATATATATATTTATATATATATATATTTATATATATATATATATATATATATATATATATATATATATATATATATATATATATATATGTGTAGCGTAAACACTGAAGTCCATGCTAAATGCAGAGTACATATATATATATAGTATATAAGTATGTGAACCCTTTTGGAATGATATGGATTTCTGCACAAATTGGTCATAAAATGTGATCTGATCTTCATCTAAGTCACAAAAGTAGGCAATCACAGTCTGCTTAAACTAATAACACATGAAGAATTAAATGTTATCATGTTTTTATTGAACACACCATGTAAACATTCACAGTGCAGGTGCAAAAAGTATGTGAACCCTTGGATTTAGTATCTGGTTGAACCTCCTTTGGCAGCAATAACTTCAACCAAACGTTTCTTGTAGTTGCAGATCAGACGTGCACAACGGTCAGGAGTAATTCTTGCCTATTCCTCTTTACAGAACTGTTTCAGTTCAGCAATATTCTTGGGATGTCTGGTGTTATGGCCCTCACTACACGTGACTGAGGTGTATTTGGGCACACTGTTAACTCCTCTCATACCAATGCATTCCAGTAGGCGCAGAATCCTTTTGAACTTTTATTGATACAAGATAGAGTAAAACTGTAACAGATACAAACAAAATGCTATTAATTAAATATCATACAAAAAGTGCCTCCCTATCTATCTATCTAGCTGAAGATACAATTAGTAAACATACCAAAGATGGATCCGGATGGCTAGCGTAGAGCATGGCAGCAGATGTACTTGGTTCCATAGAAAGGAAAGAGGAAATGGCTGGAGGAAGCTGATGCAAGGCCTGATGGGATTGAAAGTACAGAGGCTTGTATGTACCAAATCTAACCAGCTATTCTAAATAACTAATTTGAAATAGATAAAGCGCAGTTATACAAAATGGCCACTAGATGGCAGCATAGAGTAATATAATTAAACCAAAGAGTCAATAGGAAAATTACAAGCCTTATTAAAGAAGGCATGACACTCCCTGCCTGGTTTCCCACGGATACCATGTATCATGGCACTCCGGAGGAGAGTAACAAAATAAGTTCAGAAACAGGTCTGAGGAAAAGTTTAGGCTGGCCTTGCCTAATGACTTTGAGCTCAACTTTCCTGATGTTTCCATCTTCGCTGGGAAACACTTGGGTTATCAGACCCAAAGGCCACTTGTTTCTCCTGGATTGAGAGTCTTTCATGAGAACGATGGCACCAGACTCTAAGTTGGGTTTGCTGTCTTGCCATTTGTTCCTGGTCTGTAGATTAGACAAGTATTGTTTCTTCCACTTGTTTCAAAAGGTGTCAGCTAACACTTGTACTCTTTTCCATTGACATCTGTATATGTCCTTTATGTCTAGATTGACTGGAGGAGCTGTGATCACCTCAACTTTCTGAGTAAACAAAGTGGAAGGTGTAAGCAAGAAAGGATCTTCAGGATCATTAGGTATAGATGTCAAGGGTCTGGCATTGTGAACCAAGCAATCAGTAGCTCTTTGGAAGGACTTCCAAGTGGAGAATTTGTGGAAGCGCTTAGATCCCAACAGTTGGTTAGAAATTGTTGTATGTAGTGTGGAAACCTTATAACAGATATCTGAGTCAGATTCAGGTTCTAACAGTACATATGTCTCCCGGAGTGGAAGGCACTGGCTTGTACAGGAAGGGTGGTCCTGTGAGCCATGTAGTGTCTTTGAGACGGGATGCTGGCACAGACCTTGTAGCATGATCTGCTGGGTTATGATCAGTTGAGACATAATGCCACTGGGTGGGCTGTGTAGACTTCCTGATTCTTAGGACTCTGTTGTTTACATAGACGTAGAATCTCCTACTTTTGTTGTAAATGTAGCCCAACACTACCTTGCTGTCTGTGTAAAACTCTGTGTCCTCGAGTTCTAGATCCATCTCAGATGTAATAAGTTCTGCTAGTTCTACTGCTAGTACAGCAGCACACAGTTCCAATCTTGGAATGGTGGTTTCAGTATATGGTGCTAGCTTGGCTTTGCCCATAACAAACCCAATATGAACTTGGCCCTCGATGTCTACTGACTTGAGGTGGGTTACTGCTCCTATTGTTTTAACTGAAGCATCGCAGAATACACATAACTTTGTAGACTGAACCTTGTGGGAGGAAAGTGGGTGTATGGTCTATGTATGTGTAGGTTGGATAAAGTCTTTAAAGAGTCTCTCCATGTTACCCATAATGTCTCTTTCTCAGGAGGTAGTGGAGAATCCCAATCACATGTGTCTGCAGTAAGTTCTCTAAGCAGAATCTTACCTTGGATGGTAACTGGTGCTGCAAACCTGAGTGGATCATACAGGCTGTTGATGGTGGATAAGACACCTCGCCGTGTGAAGGGCTTTGGCTCTTGGTCAACCTGAAAGGTAGGGGTGTCAGACTTGAGGTCCCAGTTGAGTCATAGGCTGCATTGCATAGGAAGGGAGTCTGTAGCTAAGTCCAGATCTTTGAAGTCACTGGCATAATCTTGGGAAGGGAAGGCCTCCATGACGACCTTGCTGTTTGATGCTATCTTATGCAGTCTGAGATTTGAAGAGGCAAGTGTGCTTCGAGTCCTCTTGAGTAGACTTATTGCAGCTTCGGGTGAAGAAAGTGATTTCGGACCATCATCTACATAAAAGTCTCTTTCAATAAACTACATAACATCTTTCTCACCTTCTTGGGCAGATAGCTTAAGTCCATAGATGGCAACAGCAGGAGATGGACTGTTACCAAAAACGTGCACTCTCATGCGGTATTCCGTAATGTTTTTAGTAGGGTCATTGTCTTTGAACCATAGGAATCTCAAGAAGTTCCTGTGTTCTTCCCTGACTTGGAAGCTGTGGAACATTTGCTGAATGTCTGCAACTATGGCAACTGCTTCTTTGCGGAATCTGATGAGAACACCAAGAAGTGTGTTGTTGAGATCTGGTCCCTATAGGAGGACATAATTTAATGAGACCCCTTGATGCCGTGAGCTGGAGTCAAACACTACCCGGATTTTACCTGGCTTCTTGGGGTGGTAGACGCCGAAGATTGGTAGGTACCAGCACTCTTCATTGTCTTTTAGAGGTGGGGCTATCTCAGCATGGTCATCCTCAAACATCTTACTCATGAATGAGAAGAAATGCCCTTTCATTTTTTTTTTTTTTTAAATTGGATCTGAAGGAAGAGAGGCGTTTCAAAGCTTGTTCTCTGTTGTTAGCAAGACGGGGTCTCTGCGCTTTGAAAGGCAGGGGTGCCACCCAGCTGTTTTCATTGGTTTTGTAGAATCCCTGTCTCATTATCTCAAAGAAGATATGATCTTCAATAGATGGGCCAATTTTGTGATCTTCTTTAGTCCTTTGGAAAACTGAGCACCCTAAATGATCTCTGTCTTCATGACAAAGAAGATTAGCGGTGTAAGGGTTGGAATGAATTACACTGGCAGGCTTCTCTCTTACAAGGAATCTGTTGGTGCAAGGCTGAATTAGGGATGGACGCCCACCTTCTAGTGTCTTTGTAAAGAGAGAGTTCATGCTGGTTGGCTTGTGAACACTCCCTAGGCATACGTTGCCTATAATGACCCATCCTAGATCTAGCTTTTGGGCATGGGGGAGTTGTGAGGACCATTGATTTGTTTTCTCACCTTGTGAACTCTGATGATGTCCCTCCCAAGGAGAAGCGCTATCTCAGCCTGGGGATCCAGTTTAGGGATGAGATGTGCTATGCCCTTCAGATGTCCGTGATGAAGTGCCACCTCTTAGAGCAGGATTTGTTAGACAGATCTTCTCCACAGACTTGGGTGCACCGGGGTGTAACTACACGAGGTACTGTGTCTTGTTGCTTCCCGCCGTGCTCTTTCACTTGCGGTGAGGGGGTAAGAGTCCATGGCGCTGGCCCTGGATGTAGAGCTGTGTTGTGCTCTGTGCTGTTGCACTCAGAGCAGTTGCTGCTCACCTTACAGTCTTTTCCAAGGTGAGAAGTTGATGAGCAGCACCTGTAACAAATTCTCTTTTCCTTGAGGAAGGTTCTGCGATCTTGGAGAGTCTTTTCTCTAAAACCTCTGCACTTTAACAAGGAATGAGGCTTCTTGTGAAGAGGACACTCTCTGCTTGGATTCTGTGTTGGAGATACACTTGTTTTGCGTACTGCAACAGGTGCGGCTTTGAAGTTGCGGGTTAGAGCAGGCTTACTTGACCTAGGGAGAGCAGAGTCAGATGATGAGATGTCAAAACTAGGATCATTTTTAACCTTTGCTTGATAGCGAATAAAGTCCACGAAATAAGAGAATGGTGGGAAGGGGACGTTGTGCTTTTGCTTGTATTTGGAGCCTCGTGTAACCCAGGTTTCTTGAAGGCTGTAAGGTAGCTTCTGCACTATAGAGTTAACACCACGGGCTGTGTCCAGAAAGGCAAGGCCTGGCAAGTCTCCTTCTGCTTTAGCTATTTGAAGTTCTGTCACTAGGTCACTCAATTCTCTCAGCTTCTGGTAGCCTTTGTTAGGAATCCTGGGAAAGTCCTATATTCTTTTAAAAAGAGAGTTTTCTATAACTTCTGGGGAACCGTAACATTCATCAACCCTCTCCCATATCATGCTCAGCCCTCTGGTTGGGTAAATAATGTTAATTTCTCTGATTCTCCTTGCATGCTCTGACGACTCATTCCCCAGCCAATTGACTAAGAGATCGGCTTCTTCACTTGCTTTTAAATCAAGGTCCCTAGTTGCATTTCTGAAGGACGAACGCCATGCTCTATAACATTCAGGGCGATCATTAAACTTTGTAAGTCCCTTTGCTAACAGTTCACGTTGTGCTAAGAACTTGAAGAAATCTGACATACCTTGATCGTTGTGTGAGTAGCCAGGGGGCGCTCTGTTGTGCCAGGAACTTGGTGGGTATTTGCGGTCATCGGAGATACTGTCGCTGTGTCTTTTAACCCGTCGTTCTTCATTTTTGATTTGGTCAACTGTGATGTAGTGTTTTGATAACCTGGATGCAGAATGTGCTGAAAACTGACTGAGTGCGAGGTTACTTTCTTGCTTGATGTAAGGGGTGTGAATGGTGGGGGTTGATTCCGCTCTCGGCGCTGTAAGTGGGCAGATGTCTGGTTCAGTGTGTCTCTAAACATATTCTGAGGTACGCTCTGTACTGTCGTCAGGAACTGATTTTTTTTCAAGTACGTTGCTGAGCCGCTCACTGGTGGGCTTTGCAAGTTCTTCTAAGATGTCTGCCTCGGCAGCAACAGCCGCTGACTCCTTCTCTGCAGCTAGTTCCTCTAATGCAGTTTCCATACGTAACTTTTCTAATTTAAGTTGCTCTTTTTCGGCGAATGCAGCTTTTATTTTGGCCTCATTTGCCACAAAGTCAGCTTTTACTTTTGCAGATTCAGCCTTTGCGCAGGCAATGGCGATTGTTTCACTTTTCACTGACCTCCTTGTGCTCGTGGAGTAAACTTCCGACCTTGTCGCGAGGTGTTCTGACTTTGTCGGTGACATGATGTCCGGCTATATGGAAGCTGATAACACTGCTGTATTACTGGTGTTCTGTATGCTAGCCATGCTTAGAAGCCTTCGTTTTACTGTTATGCCCCTCACTACACGTGACTGAGGTGTATTTGGGCACACTGTTAACTCCTCTCATACCAATACATTCCAGTAGGCGCAGAATCCTTTTGAACTTTTATTAATACAAGATAGAGTAAAACTGTAACAGATACAAACAAAATGCAAATAATAAAATATCATACATATAGTGCCTCGCTATCTATCTATCTATCTAGCTGAAGATACAATTAGTAAACATACCGAAGATGGATCCGGATGGCTAGCGTAGAGCATGGCAGCAGATGTACTTGGTTCCATAGAAAGGAAAAAGGAAATGGCTGGAGGAAGCTGATGCAAGGCCTAAAGGGATTGAAAGTACGGAAGCTTGCATGTACCAAATCTAACCAGCTATTCTAAATAACTACTTTGAAATAGATATAGCGCAGTTATACAAAATAGCCACTAGATGGCAGCATAGAGTAATCTAATTAAACCAAAGAGTCAATAGGAAAATTACAAGCCTTATTAAAGAAGGCATGACAGTCTTCAGTGAATCGCTTTCTTGAGGTCATGCCACAGCATCTCAATCGGGTTGAGGTCAGGACTCTGACTGGGCCACTCCAGAAGGTGTATTTTCTTCTGTTTAAGCCATTCTGTTGTTGATTTACTTCTATGCTTTGGGTCGTTGTCCTGTTGCAACACCCATCTTCTGTTGAGCTTCAGCTGGTGGACAGATTGGCCTGGTGGCCTTAAGTTCTCCTGCAAAATGTCTTGATAAACTAGGGGATTCATTTTTACTTCGATGATAGCAATCTGTCCAGGCCCTGATGCAGCAAAGCAGCCCCAAACCATGATGCCCCCACCACCATACTTTACAGTTGTGATGAGATTTTGATGTTGGTGTGCTGTGCCTCTTTTTCTCCACACATAGTGTTGTGTGTTTCTTCCAAACAACTCAACTTTGGTTTCATCTGTCCACAGAATATTTTGCCAGTACTGCTGTATAAACAGAAAAAAATAAAATTAAATAACACTAGCAAAAAGCAGCAGCATACAGTGCGATAACACAAAAAAGTCTATGGAATAGGGGAAGCTGTGCTTAAAATTAGGTCCACAACCATTGACATGAAGACAAAAAAATGTCCATTGAAAACATGAAGGGTCATAATAACACCGCAGTGTGCACACACAAGTAAAGTGCCCGACCACCGTAGCTGTAGATTGAGCTGCTGTGGAACATCCAGGTGCTCTTGTGCAAACTGTAAACGTGCAGCAATGTTTTTTTGGACAGCAGTGGCTTCCTCTGTGGTATCCTCCCATGAAATCCATTCTTGTTTAGTGTTTTACGTATCGTAGATTCGCTAACAGTGATGTTTGCATATGCCAGAGACTTTTGTAAATCTTTAGCTGACACTCTAGGATTCTTCTTCACCTCATTGAGCAGTCTGCCCTGTGCTCTTGCAGTCATCTTTACAGGACGCCCACTCCTAGGGAGAGTAGCAGTAGTGCTGAACTTTCTCCATTTATAGATAATTTGTCTTACCGTGGACTGATGAACAGCAAGGCTTTTGGAGATACTTTTATAACCCTTTCCAGCTTTATGCAAGTCAACAATTCTTAATCGTAGGTCTTCTGAGAACTCTTTTGTGTGAGGCATCATTCACATCAGGCAATGCTTCTTGTGAAGAGCAAACCCAGAACTGGTGTGTTTTTTATAGGGCAGGGCAGCTGTAACCAACGCCTCCAATCTCATCTCATTGATTGGACTCCAGTTGGCTGACACCTCACTCCAATTAGCTGTTGTAGATCTCATTAGTCTAGGGGTTCACATACTTTTTCCACCTGCACTGTGAATGTTTACATGGTGTGTTCAATAAAAACATGGTAATATTTTTTTTTTAAATCAGAAAAGAAAATTTATTTTTTTGACTTTCACATTACATAATATATGACAGTTGATGTACTACAATATCATGGGAATATGGAACATACATCTTCAACAACACATCATCGGGTATTACCGGATATCAATGACCTTAAGAATGCGTTTTCATATTACATTGTCATAGCCATATATATATAAAGGGAAAAAAAAAAAGAGCGCAAAGAGAAGAATATAGATGGGTAAGAACAGAAACAAAGAAAAAACAATCAAACAAAACAAAGCTCTTCTCGTTTTTTTTTTTCCCTCTTCCCCTCCTCCCCTCCTCCCCTCTTTTTGCCCCCTTCTCACCCAAGTTTCCCAAATACCCTAAGGGCATAGGGCAACAAATCCACATAAAAGCTGCCTCAGCCCACCATGGAGTGGTGCCCCCCCTGGAATCACACATTTTCTTTTTGCCAAGTAATTAGTTACCTCCTTACCAATGCAGTTAAAATCTTACATTTGTAATAGCCTATCTTTAATCAGCTGATGTGGTGCCAACCCGGAACATCTAGCCATGCCTGCCACAATGAGTAGAACTTACGTGGGGCTTTTCTGTGTTGGTATGTTAGTTTCTCCCTGATTAGTAATTTGTTCACCTGTTCCACCCATTGTTTTCCAGTGGGTACTCTGGGAGTGATCCATAGTTGAGCAATGAGTTTACGTGCAATGTATAATAGTCGAAGGACCGCTGTATGTGCCGAAGGGGTTAAAGCCTCCTCATCCAATGCTCCTAATAAACACACTACTGGCTCTCGTGGAATATTGAACATATAAACCTGTGATATTATGTCTAGGACTTCCTTCCAGTACCGAAAGAGTTTGGGGCATCTCCATATCATATGGAGTAGGTCCCCGTGGGCACCCTCACATTTCGGACATAATGGAGTCTCTCTAATCCCCCATTTGTGCAGCCTAACCGGAGTCCTGTAAACCCTGTGCAGCAGATAGAGATGCGATAGCTTTTGGGATGCGGACACCGAGACTAAGGGTGCAGAGGATAGACACAGGTTCCACGTCTCCCCATCTATGTTCCCAATATCCTCCTCCCAGCCTCGCCGACAAGGAAGACCAGATGGGTCCTGCATGGCATTAAGGAGTATGTTATATGCTCTGGAGATCATTCCTTTCTTATCGTCTTCCATGAAGATCCCCTGTATCAGCGTATGGTCAGTCCGATGTAATGGAGTACGTTGCGATTGCGTTTGTATCGCATGTCGCAACTGTAGATATTTGAAAAAATTGGTTCGTGGGATATTAAATTCCCCCTGCATTTCCATGAAGGATTTAAAATTTGGACCATTATACAGTTGAGACAGGTATCGGATTCCTAACAGTTCCCAGTTTCTAAATCCTTTTAATTTTAATAACTCTTTATAGTTGGTATTATGCCATATTGGTGTGTGCGCTATGAAACCTCTGATCCCCACTATTTTTTTCGTGTGAGCCCATAATGTTTTAAGCATTCTCACTGTAGGGGCTTCAGGGTCAAGGTGCATGTAGCCAGCCTCCAGGCACTCCAGAGCCGTCACACTCTCATCCTGTACATCTAGCAGTCTGCGGATAGGGTCCGCTAGATCTGCCACCCCCCAGCCCCCAAGTTGCTGGAGCTGGGATGCTAGGTAATAGGCCCTGGAGTGAGGAACTGCCAACCCGCCTTCATCCTTTCTATACTGCAGTGTCTTTAAGCTAATCCTTGCTGTCTTTTTGCTCCAAATCAATTCCCTGAATTGGGAGTCTATCCTGTCAAACCACTTTCTAGGGATCCAAACCGGGGAGTTGTTAAATATATATAAGAGCTGCGGTGCCCATATCATTTTTATCAAATTAATTCTTCCTACCACTGAGAGTGGTAATTTGCACCAGGACGTGCATTTTTCACGGAATTTACTAAGCAAAGGGACTAGGTTGAGATTTATATATTGGGATGGGTTTGGGGATATCTGTATACCTAAGTAACGAAAGGTTGGTACTATTTGTATCATCTCAGCTCCCTGTGGTAATGGTTCAGTTATGGGATCTACCGGCATTAGCACTGACTTATTCCAGTTAATGGAAAAGCCTGACAGGTTTCCGAATTCTTTAATAAGGGACATAACATGCTTTAATGTATCCTGTGTATCACCCAAGTACAGTAAAGTATCATCCGCATACATGGAGACGATATCTGTACCCGTATTTCGTTTGAATCCTATTATGTTTGGGTCCCCCCTTATCTTTGCTGCCAGAGGTTCCAGGGCCAAGGCAAACAGCAGGGGCGACAAGGGGCACCCCTGCCTAGTGCCTCGAAACAAGGAAAATGGTTCCGACAGTTCTCCATTAATCCTGATCCTAGCTGAGGGCGCTGCGTATAACAGTTGGACCCATTTAATAAATGTTGCCCCCAAGCCCATATGCTCAAGCACCTTCCACAGGTAAGGCCACTCGACGCTGTCGAAGGCCTTAGCTGCGTCCAACGAAAATATTGCTCTATTGCCAGGGTTATCCACAGGAATCTGCAGGTTCAGAAAGAGCCTTCTAATATTTTGGGCCATGGATCTAGTTGGAATGAATCCTGATTGGTCCCTATGCACCAGTTTGTGTACAACCTTAGCTAGTCTGGTTGCTAATATCCTGGCCAACAGTTTCACATCCGCTGTAAGCAAGGATATAGGTCTATATGAGTCTGGGGATGTTGCATTCTTGTCTGGTTTCAACAGTATGATAATAATCGCTTCATTCATGGAATCAGGAAGTTTACCTTCCCTCAATCCTTCATTGTATACTTTTAACAATTCGGGGAGCAATGTATCTGCATATAGCTTATATACCTCGGATGGGAGACCATCTATTCCTGGAGATTTATTGTTATGCGACTGTGTTAGAGCAATAGACAATTCTTCCTCAGTCAGTTGTGCATTAAGCATATTAGCATCCGAGGCTGACAAGCGAGGCAGCTCACACCGTCCTAAGAAATCATCTATCTGTTCCCCTGTGGGTTGTACCTGAGAGGTGTAAAGGGAGGCATAAAATGACTTAAAAGTTTGTAATATGTTTGTGGTCTGGTATTGAGGGGATCCCTGCTCGTCACAAACGGTCGAAATCAGAGAAGAGGGCCGCTGCGCACGCACCATCACAGCTAGCATGTGCCCAGTTGCCTCACCCTCCTCAAAATGGCTCTGTTGTAGGAAAAAACGTTTGTTTTCGGCCAGCTGTAACGCCAATTGGGCGGACATGGACTGAGCTCCCAGCCACGCACTTTTTGTGTCTTCATTAGGGTCAGCTATAAATCTATCCTCAGTCTCAGTGACCTTTTCTCTTACCAGTGTTTCCCATGCCTTAGTGTCCGTTTTAATACGATTTATTGTTCTGATAAATTGGCCACGTAAATATGCTTTTGCTGCATCCCACACTATACTGCGTGTAGTACTACCCAGATTGTCCTTAAAAAAAAGTTGTAGTGAGACCCGTATGGGGTCTTGTTCCGGGAACAGTGAAAGCCAGAAGGGATTTAACTTCCACTCTGTCCTTTTCTCTGTGCCGGGGAGCAAAATAGTCACCCAAAATGAGGAGTGGTCTGAAATATGTCTGTCACTATAGTCTGACTCCGCTACCAATGGCAGCATTGCGAGATTGCCGAGACCTAAATCAATTCTGGACAGTCCCCCATGTGATGCTGAGTGACATGAGAATTTTTTTGCGTGTGGATGACCTTGCCGCCATATGTCTGTCAGTCCGAGTTCCCCAAGCAACCTGGCAAAGGGTGTAAACCCCCCACCCCCCATCGGTATATTAGTGGGAGCTGGAAGCTTATCCCATTGATATAGTAGGTAATTGTTAAAGTCTCCTAATGCTAGGAGCGGGGTATCAGGAAATTGAGCCATAAACCATGCCAGACACCTGAGGACCCCCGCCGAAAACGGCGGCGGTATATATATTCCTGCTATAATACATGAAAAACCAAATATTTTACACAATAGGAACACATATCTCCCTCCTGGGTCTATAAGTTTACGTATGCATTTAAACTCTACATCCTGGCGGATCAGAATGCTGACTCCTCTGGAGTATGCTGTATAAGTCGAGTGAAATTGAATATTATAGATGCGAGGGCTGAAACTGGGCGCCGGATCTGGAGAAAAATGCGTCTCCTGTAGGCACACGATTCCAGCCCCCACAGATTTAAGGTGTCTGAGAACCGCCACTTTTTTTAATGGGTTGCTCAGTCCTCGAACGTTCCAGGACATAAATTTAAATTTAAATTTAACCGCCATAGGGAAGTCTATCCATCAATAAGAATAATAACCACACATTTGCCGCACAATCCCCCTCCAGTATTCGCGTTAACTCAGTATATGGATATAAAGAAGCTGCATTTGCTAAGCCAATTTTACCATAAGTACATGTGAACACGCACAGGGTGACTTTACAGTTTGTGATGGGTTTGGTCGTTCGTGTAATTCCTGGTGGGCTAAAGCAACATCCAATGGTGTAGCGTAAGTCTTGTAAGAGACAAAAACAAAAAAAAAAAAAAAAAAAGGAGAAGAGCAAACTGTTAGAGCCAACATGACTCCTGGCCGAACAGGCCTCCGAGTGTATAGTCTCCATAGCTTAGCCATGGATGGGGGAGGGCAGTGGAAACTCCCGTTAAGATAGTGGAGGGGGTTTCACCTCTGCATACTACGTGGGATGTACCGTGCGATTATGCTTCCAGTGTTCTCCTTTTGCAATCCGCCTTAACTAGGGGTAACCGAACAAAAAGAAAGATATTCTAAACCTGCGATCAGTGTCTCCTGAAAAAAGAGAAGTCAATGAAAAATGGGGAGTCTCTCAGTTGACATCAGAAAAGACATTTTTATGTTCAGACCGGTGCTTGACGTTGCGATTTGGCTGCCTTAATTGCACGTTCCTCTCGTTCCAGTCACTGTGCAGCCATATCCGGGCGATCAAAGAAATGTGTTGCTCCCAGGGCTGTTACCCTAAGGCGCGCAGGATATAGCATGGCATACTGAACACCCAGATCCCGGAGCCTCCTTTTCACCTCAATAAATTTAGCACGATGTTTTTGCAGCTCTGCAGAGAAATCTGGAAACAGAGAGATCTTGGAGTTGTCGATGGCCAGGCTGCCACTCATGGTTCTAGCCTTAGACAGGATAGCGTCTCTATCTTTGTAGTTAAGTAGCTTGAAAAGAAATGGACGCGGGTGATTACCCGGTGGCAGGGGACGTGCTGGCACCCTATGCGCTCTCTTCACAGCAAAAAGTGGAGAGAAGGCCTCTTTGCCAAAGGTAGTTATCAGCCATTGCTCAATGAATGAGACAGGATCCTTGCCCTCAGCCCGCTCAGGAATACCTATAGCATGTACATTATTACGTCTCATGCGATTTTCTAGGTCGTCTAAACGTGCCGCATGCTGATCTGTGAGGTGACAATTATATTGTAAGTCTCTTTTCATGGGGGTCATTTCATCTTCCATTGTGCTTATTCTGCCCTCTATGGCGGAGGTGCGCTCCCTCAGCTTTTGCATATCATGGCGCACAAACGATATTTCAGCTTTCACCCCCTTAAGTTCATCAGCCATAGCAGTGATGGACATATTACATGATGTCACTGCCGACAATATATCCCTTAAAGTGGGTTCTGTCTCATCTGTAACCGGTGATGCATTCTGCCTCCCTGTGTACACATCTCTGGGGGTACTCACTGTGTCCCAGGCCTGAGATAATCCATCGACATCTTCCAGTGGGGCTGTGTCATCTGTTTCAAACTGGCCTCCCACAGCTTCTCCTTGTGCCGATGAGGATGTCTGAGGGTCTTTGGGTAATTTACCTCCATATAGGAGTTTCTGTGCGGCCTCCTTATATTTCTCTTTGGAAGATCTCTGTGCCCAGGCGCCATCTTGACTGAGTTCCTCCATGAGGTTTCTGGCTTCTTTACTTTTCCCCCTTGTCATGACAGGATTCATGCAGGTAAAGCAGCGGTACGGGTCGCGATCGTAGCCTGATCAGTTCCGATCCACAGGGGGGTCCAATATGGACCTGCAACAATGTTCTGTAGGATGTTTTGTCCGGATTCTCGGCGGAGCAGGAGAGAGATGCGACCGTCTACATCTGCCGCTAAGCCACGCCCCCCCCCCCAAAAAAAAAACATGGTAATATTTAATTATTTGTGTGTTATTAGTTTAAGCAGACTGTGAAGATCAGATCACATTTTATGACCAATTTGTGCAGAAATCCATATCATTCCAAAAGGGTTCACATACTTTTTATTGCAACTGTATATATATATATATACATACATACACATATATATATACATATATATACAGTGCCTTGCAAAAGTATTCGGCCCCCTTAAACTTTTCAACCTTTTGCCACATTTCAGGCTTCAAACATAAAGATATAAAATTTTAATTTTTTGTGAAGAATCACCAACAAGTGGGACACAATTGTGAAGTGGAACAAAATCTATTGGATATTTTAAACTTTTTTAGCAATTAAAAAACTGAAAAGTGGTGCGTGCAAAATTATTCGGCCCCTTTACTTTCAGTGCAGAAACTCACTCCAGAAGTTCAGCGAGGATCTCTGAATGATCCAATGTTGTCCTAAATGAATGATGGTGATAAATAGAATCCACCTGTGTGTAATCAAGTCTCTGTATAAATGCACCTGCTCTGTGATAGTCTCAGGGTTCTGTTGAAAGCGCAGAGAGCATCATGAAGACCAAGGAACACACCAGGCAGGTCCGTAATACTGTTGTGGAGAAGTTTAAAGCCGGATTTGGATACAAAAAGATTTCCCAAGCTTTAAACATCCCAAGGAGCACTGTGCAAGCGATCATTTTGAAATGGAAGGAGTATCAGACCACTGCAAATCTACCAAGACCTGGCTGTCCCTCTAAACTTTCAGCTCAGACAAGGAGAAGACTGATCAGAGATGCAGCCAAGAGGCCCATGATCACTCTGGATGAACTTCAAAGAACTACAGCTGAGGTGGGAGAGTCTTTCCATAGGACAACAATCAGTCGTACACTGCACAAATCTGGCCTTTATGGAAGAGTGGCAAGAAGAAAGCCATTTCTCAAAGATATCCATAAAAAGTCTCGTCTAAAGTTTGCCACAAGTCACCTGGGAGACACACCAAACATGTGGAAGAAGGTGCTCTGGTCCGATGAAACCAAAATCGAACTTTTTGTACACAATGCAAAACGATATGTTTGGCGTAAAAGCAACACAGCTCATCACCCTCAACACACCATCCCCACTGTCAAACATGGTGGTGGCAGCATCATGGTTTGGGCCTGCTTTTCTTCAGCAGGGACAGGGAAGATGGTTAAAATTGAGGGGAAGATGGATGCAGCCAAATACAGGACCATTCTGGATGAAAACCTGTTGGAGTCTGCAAAAGACCTGAAACTGGGACGGAGATTTATCTTCCAACAAGACAATGATCCCAAACATACAGCAAAATCTACAAAGGAATGGTTCACAAATAAACGTATCCAGGTGTTAGAATGGCCAAGTCAAAGTCCAGACCTGAATCCAATCGAGAATCTGTGGAAAGAGCTGAAAACTGCTGTTCACAAACGCTCTCCATCCAACCTCACTGAGCTCGAGCTGTTTTGCAAGGAAGAATGGGCAAGAATTTCAGTCTCTCGATGTGCAAAACTGATAAAGACATACCCCAAGCGACTTGCAGCTGTAATCGCAGCAAAAGGTGGCTCTACAAAGTATTAATGCAAGGGGGCCGAATAATTTTGCACGCCCCACTTTTCATTTTTTTTATTAGTTAAAAAAGTTTCAACAATCCAATAGATTTCGTTCCACTTCACAATTGTGTCCCACTTGTTGGTGATTCTTCACAAAAAATTAAAATTTTATATCTTTATGTTTGAAGCCTGAAATGTGGCAAAAGGTTGAAAAGTTCAAGGGGGCCGAATACTTTCGCAAGGCACTGTATATATATATATTTTAGGCTCATTTCATTTTTCATAGGTTCATTTTAGGCTCGAACCGCTGGCTCATCTCTAACTGTAATGCCGCGTACACACGAGCGGACTTTACGGCGGACTTTGCCCGGCGGACTGGATTTCGTCGGACAATTCGATGTGTGTGGGCTCCAGCGGACTTTGTTTTCTCAAAAGTTGGACGGACTTAGATTTGAAACTTGTTTAAAATTTATCCGTTGAAATCGAGTCCGGTCGAAAAGTCCGCCGTCTGTATGCTAGTTCGACGGACTAAAAAGCCACGCTAGGGCAGCTATTGGCTACTGGCTATGAACTTCCTTGTTTTAGTCCGGTCGTACGTCATCACGTACGAATTCGACGGACTTTGGTGGATTGTGTGTAGGCAAGTCCGTTCATTCAGAAAGTCCGTCGTAAAGTACGTCGAAAAATCCGCCGGGCAAAGTCCGCCGTAAAGTCCGCTAGTGTGTACGCGGCATTAGACTAAATGAACTTATCCCTACTGTTCTGTTAATGAAACACAATGATCTAAATAGAAAACTGCAAACAAACAAAAATGTCAAAGTGTAATTTTACACAAATTATGTAAATGTTATGAAAATACAAAATGCATACTCACTGATAATACACTATATTTTCTCTTTAACATCCAATATCCTTATAAATTAGACATGTGCGGTTTGTTTTGTTCCGAATTAATATTCGGACAAATATTTCATTATTCAGAGATTAGGATACAGTATATCGAATACCCGAATTACAGTATACACAAAGGTTAGCGAATGTTCCGAATAATGAAACGAAATCCGTCAGAATTTCCGAAATTCTAATTGAAATTTGAATCTAATTTTATATCGCATTCCATTTGAATTTGAACTGTAAACATATTCCTGAAATCAAAGACTGTTTCGAAATTTATCGAATTGAACATTTCAAAACCAAAAAAAAAAAAAAAAACCGAATACGAATTGAATGAAGAATTTAACAGAACTAAATAACCAGATTAACTAATCTAAAGGAAACAAAAACAAATTTTTTCGTAATGCACATGTCTACTATAAATCACCAAAGATATTAATTATGCTTTTTAATTATTAACATTACATTATGTACTTTTTTATTTTCTTTTTTTAAATAATGTTATTGCCAGGTACTCAGCAAACCCGCACACAGAATTAGCTCTCGCCTTGTGCTGCATCACGCGCTGTGAAACATTGATAGATCTTGTTGTCTCTGTAGTACGTTCCTGTTTGTGGTGTATGAACTTGTAGAGAAGCGTTTGATAGAAACACTAATTATTTTTCCACTTCAATGTGTTTTTAGCTGAGCACACTATCATTTACTGTCATTATTTTAATGATATATTATGTTGATAATACAATCTGGATTAATTCCCCAAAGTGCTATTTAGCAATAGCAACAACAACTAAAATATTCTGGCATAAGTTTAAATGAATCCTCATTAAACTGAAGGCTGAAAATGAGGATGCCTGCAAAAATTAGGTTTTAATTATGGAATAAAAAAGAAAACATGTAAGATCACATCATGTGACCCTATTCTTTATAGGCACGTTTAATCGGAATAATCATATCAATGGCGCGCCAGAAAAAAAAGTGGCACCGCTCTAGACTCTCAGGATTAAAATGTTACTATGGTTCATTTCCTGTTAGCAGATGAATGACAGTAATTATGATACAGATGCAGTTGGGTAAACTTAAAGGGCCAATTTGTATTTTTCTTAGTATTTGTTACAAAATAACTTGTTTTAAATGAAAGGCTGTACTGTCTAAGGCTACATTCACATGGGTACTGTCAGGTAGAAAACCCGGAGGTAGAAGCATGTTTTTAATTAATCTCAGCCACCTCTCAAAACCAGGCAATGGCCACCAGACAGTTCAAAATACTCATGGCTGTGGTCTTGAAGCATCATAGCACTGCAAAAAAAAAAAAAAAAAAGGGCATGCCGTATTCTGTGGATGATACCACCGGCCACCTTGCCCCAGAGGTGAATGGGATCACCTTGCGATGCAATGCAGTGGTGTTCAATTAATTAATGCAGTTGTGGCATGGTAAAAAGAAAATTTAGTGCGAAAATCCTCTTTAACAGGCATACAAGAGGGGTCATATCCCCTCTGAAATGTCTGCTAATCACAGTCCAGTCACTGCTGACAACAATCTACTCAGCAGCCAGGTCCACATGAAAAAAGCCTAGTTCATATAAAACATATTATATGTTGTGTAGCACCCTCTAGTGTGCTAAAATAGGCTGTACAGTTTTGTTATTGTAGGTAAATTTAGGCTTAGCTGGCAGGGTGAGTGACTCAGGGAGGCTGGATGACTCATCGGGCAGCATCTTTGGTACCTCCCCCTACTTGCCGGAACCTTGGAGAAGTTTCTAGAAGAATGGGAGGGAGGTTAGGAGAAGCTGCCTGGAGTATTGAAGAGGGCCCCAGCCAACCCCAAGCCAATGGGCTGGCAGAGGGAGGGAGGGCATCAGGGGTAGTGTGTTTGGGTTTAGGTGGAAGCTGGAGAAGGCTGTTGGAGGCCCTTGAGGGTAGCCCCCTAGTCTGAGTGGGGGGGACCCCACAATGCACGGTGCACTGCACCGTGCATTCTAGGGTCTACTTGCTTATCTGATCTGTTCCTGTGATTACCCGGCTTGCCTTGTGACTACCTCTGCTATCCGCCTGCATCTGACCCCGGCCTGTCCACGACTTTGCACCTGCCTTATCCTCTGGTTCATCCGTGCCTGCCTGTTACCGACCCACCTTGTCCAGTGACTCTTCTCCTGTCTCCTGCATCTGTTTCAGTACTGTCTGTCTGTGTACGACCGGGCTTGCCTGACCTTCCTGTGTTCCAGCCCCTAGAACCTCCTCTCTGCATCCTGTGTGTGGCTTCCTGACACAAGCCTTCTCCAGTCTTCAGCCAAGTCTGCTGTCTCCAGTCGGCTGATTCCCAGCCACAGCACCATCCGGAACTCCAGACCTACTTCCCAGCTGTTGATCCTGCCAGGCACTCCCGCACCTCCTGTCTACTCTACCAGGGGCCGTGAGTCCGGGGCATAAAAGAGGCCTTCCTCTGCATATCGGGCTCATCTACTAGGTACGTGACAGTGTCAGTATAGCGTGTCAGTATAGTGTGAGTATAGTGTAGTGCAGTGTCTAACACAGCATTTAGTGCTGTATACAGTGATGTATACCCTTTTATTTTTGTATTTTGGTTGCTGCGTGTTTTTTGTCCCCTGCCTGCCCCCTTTTTTTTCAATTGTCAGCTGCAGTTTTTCTGACTGCGACACTGATGGCTTGTTAAACCATCCTCATCCTCCTCATTCTCTATGACCCAAGCTGACACTAGTGTGCAGTCCACCACAGCTGTCAGAGCAGCTTATGCTGCCTCCTTGTCCACAGCTACTCCTGCCATAGCCACAGCACCATGCATTGAGGAGTGAGCTGCGTTATTTCAACACAGCGTCAGCCACTTGCTTCTTGAGGATGCACAGACATTACTTGATTCTGATGTTGAGGAAGGTAGGAACATGAGCCTACAGAGAGGGGAGAACATTGCTAAACATTAAAATGGCAGTCATGTTCCCCCAGCCGCAGCATATTGCCAAGTTGGTTCCAGTGATGTTAGTATGCTGCATCAGAAAAAAATTACACTCCCTTCCACCCACATGCCCAGCATCTAAATTCTAGCTTGTCTAAATTGCTGGCTTTATAACTCCTGCCTTTCCATCTGGTGGATTCTGGCCCCTTCCATGAATTTGAATACTGTGCTGTACCACAATGACAGGTTCCTAGTCGCTATTTCCTTGTACGTAACAGATCGTTGGGCAAGGCAGTCAGCCACAAGGTCCTCATTACTGCTGACGATAGATTTAGTTCACAGCACACCGGGTAACTTTGCTTGCAGCTAGGAAGGATGCAGGACAGGGCTTACTGCTAGAGCTTGTTTTGCCTCCACGTCTCGATACAGCTAGTGGTGATTATGCCAGATGTGTCAGCTCCACCCCTCCCTCCTACACCTCCATGCTCTCTTCTACTGAATTGTCCTATGAACCACCAGTACCCCCTAAGTGTTTAAGGGGTTATATAATGAGTCACGCTAAAAGATGCCATGCAATGCTTCAGCTTATCAGTCTAGGGTAGAAGAGCCATATTGGAGCAGACATTCTTTCAGTGTTGCAGGGGCAGGCCTAGAGGTGGTTCATGCCATGGCAGCTTGAGCCAGGAATGGTGGTGTGCGATAATGGTACTAACCTTCTGTCTGGCCTTTGCCAGGGAAAGTTGATACATCTACCATGCTTGGCACATGTCCTCAATTTGGTGGTGCAGCATTTCTTAAACAGGTACACAGGGTTGCAAGATCTTCTAAGGCAGGCCAGAAGAGTCTGTAGCCATATTGTCATACACAGCCAGTGTCCAGTTTGCTAAAATTCAGTGGGAATTCCACCTGCCCATAAACAGCCCAATTTGTGAACTCAACTTTGGCAATGCTGCAGCAGCTGCACATGCAGCAGAGGGCCATCAATGAGTACCTGTGTGAGTATGGCACAAGGACAGGCTCAGGGCAGCTCAGCTTTTTTTCCCCATGCTAATGACTGCTGATAAAGGATGCACTGTCATTGTACACTGGCTGGGAAGGGGTAAACATCAGGGGTGATCAAAGCCAGTGTTTATGTAAACTGTGCGTGGTGCTTTTACTAGAGGAAGAGAAAGAATTTATTCCCTGCTTTCCATGGACACAAAATCTATTCCTTCCCCCTGTCGGAACTGAGATCTGCTTTGTTTACATAGGCAGATCTCAGTTCTGTGTATCTGCCTGACAATTGGTGAGTGCTGGCAGACATCCAGTACCCGGTGCCCGCCGATTGGCTTCTGCTGTGTGTAATCACAATGGGAGCAGGCTGCCGGTGGCGCGCATGCATGCGCCCAACCCACGCACACACATATATATCTATATCTATATCTATATATATATATATATATATATATATATATATATATCTATATATATATATAGATATATATATATAGATATACTATACGTGATCTGGCGCAGAGCTGCTACCCTGTAGAATTAAAACTACTGTAGCGATACCTTCGTAGGGGCCACTGGTAAATGTGGTCTGTCTCCCACCCTGCACAACCAGGCACACAAACTTCCAGACACATCAAGTCAAGAAATAGTACTTTGTTTTTTTTTTTTGTTTTATTAGGGGAATAGAACTTGGACGGGGATAGGGTGCATATGGTATGCCCACTTGATTGAAGAAATATACAGGGACTGAACTATATACACTCTGGTATATACAACCTCTTCTCCTTCTCCTCCAGCACATACATTGGCTTGCAAATTACCACTCCCAGGACCAGCTAGCATTGTTATAAAGAGTCTGACACTAGTTCAGCTGGACCCAAAGCAAATGATCTTTGCAGGCAGGGACCGCGGCCCCCTATGGTGTAGCAAAAATAGGTAGTCCTTAGTGCTAGCTGACCCACATGTGGCTACTGCTCCCAGTACTATCTCTTCAGGCCCTGCCAGCCCTCCTGACTGCAGCTGCCATTTTTCACTTCCCGTGCCACCACAGTCCTCCTGACTGACTCTGCTCCATCCCAGTCCTCTCAAGCATGCCTCCTAGTCCTTCTGAGTGTGTGTCACTCACCAGCCCTCCTGGCTGTTCCTGTTACTCCTGGAGACTTGCCCAGCAATGTTCTCCCACTGCTTCCAGTGCCTTGTGTCCAGGACACCTCTGTGTGTCTTGAGAGGGTCCTGTCCACACCCAAACTCAAGGCCACTTCCCCCCAGACTGGGGAGCTCCCTCAAAGGCCACGACAGCCTAACACTCCATCTCCAGCTTCCATCTGAACAACAACTCCCCAGCTGGGCTGACCTTGAGTATTTGAGGGGGCCCTCAGATTACTCCAGGCAACTCCACCTTACCTCCCCTCCCATTCTTATAGAAGGTCCCAGAACATTTGTAGGGGGGAGGTCTTAGTGATGCTGCCTGTGAGTCATCCAGCTCTCCCTGGATCTCTGTCCAACCCAGGATAAAAACACAGACAGCCAGCTCTCCCTGGATCTCTGCCCAACACAGGATAAAAACACAGACAGGCTTGGCTGCCAGCCAAGCCTGAAAAAATGTACTTACACTATCACAAAAAAAAAACTATCTACACTTCCTGCACCAGAGGGTGCTAGACTACTATAAGGTGGATGGCAAGTAGTTAAACAGCTGTAAAACAACACAACACAACACAACAAAAACATACCTAAGGTAAAATGCTTCATTAATGTACATATCAAAAGTAGAAACAAATATGAAATGGGAAACTTGTAACTCATAAATATTTAAGGCTAAAAAAATAACTCTGTTTATCATATATTAGTATGAAAAGTGTTCTGAACCTTGCCATGTTTTTATGATAATAAAGAGAATTGGTTACATATACCCTGCCTATTTTTTTGATCCCTCCAGAATTCCTTAGCTCGATAGATGAAGAGTAACAGTAATCACATTTGAAGTGGAGCTGTGTACAATACTTCTCTAATGTTCGCTTTCTCATTCTGACATTGAAGACTTGTAAGTAATAGAAGGGAAAGAAACATCCTAGAATGGATGTGGTTGACAGGCCGTTTACTGACACCAACCACGTTCCCTGACAAGGCTATATCACAGCAGTGCTTGACCGCTGTCACTGTGTCACTTATAGCTGATCTCTGTAGATATGAAGACACGTGCTGCCTGTCTGCTGGGTGAGATCCTGGACATAAGCTTTAGAATACATGACTATCACTCAAAAGAATTACAGTCTTTCTTCGGTCTGAATTAACCTGCTCTTGACTAATGCAAAAGAGATACTAAAGTCAAAATCAATTATGACATTGAACCATGAATAAGATTGTTTCCAAATTTTAAAAGGCACTTTTAATCTTCCCATATGATTATACAGCATGTGCATTTAATGTATTTTATTCATGTATTTTATTTACCTATAAAAGCCTCCCTTGTGTAGACATCCAAAAGCTCAGAGATTGCTTTTTGGTGCCACCATATTGAATGTGATGTCAGTAGCCCCAAAAGACTCAGGGCTATCACTCTACCGACAGTCCATATTATTCGCTTCAAATAAAGTCCAAGTGTGATTGTAGTGAGAAAGAATAAGTTTTCTTCATATTTAATCAAGGGATTCCATGTGCATGTTGAACATCCATCCCCATTGTGGAACCCAGGCCATGACACCACCACCTCAATGTGAAAAAATGGAGGCTTACCAGCTTCACAGGAGCTTCTATAAAGAAAGGTCAACAGAGCATGTGGCCAAACAACCTGGCCAGGGTCTATCAGCAACATTCCTATAGGAAAAAACACCTTAAAAGAAATCTTCACCAGCCATCATACAGCATACAACCCGCACTTCCAGGAACAGAGACACGCAATGACGTCAGCACGTCACTCCGCCCTATGCGTATTGTCACAGATGATGTCGTCTGGGGCACGGACGACATCACCTGTGATGAAATGCGTAGGAAGGAGTGACATGTGTCCCTCCCAGAAGTGCGGGTTGTATTCTGTATGCCGGCTGCTGAGGATTTCTTTTAAGGCGTTATTTGCATTATATGGATGTAAGTACATTTAAAATAATAGATTTTTTTATGCTTTTACCTGCAATTTTTTTTAATTGGTAATAGGGTCTTTTTAACATAAGAGTCTTGTGACAATATCTCTGTCTCTCTTTGTTGGGGGTACAGTACATCATCACACAGCACAAAAGAGGCTCAGGCCATGCTACTGCAATATGACTATGATCTGATTTACAGTGTAATTATGTGATGAGACTTTGATGTGACTTTGCATATTTAATCTGCTGGAGCCCCCTCCCCTGTCACCATTTTTTCTTGGTGTCAAGAAAACTTGTCAGAAGTGATTCATGCTGATAGCAGAGGAATGAAGCAGCAGAAAGAAATGACACTTAATGCATTTAATTGAGACAAGTACACACTATAGACTAGAGGGATATGCTTTGTTCATATTTCATGTCTGAGTTTTCCAACACTTTAAGATGCTTCGACTCTCAGCAGATACAATGACCTTCTATGCATATGGGTCTGAATTAAGCTTGAATATACAAATCTCCAAAGTGTGTCTTCTCTTCGTTCCATCACCTTCCACTCCTCCTCAAAATATTTTTCCTGCAAAGATTGCAAAAAAAATTCTTTCTTCTTTGAGACAATGGGGATTGTAAATAAATCCATGTTTTGTGATACTGTAAAGTTTAACACATACTACACTATATATATATATATATATATATATATATATATATATATATATATATGTATGTGTGTTTATATATATATATTGTAGTATGTGTTAAACTTTACAGTATCACAAAACATGGATTTATTTACATTCCCCATTGTCTCAAAGAAGAAAGAAGAAGCATTTAAATAAAGGAATTGTCAAAAACTGTCTGTTGTACTTTTGTATCCCCTTACCATTTCCCACGGGGGGGAGGGCTGGGATCTGGGGGTCCCCTTGTTAAAGGGGGCTTCCAGATTCTGATAAGCCCCCCGCCCGCAGACTCCCACAACCACCGGCCAGGGTTGTGGGGATGAGGCCCTTGTCCTCATCAACATGGGGACAAGGTGTTTTGGGGGGCTACCCCAAAGCACCCTCCCAATGTTGAGGGCATGTGGCCTGGTACGGTTCAGGAGGGGGGGCACTCTCTCATCCCCCCTCTTTTCCTGCGGCCTGCCAGGTTGCGTGCTCAGATAAGGGTCTGGTATGAATTTTTAGGGGGACCCCACGCTGTTTTTTTTTTAATTTTGGCTGGGGCTCCCCTTAATATCCATACCAGACCTGAAGGGCCTGGTATGGAATTTAGGGGGACCCCCCACGTCATTTTTTTAAAAAATTTTGGTTCGGGGTTCCCCTGTGGGGAATTCCCATGCCATTTTTATCAAGGAACTTCTATGTGTATTGTCGGACTGGCAATGCATTAATAGCCACGAGTAGTTTTAAATGGCTTTTTTTCCTTTGAAATGTCATTTTGCTGTCAGACTGTTCTAAACACGGGAAACATGCGCCCCTTTACAGGCATACTATAGACACCCCCCAGGTACGAAATTTAAAGGGATATTACACTTTTATTGTTTCACTTTAAGCATTATTAAAATCACTGCTCCCGAAAAAACGGCTGTTTTTAAAACTTTTTTTTGCATTGATCCATGTCCCCTGGGCAGGACCCAGGTCCCCAAACACTTTTTATGACAATACCATGAATATAAGCCTTTAAAATTAGCACTTTTGATTTCTCCCATAGACTTTTAACCACTTGAGCCCCGGACCATTATGCTGCCTAAGGACCAGAGGTCTTTTTCCAATTTGGCACTGCGTCGTTTTAACTGCTAATTGCGCGGTCATGCAATGCTGTACCCAAACGAAATTTGCGTCCTTTTCTTCCCACAAATAGAGCTTTCTTTTGATGGTATTTGATCACCTCTGCGTTTTTTATTTTTTGCGCTATAAACGGAAAAAGACCGAAAATTTTGAAAAAAAATGATATTTTCTACTTTTTGTTATAAAAAAAATCCAATAAACTAAATTTTAGTCATACATTTAGGCCAAAATGTATTCGGCCACATGTCTTTGGTAAAAAAAATGTCAATAAGCGTATATTTAAAGTTATAGCGTCTACAAACTAGGGTACATTTTCTGGAATTTACACAGCTTTTAGTTTATGACTGCCTATGTCATTTCTTGAGGTGCTAAAATGGCAGGGCAGTACAAAACCCCCCCAAATGACCCCATTTTGGAAAGTAGACACCCCAAGGAAATTGCTGAGAGGCATGTTGAACCCATTGAATATTTATTTTTTTTGTCCCAAGTGATTGAAAAATGACAAAAAAAAAAAAAAAAAAAAATATTTACAAAAAGTCGTCACTAAATGATATATTGCTCACACAGGCCATGGGCCTATGTGGAATTGCACCCCAAAATACATTTAGCTGCTTCTCCTGAGTATGGGGATACCACATGTGTGGGACTTTTTGGGAGCCTAGCCGCGTACGGGGCCCCGAAAACCAATCACCGCCTTCAGGATTTCTAAGGGTGTAAATTTTTGCTTTCACTCTTCACTGCCTATCACAGTTTCGGAGGCCATGGAATGCCCAGGTGGCACAAAACCCCCCAAAATGACCCCATTTTGGAAAGTAGACACCCCAAGCTATTTGCTGAGAGGCATATTGAGTCCATGGAATATTTTATATTTTGACACAAGTTGCGGGAAAGTGACACTTTTTTTTTTTTTTTTTTTTTCATAAAGTTGTCACTAAATGATATATTGCTCACACAGGCCATGGGCATATGTGGAATTGCACCCCAAAATACATTTAGCTGCTTCTCCTGAGTATGGGGATACCACATGTGTGGGACTTTTTGGGAGCCTAGCCGCGTACTGGACCCCGAAAACCAATCACTGCCTTCAGGATTTCTAAGGGTGAAAATTTTTGATTTCACTCTTTACTGCCTATCACAGTTTCGGAGGCCATGGAATGCCCAGGTGGCACAAAACCCCCCCAAATGACCCCATTTTGGAAAGTAGACACCCCAAGCTATTTGCTGAAAGGCATGGTGAGTATTTTGCAGCTCTCATTTGTTTTTGAAAATGAAGAAAGACAAGAAAAAACATTTTTTTTTTCTTTTTTCAATTTTCAAAACTTTGTGACAAAAAGTGAGGTCTGCAAAATACTCACTATACCTCTCAGCAAATAGCTTGGGGTGTCTACTTTCCAAAATGGGGTCATTTGGGGGGGTTTTGTGCCACCTGGGCATTCCATGGCCTCCGAAACTGTGATAGGCAGTGAAGAGTGAAATCAAAAATTCACGCCCTTAGAAAGCCTGAAGGCGGTGCTTGGTTTTCGGGGTCCCGTACGCGGCTAGGCTCCCAAAAAGTCTCACACATGTGGTATCCCCGTACTCAGGAGAAGCAGCAGAATGTATTTTGGGGTGTAATTTCACATATTTCCATGGCATGTTTGAGCAATATATCATTTAGTGACAATTTTGTGCAAAAAAAAAAAAAAAATTTGTCTCTTTCCCGCAACTTGTGTCGCAATATAAAATATTCCATGGACTCGACATGCCTCTCAGCAAATAGCTTGGGGTGTCTACTTTCCAAAATGGGGTCATTTGGGGGGGTTTTGAACTGTCCTGGCATTTTATGCACAACATTTAGAAGCTTATGTCACACATCACCCACTCTTCTAACCACTTGAAGACAAAGCCCTTTCTGACACTTATTGTTTACATGAAAAAGTTTTTTTTTTTGCAAAAAAATTACTTTGAACCCCCAAACATTATATATTTTTTTAAAGCAAATGCCCTACAGATTAAAATGGTGGGTGTTTCATTTTTTTTTTTCACACAGTAATTGCGCAGCGATTTTTCAAACGCATTTTTTGGGGAAAAAACACACTTTTTTTAATTTTAATGCACTAAAACACGCTATATTGCCCAAATGTTTGATGAAATAAAAAAGATGATCTTAGGCCGAGTACATGGATACCAAACATGACATGCTTTAAAATTGCGCACAAACGTGCAGTGGCAACAAAATAAATACATGTTTAAAAGCCTTCAAAAGCCTTTACAGGTTACCACTTTAGATTTACAGAGGAGGTCTACTGGAAAAATTACTGCACTCGATCTGGCCTTCGCGGTGATACCTCACATGCATGGTGCAATTGCTGTTTACGTTTGACGACAGACCGCCGCTTACGTTCGCCTTAGCGCGAGAGCAGGGGGCGACAGGGGTGTTTTTTTTTTTTTTTTTCTTTATTATTTTTTTGCTTTTTTAATCTTACTTTTAAACTGTTCCTTTCATATTTTTTTTTTTTAATCATTTTTATTGTTATCTCGGGGAATGTAAATATCCCCTATGATAGCAATAGGTAGTGACAGGTATTCTTTTTTGAAAAAATTGGGGTCTATTAGACCCTAGATCTCTCCTCTGCCCTCAAAGCATCTGACCACACCAAGATCGGTGTGATAAAATGCTTCCCCAATTTCCCAATGGCGCTATTTACATCCGGCGAAATCTAAGTCATGAAATACTCGTAGCTTCCGGTTTCTTAGGCCATAGAGATGTTTGGAGCCACTCTGGTCTCTGATCAGCTCTATGGTCAGCTGGCTGAATCACCGGCTGCATTCTCAGGTTCCCTGTTGAGACAGGAGAGCCAGAGAAAAACACGGAAGACGGTGGGGGGGGGGGCATTCCCTCCCACGGCTTGTAAAAGCAGTCTAGAGGCTAATTAGCCGCTAGGATTGCTTTTACATGAAAGCCGACCGCTGGCTGAAAAGAATGATACCAAGATGATACCTAAACCTGCAGGCATCATTCTGGTATAACCACTCAAAGTCGTGAATGGCGTACCTGAAGACAAAAAAATGGTTAACAATGGTTAACAATAAAGCACAGTAAAGTGTAAATAATTACACACCTGAAAAACAAACATGATAAAACATAATAACAATAACAATAACAATAAAACATTGCAGAATAGAATACAGTAAAAAAGAGCAGAACAATAGAGAGAGAGAATAGAGAGAGAGAGAACAATAAAACAACAACAATTTTTTTTTATTTCTTATTTTTTTTTTTTTTTACACTTTTTTTGTAACTAACTTTTATAACGGTAACCGGTTCCAGGTTCGGGTCTCTCAAAATGCGATGGCATCTTGGGAGACCCTGTGAAAGTGTGCCTAGTCTGTGCAATGCTGTACCCTACGCTAATACTCAACTAGTGAATGGTAGCGTTCAAAACATTCACCAATGCAAAGACCAGGATTGTCAGGACAGGAGGGACAATAATAGCGGGTGTCACGCCTATATCCGCGCTTGCTGCAGACACGACATCTTTTTTGGGGGCGTTCGCTGGGTAGGGGTACTTGGGAGGACATAAAGAAAATGCCTCTCATGCAGCCGACTGCATTTGGTTGGGGATGTGAATGGGGGAAGTACGGGCGCTGCAGAAGCGGTGGGTTCCCAATTAGGATTGGCGAATGCAGCAGGAAGGGCACTATGGGCACGACGGGCCTGTGTTTGTCTTCTTGGTGGCAGTGGGACACTACTTGTGCTTGCCACCTCACCAGCTTGAACTGCACTTATGGGACTCGCCACGTCACCACGTGTTACTGCAGTGCTGGTTTGACTACGACCGGGGTGTACTAGGCCGCTGGCGCTTGCCAGTTCACCAAAACGCTACCAAAAAACTGTTAGCGATCGCAGGGATCAGGCCTGACTCTGCGAACGCTGCAATTATGCGTTTAGTGTTTTGTAAGTGACAGTGATCGATCGATACTGCACTTGGGTGGGCTGGGCCGGGCCGGGCGGAGGGGCAAAACGCAGGTGCTAGCAGGTATCTGGGCTGATCCCGCTAACACTGCGTTTTTGGGAACCCTAAACTGCTGGTGACGCTAGTATAGATCTGATCGGATCAGATATTGATGCGATCAGATACTATACCACTAAGGGAGGTGTACAGTGCGTGCGTGGGTGTTAGCGGTACTGGCGCTAATCTGACGCTGCCTGGGGCTGGTGCTTGCCAGTTCACCAAAACGCTACAAAAAAAACTGTTAGCGATCGCAGGGATCAGGCCTGACTCTGCGAACGCTGCAGTTATGCGTTTAGTGTTTTGTAAGTGACAGTGATCGATCGATACTGCACTTGGGTGGACTGGGCTGGGCTGGGCGGAGGGGCAAAACGCAGGTGCTAGCAGGTATCTGGGCTGATTCTGCTAACACTGCGTTTTTGGGAACCCTAAACTGCTGGGGACGCTAGTATAGATCTGATCGGATCAGATATTGATCCGTTCAGATACTATACCACTAAGGGAGGTGTATGGTGCGTGCGTGGGTGTTAGCGGTACTGGCGCTAACCTGACGCTGCCTGGGGCTGGCGCTTGCCAGTTCACCAAAATGCTACCAAAAAAACTGTTAGCGATCGCAGGGATCAGGCCTGACTCTGCGAACGCTGCAGTTATGCGTTTAGTGCCTTGTAAGTGACAGTGATCGATCGATACTGCACTTGGGTGGGCTGGGCGGAGGCACAAAACGCAGGTGCTAGCAGGTATCTGGGCTGATCCCGCTAACACTGCGTTTTTGGGAACCCTAAACTGCTGGGGACGCTAGTATAGATCTGATCGGATCAGATATTGATCCGATCAGATACTATACCACTAAGGGAGGCGCATGCTGCGTGCGTGGGTGTTAGCGGTACTGGCGCTAATCTGACGCTGCCTGGGGCGACGCATATCACCGCCGGGCGATCGGGGGGCTAAACCTTTATTCGGTAATAAACGGCGGGTGCCCTGACACTATAAAAAATAAACGAACTAACCAGCGTCAACCGTAACGGTTATACGGTGATCAGTGGTGAAAGGGTTAACTAGGGGGCAATCAAGGGGTTAAAACATTTATTAGGTAGTATATGGGGGTCCCTGACGCTATAAAACGCTGACGGCGAACCTAAATATTTACCTCACTAACTAGCGTCACCAGCGACACTAATACAGCGATCAGAAAAATGATCGCTTAGCGACACTGGTGACAGGGGGTGATCAAGGGGTTAAAACTTTATTAGGGGGGGTTAGGGGGGTACCCTAGACCTAAAGGGGGGTAATACTCACTGTCCCAACACAGTAACTGTCACAAACTGACACTATGCAGTAATCAGAAAAAAAAAAAAAACTGCTGGTGTCAGTTTGTGACAGGGGGGGGGTGATTGGGGGGGGATCGGGGGGCGATCGGGGGGGGGATCGGGGTGTTTTGTGTGCCTGGCATGTTCTACTGTGTGTGTGTAGTGTTGTGCACTCACTCACATGTCGTCTCTCCTCGGGCCGGAACGGAAAATACCGACCCGAGGGGAGATGACATCACTTCCTTTGCTGCTGTTTAGCATACAGCAGCAAAGGAGTGTTCTCATTGGCCGGCGGCGATCGCGAGGGGGGGGCCACGAACGGATGGTCTCCCCCTCATCACCGATCGCCGCTGGACAAAAGACGACCGCCTCGGGCACCGGGGGGGGGTCCGATCGGACCCCCCACCCGCGGAAGGCAAATCACGTACCCTGTACGTGATTTTGCCTGTCCGTGCCACTTTGCCGACGTACATCGGCGTGAGGCGGTCGTCAAGTGGTTAAAGGGTGTTCCGCGGCATTCGAATTTGCCACGAACACCCCAAATTGTTCGCTGAGTTCATCTTGAACTCGAAGCTCATCCCTAAAAGAGACCTAAACAAACTGTCCTGCCCTGACAAAGGAAATCTATGAGTTAGAACAGCAACATAAGATAACTGGGGATGGGGAGGTGTTGGCAAGGCTACATAGGAAAAGAGAGGATATGTGGGACCTAGTTGAGCAAGAAACGCGTAAGGCATATAACCTAATGAAAAAAGAAAGATACATAAGTGGTAACAAAGCGGGTAAATTCCTGGCAAGGGCTTTGAGAAAAAAGAAAACTATCAACTATATTGAAAAAATAAAGACAAAGTCAGGGGAAATCAGATATAAAACCAGTGACATCACGAAAGTTTTTCAAGAATATTATGGAGGGTTATACGCAATTAATAAGATTTACTCGCAAGACGTTAACGAAATAAAAAGAGAGAAAATAAAAAATTACCTAAAAGATGTTCGATTATCTAAAATTGCGGAAAGTGAAAAGAACATTTTAGAGGCCCCCATAACAGAAGAGGAGCTTAGAAAAGCTTTACAGGAAACTCCAATTGGCAAAAGTCCAGGGCCCGATGGGTTGACAGTTTTATATTATAAAAAATATTAGGACCTATTGATCCCCAAAATGTGTTCATATATGAACGGGATTGGGGATAAACGGGAGATGAGGAAGGAAGCACTGGAAGCCAACATTGTCATCATTTTGAAAGAAGATAAAGATTGTACGCTATGTTCCAGCTATAGGCCCATATCACTCCTAAATGTAGATACAAAATTATTTGCCAAAATCATAGCCGATAGGATGAAACTGACAATTAACTAGATCATACACCCAGATCAGGTGGGTTTTGTACCAGGCAGAGAGGGGAGGAATAACGGTATCAAAACGTTGTTGGTTGCCCAGAAAATTAAAGATAGCGGAGCCCCAGGACTACTCCTGTTAATTAATGCTGAAAAAGCTTTTGACAGGGTAGACTGGGGCTTCATGAGGAGCAGACTAGAGGAGATTGGACTGGGTGATAGAATGCTCAGCTGGATAAAGGCCTTATATACCCATCCCACAGGAAGGTAAGTGGCACTTTCTCTGAATCATTTGAAATGTGCAATTGCACAAGACAGGGGTGCCCACTTTCCCCACTATTGTTCATGTTGGCTTTGGAACCCCTACTAAGATAAGGCAAAACCCGGATATTGGTGGGGTTAAAATGGGCGAAGAGGAGTACAAACTAGCTGCCTATGCGGATGACATATTACTTTATGTCACCCACCCGAGGACTACCCTTCCAAATCTGATATCGACTTTAAAAAAATATGGCAGGTTTTCCAACTTTCGGGTCAACCCGGACAAGTCGGAAATGTTAGAGATTAACAAAAGCAGACTAGTGGACTCTACATATCAAAAGTATTTCCCATTCAGATGGGGAATAAAAGAACTCAATTATTTAGGAGTCAAAATAACCCCATCAAAAGAGTCATTATTCCAGGCTAACTTTATGCCACTTCTTAACGAGATAATTGAATAGAATCTCATGAGGACAGCTATCATGGGGAGGAAGAATTAATTTATATAAGATGACAATCTTGCCAAAAATCATATACAAGATGCAAATGCTTCCAATCTCACTCCCACAGGTCTACCTTAATAGTTTGCACACTATGTTTTTGAGGTTTATCTGGAGAGGGAAAAAAATCTCCTATAAATTTTACACAGTTGACTAAAGATAAAATGAAAGGGGGGTGGGGGGCACCTGACATTAGAAAATATTATGTGGCAATTGCCTTACCACGCATACTAGACTGGGTAAAAAATAACAAAAAAAAAACAATGGGTGAAAATGGAGAATATAATGAGTGAAGCTGAGTTGGGTAGGATAGTATGGATTCCACCACAGTGTAGAAAACTGAGCACGGAAACAAAGGAGATCACAAAACATGCACTGGGATAACCTGCACAAAAGGGAGCACTGGGAGTTTAATTCACCATTAATCCGCTTAAGGACACAGAATATTTTGCACCGTGGAAAGAGGACTTGTTTGGGAAGTGGATATTGAAGGAAGACACCCAATTAAAAGATGTCATGAGACAGGGCAAAATTTGCACATACCAAGAACTAAAGGATAAAGGCAAATGGTTTGTCATAGACCCTTGGCGGTACAATCAACTAAACCATTTTGTTGACTCACTTCCACAGCCAATTAGGTCGACAGAAAATCTGCTACCCCTGGAGAAAATATGTATGGAGAAAAAAGGGAAGGAGGGGATTTCTAAGCTTTATAGAGTTTTAATAGAATTAGGGGGTGCGGAGATTCCTCCATACATTGAGAAGTGGGAGAAGGAATTGGATATCAAGCTTAACGAACGGGAGAAATGGCAGATATTGAAAAGGGTGAACATCACCTCAGTTAATTGCAAGTTAACGGAGATGAACTAAGTAAAGATTTGAAGCATGTTTCAAATCTAAAGTACTTCGGATTTGAGGCTAAAAAAGTATGTTGAAAGTCCGGAGAAGCCCACACACGATCGGATTACCAGCCAGCTTTAGTCCGTCAGCGTCCGTTGGACTTTTGTAGACGAAAAGTCCGACCGTGTGTACGCGGCATTATACCTAGATACTGGCAAGATAAAGGAAGACCTACAATGCGGGAGTGGTTCAACAAAATTAATCACATTTATTGCCTTGAATATTTGAAGTTCAGTGTAGGGACGGAAATGGAAGTTTTCGAGACGAAATGGAGGAATTTGCAAAATATAAGTACTCAATACGAGTGGCTGAGGTGTGGAGTATATAGTTTGAGGCCTCATAGTAAATAAAGAAACTAGACAGTTATTAGTAGAGAAAGTGAGATGAGCGAAGACTGGACTCGACAGGAGTAATGGGGAATAGGAGTAGGAGTCGGGAAGGAAGTAAGAGATATGAGGGTAAGGGCCTGGGGGGAGGATAAGGGGATGAGTGGGCTGGGAGTGCTCCGGTGGGTAGCAAGGGGATAGAAAATTTGGTGGGGTTGAGTTGTATTCTAAATCATTATGATTGATTGGTTAATGACTGATGATAACGCCACAATGATGTGATCATGTAAGGGACGAGATTGAACTGTAAAGTTGAAATAACAGCCCCGGAAAATACTTCGCTAAAGTGGCAAAAAAAAAGAAAAAAAAGAAACCTAAACAAATAAGTTCAGAAATGAAGTTATGTGTAATAATCTGCAATGACACAGGGAAAAAGTATTGAACACATGAAGAAAGAAAGGTGCAAAAAGGCATGGAAAGCCAAGACACCATCTGAAATCTCTCAGTAATTATAAAGCAATCCTCAGGATGAGCTATCGGCTGCTATGCGCCCTTTGCACTACACAGAATGGTATCTAAAGTGGGACATCACCCACTCATAGCTTGCAAACCATTTATCAATGGTACCAATTGGAGCTTTTTTGGTATTAATCTACAAAGGTATCTAAGAGTTCTGGACAATAGCTTAGATTAATGATGCAGTCTAGTGAAGCTAAACATTAAATCTTTTGTTTTTTTTTTTACTTTGGAATATAGGTAGGGTTAAATCCCTGCTAAGTTTTTAGTGCGGTCTATGTCCCTGCTGGGTAGATTCATTGTCAATATTGGTCCTTGTGAAAACTGTAACCAGGACAGTATGTAATCTGGTGTTCCTGGAACACACTTGCTGGTTCTGTTGGAACAGCGTCCTTGCTGTATCTCTTATGGAGACAGAACAGTGTAGAATTATTCCAGAACCAAGAAGTTCTGCCACCAATAAACATGCCTTGTGTAGACACCCTGCCATAAGTAGAGGTGACTATCTAAATTTAGTTCTGCCAGGGGGTAATCTGCCCAGGGTAGTTTGAAGCATTTCTCTTGTGGCTTGACCCTAAACTCAGTGTTGCATCTGTTACGAATATTTATCTTCCTCCTGACCAAACAAGAGGTTTATTGCCGATGGTGCATGTTGGGAGAGGATATAAATATCTGTAGAGTGGCCTGGTGAGCTCTCTTTTCTTTGGGCTGTGGCCTGGGAAGGTGTGTGTGGCTGTATGTGCTGGTTAAGCCAGATTCCTGATAGCACAATCCCCCTGAAACTGTCCAGCCTGGCCAAGATGGACACAGCACCCAAGGTGGAGTACCAGCAGAAGAAGATCTGCTGGAGAGCAATGGAGTCTGACCCTCTGAGGGTTCCTAGTACTCCCTTGGAGAGAATGCATGAAGGTAACCACTGCCGGGCAGTGGAGCTCTGAAGACAACACTGCCAGTGATGGCCTTATAGTCTTAAATTTTGCAATACACTATGAATAAAGTTCTGTTTATGTACTGTGTGGCGCTATTAAGTGAATACAATATAAAAAAATTTTTTAGTTGTTCTGTTTTCCCTAAGTCTACGGGTGTGTTGGCTGCTTACTTAGTTTGTTTAGCGCAGCGCTGTATCATATTCCCTGAAATTCTGTTTATGTACTGTAACAGCAGGAGATGGATTTGAGTCTGGAAAATATGTAGCTGGAGATAGCCCTTATCCTCTCTCTCATTGTGAGCCTGGAGTAAACAAAAAACCTTGGTAGTCCCAGGTTACATATTTCTCCACATGTTTCCTATGACATACTGTTGTCACAAGGTCACACAAAGCAAATGACCCTGGTGCCACATAGTGGGGTTTATTAACTAGGCATGTGCAAAATGAAAAAATTCGTTTCGTTTCGTTTTAATTCGTTATTTAATTAATTTAGTTTAGTTAGATTCGTTAAATTCATTAAATTCGTTTTTCAAATCAGTTTCGTTTTCGACCGAATTCGAAAATCGGTCGAATTCGAAAATATTTCAACCGGATTCGATATTATTTCAACCGCATTCGAAAATATTTCAACAGCATTCGAAATTATTTCAACTGTATTAGAAATTATTTCAATCGTATTCGATAATATTTCAATCGCATTCGAAAATATTTCTACCAAATTTGATAATATTTCAACCGCATTCGAAATTATTTCAACTTTATTCAAAATTATTTCAATCGGATTCGATAATATTTCAACCGCATTCGAAAATATTTCAACAGCATTCGAAATTATTTCAACTGTATTAGAAATTATTTCAATCGCATTCGAAAATATTTCTATTTTCGAATTTGATAATATTCAGATAATATTCAGATAATATTCCTCTTCAGCAAACCAGAAGAACGCTGCATGGTTTCGCGTCACCATGGCAGTAAAAGCTGTGAGAGGGATTGAGCGCACCCCAGACTGCATCCGTCATTGGTAAATAAAAATGATTACATTCTCTTTCTCTCTCTCTCTCTGTGTCTCCCAGAGGCATATCTAGTGAAAATGGCACCTATGGCAAGCACTGAAACTGCACCCCTGTCAAAAAAAAAAAAAACAGCTAATAAAACTACAAGTCTTTAACCACTTCAGCCCCGGAAGAATTTACCCCCTTCCTGACCAGAGCACTTTTTGCGATTCGGCACTGCATCGCTTTAACTGAAAATTGCGCGGTTGTTCGACCTGGCTCCCAAACAAAATTGAAGTCCTCTTTTTCCCATAAATAGAGCTTTCTTTTGGTGGTATTTGATCACCCCTGCGGTTTTTATTTTTTGCGCTATAAACAAAATAAGAGCGACAATTTTGAAAAAAACGCATTATTTTTTAGATTTTGCTATAATAAATATCCCCCAAAAATATATAAAAAAACATTTTTTTTCCTCAGTTTAGGCCGATACGTATTCTTCTACATATTTTTGTTAAAAAAAAACGCAATAAGCGTTTATTGATTGCTTTGCGCAAAAGTTATAGCGTTTACAAAAAAAAAATAAAATAAATATATATATATATATATATTATTTTTTATTCTATTCTGTTCTATTGTTACTCTATTCTATTCTATTCTATTTTTTTCTATTCAAATTTGAATAGTAAAGAATAGTAAAGAATAGAATAGAATAACAATAGAACAGAATAGAATAATATATATATATATATATATATATATATATATATATATATATATATATATATATATATATATATATATATATATATATATATATATATATATATATATATATATATATATATATATAAATAATATTTTATTCTATTCTGTACTATTTTTTTCTAATATATATATATATTTATACATATATATATATATATTTATATATATATATATATATATATATATATATATATATATATATATATATATATATATATATATATATTTATACATATATATATATATATATATATATATATATATATATATATATATATATATATATATATATATATATATATATATATATATATATATATATATAAATAATATTTTATTCTATTCTGTACTATTTTTTTCTAATATATATATATATTTATACATATATATATATATATTTATATATATATATATATATATATATATATATATATATATATATATATATATATATATATATATATATATATATATATATATATATATAATATATATATATATATATATATATTTTCTGATCTGATCTATTGTTTTTCTAAGATATTATTTTCTATTCTATTTCAATTCAATTTCATTCTATATGAATTCGAATTCATTCTATATGAAATTCGAATTTCGGAAAATGGTTATATATATATATATATATATATATAACCATTTTCCGAAATTCGAATTTCATATAGAATGAATTCGAATTCGAATAGAAAAGAAAATAGACTAGAAAAACAATAGAACAGAATAGAATAAAATATAATATATATATATTAGATTATTTTCTGTTCTATTGTATTCCTATTCTAATCTTTTCTATTCGAATTTGAATTCATTCTATATGAATTTCGAATTTCAAAAGATGGTTATATATATAAATACTTTTTCTGCAGCAAAAAAT